>OZ014523.1:89601936-90201936 GCA_963966055.1 Lathyrus aphaca
TTGGGGGTTTGGGGGGTTGCCACCTTGTGTATGTTTGAAATGGAGGAATGGAATAAGTGGGGGACAAAGTTTGGTCCCTTTGAAAGTAAACTAGTTAATATTTTCGTATTCTAAAATTAATTAATAAGGATAAAAATATATTTAAATCTATATGTAAGTTTGGAATGTTTATAAATGTGTTATTATATTATATAAATTTGAAATTAATTATTAAATTTTAAAATAAATAATAAGTATATAAATTCAATATATTAAAATATAAATAGAAAAAAATAATTTATGGGATAAAAAAAAATTAATATTTGATAATAATGGTTTATCTATCAAGTAAGATAATTATTGATTTAAAATAAAATATGTATTGTGTTTATAGTGACTCATAAAATAAAAAGAATATGTGATATAATAAAATATATATATATTTATATTTATATATATATATATATATATATATATATATATATATATATATATATATATATATATATATATATATATATATATATATATATGTGTGTGTGTGTGTGTGTGTGTAAATTTGAAATCAGTGAGATAAAAATATTATTTGATACGATATAAAATATATTTAGATACAAATGCAAAATTTAAAATTATATACTTGATGTAAAATATAAAATAATTTTATAAAAAGAATAAAAAAAGAATTATGAGATGGTGAAAGAAAATAAATAATATTTAAAAATAAAAATTGTCTTTCAAATTAAAATAGATATTATGTTTATAGTGACTTGTGACAAACAAATTTCTAATTTTATTAAAATTAAAAAATAAATTATTACAATTTTTAGTGATAGTAAATAAATAGTGAAAAAATTAAAATGAAAGTGAGAAAGTGGAAATTTTTACTGAAATACCCATATTTTCAAAAAAAATCCTCAAATAACCCACTTTTCAAAAATATTCTCAATTTACCACTTTTTGACAAATTTAGGAGGAGACTCTAATTGGATTGGCGACCATGTACAAATTTAAAGAGGTGTCGCCAATTGGACTGGAGACACCATATGCAGTCTCCAATCCAATTGACGACTATGTGTAAAACTTGAGAAAGGTCGCAAATTGATATGGAGACATGGTTGTAATTGAAGTTTTCCTATAAATACTATTGGTGTGCTCAATTTTTTCACATCTCCTCTCTCATCTCTTCTGATATACACTTAATATTGATATCATCTATACGCACCACTATGGGAAAGTGATTTTTCGAGAGAGAGAGAGAGAGAGAGAGAGAGAGAGATAGAGAGAGAAGCCTCTGATCGATATGTTGTTCTGGAATATCTAAAGTCTCAATCAACTGAAGAGATAGCTAAATTAGTGGTTATAGGAAGAAATTGGTGAAGGTGAAAATTTCGCAGTATTGAGAGATATGATAGGACGCGTGGGTGAGTGCGAGTTAAGACTGACGCGGAAGCTAGGAAAAGGATGTTTGGACCTAATGAAATCAAGTTGATTGTTATAATTAGTTAGGAATATTGTGTTTAGTTGTTGTATGTGTTGGTTAGATTAAGTTTATTTAAGTTATTGTGATGTTTTTTGTTAACATTGTTGTAACAAAAAGTTCTTAATATATTAAAATGTAAGGTTACAACAAGTTATTATTGTGCAGACGACATATAGTACACAATCTTATCATTTTTTCTTGTTGTGTTCAGGCCGACGACATATAGTACACAATCTTATCATTTTATCAACCGTATCCATTTCTATTCTTATACGCGTGTTGTTTGGATGACCTTTTTTCTTTCTTTGCATCTGATTGTTGTGTTAAACTATGTCCCCTTGGTATGGAGACCAGTATTCCTCCATTGGTAACACTGTGAAGCTTTCATTGTAGACATTCATCACGTTAAAAGTCTTGTAAACATCAGATAGATAGTTGTATGGGTCCTGACGAGCATGCGCGCATGCCGCAATTACATGGGAGCAAGTTACCCGAAAGGCCCGATACTTGCCACAATCACACCAGCATCTGTCTAGTCTGACAACATATTCCAAAAAGGTCTTCCTTCATTATGATCAATTATTTCCTTAACACTGAAGTTTCTCCCATGACAGTCAAAGTTTGTGACTGAATGTGTGCTAGCCTTGATAGTTTCATCTTACATAACTTTCATTATGTATTGACTGTAAACTTGACCAAACATTAACACTGCATTCCATTTTTTTCCTCTTGATGCAAAATTAAGATGCCAACCTAAAATAGGTTGATTGTACCACTGTTGTTATAGGTGTGTTTCTAATTCCTTTGAATATGTCGTTCATGCATTCCACAAGATTTGTTGTCATGTGGCCCCAACAACATCCACCATCAAATGCCCTTGTCCACTGGAATGTTTTCCAACCACCCTCTTGCATCTGCATTTGACAATCTAATTTCGTCACGGTAGTATTGAAATGATGGTTGAGTTAAAGCATACCCTGCATTCACAAGTTTTTTGCGAAAGTTTTTGTCTTTGATTGCACGCATTAAGTTTTGTGCAATATGCCTAATGCAATAGACATGGATAGATGCAGGATTATGCCACCCGTTATCTTGGTTATTGTAAGCACTCTCAATAGCAACATACCTATCTGAAATCAAAGAGAGATTGGCTTGTGGAGTAACAGGTATTCTGAGATTCTTAAGGAAGAAACTCCAAGCAGAAGCAGTCTCACCTTCAACTAGAGCAAAGGCAATGGGAAATAAATTATTGTTTTTGTCTTGTGCAACTGCCATCAACAATGTACCCTTGTATTTCCCGTATAACCATGTTCCATCAATCTGAATAATAGGTTTGCAGAATGCAAAACCTTTGATGCATGGTTGAAATGCCCAAAATAGTCGTTGAAATATTATATTTCCATCAACAACAGATCCATCTGGCCTACATGCCGGAACTGTCTACATGATTACAACATTCTTGTGTTTTTGTCTTTAGTGCCATCAAAAATCATGGTAATTCTTTATAAGAATCCTTCCAATTTCCATACACTTGTTCAATGGCCGTTGTTCTTGCCATCCACGCCTTCTTGTACGAGGGAGTATAGTTCTTTGTACGTACAATATGAGAGATTATTATACTCACCTTCATTGAGTGTAAATTGAACAACATTAGTGTTTTGAAAACTGAAGCCATATTCATCAGAGGTAAAATTCTCTCTGTTGCAGTGGGCGTTAACAGAGTATCTCAATGCAAATGACATTGTTAATTGGTGCAGATAGAAGATATTATGATACTGAATTTGAATTGCACTCCATTTGCATGTTACGTATTTAAATTGCATGGGAGCATTAATGTTGTCTCCATTTGAATTGGCGCCAGCATTAAAAATACTACAAGGTCGCCATTCAAATAGGCGACGGCATTAAAAACCCTAATTCCCATGCATGCAGACTGTCATCAGCTACATATAAGAGGAGTAAGAGATTCCATGCAAAAGATTCTCATGCATGCAGACTGAGTGGCCTCAAAAGATGTGGTTAACCTTCGCCAATTGACCTGACGACAATGCAATAAATGTTGGTCTTTGTCGCCAATTGACCTAGTGACCAATTCTTGTTCTTTACGTGAATAGCATGCCCTTGAAATGATATAAATGCATGCCCTACTCTTGTTCTTGTCACTTCATCCTTCATACTTTCTATCTCAAATATTCCTTTTCCGATTATTCATTCCCCGATAATTACTTCCCCGATTAATCGCTTATCTGACATAATGTCGCTATTGACTATGGGTGAAACACACAGAGGTACAATCGCCAACATTGCGGAATATGTACGTTCATTTACAGCTTTTATTTTTTGCATTCTCTCATTTACAAATTTTATTTTTTACATTCTATTATTTACAATTTTCTTTTGTTAAATGTCTCATTAACAAATGTTTAATTTTTATAGGATGTTTCTAGATTTCGTCCTCGTGTCCATGAATATGTTGCACCCGAAGTTTTAATCGAACCTTATATTGAGCTTTCCGGTTTCGGACATGTAAGAAAAATCATGTCTTACTCAGTGGATGCAAAGTTTATACTAGCTTTGCAAGAGCGGTGGCGTCCAGAGACACACACTTTCTTTTTTCCAACAGGTGAATGTACTGTCACTTTAGACAATGTGTACATGTTACTTGGGTTGCCTATTGATGGTAAGGCAGTCAATGGACCGATAAACCTCGCAAATTCAATTTGCGTGGAACTTTTGGGAGCCGACTTGTTGGAAGAAAATCACAGAGGCCAAGGTATCTTACTTTCACGTCTCAAGGCATATTACACAATAGTTTTACTAACATTGAAGTTACTTCTCTTTATAACTGACATTGTTTCTTGTTAATCACAGTAGTTTGATTATTCGTCTCTTACAATTTAAAAATAACTATAAAAAATGCAAAAAATAAAAATAAAAAAGAAATTTAAAAATAACTTATAAAAAATGGAAAAAAATAAAAATAAAAAAGAAGACGGGCAAGACCGTCGCTCGCCAACCCACCTGCGGGGCAGGGCAGACTTGAATTTCATGCCCAATTCACCTTGGCGGGTATGCCCGCCCTGCTCTTTTTTTGGCGGGATTTTGGCTTCGCGGGGAGGGACGGGACGGGCGACCCGTTTTGACATCCCTAGCTCGAATGCCTTGAGAAAGGAAAAAGAGTTCAAATGTAATTGGGAGGGAGCTAGTTCCAAGTGCGCGAACACAGATGTCTGGAAATCAGTAAAAGGAAGCCGAAATTTGAGCTCTTTAAAAATATAGTCATACATAGCGAAGAGAAATCCTCCATATGGTGAGCATATCATGTCCTCCTCCCTGGGGTACCAAACAAACCAGTCTACGGGACCCCCGACCAACGGAAGAGATCCCACTTAAGGATGAGAAAAAACCGACCTAATGGACAGTGGCTCTTGGGCAGCCCAATCTTCGACGGGTGATACTTCTTCGGGGCGACTCTCCTCGTTTAAGGCAGAAGTAGTTCCGCCCGAGTTGTTGGTGTTCGATGTCGTCTCGTCAAAAAGGTCCTCCTCTGGCATGGATTTGTAATCATTGTCAGCCATTTTGCACCTAAAAAGTAGCGAAGAAACTCTGAATTTGATGATATAATCAAATTCCCCATTCCACTACTGATCAAGTGAAAGGGCGTGCTGAGGAACAAGGACAGGGTCCACGACCAAATCCCTTGTTCAAAATGATTGACGCATTCCAGCTTCGTGGATACGTCTGAAACTCGCACGGGGAGAGAAATTCGCAATCGAAAAACTCTCAACCCATACCGAGCAGATCATCCCCGGTGACAAAACCCAGGATTCTGATCGAGCTTCAACCAGAGTCATTATGTAAGAACAAAAACAACCCTTCCCAAGGCTTTCTTGCCGCAACGGCATCAAAGGATGACATAAAACGTCATGTTCACTTCCACTGACCACGGCGGTACCACCACCAGAAACAACATCTTCGTCGTAGGTCACCAACAGAGCTACTAAAGGTCATTTAAATCCTAGATTTTTACCCTAAAACTGCATGCATTCTACATCAAAAGAAGGTACCAACTACCCTAAGAGAAAAAGACGCATAAACTTACTTGATTTTGGGTACTGAAAGTATGCTCAGTGGTGTATCCTCGGTGGACTCGATAGTGAACAACAGTTGACAGTGGAAAAGCAAGAATGTTGAAGAAGAAAAGATGTCAGGCAGAAACACAAGCAATCAAAAAGGTAAAAATGGCCTGCAACGCCCTATTTATAAGCACTCCTAGCCACATAAACGGGAACGTGCGGCATATGGACATGCAACGGTGCATCATTGCCAAGGGCTAGCCTAGGGCAGTTGTCACATCATATTAATTGCCCACACGTCTCGAGGGACACATGGTGGAAACATTTCAACCTTCAATCAACCATTGGTCTCCCCGTGATACGAGCATCATGAGACGACCATCATGATTCGATCATGCCATCAATCGAGCAAATCCACAAAAATATGTCAGTTACGTGATCCATCCCCAGAATCTTGAGTTGCGCTTTAGTCATCACTTATATAACCATAAGTAACGACTTAAGGGGCTACTGTTTTGGACTGGCCCAACGACTAGGAGTAGCTTAATCCACTCCTGCATCCAGAATGGGCCAAAGGAAAGGGGTACCCACTTCCTTTATGCCCCTCAAGCGAGGAGAGCGTATTGACTAGGTTCGGTATGGTCGTTCTCCGTACTCCTTCCTGCACTTCTACCCGACACTAAGTGGAAGTCACCCAGGATTAGCCACAGATACATCCCGCTCGGTTTAACACCTACCTGACGTGCATCCTGTCCGAGCAGATAGGCCTAGTCCAACGGATAGTTCTTGGCAGTTACCTATTTTCGGGAGATCCATGATCCAGGCCCAAAATTAGGATCGTTGATCACGCGCTGAGGGCATTATATAAACCCTCTCACATGAGAGGGCCATGTATCCAATATTCACTATAAAAATACTTTCTTTCGTACTTTCTCACTTCTTTGCTCGTTTTCTTACTTTAGAATCGAAGTGCCTTGCAGGTACACTCCATCCTCTCCTCGACAACTGAGCATCTTCAACAACGTTTGTGGTCCACACAAGGTTCTAACCACCGAAACGATAAAAAATGTTGCATAAAGTGAAACCAGTTAGAAAAATTAGCAACTAAATTGGTTGAATTGCAAGTTTGGTTCAAATTTGAAAACTTTGAACCAAATTTGCACTCATTTTAGAAATATGGCAAAATAAGAGGAAAGGTCATAAATGTCTTTTCCACAACATCTAATTTTCTTATATTATATATATTATTCAACCTTATTACTAGGATCCTTTCTTCATGACATTAATGAACCTTACAAATTCATATCGTTTCCCTCTTCCATCCCTCTTTGAATATGTCATGCATTTCCTTCGCGCCACATTTGTCTGAAATTTATGTGAAGAAAAAAGGTTATGTTTCTCCTTACTTCGTAGCCCTTCGAACCCTATTGAGTATCCCATTTCATATCATGTTTGTCTTGATATCGTATTGCTCATTGTTTTCTTCTAACTATGTTGCATCCTTTTTTTATGGCGAGTTAAGTTGTAGTTACTATTTAATTAAGGTTTTTCTGTTGTTTAGGTATTTTTGGGTTTTAAAATATTATAAAGAGATGGGAGTTTCTCTTTAACTCTAAGATTTTCACTATCATGAGCTTTTATTATTGTGGAAACTGCGTTTAATTGTAGAAGGAGAGTTGTATACAATTTTCTTATTATTAAATTCACTTTTTATATGGTTTGTAACTTAAAAAAACTAAGTTTGAAGGGGAATAATTAGTAGGGGGATAAGAAGAAAGTTACAACCAAAAAAAGAACATTTTATTGTTTTTTTTTTTGTAAAATTTTGAAAAATAAAGTAAATTATTAAAAATATTTAAATTGAGTTTAAAAAAATGCTTTGAATCCATAAATCTAAAATAATAAATCAGAAATCATAATTTTCTTCTACCTCTATTATGAAAGACATTTGGTTTAAGTAAATATAAAAGTTATTTCAGTAATTTTCTCATACGTAAAGGGTGTGTCCCGAAGCTTTGGAGTGACATTGTCAAGGTTGATGAGCAAACCCAAGGTATTGGTAATTGGTGTATTGGTGACGACTTAATGACGAATGCTTGGACTGACTGTTGGATCATCCCGGGAATCATCATAAAGGATCTTGATTTAGACATTCCTAGTGTTGTATTCAAGGCAAAGTCAAGGATCTTGTTGGTAACAATGGTGATTGGCATTGGAAGAAGATGAATCAGTGGCTTCCAGAAGAGATTTTGCAGGAAGTTAAGGCCATCCTTCCACCTATAATGGAGTATGGAGAGGAAATTATCATGTTTACAGGTTTTAGAAGTGACAAATTTCTATCAAAAGCAGTTATGACATGATACATCTGATAAGCAATCAGGCCGACGACATCCAGTGGTGGAAGATTTGGAAGTTGAAAGTGCATGAGGGAATTCGATGTTTTGTATGGTTAATGAGTCATGATCGCCTCCTAAAAAATTACAATAAAATGCTTAAAGGGCTTAGAGGAACAAATTGCAAAAGTTGTGGTTGTGTCATGGAAACGATATTACATGCATTAAGAGATTGTCAAACAATTTATAATTTTTGGATTAAGATGATTCCAAGTAATATCAAGGAGAGATTCTTCACTATGAACCTAAAAGATTGGATCAATCTTAATTTGAATATGGACCATAGTTGGCCCACTCTTTGGGCAGTTGGTTGTCATTGTTCTAGACATGGAGGAACAAAGAATATCATGATATCAACTTCTACAGACCCTCACCAATGGACAATTACATCTTCAATAGAATGAATGATTATATGGAAGTTATGAATAATGTTAAGATTATTGATGTGAAGTACAAAACTATGACCAGGGTAGGCTGGAAGCCTCCGGGGAAGGATTTAATGAGTTAACACTTATGGTGTGTGTATTGATGGTAGAGAAGCTGAGTGTGGAGGGACTATAAGATCCACAAACGACAAGTGCATAGGCGGATTCGCCAAACATTTGGGCAATTGTAGTGTGATGAGGACGGAGCTTTGGGGAGTTTATGGAGAGCTTAAATATGTTTTGGAGTTGGGAGTTTCAAAAGTCTTCATACTTGTGGATTCTAGTACAGTTGTATATTTGTTAAAGTCGGGTAACAACTTGGATATGGATAGTTACGTCTTGTTAAATCGTATTAGGAAGATGGTAGAGAGGATTGAAAATGTCAAATTTTCTCATTCCTACAGAGAGGCAAATCGTTGTGCATATGTGTTGGCTACATATTATTACTGGAGAATACATGACTTTTCGCAAGATATTCTGGAATTCATTAGACATTTAGTTCGCTTTGATGTTATGGGATCCTCTATCACGAGATTAGTTTTGTTGTAGTATGTTCTCTTGTTTTGGGCCTCGGCCCTCCTTTCACCCAAAATAATAAATAATAATAATATAGAAGTTATTTTAATAAAAAATATTTTTTGGATAAGCAGATTTAAATTTAACAGCGGCCATCTAAAAACAATTTATCATTATTAGTTATTTCACGTAAAAAAAGGACATGTAAATATGTAATTTTTAATTTGATATATAAATATGAAACTGTTTTTTTTAATGAGCAAGCTATATTAATTAGAGCAAAAAAAATGCTCCAAAAATACAAGAGTACGGACCGGACACCTATAACTCAACAACATGTTAGAGGAGAGGTGTGTCAATCATAAAAAGGAATTGAAAACAAAGATTTACAAGAAAAATCTGCCCAAATCCAAGATCTATGAATTATAGCCGACAAACATTCGTTAAAGCTAAAAACCTCCCCGTTGAGTTGGATACCGTTTCTAGTAATCCATAAACTCCACATTGTAGCCAGCCAGATAATTCCAACAAAATTACTAATCTTCGACTGCATAAGATGAAAATCTAGCAAAGGGAAATCTATTAGATCAAGCAGAGTACCAAAAAGATCACAATCCAACCAAGAGTACACTTTTTTCCAAACATCCAGTGTGATAATGCACTCCTTGAAAAGATGTTGAACCGATTCGTCTTCGATTAATTTGACGCTCACATCACAACAACCACGAAGCCGAAATTACAACGCCTAAAGGTTTTAAAGTAATGCCTATAATATAGAAAATAATTAAGATGCTTTTTATATAACAATATTTTAAATAAAAAAATAAAAAAGTGTTCAGGAGTATAAAAAAATAAATTAAATCATTGCACCCAAAAATAATAATCAAACATCCCGAATACAAAATCTCACTTAATGGAAAGTTAATCATTTAACACGCTAACAAACTCTAAATTAGCAATTTCGAGAAAGAAAAAAATATAAAATAAAAATTAAGAAACTTGTGATGAAGAGTAGTTTAGTAAGAGAGTGTAACTGATTAACTAACTAACAAACTAAGTAGAAAGCCGTTAGAAAACCGTTATTATTCAGTTGAGTTAGTTATTTTCATTCCAAAACTCTATAGTGATCTATATATGATATAGTATGCATTCACTAATCTTCTCATATAACAGTTTCGTGTAATATTCCATTCTTGAAGAAGTATCAAGTTCTGTTGAGAGTTGAAAGTTAACAATGGGGGATCCCACACAGGATGACGAAGAAATGCAACAAAATTCAGGAGGTGATGGAGGAGGAGGAGGAGGAGGTGGAGTTGGTGATGTAGGAGGAGGAGGAGGTGGAGGAGGAGGAGGAGGAGGTGGAGTTGGTGATGTAGGAGGAGGAGGAGGTGGAAGAGGGGGAAGAGGAGGTGGAGTTGGTGATGTAGGAGGAGGAGGAGGTGGAGGAGGAGGAGGTGGAGGTGGTGATGTAGGAGGAGGAGGAGAAGGAGGAGGTGGAGGAGGTGGAGGAGGAGGAGGAGGTGGAGGTGGTGATGTAGGAGGAGGAGAAGGAGGAGGTGGAGGAGGTGGTGGAGGAGAATGAGATGGAGGAGGTGATGTAGAAGAAGGAGTAGAAGGAGGATGAGGAGGTGGTGGAGGAGGTGGAGAAGGAGGAGGAGGAGGTGATGTAGGAGGAGGAGGAGAAGGAGGTCGAGGAGGTGATGTAGGAGAAGGAGGAGGAGGTGGAGGTGGTGATGTAGGAGGTGGAGTAGGAGGAGGAGATGTAGAAGAAGGAGGTGGAGGAGGAGGAGGAGGAGATGGAGGAGGTGATGTAGGAGGAGGAGGTGGAGGAGGAGGAGGAGGAGGTGATCTAGAAGAAGGAGGTGGAGGAGGAGGTGGTGGAGGAGGTGATCTAGAAGAAGGTGGTGGAGGAGGAGGTGGTGGAGGAGGTGATCTAGAAGGAGTTGGAGGAGGAGGAGGTGGAGTAGGAGGAGAAGGAGGTGATGGAGGAGTTGGAGGAGGAGGAGTAATATTGGAGTAGGTGCTGTTTTTTTATAATCTATTATACGGTAAGAATTTCTTTTTCTTTAAATGTGAGAGGAACATAAATCTTTAACTCAATCCTCCATTCATGGATTCTTCTCTTTCTTTCTTGATATATATATTTGTAGATAATGCTTTCAAATTTTCAACTTTCACATTTACTGTTTCTTAATTATATTCAAAATATGTACATCAGTTGGTTTTCACTCTCTACCGGAAAGATAAGCAGCAAATGCCACCACCGCCAATGCAGCCTCCGATGCCGCCACCGCCACCGCAGCCTCCAATGCCGCCCCCGAAGCCTTGAGTCAAACAAGTTGTAGCCGGGGAATCCATTGAGGCAAATGAAGACATTCAAACTGTTATTTGTTTCTTACTTTCATTAGTGATCATGTGATATACTTTGTGTAGTAGCATTTTTACCACTGGTATGTAGTGAGTGGTGTGTAATATGCACAAACTTCTTTACCTTGTTTGTTACTTTTACTTTTAGTTTTACTTGAAGAAAACATATTAGTTACTGTTTACATACTTTTTAAAACAGCTATGCTATTGTTACACCTAATTCCTACACCAATACATACACCGTATGTACTGTTCACCGTATTTATACGGTGAACAGTGTATTTTTCAATTAAAAAAATATTTTTTAATGAATAGTGTCAGTGAACAGTAAAATCGTACATGAACAGTGACATATGAATAGTACAACGCATGAACAGTACACGTGAACAATATTCATGAATAATGATTTTAAAAATAGTGAAACAAGTTGGTTAATGCAATGTAAAAACTTGGTTAATGCAATAATGAAGTTGGTTAATAACGTTCAGGCGTTAAAAATAATTTTAGCAGTCACCAAAGTTGGTTAATATAGTGTAAAAACTTGGTTAATGCAGTAATGAAGTTGGTTAATAAATGTTCAGAAAAATTAAAAAGTATTAAAAAAATAATTTTTTATATAATTTTAAAAAATATATATATTATTATAATATTTCACTGTTCACCGTATTGGTGAACAGTGAAATACGGTGTAGGTGTATGATTTTGGTGTAAGAATAACATTTCTCTTTTTAAAAAGCAGTTATCATGTACTTTTTGGTCATTAATAATGTGATTCATATTCATGTATTTCCTTCTAAAAATACCTCTTTTACGTTTATATACTTTGTATTTTGTGTAACTTATATATTTTAATGCTATCTAACTTATCATACTTTGGCATAGAGACTGATTTCAGAACTTGAACCTGTGATGTAAATCATTCACAAGGAAGCAATTCCAACCATTGTGCAATGTTTTCTTTAAGAAACCCATCCTTAAGAAATGTGAAGTGGCAACATGTTTAAGAGAGATTTAGATTCAATGAGTCATTCTGGTGATTTCATGTGCTTATATTGTTAAATCTTCAGCATTTTGTTTAGACAGATTCAATGCTATCCAATAATTTTATATTACTTTATTACACATCCAACACCTGTTTCATAATATATATTTTTTAATATTCTAAAAAGTATTTTTTCAGAGAACTTTCAGTACTTATTATGCCTCCAATAGCCGCATAACCACATTTTCTTCTGAAACTTTACATGTCATATATACCTCTTTTCTAAGTCTCCATGGAGAAAAGTTGTGTTAATGTCCAAGTGATGTAAGTCCTAATTTTTGGAAGATGATATAAAAAAAAGTATAATTGTAGTCTTTTTGATGACAAAGCAACTATGGGTGGTTTGTAACGGTCAAAGGTGCCATTAGCTAGAAATTTTTGTTTGAAAATCCATTTGCATCAAATAGCCATTTATGAGGAGGAAGATAAGTTAGTTTCCAAGTGTTATTGGCAGTTAGAGATTGAAGTTCAGTGAGAACAACTTGTTGCCAATTGGGATCTTTCATGGCAGAAGAGTAACTATTGGGTTCAGGTATGGAAGATAAACTATCATTGCTAATATTGTGAGATAGGATAGGGAATGCTGTCTGTGTTAAGGAAGGATGAGTGCAAATTTTTACTTAGAAGTAGAGCACATTGGTAGTCTTGAAGATCTGTAGGAGGCTTAGAAATTTTGGAGGACTTTCATAAGGGTTAAGATGTAAGTATAAGGAATAGGAATGGCTGGAGGAGAATTAGGAGTGGTATTAGTAGGAGTACAAGATAACGTGGGTAGTGATATTAAGGTATATATGGAAGAGTTGGTGTGGGGGTGAAAGATGGGTTTGGGGGTGGTTTGGTTAGGGATGGTTGGAATTAACTCAAAACTTATGAGAATTTTGACTCTTTCTTTATGAACAAGAAAGATTCTTGAGGAACAATTAACAAAGAAAAAAAAATGAAGTAGAAAAGAATTAGGGTTCTAAGAGAATTTGGAGATAAAATTTCTGCTACCCACAAACTATGAGATTTTTCTTTCTATTCACTTGCAACTGCAAACTGTGAATTACAATGTGTTTGAATTATTTGATTACAAGAGACATACCCCCTATTTATAGAGTTAGGTTTTCTTGCACTCAAGACAAAACCCAAAACTATAAAAACCCAAAATATCTATTTTGGAACTAAATCAAATATAGATCTAAAACTAAATCAAATCTAATCTAAATCAAATATGACATAATGAATTACACTTTCAACACACCACCTAATTCATTGTGTCTAAGCTATCTACATTCATCATAACTCTTAGTCTTCTGAATACTTCGACCTGCACTCCATCCTTCATGACATATGCAATTTGATTCTCAGTTCTGCAGTGTTACAAGTTCATCTTCCCGTCTACTACCTGCTCTCGAAGATAATGGAACCTCATTTCATTGTGCTTGCTTACACCATGCGTTATCAGATTCTTCGCCAGATTGATAGCTGACATATTGTCGATCTTCATGGTAATTGCTCCATGATTCCTCGTTGTAATCTCTTTGACCAGATTCACCATCCATGTTGCTTGACATGCACAAAAAGAAGCGGCTATGAACTCTGCTTCGCAAGATGACAATGCTACTACTGGCTCCTTTCTTGAACTCCAAGCAACTGGTGCACCACCTAACATAAACACATATCCAACTGTGAATTTCCGATCCTCAGCATCACTACACCAACTTGAATCAGTGTATCCTACTAACTTACATTCTTTTACTTCATCAGCTGCAGGAAACAAAATGCCATAGTCGAGAGTTCCTTTCAAATACCTTAGTATTCTCTTCGTCGCTGCTAGGTGTGATACCTTTGACTTCTGCATGAATCTACTCACCATACCAACACTGTATGCTAAGTTAGGCCTTGTGTGACAAAGGTATCGAAGTCACCCAATAAGTCTTCTGTATTGCGTTGGGTCGACATCATCTTCATCTGAATCTTTTGACAGTTGCAATCTAGGCTAAATTGGAGTCGAAGTTGGGTTGCAATCTTGCATCTCAAATCTTTTTAGTATTTCACCTGCATATCTTCTTTGGTGCATCATCAAACCTCTACCACTCTTGTAGAATTTGATGCCAAGGAAATACGAGAGATTCCTCAAGTCTGACATTTCAAACTCCTCACTCAGGTCACGTTTGAAATCTTTGATCTCCTTCTTGCAACTTCCTGTTATCAACAGATCATCGACATAGAGACATAATATAAGCAGTTTGCCATTGCTTCTTCTTACATATACTCTATGTTCAGTTGTGCACTTCACAAATTTCTTCTCCCTTAGAAAGTTATCTATCTTCTTGTTCCAAGCTCTTGGAGCTTGCCTAAGTCCATACAGGGCTTTGTGCAGCCTGTACACCTTTCTTTCTTTGCCTTGTTTCACAAACCCAACTGGTTGTGCCACATAAACTTCTTCGTCTAAGGGGCCATTGAGGAATGCACATTTCACATCCATCTGACATGTGTGCCAATTGTTCATGTTCGCTAGACCAACAACTAACCTGATTGTTTCGATTCTAGTAACAAGTACAAATACTTCATCGAAGTCAATTCCTTCCTTCTGAAGAAATCCTTTCTCCATAAGCCTCACCTTATGTCGAGTCACTTCCCCTATGGGATTCAACATCACCTTGTATACCCACTTCACATCAATTGCCTTCTTGCCTTGAGGCAATTCGACAAGTGACCAAGTGTTGTTGACTTTGATTGACTTCATCTCCTCATTCATTGCTTTCACCCACTTCGAATCTTTCAATGCCTCAACTACATTGACAGGTTCGACATCTTCATAAAAAGCATAATATACCAGCTCACCTTCTTCATCGACCACATCATCTGATGTAATCATACATTCTTGCAACCTTGCAGACATATGTATTGTTCTTTGAGATTTTCTTGGGCCTGCTTCACCTCTAAGATCTTCTTGTCGAACATCTCTTTCGACTTCACAAGCTGGTTCTTCACATAAGATTCCAACGGAATCTATCTTGACATTTTTAGTCCAATCCCATTCTTTAAGCTCATTTATGATCACGTCCCTACTGATCACAACCTGGTTGTTTACTGGGTCAAAAAACTTGTAACCTCCAGTCAAGTGATATCCTAGCAAAATCATTTGACTAGACTTTTCATCAAGCTTCCTTCTCAACTGATCTGGAACATGCCTATGTGCTATAGATCCAAATACCTTCATATGAATAAAGCTAGGCTTGACACCAGACCAACACTCTTCTGGCGTAACTCCTTCTAGCTTCTTCTTCAGACATCTGTTTAAAATATTTATTGCAGTCGACACAACTTCTCCCCATAGTTCTTTGGCTAGATGCTTTCCATTCAACATACTTCTCACCATGTTCATGATGGTTCAATTCTTCCTTTATGCAATTACCTTCTACTGTAGAGTGTAGGGTGACACCATCTCATGCACAATCCATTATTTTACATATAATGCATCGAAATCTTTCAACACATACTCTCCACCACCATCAGTCCTCAAAATCTTGAGCTTTCGACCACTTTGTCTTTCGACCATAGATTTAAACTTGGAAAATACATCGATCACTTCACTTTTCGACTGAAATCATCTATGAAAGTGACAAAGTATCTATTACCTCCAATCGAATCCACCTGGATAGGACCACATACATCAGAGTATATGAATTCAAGAATTGCCTTCGACTTTCTTCCTGCATCCTTGCTGAAGTTATTCTTGTGTTGTTTCGACTGAACACATTCCTTATAAACTTCGTTTGGAATGTCGATTTCTGTCAATCCTGAAACCATATTTCTTCTCTTCAAATCTTTGATGTCTTTGAAATTGAGATGGCCAAGTCTATAGTGCCATAACCATTCATCTTTGTTGGCTGCATTTGCAAGGCACTTATGCTCCATCATATTTAGTTCGATTTTGAAGGTTCTATTCTGAGACATTAGAGCCTTCAAGATCAACCTACCACCTGTGTCGACGACTCTCATCACCATGTCTTCGACCTACACCTTGTAGTTCTTTTCAACCAATTACCCTATACTGAGCAAATTGCTCATCATGCCTGGTATGTACAAAATGTTGGAAATTACTGACCTCTTGTCATCCTTCCTCTTAATCAGAACATCACAAATACCTTCAGCTGCTAGAGTATTGTCATTTGAGAATTTCACTGTGTTCTTCATTGAGGGCTACATGTTGACAAACCAAACTTTCCTACCAGTCATGTGTGATGAGCATCCTGAGTCCAAGTACCACTGGTCTTGGAAAATTTCTTCATCTCTTGTTGTGACCATCAACAATTCTTCATCTTCTTCATGCTTTGCCAGATTAGCATCAGAATCTTGATTCTTTTGATTTCCTAGACAACCACTAAAATAGTGACCATACTTCTGTCAGTTGAAACACTAAATATGACTATTGTCTGGCTTTCGACCACCACCTCTTCCTCTACCTACAACACCACCTATTTGGTTGCCTTGGTTCCAGGGTTTTCTCTTATTCGACCAGCCTCCTTCTTGATGACTTTGACTAGTCGAATTGTTGTAGCCACCTCTGCCTTTGTTGTCGAACAATTTTCCCTTACCTTTCTTATCTCTTGTTGATTGAGCCTGCAAAGCCACATCACTCTTCGACTTGCCTGCTGCTCTTTCAGCCATTCTATGTTCATGAGATTCAAGTGTCCCTTAAAGCTCTTCTTTAGTCACCTTCGAAAAATCTTTCAACTCTTCTATGGCTACTACCATGTGGTCAAACTTTGGAGCCAACGATCTCAAAATCTTTGAGAGAACTGCTTTCGTTGTCAGCACTTCTCCACATACTTTTATTTGATTCACAAGTTTCGTAACTCTTGTGAAAAATCTGTAATGCTTTCATTGTCTTCCATATGAAGCAATTCATAAGCCCTTTTGTGAGTTTGTAACCTCACTTCTTTCAGCTTCTCATCACCTCCAAATGACTTTTCAAGAATCTCCCATGCTTCTTTTGCACATTCAACATCACTAACCTTTTCAAAGTTATCTGGATCAACACATTGATGTATTATAAAGAGAGCTTTATAGTATTTCTTCTTTAATTCTTTGTGTGCGGTCTTCTCCACTTTCATTACGTTCTCTACAAGCGTTTTTACTTCTTCCTTCACAAGATCCCATAAATCTTTATAAAAGAAAACAACCTTTATCTGCTTGAACCAATTCTCATAATTATCTTTCTTGAGAATTGGAAGACTTCCTGGAAAGTTCCCATTTGAATGATTCATCTCCATCACTTTTGCTTCCCACAAATCGTTCAAACCGAAGTTCTATGAGAATTCTGACCCTTTCTTTATGAACAAGAAAGGTTCTTGAGGAACAATTAACAAAGAAGAAGAAATATGAAGTAGAAAATAATTAGGGTTCTAAGAGAATTTGGAGATAAAAATTTTGCTACCCAAACTATGAGATTTTTCTTTCTATTCACTTGCAACTGCAAACTGTGAACTACAATGTGTTGGAATTATTTGATTACAAGATGGATACTCCCTATTTATAGAGTTAGGTTTTCTTGCACCCAAGGCAAAACCCAAAACTATAAAAGTACAAAATATCTATTTTGGAACTAAATCAAATATAGATCTAAAACTAAATCAAATCAAATCTAAATCAAATATGACATAATGAATTACATTTTCAACAGGGATGACAGGTGAAGGATATGGAAATATATGTTAAAAGAAGGATGTGTCCCTAGATATGAAAATGTTCTTATGATGAATGTCATAAATAATGTGTCTCTTGACACAAGTCTTGGTTCCTAGGTAAAGGAATTTGTTTGACCTTGGTCAAGTTTGGTTCTATTTCTAGGGAAGGTGGATGCATAAACTATATAACAAAAAACTGAGGTTGGAATGTGATAAGGGGATTTAAAAGATGTTTATATTGTATTCTATTAATAAGGAAAACAACGTAAGGAATAAGCCCAAAAAATATTGGTAAGATGAAATTGAAACAAAGAGAGCGTGTGTCATCCATAAAGATGTTGATTTTTTCTTTCGACAATCCTATTTTATTAG
Source organism: Lathyrus aphaca (assembly GCA_963966055.1). Classification (NCBI taxonomy): domain Eukaryota; kingdom Viridiplantae; phylum Streptophyta; class Magnoliopsida; order Fabales; family Fabaceae; genus Lathyrus; species Lathyrus aphaca. The sequence goes on from OZ014523.1 coordinate 89,620,268, forward strand.
GGTATGTCAAGACAAGACATCTGATGATGGATCACATGAGAGGAAAAAAGTTTCAAAGTGAATTGTGGGCCATTATCATATTGAATTATTTTTATCACAGTTCAAAAAATACCCTAGCGTATGAACGCTCAAAATAAATAGAGTCGCCATCAAAGTTTTTTTTAAAAGGGAAACGTTGATAAAATCCTTGAAGAACAAATCATGGTATTCTCAACCACTTTCGGGTTCAGGAGTAAGTTATGTGAGGGGAAGCTATTAGCACCCCTCACATCTGTTGTACTCAACAAAAATGGTTCCGGACTATCCCAATGACTAGGCATGGCCCAATCCACTCCCGTATCTGGGATGAACCAATTGTCCAAATTCAGCCCACTAAGGCCACAAGGGAACAATTTTCCCCTTCCCCTCAGTCGGGGGAGATGACCGACCAACCTCAAACATGGTCATCTATCTCTGCCTCATCAAGACTTTTGTCCGACCTCTGGGAGAAGTCACCCGAAAATAGTCCAGGATCTCCCTTGCTCAACATCATGCTCGACCTGACGGTAACCTCTGATTCAAGTAGGCTTGCTCATTCCAACGGTTAGTTTATGGTAGTTACCTATTTTCGGGGGACCCATGATCCAGGCCCAAAATAAGGACCAATGGCCAAGTGTTGGGGGAATTATATAAACCCTCTCATATGAGAGGGCCAAATATCAAATATTCACTCTAATAATACTCTCTCTTGTACTTACTCATTCTTCTGTCCGTTCTTACTTTGGCATCGAAGTGTCTTGCAGGTACACCCCCTCCTCTCCTCGATAATCCAACACTGACGATGCAGTCTGTGACCTACTCAAGGTTCTGATCAACCGAAAATATCATTATTTAATTAAGTTTTTTTCCTTTATGTTGTTTAGGTATTTTTGGTTTTTGAAATATTATAAAAAGATGGGAGCTTCCCTTTAACTCTAAGACTTTCACTATCATGAGCTTTTATTGTAGCAAAGATTGCATTTAATTGTAGGCGGAGAGTTATATACATTTTTCTAATTATTAAATTCACCTTTTGTATGGTTGTGACAAAAATGAAACCAAATTTAACAAAACCGATTCAAAATGTTGCATAAAATGAAACCAGTTAGAAAAAGTAGCAACTAAATTGGTTGAATTACAAGTTTGGTTCAAATTTGAAAATTTTGAACCAAATTTGTGCCCATTTTAGAGATGTGGAAAAATAAGAGGAAATGTCATAAATGTCTTTTCCACACCATCTAATTTTCTTATATTATATGTATTATTCAACCTTATTGCTAGGATCCTTTCTTTGTGACATTATTGAACCTTACAAATTCATATATTTTCCCTTTTCTACCCCTCTTTGACAGTATCAGCACTTCCTCCATGCCCTCCAAATCTTTGAATATGTCATACATTTCCTTCACGCCATATTTTTCTGAAATTTATGTGATGAAAAAAGAGGTTATGTTTCTCCTTCCCTCGTAGCCCGTTGAATCCTATTGAGTATCCCATTGCATATTATGTTTGTCTTGATATCGTCTAGCTCATTGTTTCCTTCTAACTGTGTTGCATCCTTCTTTTATGGAGAGATCAATTAAGTTGTAGTTATTATTTGTTCCGGATTTGCCCAATGATTAGGCATGGCCCAATCCATTCTCGCATCTATGAAGGTCCAATAGTCCAAATCCAACCCACTAAGGCCACAAGGGACCAATTTCCCCCAGCCCCTCAACCGGGGAGAGATAACCGACCAACTTCAAACGTGGTCGTCCATCTCTGCCTCCTCAGGACTTATGCCCGATACCTGGGAGAAGTCACCCAAAAATAGTTCAGGATCGCCCCTGCTCGACACCACGACCTGCCCGATGAAAGCTTCTGATTCGAGCAGGTCTGCCCATTCCAACGACTATTTTCTGGAAGTTACCTATTTTCGGGGGATCAGTGGCGCCGTCTGTGGAAAATAGGCTTCCCCTTCTTTTCTCCCCGGAACTTAAAGACTAAATCAACCAATCAAGATTTCACTCATGGCTAACCGCGACGATGTTACTGATGCTTGGATTACCACTACTGTCCCCATCAAGCAGTCCAATAGTGACGGAACTCATCCCCTCCCCGGGGATAACAACCTCCATCAATGAGACTAAGCCACAACCTCCCCATCTTCTGATCCCATTATGGAACCAGAGCCCGTTCCTGAAGATCCTCAACTTCTACAAGTGCCACAGGGCACCGATTTGACCATTGTTTCCCTGGTCGAAGCCACACACTAGACCAACATCATGATCCTCCGACATAGCGAGAGGATACATGATCTAGAGGATGTCCTCCATCCCTAATCTCTTCCCCCAGCTCGCGAGCACATGAGGTCTCGAAGTCTTTTTCCTAGTCGAAGAATAAATCATAAATGGCTAGAAGAATCTGAATCCATCAGGAAACACGACCATATGTCTCCCCGAAGACAACGCTCCCCTGGAGCCAAGAGGAAAAGAAGAGAGCTCTAGACGGAAGTCCAACGCTCTCCCCCAGCCAGACCCAGGGTTCGCTTGAGAACTCCCTCTCCTCGACGTCCAATAAACAATCATCCTCGTTCTCCCTCTTATAGCTCCAGTGACGAGGATGAACCTCGAGGACCCATCTCACAGGAGATCATGTCTACAAGGTTGCCTAAGGGCCTAAAGAAGCATCATCCTCTAAGTAGCACAATGTATCATGGTTTACTTCTATCTCCTTCTACTGCAGCTTCTAAATTCTCTCTTCGTGCCTATAGTTATTCGGACCCGGCAAGTGATCTCAATGACAGGCGTTCTACCTCTGGTTTGTGTATTTTCTTTGGTCCTAATCTCATCTCCTGGTGCTCCAAAAAAGAAATCCTTAGTTACTTGGTCCAGTACTGAAGCGAAATACCAAGCTTTAACTCATACTACATCATAACTACTATGGCTTGATCTCTTATATCTGAACTCAGAATTACATATCACACTCCAACTCTTCTATGTGATAATTTGAATGTCGTAATGTTGTCTCACAGTCCAGTTCTGCACGCACGGACGGAACATATTGAACTTGACATACATTGTGTACACGAACGAGTTTTGGCAAACAAGTTGAAAATACATCATGTACCAGTTATGGTTCAATTAGAATTCACACTTGCAAAGCCACTTGGCACGAATGTGTTTCAAGAAATGCGCACCAAACTCAAGGTGGTTTGCTCCAGTAAACCTCCCATGAGTTTAAAGGGGGTATTAAAGATAAAGAAACTAAACACATGTGATACTAGTTACTAGCCTAAGTTGACCCAATTAACTTAGCTTTTACTTTATCCTAGTTCTATTCTTGTATGTGGTAATATATAAGCTAGGTATATCATACCTGTAATATCAAGCATTCACAATCTATATGATTTTATCTTATCATTTTCAGTATCTATCTTCTCTCTCTTTCTCAACTGTAACAGAATTGGTTATCCACCATTGATAAACTCTTCATACTCAATCTTTCTCTTTCAATAATTACAAAATAAAAAATTAAGTATAATATAAATATTATCAAAATTATCTGTCATTTTTCTTTACCACTGCGCGAGTCTTTCTCTTGATTATTTTTCTCTATTAAGCATAATTATACCGCTTTATATTTGGAGAAATACTTGCATAGGAACACATCTATATTTATATTTTTAGAAACAATTAATAAGGTGTTGTTATTTTAAATCAAAATTTTAAATTTATTTTAAATTCATTTTTTTTAAAATTTGAAATCATGAGGTGGTGGTGATAATGAAGGAGAGAGAGAAAAAAATTAATAAAAAAATTGTGATTGGTTGTTTGTAAACCTACATATTATGTTTCTATTTTTTTTAATATTTGTGTATTGTATGTATTTTAAAAACAAACATTAACTGATTGTGATATGAAAGAAAAACACCTAATTTAAAATGATCTAAACTAAAACTGCAGGAATTTTGCAATTAAACAAGATAAAAACTTTTTCCATTGTAATGTGTTAAAAATTAAGCTAAGCATGTAAACATGCAAAAAAGATAGTGTAGAAGGAAGATATGTTGCAGAATTTTCATTACTCATCATCATACATGCATACATATGAATATGGTTACTTATTCAGCAAGTAACTTGTAACTAACTTGAACATCCCTCAAACTAATTGATAACTAACTAAAGGTTAATTATCATCTATGAACTATTTAGTTACATAAATCTCTCCATTATGTTCAACACCCCCTCTAGCTAGAATGCATGTCAAGCATTCCTAGCTTAGCTTGAAATTTGTAGATTGGACCCAAATATAATGATTTTGTGAGTATGTCATCAACATGTTCTTTGGAGGTGACAAACATGAGGTGAACAACCCCATCTAGCACCATGTCTCGTACCACATGACAATCAATTTTTATGTGTTTGGTTCTTTCATGGAAAACTGGATTAGCAGAGATATGTAAGGAGGATTTGTTGTCACAATAGAAGATGATTAGAATGGGATGTGGAATTTTGAAGTTATTGAGTAATGAGAGAAGCCAAATTCCTTCACATGTGGCATGGGACAATGCTCAATACTCGTCCACTGAAGATGAGCGGGACACAATAACTTATTTCTTGCTTTTGCAGCTGATGAGAGATTTTCCAAGGAAGAAGCAAATGTTTGGAGTGGATCTATGTGTGTTTGGACAAGCTCCCCAATCAGAATCAAATAATCACTTGAGACATAAAGTAGAAGATTAGTTAAAGAATAATCCTTGACTTTGATTATATTTGAGGTAGCGTAACACATGAAGGCCAACCATTATATGCTTATCAATTGGAGCATCAAGAAATGGACTTAGCTTGCTTACCCTATAAGCAATTTCAGGGCTAAAGTGAGTCAGGTATAAGAGCATGCTAATGTGACTTCGATATGAAGTAGGATCATAAATAGGGGTGTCTGATGTCTTGTGGAGTTATAAGTGAGGTTGCATTGGTGTATTGTAAGCTTTATCTCTAATAATGCATGCATCATGTACGAGATCTAAGGCATATTTCCTTTGGGAAAGGGATATACCTTGTGCATTTCGAGCAACTTTAAACTCTAAAAAATATTTCAAAAATCCTAGATCTTTGATACTAAACTTGGCATTCATGAGTGCTTTGAGATGCCTTATATCCACTGCGTCACAAATAATTTTAAAAGCCTTGATAAAACCCAACCATTTAGGCGTAATTGAGAAGGGTCTATATTTAGGATTTTAAGGAGATCAGACTCAAAATCAGTAAACACGATGATAATTTTAATTACTCCTAAATAAAAATAGAAGTACTCATCAGATAGTCCTTTGGGCCGAGTAATATAGACCCTCTCACTAGCCACACAAGGTTCTAGTATAACATCTTCACCATTCCCAATGGAAGAGAATGGGTATTAGAACAAGGCTTTAAGATGTAGTTATCATCAATGATATTATGTTTGTACCATAGAACTTCTTTGTCTATCAAAAATCTTGTTGCCTCCATTTGCGTGTCCAAAGAACCTGAGGACGTAGACTTTGAGTTAGTGTTACTAATGGGTGAAAGGATTTTACCATAAACTTCTCTAATAATTTGGTCAAAATCCATTCGACTAAAGTGACCCTCACACTCTCTCATGCAATGATTCCAAATTCTATCTCTATCGCGAGCAATAAGGGAAATCGAGCATTCTCTCGATTGATTATAATCTCATAAACTACAAAAAATAACTTTCTTCATGATGAAGCTTTCACCATGAACAAAAGAAAAATGAGGTATAAAGCCAAGGCGCGTTATTTTATATTATTTTAGAAAATAAAAAATCATAATTTCCCTCGATTTTTCCTAAAATTGAGGTGAAAAAACAACTCAATATAAGCTTCAATTCCCAACTATCGTAGTTTATGATTTTATTTATTTATAAGTGTATACAAAATATTATAACTCTTCGGTTTTCTATTAAACTGAGGCATAAAATAATAAGATTTTACTATAAAAACACTAATTAAACAGATTTGATCCTAATACTCACTAATACGAAACCGCTCTAAGCATCATTCTTTGGGATGAATTGCAAGAAAGAAAAAATATTCAATGCTCTTCTATCTTGAATAAAAAATTTTCTGCCCTTGCAATCTATCTCACATAATGGTGTTAATGTGTTGTTGTATTTATGTAATAGCATTCCTATGTTGTCAATAAAAAAACATTGAGAAATATATTCCAATGTTTTTAATATTCTTTGAAAACAATGTAAATATATATAAATAAAAAAAAGATTTTTCACCTCGGTTTTGAGTAATAAGTGAGGTAACATATTAAGGTGTTTTTTCGATTTCTTCATCGTCCTTAAACAAATTAGATAGTAGTTATGAAACTCTATATCTAGTTAGAGTGCCATGAGATTTTACAAAGTAAGAGTATCATTGTGATAGATTGCAAGAGCAAAAAAAAATAGGTTTATTTAACATGTGACTCGTGAAAGTCTATTTACTTTGTCAAAGATTTATGTGATGGATTTGCAAGTGAAAAAAATTATCTTGGGTTCAAGGATTGTATTCTTAAATAATCATATAATTGAATATTTATTTTATTTACCTAACCTTTTTTTTTTGTTTTATATCAGAAACAAATGAATGCAAGTCATTAAAAATATATTGCATTTGATCTATGAAACGAGGATTCCCAACATTTTCTCTTCTCCAAGATATCCAACATTTGTTCTTCACCGACAATGATGACGATGAAGAACATTTTTACTTAAATATTATGTGTAAACAATATAATATTTTCTTTAAACAATGTAGTTTGTTAATAAATTAATTTATTAATATTTTGTGTAAACAATGTAAGGTATTTATTAATTAAAAAATTGTCTAACCCATCGGTTTTTAAATAAATAATCGATAGGTTTGAGGCATTGTTTGTGTAAATAATAAAAATGCAGTTGTTGGGGTTCGAACCCATGATCATATAACTTTACCCCTCAATTTTTCATTAATCGACGTGTTAAGTGGCAAATTTTCATGTCACTGTTAGTTACGTCGGCTTGGTAGCCGAGGTTACATCTCTTTCATGTGCGATGTTTTAAGCATTATTTGTAGTAGTGGTACAAAAGACACATTAAAAAGGAAGAAGAGAGTAAAAAGGGGTAAAGAAAATGATACCTAAGGTTTGAGATTGCAGAAAAATCAAGCAACTGATAAAGATATAAGAAGATCACTAGCTTTTGTAAACTAAGCAAAGTGAAACAAAAGGTTTCTTTTTATTTAAATTAAATTTGCAATGGTCAATAATTTGTACCGAAGAAGATTAATGATGACAAGTGGGAGTTCCCATTAAAGCCATCATGACTAGGAGAGAGAAATATTTGTCATCATTAAACTGACATCCAATAACTCGCCGAAGAGGATACTGACTTAAGGAAGATGGAATTATGAGATTATCTTGTTCGAACACTTAGATCCAATATGATCTTGTGATCGAGGGGCTTATGTATATCTTGGAATTCTCTGAGACCGAGTTCTTGAAAAACCGAGTTTGATGACACAAGTAGACCGAGGGCAATCACACATGTCAAAATCCGGTTAGGAACCACTTAGATACAAAGCAAGCACGTCGGAACCGGTTTCGTAATAACACTGACAAATGAATAAGTCGGATCTGACTTCAGTACTAGGATACCATATGGACAGTCACAAGAGACGATTATGAAATGTTCTTATGATTGCATGGAAGTTATAGACATTGATGTGAAATACGTTATCTGGTAATTACATGGGGCGGTGAATGTTATTCAGAATCACCTTAATGAGGGATGTGAATATGCATGCCTTTAAGGATCATTGATGAGTCTAGGAGTATAAAAAGGAACTTTGTAACACCCCAAAGTTAATTTTGATTTATTTGATGTATTTGTTATGAATTTTGAGGATTTCTTGATGCTATGATGTTGTGATGGTTTAGATTAATATTTTGTTAATATTAATTTAGAAGTAGTGTGAAATTATTTAATTATTTAAGATTAATTAAATAAAATAAGGGAAATAATAAATTAAGGGTATTGAGGTCTTTTGATCGAACATTATTGAGGGTTTGAGGGGAAAAGTATAATTTGGGTCCTAAGGGCAAGATTGACATAAGGGGGTAAAGTTTGGATTGTACGATCATACTTGGGAGAAGAGAAGGGGAGCTTTGAAGAATAAAGCTAGAGTTAGAAAGCTTGAGGTTTTGCGAGAAGTTATTGAAAGAATTCACTGAACCTAAAGTATGGGGAGTAATTCTATTTGGTATTAGTAATAGAGAAATAGGAATTGGGGTTTTGAGGGAGAATCTTAGGGCTATGGGGTTTTGTTGAGAAAATTGATACATGATGATGATTTATGATGAATTTAATGATAAACAGTGATGTTATATGATGTGTTTCATGATACTGTGATAAATGGGGAATGTGTTGATGATTTTTCTGTTTTACTGCTGCTAAAAACTGGTTTTGAGGGGGTTTTATCGCAGTAGGAGCGATCTGAGATCGCAGATTGTAATCGCAGAATCACGTTGCTCGCTTAGCGAGCAATCAAATATTTTGGACCTCTCAAAACAGAGAATTAGTTGCTCAGCAAGGGGGCTGCTCGCTAAGCGAGACCTGACATTTTTCGAAAATATTATTTTAATTATGAAAAATTGTTTAATTGATGTACCTTGAGGTTATAAGATGTTATGATGTTTTAGCGAAGTTTATGTTGTGTTTAGAGGCTATATGTGTAGGAATTTGTGATAAAAATGATGTACGATAAATTGAGTTGTTTATGAGTTTATCAAGTATGATGATATCACTTAGAGGAAGATGTTAAATGAGTGAATAATAAGATGAATTACGAGGAATGCGGATGCAATAATTTGAGTTGTTATGATGTGTATTTATATTGCGTCTTGCATTCATAGCATGGATATGAGGGGATTTTGGTCCGTCAGTAGCTTCAATCCCATCGTGCGGATTAAAGTGATTATGACACTCATGATATGCTCCCTTGTGTAGGGTTGATGGTCTAGTGTCTATCCATGAGGATGTTTCGGTACCACATGCATAATAAGAGGATTGCATTTTTCATTCTAAATGACATAACATGATTTCATTAAGTTCGTATGGTGGTGTGATGTATTTGATGTCAAGTATGAATGAGTCTGGGGATGATTAAATTTGTTTTGTAATCTCTGTTTATGATTCTCATTTTTATATTACCTTAATTTTGGAGTACAAATAGATTAGGGTTTTTGTTATCGATCCATAGAGATTGTTTTGTGATATCACCGCCTTTCTAAAGTTGTGCTAGTTTAAGACTTAATTGTAACAGGGGGTTTTGGTTTAGTCTACGGAACATTTACTTTGCATTCGAAATAAAACTAAAAGCTAAAGAATATTGGTTGGTAAGAGTTTATAAAAAGCACATGCCAAAGTTAAGGTTCGATAGGCCCATTTGCACATATAGTTTCGATCAAGCGGACAAACTCGTTAAAACAATAAACACAATCACAATATCCTCTTAAAATGTTTATTTCTAACACAAATTGTGATTTTTACCATTTTGATCCATTGATGATCTCTCACTCAATCTATCAAAATGGTAACATTAAAGATCAATACAATGTGAACACCAAGTCTCATAACTATCTCTAGCTTATGTTCTTTGGTGGATGAAACACCTAGGTCAACTGTTGAACACATTTCTCAATCATGAAACAACACAAAAATATATTTCATAAACACAAAGTTTTCCACCATATATTTATTATCAAGAGTACTTACACAATGATCAAAGACTATACATACAAATTAAAAACCTATCTACCTTCTAACCTTGACATATTAAGAGTTTAGGTATCCATAACCATGGAAACTTCCATTACAAGAAAAAGATGAAGAAGATTGTCGCTCTCAAAGATTTGCATCCCGGTACAAGCGTGAACGGTCGGCGAAAGGAGGAAATGAAAGTGAAGTGAATAGAGTCTCCAACTAGACATTTTTATCCCGAAGGAAAGGTAGTGTTGCATAAACCTAGGAAAAGATGAATAAGACGGTTGCGAACCAGAGAAATTGAGAAAGGGGGTTGGTTACAACCTAGGAAGGTATTAGCACCCAGATTATCCGTCGTACTCGACGGGATCCATGCTTAAAAGATTGTGCTTAAAGGGGTAGTGTATGTGCTATCTGTGTGCAAAAGATGGAAAAGAATATACAAGTGTCAATGCAAAAGAGAAGTGAAATACTCAGGAACTGAGGCTTAAAAGAATGTTGGAAGAGGGGAAGACAAAGAGACTTTTGTTCGATTACTGTTAAGTTATGCCTACGTATCCTCTCGTGCAATGAGGAAGTCAGAACACCGTAGTTCGACTCAAAGAGACTGAAAATGAATTGATTGTGAACTGCTTACTTGTCTATGCTCAAGTGTATGACTCGTCTGGCTCGAGTGCTAACTGTCTTGCATTAGACGGAAGAAGCAAGTTCTCGTTTGTGAATGAGTGTGATGAGAAAATAAGGAGACGATTATTGTTTGTTTTTGTGTTTTCAGTTTTGTTATTGCTTTTGGTGTTTTGTATAAGTTAATGAGCTTAATCCTAAATCAAGGGCTGGTAATCTCATTATATCCTCCCTGATTAGGGATAATGAGAATACTTAAGTATGAGATAGGCATCTCAACTTAATTACCATGATGATGTAGGATTAAGATCATTAACCTACTTGTGATTAATTAGATGTTTTTGGGTTTTTGTTTAGTGTTAACTAATGAGTTTAATCTCTAATCACAGATTAGTGAACTCATTACACCATCCTAATAGAAGGATAATAGATGAGGACACTTATGCTGAGGAAGATACCTCAACTTAATCCATGGTAAGGGATTAAATTCATTATATAACAAAGCCTTTATTAAGTGGATTTTAATTAAGGGAGGAGATTAAGAAATGAGTTTTATGGTTTGCAAGACAACTTGAGGGGGACTTGTCCATTAAACACTAGGGTTAGTCCTTCTTAACCATAAAGGAAGAATTAGAACCCTAATGTAAGGCCCAAGTTACAAGATGAAGTCTTAGTGATTATTAAGATGATTTGATTAAGAGGTTTAAACAAATTAAAGGTTTAACACTTAGGATTAAAGTTATACACCCCATCCTAAGAGAAGGATGTAGGCATAACCCTAATTCCAAAGTCCTAAAACTTTAAGAGTTTAGTCTCTAATTATTGAGATGAGAAGAGAGACTCAAAGGTAAAAAGCTAAGGGGGACTAATCACAACCCTAATTATTATCATGCTTGGATGTTCCTATGGTTTGCAAGGCTTTAAGAAAGATCTTCAAGGAAGCCACCAATGGAAGAAGCAGATGAAAGAAGGAAGAGAAGGAAGAATAAATTACTTACTTCAATGAAGAAGATAAGTAACTTAAAGAGAGAAAGTGAGAGAGATGGAACACAAGTGAACAAGTTCACTTAAAAGACAAGTAAAATGCATGTGAAAGAGATAAAGAGAAGTGAGAAGTGAAGGCAAATCCACTTCTCAAAGTAACTTACCACCTGAAAATGTTAGGATGAATGCATAAAGTACCAAGCATAAAGAAATGAAATGAAATGAGATGCAATGAGATGAAATGACCAAAGTCAGAAGTGTTTATGCAATGATAATGTCATGTGAGATGATGCAAAGGCATACAAAGTGTATATGTATGATCATACAAAGATGAGATGCAAAGGAAGCATGCTTTGAAGTTTGAAAACACATGAAAGTTAATGAAATGAAATGAATGAAAATAATGGATAATGAATAAGGAAATGATCAAGAATGATTATAACATGTCCTAAGATGTCTAAGGTGACATATGAATGCAAGAAATGTCATGGAAAGTTCATGTATTGATGCATATGCAAGGTGAATGCAAGTGGACATGAGAAATTAGGGTTACATGGAAGTATGAGATGCAAATGAACAAAGAAAAAGTATATGACATGATAAAAAATTAAAACCAAGCTCAAACAAACCCTAATCCCATACTAGGTCACACCCCAAAGGAGAAGGTCAGAAGCCTAACCAATCATAAGCTATGATTTTCCTAAGTTTCTTAGGGATTTTGGGTGATTTAAAGGGAAAAATGCAAATCAAATTGAAAATGCAAGATAAATTCATGAGAAAAATGTCCTATAAACTACATGCAATATGTAACACAATGCAAAAATAATCATCTTCAAACTCTTCTTGGTTAGGCATAAATGATTTTTTAAAGTTAGGGTTCAAAAATATGAGTGTTTGACGCTGTGTATAGATTAAAGACGCGAACGAGCATCCTTAGGACCATGATACGGACGAGTATCGGTAGAAACAAACACTGACGAGTGTTCAGAGATGATGATACGGAAGAGTACCAACTGGTTAACAAAGAACACGGACGAGTGTCGAATCTGTTGAGGAGTGATGTACATACAAGATACGGACGAGTATCAGAGACTTCTGTATAAGTATGAGTGAGTGTCAAATACATACTATATATAAACATGCATCTGTTTTGAGAATACAAAGAGAGATACTTTGGCTTTCTGTGGGGATAGGATGACACGGACGGGTGTCGAAAAGAGTGTTTTATAAACAAGTATTTGTTTGTAGAAGGTGTTCTGGCAACCTTGCTGGGGAAGAATGACACAGTCGGGTGTCACAAAGAGCATATATAGGTATCTGTATCTGAGAGTGCAAATGGGACGCTTTGTCTTACATCTACAGGGGATATGATTTTTTCGTGTATTGCTGATGAAATACTGATGGTAATTACAGGTGACTGGCTTGAACCTGACTTGTGATCATGCAAATGTTTGATTTTTGCCGTAATGATTCGTATTAAACGGAATGCTACGCTTATTTGGTGACAATGATGCTGATTCTATGTTTATGCAAATGAGAAAATGATCCGGGATTCGGATCCCGCCGAAGATCTCTGGCTGATCTGCTTGGAGGGATGTCCCGGCTGGGGAAGAGATCCTTGGATCTGTCTGGAGATATAGCTCTACTTGGGGAAAGAGATCATTGGTCGATCTACTCGTAAGGAGAACTCGGCTGGGGAGAGGGAAACTTTCGTCACTTTGTTGGGTAAGAGTTTCAGGCATTGCTCTTCTGGGGAGAGGATGGGAACTCTGTAGGGAGATAGTTCTTTTAACCTTACTGAGGCTGTTGAGTAGACTTGTGCTGGGGATGATGAGGCTTTGGCAACTCTGCTGGAAAAAGTAGTTCAGATATTGCTCGGGAGATCTTAGGGAAGTAGCATGTTGGGGATTTGACGCTTGGCATGTCCCATGTTGCGTATTGAATGCCTGCAATCTGTTAAGACAAAAGAAACGCACAAGTATCCCGAGGTATCCCTTACCGGATTCCGTCATAGGAGTTAGATATTCCTGAAAGTAACTATATTTCCTGCAAGCATTTATTAAAATGGCTCATTTGTTTTATGCAAGTGTTGTATCATGAATACTGGATATTTTGCAAATGAAACATAAAAATGTACAAAACAAGGTGTGAGTGGAAGCTCTGATTTTATTAATCTGGGTGCCCTGAATTGGCGAATACAGTCAAAGAAATAAATCCCCTGAAATGAGGAGATTGTTGTAAATTGAGAAAAGTAAAAGTGTTGGCAATGTTGACAATGCTCCGGTGAACTTCCCTTGCTACGGCCTGTATGACCTTGACATTCTTCTCATCTTGCTTTCTGAAAAAGGTTGATTCTGACTGATGCTTTATCCTTTCGAAGTTTGCCATGTTGTGAGTGATACAGACGAATTCAGAATGCAGTTGTTCGCTTATTCCCTGATTTTGCGCGGATCGCCCTTTCGGGTTTTCAATCCACCGGGATACCCATTTTTGCCTGAGCTGTCCAATGCGGCTTTTCAACTCAGCGGGTGTATATTTTTTATTTTCCCCTTATTTTTGCCCTAGTCTTTTTATTTTGTTTTTTGACTCGCCGGGATGCCCTATTTTTTCCTGGACGTACATTCTGTTTTTATGTCCAGCGGGTCATTTTATGCGAAGTATTTTTTTAACTACATCTGAATTCACAGGGGATAAGAAATCTTCACCATCCATAGTAGTGAGCATCAGTGCTCCACCAGAGAAAACCTTCTTTACTATGAATGGACCATCGTAATTTGGAGTCCACTTGCCCCTGTGGTCTGTATGAGGAGGAAGAAGTCTTTTCAGCACAAGATCTCCCACTTGGTATTCCCGAAGCCTGACTTTCTGATCGAAGGCTTTCTTCATTCTTTTCTGAAATAACTGCCCATGAAAAATAGCAGCTAATCTCTTTTCTTCGATCAGATTCAGTTGATTGTACCGAAACCGGACCCATTCTGCTTCATCCAGCTTCACATCCATCATTACCCGTAAGGAGGGTAGTTCAACTTCAACAGGTAGGACAACTTCCATACCGTACACAAGCTGATAAGGCGTTGCCTCAGTGGATGTTCTGATTGAGGTTCGGTACCCATGCAAGGCAAATGGTAGCATCTCATGCCAGTCTTTGTAAGTAACCACCATCTTCTGCACAATCTTCTTGATGTTTTGTTAGTTGCCTCAACAACGCCATTCATCTTTGGCATGTAAGGAGAAGAGTTGTGATGTTGGATTTTGAAGTCCCGGCACAGTTCTGCCATCATTTTGTTGTCCAAATTGGAACCATTATCAGTAATGATTCGCTCGGGAACTCCATATCGACAGATGATGTCACTTTTTAGAAATCTGGCTACCACTTGTCTGGTGACGTTTGCATATGAAGCTACTTCAACCCACTTGGTGAAGTAATCAATGGCTACTTAGATGAATCTGTGGCCATTTGAAGCATTCAGTTCGATCTTTCCAATCATGTCAATGCCCCACATGGCAAAGGGCCAAGGTGAAGATATCACGTTCAAAGGATTTGGAGGCACGTGCACCTTGTCTGCATAGATCTGGCATTTGTGGCATTTTCTGGCATAGGCACAACAGTCTGCGTCCATTGTGATCCAGTAGTAACCTGATCCTAATAATTTCTTAGCCATTGCATGTCCTCCAGCATGGGTACCAAAAGATCCTTCATGCACCTCGTGCATCAGCAAGTCTACCTCTTTCTTATCAACACATCTGAGTAGTACCATGTCAAAGTCTTGCTTGTATAATGATCCGTCAACATTAAGGAAGAAACTACCGACCAACCTTCTTAATGTCTTCTTATCATTGGATGATTCCCCAGGTGGGTATGTCTGATCCTCCAAGAAGCATTTGATGTCATGGAACCAAGGCTTGTCATCTTTAGCAATGTCCACGGAGAATACGTATGCCGGTCGGTCTAGTCTGGATATCGAAATCCGAGGCACATAATTGGCAGTTTGAACCTTAATCATGGAGGAAATGGTAGCTAAAGCATCTGCGAACTGATTTTCATCTCGAGGGATGTACTCAAGTTTGACTGTTGTGAAGAAAGTCAATAATCTCCTCGTATAGTCACAATATGGAATCAGATGCTCTTGGTGAGTGTACCATCTGTCGTTGGTCTGATTGGTTACCAAAGCTGAATCTCCGAAAACATTCAAAGTCTTGATCCTGAGGTCAATGACTTCCTCAAGACCCATGATACATGCTTCGTATTCAGCTTCATTGTTAGTGCAGGCAAAGGCGAGTTTTGCCGAGAAAGGCATATGAACTCCTTTAGGTGTAATGAGCACTACACCAACTCCACGACCATTCATATTGACATCCCCATCGAACATCATAGTCCATTCTTCCTCCGGGTCAGGCCCTTCAGTGTGAACAGGCTCTTCATGATCTTTTGCTTTTAGGTACATGATGTCTTCATCGGGGAAGTCAAATCTCATTGGTTGATAATCATCAATGGGTTGCTCAGCTAGATAGTTAGACAGTACACTACCCTTGATGGCCTTCTGAGATGTGTACTGAATGTTATACTTTGTCAGAATCATTTTCCATCTTGCAACCCTTCCGGTAAGTGCTGGCTTCTCAAATATGTACTTGACGGGGTCCATTTTTGAGATCAACAAGGTAGTGTGAGTCAACATATACTGCCTTAGTCGGCGAGCAGCCCACGCTAAAGCACATCAAGTTTTCTCGAGCAGTGAATAACGTTGTTCACAGTCGGTAAACGTTTTGCTTAGGTAGTATATTGCATACTCTTTTCGACCAGACTCGTCAGACTGGTCCAGCACACACCCCATTGATCCTTCTAGTACTGTCAGGTACATTATTAGAGGTCTTCCTTCAATTGGAGGCATGAGAATCAGAGGTTCTTATAGGTACTCCTTGATTTTTTCAAAAGCCTTCTGACAATCTTCGTTCCACCTGACCGTTTGTTCCTTTCTTAACAATTTGAAAAGGGGCTCACAGGTTGCAGTAAGATGAGATATGAACCTTGATATGTAGTTCAATCTACCTAGGAACCCCCGAACTTCCTTTTCAGTCCTAGGTGCAGGCATCTCCTAAATGGCTTTGACTTTGTCAGGATCAACTTCAATCCCCTTTTCACTTACAATAAATCCCAGCAACTTACCAGACCGCACCCCGAATGTGCATTTGTAGGGGTTTAACTTCAGCTGATACTTTCTCAGACGTTTGAACAACTTTAGTAGATTTAACAGATGGTCTTCCTCAGTAAGGGACTTGGCAATCATGTCATCCACGTAGCATTCAATTTCTTTATGGATCATGTCGTGGAATAGCGTTACCATAGCCCGTTGATAAGTCGCACTGGCATTCTTCAGTCCAAAAGGCATTACCTTGTAACAAAAAGTGCCCCAAGGTGTGATGAAGGTTGTTTTCTCCATGTCTTCGGGTGACATTTTGATCTGATTATACCCAGAAAAACCATCCATGAAAGAAAACACCGAGAACTGAGCTGTGTTGTCGACCAATACATCAATGTGAGGTAATGGGAAATCATCCTCCGGGCTAGCTCTGTTCAGATCCCGGTAATCCACACACATACGTACTTTGTCATCCTTCTTAGGCACTGGTACAATGTTAGCAACCCCCAGCGGGTAACTAGTAACAGCAAGGAAACCGGCGTCCCACTGTTTTTGTACTTCTTCCTTAATCTTCATGGCCATATCTGGGTGAGTACGACATAGCTTTTGCTTCACTGGGGGGCAATCTTCTTTTAATGGCAGCTTGTGCATAATAATATCTGTATCTAGACCTGGCATGTCTTGATAGGACCAAGCAAAGACGTCGACGTATTCTCGGAGCATGTTGATAAGTTGTTCCTTTACTGAAGCTTGTAGACCGGACCCAATCTTTACTTCTTTCAAATCCTCTTCGGTACCAAGATTAACTGTTTCAACCTCCTCCTGATGAGGAGTAATCACTTTCTCTTCCTGCCTCAACAACCTGGCTAACTCTTCAGGTAACTCATAGTCTTCTTCAACCCCTTCATCAGCTTGATTAATTGGATTGTCAAAGTCATACAAGGTCATAGCAGTGTTGTTGTCGGTGCAATCTGGAGGATAATCACTGCAAGGGTTGAGATTTGTTCATTTTAGTGATCAATTTTAATCTTGTTTAGAAAAGTGTAAAATGAAATTATTATTTTGAAAACATTGTCATTTTATTGTTTTGTACAAAAGTAAAAAATGAAAAGACAGTGAGCTAAAAAGAGAATTGTTTGCAAAAGATGTCCAATACTCATTGATATTCCATTTGAACAAAATTACAAATATGGCCCTATTACAAAATGAGTCCTGACACCTTGGGCAAGATGCAGGACTTGATGCATGCTGAAAAAAGCAGGAAATAATAATTACTCTGCAGGAGTAACCCTTATAATTTCCTGGGAAGACCAGTTAAGGACTGGGTGACCCGGGATCCCCTGACATATCCAACTCTCCAGGTTGAGGTCGCTTTCCGCCTCGTCTTCCAGGTTGTTGACAACATCTGGGGTGAGCATCCCCCCCACTAATGAACTTGGGCTCCTTAGCAACCTCCGATTGATCTTGTCGGAATGGTTTGTAACCCAAACCAAATATGTCCTCCTTCTTCTCCACCGGCAGCAGCTTGCCCCGGCCTTGGGCATTACCATCTTCAACAACCTTCCAGGCTTGCTGATAGGAGACAATTGAAGTACCCATCCTATCCTCCCGGGATGCAGCAAATACTTCAGTCGTCGCCTCATTGACGTTCAGTGCTTCGAACCCTTAGCTCATAGTTTCATGGATTTCACCATCCATCTCAATGTATTTGTATGTAGCCAGATGGCTAACAAAGATGTCCTCTTCACCACAAATGGTTATAATCTGTCATTCCCACTCATATTTCAATTTCTGGTGAAGGGTTGACGTAACTGCACCAGCGACGTGAATCCATGGTCGACCCAACAAACAGCTGTAGGCTGGCTGAATGTCCATCACATAGAAAGTAGTTTGAAAGACCTGCGAACCGATTATCACATGCAGCTCCACCTCTCCAAGAACAGGCCTCTTGGAGCCATCAAAAGCCCTGACCACCAGATTGCTTGGTCGGAGAGCTATTCCATCATATTCGAGCTTGACAAGAGCCTTCTTTTCAAGACATTGAGTGAAGACCCAATGTCAACAAGAACATGAGAGAGCACAACCCCTTTACACTCCAAAGTGATGTGTAAATCTTTGTTGTGGTGACGTCCTTCTATTGTCAAGTCAGCATTGGTGAAGCCTAGCCCATGGCTAGTATTGACATTAGATACCACTGTCTCAAGCTGATTCATTGTGATCTCTTCTGGCATGTAGGCAGCATGCAAGACTTTAAGTAGTGCATCCCGATGAGCTTCGGAACACAACAATAGGGATAAGATGGAGATCTTGGAAGGAGTCTGGTGGAGCGGATCCACAACCTTGTAGTCACTTCTTTTGATTATCCTCATAAATTCATCCACATCCTGATCAAAGGATGATTTATGAGTCTCTTTTGGTACAGGTTCTTCATGTGCCACACTTTTCCCTTTGGCTTTGGCAACAGCCTCTGCCTCAGTATTAGTTCTTGGAGCTTGTGACGCGAAGAGGCGTCCGTTTCGGGTGAAGCCTCCGCCTCCCCCGACATTATCTACTTATGAGGTAGGAACTGAAGAATCAAGAAGGACTTTTTCTCCATTGCAGTAAAGGTCTGCACCATAGTGCCATGGTACAACATTGTCTTTGTCATATGGAATAGGCCCTGACACCATGATGGTGACTGGGATAACTGCAGCAGAGGTTGGAACCGTTATTGTTTGTGGGTCATAAAAGATGGTGACAAGACTTCTGGTGGACGTTGGTGGTGATGAATTGAAGCTTGGTTGTTGCTGAAACTGTTGTTGAGATTGTTGTTGAAAGTTGCTGGAGTTTGGGACCGTTGTAGGGTCATAATAGATAGTGACAATGGAGACGTCGTTGTTGGTGGTTGCTGTAGTTGTAGAAGTAGATGCAATGGAACTGTTGTTTGTTGAAGTGATGGAAGAAGTGGTTGCTGATTTTGCAGACGAGTCCGTAGGAACAATTGTCTTTGCAGTTGTAGGAGGATAATTTGTTGCTGAAAAAGGAGTTGCTGGTGTTGTAGAAGCTATTGTGATTATTTGAAGAATGCCTTCTTTAATCAAGCCATTGATGCGATTCCTCAAGCTTGCACACCCATTCTCGGAAACCTCGCAAGATTCACAACATGCCTCACAGCCTGGAAACACTTGGCATTTCAAAAGTTGAACTTTAACCTCTGCCAGAGGTGTCTGAATACTTGCAATATCTTCAATCAAACTCATAGGTGAGCCTTCCTCTATTGCATTAATCCTTGGTCCACCATGGCTGGGCATAGGATTCTTCGTGACATTGGGAGGTGGTGCAAAATTCAGGGCCTTTGAATCTACCAGATCCTGGACCTTCATATGCAGAGCCCTGCACTTTTCCGTGGTGTGACCAGGTGCATTAGAATGAAAAGCACACCTGGCGTTGACGTCATAATTTTTTGGAAGGTTTTGAGGATCTGGTGGAGCCAATGTCCTTAACTCGACAAGATTGAGCTTTATGAGTTGTGGCAACAATGCGGCATATGGCATTGGGATAGGGTCAATCACCCTGTTGATCTGAGATGGCCGCTGCTGAAAAGGGCGTTGTTGTTGGTTGTTGCTATTGTTGTTATAGGATCTTTGTTGAGGAAACTGCGGTTATTGAGGAAAGTGCTATGGTTGTTGAGTGTATTGAGGAGGTGGAGTAGGAATAGTGATGGCGGCAATTGATCTTGGTAGATACTGGGGTCTACCTCTTCCCACATGTACAAAGTTTGTTTCACCGGATCTACGGGGCCCTGCAAATGGCTTCCTTGCACTGCTTGAACTGGCGCCGTTGTCAGAAATATTTTCCATCTTCAATAAGCTCTCAATTCTTTCCCCAGCTATAACTACGTCTGCAAAGCTGGTGGAAGAAAATGCAGCCAATATGTCAATATAAGTACCCTGGAGAGTGTTCATGAACATATCTGCCATCTCCCTTTCTGACATCGGGGGTTGGACGACAGCAGCTAGTTGCCTCCACCTTTAGGCGTACTCTCTAAAACTTTCTCGGGAAGACTGTGACATTCCCATTAGAAGGGTTCTGTTTGGAGCCATGTCCAGATTATATTGATATTGACGGATGAATGCTTCGGCCAAGTCTTTCCAATTCCTTATTGTGGCCCTGGTCAAGTGAGAGTACCACTCTCGGGATGCCCCTGTCAAGCTATCCTCGAAGTAAAACATCCACAGTTTCTCATCCATGGTGTAGGCTTTCAATCTCCCCAAGAAAGACTGAAGATGGGTACGTGGGCGGGATGTGCCATTGTATTTTTCAAAATAGGGAGGCTTGAACTTGTGAGGAATTCTAACCCCCTCCACTAATCCCATATCCATGACATCAAAACCCAGAGAGTTTTGGGATTCAAGAGACCTTAGCTTTTCTGCTATTTCATCCAACCGACGATCGTAAACTTCGTCTCCTGCCCCGACCACAGTAAATTTCTCTTCCTGAGGGTCCTCCTGCAAGGCCCTCCCTATAGTGTTACCTTGGATGTTTCTTATAGAATTGATTTCTGGGTTCAGATGGGGTCCAAACTTTGGGGGATCAGTACGAGGCTGTGCGTGATCGTTGTTGCTGGTACCCCCTATACCTGGGTGGTTTTCATCGGGAGTTTTCCGCTCGACTAACTCTCTCAGTCTCTCCTGGGTATGAGCCAAACCAGTCATTACTGCCATAAATTGATTCATTTGGGCCCTCATCTCTGTCCTTTCATTGGCCATTTGGGTCCTTACATCAGTCAAGTCATGTTGAACCTGATCCATTTGTAATCCCGGAAGGTTGTTTCTTATCGGATACCGGTGCACTCTATTGACGGAGAACACTCTTCTACGAGCAATGTTTCCTGAAACCACAACAAAATGAGAAAAAACAACAAAACAAAAACCTACAAAACAAAGAGAAAATGTTAGTATGCAATGCAAGATGCCTATTTCTCTTCCAAGGGTATCCGGTTTGGTTCTTTGGTTTTGACCTTCCAGACCTCGAGGAAATAATGATGTTGCAGAGAGATAAAGCCCATGAAACAATACAAACCATATATTACAAAAATGTGAAGATACATAGTTTGATTACAACAAATTTCCCATGGTGGGTTAAGATACAACAACAAAATCAAAAGTACAAACAAAAGGAGGTACAAATACAAAGAAATCAAACATCCAGTCCAAAGTCATCCTCTCTGACTTCCTTCAGGAGAGCCTCAGTCACTGGACCTACTGGGTGTTCTGTAATGGTCCTGATGAGGAGGTTCCTGGTGGCAATGGCACTGGTCAACTTCTTGTGCTTATCCTGATCCTTTGACCTCTTTAACCCTGCCCGGAGTTTCAACTCAGAGATCTCCTTCTGTGCTGCTAACAAAGCTGCCTGATTCTTCTTCTCACTAGCCTCCAGTTGCTCTATCCTAGCTTGGGTTCTCTGATCTTCCTGTGCACGAGCCTCAGTGATCCTGATCCACCTAGCCTGACTCTCCTCTAAGTAATGCTCAGCTCTGGCCTTCTGAGTCTTAGCTTCCTTGCAAGCATTCTTCAGCACTAACTCTCCTGCTCTAGCCTTTCTGATGTAGTCATCCGTCTTCTCAATCTTGGTTAAGTGCTCAATCCGGAGCTTCTCTAACCTTTCATTATCTAGACGACTGTCATTCCTCTCCCAGAGGGTCTTTTTCAAAGCTTCAGAGAGTTGAGTATTCCTTTCATTCAATTTCTCAAACTCCTCTAAACTGACAGTAGCTCCAGGCTCCACTGTTGATGGTCCAGGTACATCCTCTAAGGTGAATGGCATCTGGGTGATCTGTCCCCTGACACGAGACCAGTCAAGATAATGAGCTGAGGCTATGTTGTTGCACTTGCCAAGAATAGTTGTCCCCTTAGTCTGAATATTGTCCCAAGCCCAGACAGCTTGTCTGACAATGGCAATGTTGTGCTGGATGTCACAATAGAGGGTTTCTGTCAAATCTTGCCCTCTTGGGGGGTGTACCAAGGCATACCCTAATTGCCTCTTGAAAAGCAAAGGGTTGTAGTTGATGCAACCTTTTACTCCAATCAAGGGTACATTGGGATACTGCCTACAACTAGTAATGATATTTTTGCCCTTGGTGCTCTGAGTGCACCATCTGGTGTCTTTTGATGTAAGGGCAATCAATCTCTTAGCCCAGTTCCTTGGCTGATGAGGATTCAAGAAAGTGTCCAACTTCGGCAAGTGTCTTAACAACCAACAGTAGAAGAGGGGTGCACAACATCTGACCAATCTTCCCCTTTGCTTCTCATTCCTTTGGTGCACTGAGTAGTAAAAGTCTCCAAGCAAGGTAGAAATTGGGTTCCTCAGTAAGAACAGGTGAATAGCATTCTTGCTTACAAACTTTGGCTCGTCTGCAAATAAGATAAATCCATATATGCTGAGGGCTAGGAGAGCACAAACAGTTTCCCTTCTGCAGCATGCAGGGTGGCCTGAGTAACCAAGAAGTCTAAGTGAAGGCCTGGGATTCCAGCCTTAGTGGTCATGCTCTGGTCAATGAGGGTGGGCTCCAGGTGCAAAGCCTTAGCTATATCTTCATTCTTAGGAGCAACAATCTCAGGGTTGAAAGGAATCCCTCTCCTGATAGGGACACCTAACAACATGGAGAACTCTTCCATCAATGGTCCTAGCTGAAAATCTGGGAAAGTGAAGCATCTGAGAGGAGGGTCATAGAACTGGAGACATGTGTGAATCATGCTCCTCTGGGATGCATCCAGGTCCATGATCATGTCCATAATGCCACCATAATGTTCCCTGAATAGAGGGACATGATCAGGAGTGAGGAGAGACTGCATATGCCTGATGCCTGTCAAAGTAGGCTCAAAGAAATGATAGGTGATGTTGCTCTTCCTAGAAGTGTCCATGCTGACAATGGATACTGGTGAAGAAAACTGAGGAGAAGTAATGATGAAGGTAACTGCTGAAGATTGATGAAGATAACTGGAGAAGGTGCTGGAGAAAAGTCTCTGATGAAGAAAACTGGTGAAGAGAGCTGTAAAGAGTCTCTGATGAAGATAGCTGGTGCAGATAGCTGAGGGAATCTGAGCAGCATAACAGGTCAAAACCAAACCAAAGATAAGAATGTGGATACCCTGTAAAACAAATAGGCAAATGTTAAATGATGCAAAATGATGTATGCATAATGATATGCAAAGGGTTTGTGATCAAGTGCTGGATCTATTATCTGCCTTGATAGGGTCTATGAGTGTTCATAAGTCCGGATGGAGGCTTAGAAAACCAATAACCAGGTGGAGGACTCAAATAAAGAGTCACAAGTCCAGGGTTTCACAAGAACAGTCCAAAATGATACAACCTTAACAAAACTAGTAACAAGGTATGATGAGGCCAAGGGTTCCTGCAAACCTGTAAACATCCCAACCCCCTCACATGTATTGTTCTAGAACAAGGATCCTCAGACTTGGATCAGTTATGAGAAGTGTAAACACTTCTAACCCGGAGGTACAATGTTTACAATAACCATAAAATATCCTCCTCTAATTCACCTCAGATGCTGAAGGTCATAAAAGGTCATCCAGACTTAGCAGGCTTCCCAGATAGCCCTAGTACTACAGGAAATCCGTAGCACAGAGTTCTCAAGAAAAAACCCATGTCTGAACCGTGTTTCATATTCCCGCACCAGACCGAAATGGAATGGGAAAGAATATGAAGCCACTCTATCCTATGTCTCACTTAGGTCCCTGGTATGGAACCTTACTCACTCAATAATCCCTCCCACATAGGTAAACACAGATCCAACATAGATGATATGATGATAACAGTATGAAATGCATAAAAACAGTAAATAAACGCAATAAATAAAGTTGTACAGAAAGCAATAAATAAAGCAATAAATAATAACCACAAGTAGCACATAACACCCCCATAAACACCAATCAAACAAGCATTAGGAGAAACCCACAAAAAGAACCAGAAGCCCTGGTTGCAACATAAGGTTCCCCAGCAGAGTCGCCAAGTTGTCGCTCCCAAATATTTGCATCCCGGTACAAGCGCGAACGGTCGGCGAAAGAAGGAAATGAAGGTGAAGTGAATAGAGTCGCCAACTAGGAATTTTTATCCCAAAGGAAAGGTAATGCTGCATAAACCTAGGAAAAGATGGATAAGACGGTTGCGAACCAGAGAAACTGAGAAAGGGGGTTGGTTACAACCTGGGAAGGTATTAGCACCCAGATTATCCTTCGTACTCGACGGGATCCACGCTTAAAAGATTGTGCTTAAAGGGGTAGTGTATGTGCTATCTGTGTGCAAAATCTGGAAAAGAATATACAAGTGTCAGTGCAAAAGAGAAGTGAAATGCTCAGGAACTGAAGCTTACAAGAATGTTGGAAGAGGGGGAAGACAAAGAGACTTTTGTTCGATAACTGTTAAGTTATGCCTACGTATCCTCTCGTGCAATGAGGAAGTCAGAACACCGTAGTTCGACTCAAAGAGACTGAAAATGAATTGACTGTGAACTGCTTACTTGTCTATGCTCAAGTGTATGACTCGTCTGGCTCGAGTTCTAACTGTCTTGCATTAGACGGAAGAAGCAAGTTCTCGTTTGTGAATGAGTGTGATGAGAAAAGAATCCCGGAGGAGACGATTATTGTTTGTTTTTGTGTTTTCAGTTTTGTTATTGCTTTTGGTGTTTTGCATAATTAATGAGCTTAAGCCTAAATCAAGGGCTGTTAATCTGATTATATCCTCCCTGATTAGGGATAATGAGAATACTTAAGTATGAGATAGGCATCTCAACTTAATTAGCAAGATGATGTAGGATTAATATCATTAACCTACTTGTGATTAATTAGATGTTTTTGGGTTTTTATTTAGTGTTAAGTAATGAGTTTAATATCTAATCACAGATTAGTGAACTCATTACACAATCCTAATAGAAGGATAATATATGAGGACACTTAAGCTGAGGAAGATACCTCAACTTAATCCATGGTTAATGATTAAATTTTATAATATAACAAAGCCTTTATTAAGTGGATTTTAATTAAGGGATGAGATTAAGAAATGAGTTTTATGGTTTGCAAGACAACTTGAGGGGGACTTGTCCATTAAACACTAGGGTTAGTCCTTCTTAACCATAAAGGAAGAATTAGAACCCTAATGTAAGGCCCAAGTTACAAGATGAAGTCTTAGTGATTATTAAGATGATTTGATTAAGAGGTTTAAACAAATTAAGGGTTTAACACTTAGGATTAAAGTTATACACTTCATCCTAAGAGAAGGATGCAGGCATAACCCTAATTCCAAAGTCCTAAAACTTTAAGAGTTTAGTCTCTAATTATTGAGATGAGAAGAGACACTCAAGGAGACTCAAAGGTAAAAAGCTAAGGGGGACTAATCACAACCCTAATTATAATCATTCTTGGATGTTCCTATGGTTTACAAGGCTTTAAGAAAGATCTTCAAGGAAGCCACCAATGGAAAAAGCAGATGAAAGAAGGAAGAGAAGGAAGAATAAGTTACTTACTTCAATGAAGAAGATAAGTAACTTAAAGAGAGAAAGTGAGAGAGATGGAACACAAGTGAACAAGTTCACTTAAAAGACAAGTAAAATGCATGTGAAAGAGATAAAGAGAAGTGAGAAGTGAAGGCAAATCCACTTCTCAAAGTAACTTACCACCTAAAAATGTTAGCATGAATGCATAAAGTAACAAGCATAAAGAAATGAAATGAAATGAGATGCAATGAGTTGAAATGACCAAATTCAGAAGTGTTTATGCAATGTTAATGTCATGTGAGATGATGCAAAGGCATACAAAGTGTATATGTATGATCATACAAAGATGAGATGCAAAGGAAGCATGCTTTGAAGTTTGAAAACACATGAAAGTTAATGAAATGAAATGAATGCAAATCATGGCAAATGAATAAATAAATGATCAAGCATGATTCTAACATGTCCTAAGATGTCTAAGGTGACATATGAATGCAAGAACTGTCATGGAAAGTTCATGTATTGATGCATATGCAAGGTGAATGCAAGTGGACATGAGAAATTAGGGTTACATGGAAGTATGAGATGCAAATGAACAAAACAGAAGCATATGACATGATAAAAAATTAAAACCAAGCTCAAACAAACCCTAATCCCATACTAGGTCACACCCCAAAGGAGAAGGTCAGAAGCCTAACCAATCACAAGCTATGATTTTCCTAAGTTTCTTAGGGTTTTTGGGTGATTTAAATGCATTAGGATGATTCATGATTTTTTGGTGATTTTTAGAAACCTAAATGTATTTTTAATTAATTAAAAGACTTTAATTAATTAAAAATAACATTTAAAAATTTTAAAAATACTTTTTTAATGCAAAAAATAAAATAAAAATCATTTTTGGAATAAGAAAAATATTTAAAGTCAGAATGCAAAAGGAAATATTTGTGTGATGTTTTGAGCTATTTTAAATTAAATATGCAAAAGAAATAGAATAAAATGAAATAAAATGAAATTAAATGAAAGTATGCACATCTGATGGCTGAGATTTAAACTGGGCTTGGAGGGAATTGACTGCGCAAGCAGATCAATGGCCCACATTCAAACTGGCTTTTAATTACATTTTAAATTAATTAATCAGGATTAAAAGATAATGACTCCATCTGGACCACACGCTCACTAACCTTAATCCTCATCTAACGGCCACAAACGCGTCTGGGGATTTAATATGAGTTTTAGCCTTAATCACTCTCAGGTGGCCGGAGAAGACCTCCGGTTATCTTCTCCGGCCAACCCCTCACCTGAACTTCCTCAAATCACCACCCCAAGCCCCCAAAATCTCCAGAATTAATCAACTAACTATCCTAAACAATAATCCAGCCTCAAAACGGTAAAAATTTCAGAACATCATGAAATGCTTAAAACTCAACCATTTTCAAAAATAAAGACATCAACATGATTAGTGAAGCATGAGGAATCATTTAGAAACTTAAAAAAGGAGTTCTGGAAAAAAAGTTCATCATGGCTACCTGAGATGGAGCTTTGTATTCTTGAGCTTTCTGACCTCTTCCTTTGTGCAAAGTGCCTCCAATGACCCCTCTGATGCTTCTGGAAACCTTGAATGGAGCTTAGACAGCCTCCTTTGTGAGTTTCAGTTTTGAGATTGTAGAAATCGTGTTTGAGTTTGGGGGTGTTTCAGGCTATGGTGATGTGTGCTTTGTGATCCTTAGGTTATGTGGAGATGATTGGTGAAAGAAGAAGTTTCAGTGGTTGGTTTTTGAGTTTCAAAGAAGGGAAGTTTTTGACAAATTTTGTGGATTCTGAGTTCTTGGATGATTCAAATGCTTGTGTGTTAAGAAATGTGTTCCTTAGGGTTTGTATAAGGTGTTCTGATTGGTTCAGAGAGTTGTTGTGGCCTAGTGTGATTGGTATGTGAGGAAATGCAAAAATGTCAACTTAGATGTACTTGAGGTATGGGCTGGGACAGGAGTGATCTAAAGGGTGATTTTTCCTCAGCTGACTTTGTGTAGAGCCATAGAATCAGATTGCATGAGCTGGCACAAGTGGATGAAGAGTTTCATACCATTTTGCAATTCTTGAAAGTTTTGGCCCTTTTTGATTTCTTGAATGTCAAGTCATGGAAATACATGGTTCAATGCACAATTCTGATGTTTAGAGGTCTAATTGACATATTGTGAAATGTTTGTGTCCATTTGAAGTCATTAGAATGCTTGAACATGCCAATTTGCAAAATCCCTCTTTGACATGAAACTTGAAATTTTAGGATTTTTGCCAACTTTGAAAGGCCATATCTTGAGTTCTAGGATGAATCAAGACATGTTCTTGTAATTTTTGAAAAGGGACAGATCTAATCTACAACTTTAATGACCAAGAATTTTTCATTTGAAGCATTTTTGGTTAAGAAAGAGGAGGTTGAAAAACTTTCCCAAAATGGAAAGTTTACATTTCAAGTCATTTCCATTTTTGGCAAGTTTGCAAATGGCTCAAAATTCTTCAATATTGTGAACTTCCAACCTCTTCTAAGATCAAATAAAGATCATATAACTTCAATTTAATGAAAATACCCCTTTGGTTCCATTGTTGGGGGCCTCAGATGCCCTGATTTTGACTTAACTTGTTCAAGAAGTTACCCAGTGAACAGATGACTTCCACAATGAATTTCTTCATCAAACTTGGTGCATATGATCTTTATAACATCTTAAGAATATTAGAAACAAGAATGACCCAAAAATTTGGAGTTAAGGCCTCTGAAACCAAAACCCTAATTTTGGTCATCTGTGTAGTGAAAACCCTAGCTCTGCTTCCATGCCTTGCCTGTTCTTGTGATCTCTTTGCTTTCATGAACTTTGAGGGACATAATATGATGATATAACACACATGGACCCTCTTGGAACACTTTGAGGCCTTTGAGATGGCTCATATGGAGTCTTGGATTGCTCAGATCACCAACCCTAGATGCAGATGAACTTGAATCTATGTAGTGAAACAAATATGCAATATGAGGTGGTATGCTTATGCAAAAATAAAAGATCAAAATCCATGGTATGATATGAGTGAGGGAAAATTTGGGGTGTTTACAATGACAAAGCATCAATGACGATCTCCCGACTATTGATGTGCCGATTCTTCGAAAATGAGTGAAAAATCTGAATTCTAGGGTTTTTTCTCTATGAAATATCAAGACATCCCCAAAAAATGAATGATGAAACCCTTTTATACAGAACTCCAAAACTTTAATTTCTTCAGAAATCTTCAAAAGAGAGTCGTCGTGAATTGCTTTCTTCATTCCAATTATGAAACCTAAAAATCATAAAACAAAGTTAAATAATCTATACTATTGAAAAAAATAAACTAAACTATGAAAATTAATCGGAAACAATGGGAAAAAGCATTAGAAGTCCAAATAAGCTCTTGAAAAGTGCCAAAAACTATACTACATATTAACATTACTTGGCACTTATCAACTCTCCCTAACTTGCTTCTTTGTTTGTCCTCAAACAAAGGTGATATCAAAGAGAAACAAGCACAATATCAAATAAAGATAACACACCCCAAATTGATAGTTCAAACCGAAAGGTTTTACTTACAAGTAAAGTCCGACTTCACAAAGAATCACAACATAAGCATGAACTAACTTCTAAATGCAAATGAAAAGCAAACAACATAAGCAATGAAATGTTCAAACAAGCATCACCTAATCACTTAACAAAGTCAAGCTCAATATCTACAAGGGACAAATCACTCTCATATGTAATTGTGCTAACATCCGGAACAATTCATGCAAGTATCAAATTCAATCAAGAGGAAAAATCAAGGAAACAAAGATCTCATAAGGGCTTTTCAATGATGTAATGGGACAAGGTTTAACAATAAATGGATGTATATAAAGGCCAACGATTCAAAGTGGCTTTCAAAAGTCTTTGATAAATGAAGAACATGCCAAACTAAATCAACCAATAATTCTCACACTTTTCCTTAACTTTTCCTTTCCTCTTTTTCTTCTTTTTATGATGCCCACCCTCAAGAATTTTTCTTTTTCAAATGATCTTTTCATTTTCAAGAAACTCTAACTTAGAGTGCAATTCTATTATCAAATCTCATTTTCATTTTTCTTTTATTTTCTTTTTTCACAAGAGGCACCAATTTCATCCATTCTTTTTCACACCAACTACTCTCCCCAAATTTAAATCATACCATAATAAAATGACAATGTTCTTCAAGAAAGTATGTTCAAACAAAAGGGGGTAAAGTGTATACAAACTAGAATGAATCACAATGGTTTTTCAAGAAAGTATATTCAAACTAGAATGAATCACAATGGTTTTTCTTTTCTTTTTCACAACAAGGATCACCAAAAAATGGTAACTCGAATGAATCACAATGGTTTTTATTTTCTTTTTCACAACAAGGATCACCAAAAAATGGTAACTCGGCATTTTATCAACTTTTGCTTTATGATTCATTCTAGTTGTGTGAAGGCTCAAAATTGGCTAGAAAATGCTCACACTACTCACAGGTTAAACTAAAGCCTAAAGAAATGGATGGTTTTTCTCAACAAACAAACAATGCATAGATCATTTCAATGTTTCTAAAATTTACCAAAGAATTCAAGATACAGGCATGAATCGCACGAGTTTGCAACAATTACATAAACACTAACTTTTGTGAACAATGGAGGTCACTCATTTTGTGGTTTATCCTAAATGATTCTCATCTTAACACTTATGTAATATGAACAAAGCTTGAAATTTGCGAAAAGTAAAAAGTTCATACACATGTTATATTCTACAAAACACGAACTGAGTACCTTTTTCGTGCAAAATTTCAGAATTTTATCATCACCACCAAAGAGAGGTGAAATATAAATGCTTAAGATCACGAAAAAATAACTTGTTTCGCTACAATAATCACCTTGAAATCAAGAACAAACAACGAAGAATTTTTTTTTTTGCACCACACAAATAATTAAACGCATCCGCCCGGTTGTTAACTACGATAAGTTTTATAAGTATAAAATTACACCATCCGCCCGGATGGTGACTTACAATTCCAAAATATAAACAACACTCTCAAACGGATGTTAACTAACAATATCCAAGAAGAAATAGAAAAACTACATCAATACCCTAACAACATGCTAACATAACAAAAACAACAAATGAAAGAAGGACGAGCAAATCGTCCAGTAGTCAATCAAAAGAACTAGAACTGCCATCAACATCATCAATATCATCAGCACCAACATCATCATCATCAACATCACCAGCACCAGCACCCCTCGAAGAAGATGGCATGTTCCCAGGTCATACTGAATAGGCTCTAAAGTCATCCATGGAACTCAAACTGTGGTCCACATAAGGCTCCCTAATCTGCAGCTGCAACTGAAGCATAGACTCATACATAAAAGTGAGAGAGCGGCGATGAGACTCATGCATTTCCCAGTTGGCAGCTGCATTAGCATCCATACCACTCCTCATCCAAAAGGAAGACCTCCAGGAGGAGGTGCCAAAGCAACAGGAGGAGCAAAAACAAGAGGCTCACAAAACCTAAGAGCAAAATCATCATCCAATATGCCTAGCTTCACATTCCCAAGAGAGGGAAGTGCAATGCCAGCTTCCTTGCATAAGGCCATAACCAACCTCGGGTGAGTGATTATGTAGGAAGCTCTTGAACCGTAAACAATACCACTCGTCACAATCCTGCGGAACTCAGATGAGACTATCTGTGCAAGGTCTACAATCTTCCCCTCCATTATGCAGTAGAAGAAGGCAGCCACCTCAATAGTGATGTCAGATGTTTGGCTCCGAGGAATCAGGTTGTGTAGGACAACCGACATGAATATCTGAGCGTTGCTCTTCAGAGCTACCCTCTTGAAGCGAATAGGTGCTTTTATGGACCCCACCTCATAAGTACGATCCCCTCATAGAAAACCCTCTTGATCTCTTTCATATCCTAGTTCTTCCTGGCTCTCATTCTTCCGAAATCACACAGTCCATGGTCATCCAAATCAACATTAATTTTCAAATAGTGACATATGATGTCCCTAGAGAAATCAATCACCTTACCCCTCACCCGGGTTTTATATGCAAAAGGTTCATCCTCAGGACAAGTTAGAAGGGCGTTTGCAAAGAACTCCCTAACAACTTCCAAATGGAACTCAGGGTGGGGCTCACAAAGAACAACAAAGTTGTTATTCTCCAACCGTTCCCCAATAAAGTAGTCCGGCTACACCTCCTTTTTTTGCAATAACAGGTAACGCGTTTGGTGTGCCGAAGTCAGAAACCTTTGTCCATCATAGGATGAACGACCCCTCGAAGAAGAAGGGGCAACAAATGAAAAAATTCTTCCTCTCTCCGACCTACCAGACATCTGAAAAACAAAATCGAAACAACAAACAAAAAAAAATGCAAACAGGTGACATTAGATACCACGAGCCAGTAGCAAAAAATGCTTAAAATTCCTATTAAAATCATAGAAAGTACCCCATGCCTTTTAAACAAATAAAAAAGGGGGAATTTTTCTACAACCTACAGGTCTCACTTAGAGAGCTGAGCTCGCTTAACGCGCTCTGCGGATTCTGCAGAAAAATTCCCCTAAACTAGGGATGCTTCCACAAACAAAAATAAACCTATTTCTACTCCACTACATGCCAGAACAAAGAAGCTTCAAGAATAATAACATAAACAATACAAAAGTCATGAAATTCCTAAGTTATGCCCTAATGCTTCAAAATTCTTAACCTAAACCACATGCATTCAAATTTTCTAAAAGAGTTCAAAAATAAGAGAAGGTAGAAGCATTAAGGAGGAAAGTTCATAACGAATTTCACGAAAAAACTTACAAAATCCCCAAAAATGGGTTTTTACGAAAAATGAAGAACAAAATAAACAAAACTAAAACTTACCTTAATAAAATGGACGAGATGAAGATTGAAAATTCGAAAGAGAAGAACAAATATGAAACCTTGAAGAGATGAGAGCAAGAGAGTGACTCTTTTGAAAGTTATTGTGAAAAGAGGGAAAATAGGCAACCCTAACCTCTTATAACTCCAGAACGCGCTTAGCGAACTGGGTCGGGTCAGCCAAGATGGTCCCAGTTCGCTGCTGAAATATTTTTTTTTCAAATTTTATAAGCTCGCTTAGCGAGCATCCCCTAACTCTTTACGCTTAGCAAGCTTTGCAACACCAATAGCCCTTCCAGCAGAAAACAAATCACATTTTTAGGTCTAAGAACGCTTCTATAACACATTTTTAACATCAAAAACAACAAATACTTACAAAATTGGGGTGCCTCCCAATGAGCATTTGTTTAATGTCTGATAAGATCGACGGTCCACAATGATCAACAATGATCGAGGGCAACAAATTGGTTTTCCCGATCGAAGCTACCTCCTAGGTAGATTTTGAGACATTGCCCATTAACCAACCAATTGTCTTTCTTTTCCAAGTCTTCAATCACCACAACTCTATATTCTCTCACTTCTTTTACCCGAAAAGGTCCGGACTATTTACTTTTTCAACTTTCCCGGAAAAAGCTTTAACCGGGAGTTGAAAAGCAAAACAAGTTGTTCGACTTTGAACTCTTTTAGCTTAATTTTCTTGTCATGGTACTTTTTCACTTTTTCTTTGTACAACCAGCTTGAATGATACGCTGCATTTCTCATTTCCTCAAGCTCACTCAATTGTACTTTCCTCTTTGTCCAGACCAAGGCTGGATCAAAATTTAAAAACTTTAAAGCCCATAAAGCCTTGTGCTCCATTTCAATCGGTAAATGGCATGTTTTGCCATAAACCATTTGGAATGAAGTTAAGCCTATTGGAGCTTTGTACGCGGTGTGATATACCCACAAAGCTTCGTCTAACTTTTGTGACCAATCATTCCTTGACCCCGAAACAGTTTTTTCCAAAATTTTCTTCACTTCCCTATTAGACACCTCGGATTTCCCATTTGATTGAGGATGGTAGGGAGTCACAACCTTATGTGACACACTGTAATGTTTCAAAATGCTTTCAAGCGGTGCATTACAAAAGTGCGACCCACCATCATTAATCAACACTCGAGGGGTTCCAAAACAGGCAAAAATGTTTTTCTTCAGAAATTTAATCATCGTTTTTCCATCCCCCCTTGGTGAAGCAGTAGCTTCCACCCATTTAGAAACATAATCCACAATAACCAAAATGTACTCATTTGTGAGAGATGGTGGAAACGGACCAACGAAATCAATGCCCCAACAATCAAATATTTCAACCTCTTGAATATTCTGGAGGGGCATTTCATCACGCTTGCCTATTCCACCCGATCTTTGGTAAATGTCACAACTCCTCGCATGAAGGTTGGCATCCTTGAAAATAGTAGGCCAATAAAATCCCAATTGAAGGATTTTCTGGCCGTCCTAGATCCGGTAAAATGAGCTCCATACGGAGAGTTATGACAACGCCAAAGGATATTATTAGCCTCATCACTAGTAACACACCTTCTTAGCAAATTATTCCCACAAATTTTAAAAATATATGGTTCATCCCACACATAGTATTAAGCATCCTCTACGAACTTTCATTTTTGGTTCCAAGTTAGGTCTTCGGGTATCCATCCCGTTTTGCCTTGTGATTAGCAAAATTGGCAAACCATGGCCTAACTTGGACCATAAACAGTTTTTTACCCAGAAATTCTTCTCGGATCTCAATTTCAGATTTAGTTACGTCTAAATTTACTAACCGCGATAAATGATATGCCACCAAATTTTCTGATCCCTTCTTATCTTTAATTTTCAAATCAAATTCTTAAAGAAGAAGGATCCAAAGGATATCCCTTTGCTTAGAATCCGGTTTGGTGAGAAAATATTTTATCACGGCATGGTCGATGTAAACAATAACTTTTGAACCGATCAAGTAGGAGCAAAACTTTTCAAGTGCATACACTATCGTTAGCAATTCTTTTTTGGTTGTTCATAATTCACTTGTTCTTCATTAAGCACTTTGCTAGCGTAGTGTATGGCATGGAAAACTTTTTCTTTCCTTTGTCCGAGCACATCTCCAACGGCGTAATCACTAGCATCACACATAAGTTCAAAGTTTGGATTCCAATCTGGAGCAAAGATTACGGGAGCGGTGACAAGGTTTTATTTAAGAGATTGGAAAGATAAAAGACAAATTTCATCAAAGTAGAATACTTGATCTTTGTTTAGCAAATTTCTAAGCGGCCTCGCCACTTTGACAAAGTCTTTGATGAACCTCCGATAAAAGCCCGCATGTTCCAAGAAGCTTCGGATTCCTTTGATGTTGGTTGGAGGAGGCAACTTTGCAATTACTTCCACTTTCGCTTGATCCACCTCAAGTCCTCTCGAAGACACCTAGTGACCAAGTACAATTCCTTCCTTCACCATGAAATGGCATTTCTCCCAATTTAGCACCAAGTCTGTTTTCGCACACCTCTCTAACACCGTTTCCAAGTTCTTAAAACATAAATCAAATGAAGCTCCAAATACCGAAAAATCATCCATAATAACTTCCGTCGTCTTTTCAATAAGATCAGAAAAGATTGCTTGCACACATCGTTGGAAAGTCGCTGGTGCATTGCACAACCCAAAGGGCATTTTTCGATACATAAAAATTCCAAAAGGACATGTGAACACCGTCTTCTCATGGTCCGCCGGGTCAACCGCAATTTGATTGTACCCCGAATACCCATCCAAAAAACAATAGAATTCTTTCCCAGACAATCTTTCTAGCATTTGATCCATGAACAGTAGTGGGAAATGATTTTTTCTAGTAGCTGTGTTCAAATGCCTATAGTTTATAGACATTCGCCATCATGTCACAACTTTTGTTGGTATGAGCTCATTTTTCTCATTTCGGATCACGGTAATTCTACCCTTCTTTGGTACCACATGTACGAGACTCACCCAAGGACTATCGGAAATCAGATAAATCATTCCCGCATCAAGAAGTTTTACTACCTCCTTTCGAACCACTTCTTTTATAGTTGGGTTTAAACGGTGTTGAGGTTGTGCTACCGCTTTGAAGTCGTCTTACATAATAATCTTGTGCATGCAATAAGATGGACTTATCCCTTTGAGATCAGAAAGAACCCATCCTAAAGCCTCTTGATTTTTCTTGAGCACATTAACCAAACGAAACTCTTCATCGGTAGACAATGTATTGCTTATGATCACCGGTTTTCTTCCACTATCATCCAAGAATGCATACTTGAGGTTTGAAGGTAGCACCTTCAATTCCACTTCAACTTTCTCTTCACTTTTTTCTTCCTTCAATTCTTCCACTCCAACTTCCCATGGTTGTAATTCTTTCAAGACCTCTAACTCTTTCAAACATTCTTCAAGCTCTTTTTCTTCTTCACTAGTGAGTGTGTCAATTTCCTCACCCAGTGCTAGCTCAAGAGGAGTTTCCACATGAATATTCTTTGCAACTTCCATAATAACCATATTAGGTGCATCAATGCGGAAACTATCATGTCTTTATTTTGAATGTTTCATTGCTTCAAACAAATTAAAAGTGACCTCCTCATTTAGCACCCTCACTTTCATTAGACCATCATCAACATCTATCGTCATTCGGGTCGTCTTCATGAAAGGGAGACTAATAATCAAAGGAGCGTCATCATCTTCTTCCATGTCAATAACAATGAAATCCACCGGAAAGAAGAACTTGTCAACTTTTACCAAAACATCTCTTGCCACTCCAATTGGGTGAGTGGTAGATTTGTCGGCGAGTTGAAAAGTCATTCTTATACCTTTGATATCAATGTTATCAAGTATTTTCACAATAGAGAGATGGATAAAGTTTATGCTTGAACCCAAATCAATATACCTACAAACATGTTTCCAATGGTGACCAGCAAAGTAACACGACCCGAATCGGCTTCTTTCTTTGGAAGAGTGCGTTGAATGATAGCGCTACAATTTTCCTCAAGAGTAACCATCTCCGATTTCGTATACTTCCGTATTTTCGAGAGAATGTCCTTCAAGAATTTAGCATATTTAGGCATTTGCTCAAGAGCCTCAGAAAATGGTAAATTGATTTGAAGTTGTTTGAAAATATCCATAAACCGAGTGTATTTCCTTTCATTGTCTTTCTTTGACAGCACATGAGGATATGGCATGTTTGTGGAATTTGGTTCATCACTTCTTTTCCCTTCCTCACTCTCCTATTAGTTTCTTTTTTCTTCTCATCCTCCACTTTTGTATTTTCAACTACATCCAAATTATCAAGGTTCTTTTCAACTACTTCCTCAATTTTTATCTTCTTCTCAACTTCCTCCTCATCACTAACTTCTTCTACTACACCATCAATCTTTTCTTCAACCACTTTCTTCTCTTTAGATTGAGCCATATCCTTCCCACTCTATTAATAATAGATTTGAAATGCTCCTTAGGATTAACTTGAGTGTTTGCGGAAAAATAAGGTCCCGATTGGTTCTCGGCAATTTGTTTCGCAAGTTACCTAACTTGATTTTCAAGATTTTTTATCGCCGCATCATTTGACTTTTGATTGGCCATAGACATTTGAATGAATATATTCAAAGTGTCTTCCAATTTAGAAGGTTCAACCAGCGGCGGTGGAGCAACATAAGGATTTTATAGATTAAATGAACTATCGCCATAACCTTGGTTATTTTGGTAATTGCTCCTTGGTTGATATCTGTCACACCCAAATTTTACCCCTAACTACTCGCATCACATTGCATTTTTTAGAATTCTAGGGCTTTTGGTTCTCAACTCTTTTTTTAAGTTAATCATGAATCTAGTTTTTTATTTATTATTATTTATTCATTTTCGCTTCCAAACTTCTATTTTTTGTTCTCATTTGCAACTTTTAATATATTTTTGTGTATTTATTTTTATTCTAATTCTATTTCTATCTCTTTTATTATTATTATTTCTATCTCTTTTCCATATTTATTTTCCAAATTTTTTTTTTATTTTCAAGCTTATTGCTGAGTCATTTCCGTCCTCATTATTTCCAAGTCCATATTATTTTGAAGAGAAACTATCATTTGGTTTAAATTCATAAAGCTGGTGCAGCAAGCTGGTCTTTGGATTGACTTTGGATTTAGTCCTTGTTTGCGCTGAATGATTTTGGGAGGCATCCTTGTTGGGTTCAAGTACATTCCAAGTAACAGCTTCAGAACAAATAACGGACATTTAAGTTTCAAATGCAATGGTTTACTACTAAGATTGTGGATATAATGAAAGCTGAAGGGTTGTATGAATCACATGTTGGTCCAATGATTTTGTCTCAATTTTTTAATGAATATTGGACCTATGGGGTATGAACTCGGTGCTCCTTGTAAGCCTATACTCAGTAGGCATCACACATGGCGGTAGGACTTAGTACCGGTTTTCCATGGGTCATGTGCGAGTAAGATGATGTTCCTGATCCTATTATTAATGCTTGCAATCTTTTCTATTGTGATCATTTTCACTCCAAACAAGGCTTACAAACCCAAAAATGTGGGCAGGAGTTTGGTATTTTCAATTGCAAATTTATACAAAAAAAGGGAAGATGTTTTCATTTCTAAGGCATTGGAAATTAATTGTTCATTAAATTAATTGTCCAATAAGGGTTCTAAGAGAGATTCTAGCCCAAAAAAAAAAGGACTAAAGCTATTTAAATATTCAAATACAAATAACAGGGGAATGGTGAAGTTCGAAGAGCGAAAAGCTTGTCTTCGAAGGTAATTCGGCAGCTCCTGGTTTTGATGCGGATGCTGGTCTATCCGTTAGCATCGATACAAGAAGGGAACTCTTGAGAATTACCGCCTTCAGCATGTTTTGTTGTGCCATAACTGCAAGTTTGCAAGTCCTGAAAAAAGAGAAGATCAGTTCATTGTCCGTTCAATTTTAGAGGCGGAAAGAAAGCAACTGTGGCCTATTATTGAAAACAAATCACAACACTTGGTCCATTGGTCATACTCATACCAGAACAGCTACTGTGTTTTACAACTTTGGTCACAAGAATAGAATTTAAAACATATATCACAACACTTAATTCTCAAAGCCAAAACCAAGACGCAAGCCTAAGAAAACTAGCAAGTACAAGGCTACAACAAACTAATTTCTAAGCAGGATTGGAGTCAAACAAGATCGAAGGAAGTTTTACCATGCTGCGAATCACCGATTGGTTTATCATCCTTAAGTCGTCAATTCCATCACCTTAGCAGGCATCATCAATGTCGAAACATTAAACCTGATTAAGATTGATGTAAGCAAAACTAGTGAAGTATTAGCGGAGAAATGCGTGCTTTGCGACAGTAAAAAGTGAAAGGACAAGCAGTGAAAACAGAAAGTCATGGCGGTAAAAAAAATCTTTGTAAACTAATTCAATTCAGTCTCAACTCAACTCATCCAATTCATTTCAAACTAGGGAACATTGAGTCAAATTAGTGGCAGAGATACAAAACAAAAGGGTTCACAAATTCAGAATAAAAAAACTGTGATACATGAAGGCAATTGCAGAACTTAGCAAAGAAGACAACAGGGAACCAAGTCAAATGGTACACATGCTAGCAGACATCTTAAGAGAAGAATAAGGCAAAAACTAGACCTGCTGAAGGAAGAGCAGGAGTCGCAGGTTGCCTTCCCTTGTTTCTTTGACCCGTAGCAGACATAGCAGGGGACCCTGCAGTTTATGACCAAGAAACCTTTGTTTTGACTCTTACCAAAAAGGTGATAAGCTCCTCCATCCATAAACCAAAACCTGAGTTTGAAAGTGACTTAGCATCAGTATCAAACAAGAGGCTCAAGTCATAAACTTCTTCAACAAGCAAGATTTGAAATTTATAAACCCTAATCTTATCAGTATAAAAAGGAAAAAAATCAAAGAAAAGGGGGACAACTAAAAAAAACCCTGAGCCGAAAACCAGAAATGATTTGATAAAGGGGAGAGATTTTTCGAAATACAAAAAGAGTGCCAAAAAAAACCTAAATACTGAAAACACAAAACTCACCTCTCTTGATTACGGATTTCCGCCTCTGCTTTCATGATTCCGTCTCCACCTTATCACCATCACGCCGCAACCCTCACACCGAATAAGCCGCGAGCACAAGTCGCACCACCACGGCCCTGTTCTTCTTTCTTTTCCGCCGTCCACCACCAAGTAACCCTTCCGTTCGCGATCCATCACCCAAAGTCGTCACCAACAGCACTGAAGAACGCCGAAGACGGAATCTTCACACTTGAAAGGTTTGAATCTTCGTTCTTCTTCGGAGGTAGTCTCTTCGACGTCGTTTGTTGCTTACACATGTACTTTTTGCTTTAAAACCCTTCTGAACAATGTAAATTAACGAAAATCATGAACTTTAGACTGAAGTTTTCCATGCGTATGTTGATTCAGTGGTTGTTTTGTGTCGAAAATAACGAAGAAGGTTGGGATGAGAGGTTTTGCGTTTTCCTGCTTCGTTTCTACTGCTTTCTTTTGGATACTGAATAGAGGCATTAGCGGCTAGGGTTTTGTTTTCTTCCCCTTTCTTGTTTTGAAGTTAGTCCGGACCCGGGCCGTGGGTCTGACCCACCAAGCCCAAGCTTGATCCGCCCCTGGTTTTTTTCTCCTTTATTTCATTAAACTTTTAATTATTTCAGTTAGTTTTTTGGTATTTGATTCATATTAAGTTAGTTTTTTTTAAGTGTCTCTTAGTTTAGTTAACTTAGTTCATTTAATTTTAAATTAGTTTAGTTTTTTTAAGGATAATATTTGGATTTAAGTTATTGAGTTTGTTAATAAGTCTTTTTAGTAATTAGACTTGTATAAGTTAATTCGTTTTAGGACTCACTTAGTTAGTCAAGTTTTTTTAGATTTTTAGATATAATTTAAGGTAAAAAAAATATACTAAAAAATCTCAAATATTTTGTTTTGCTTATTTTAAATTTTTGTCAGTTTCATTTAGTTTTAGATAATTAAGTTATTATAATCTAGTTAAGTTAAAGGTAGGATGTAAAAAAGTTTTTGTGATTAGATAATAATTTTCTTTTATATCAAAAATCCAAAACTATTCTAATTTTGATCATTTACTTTCATTACAATTATTAGGCTTTTCACTTTATTATATCTTTAAACATTAAGGAAAATAAACAAAAATATTGAATAGATGCACTCTTTCATTTTCATATGTATACCTCTGCACACACGTAAGCCGATCACCAAGTGATCGTCGTCCGCACGACTTTTATGCGCCTAAACTAATTTAACAAGGAATAGAATTCCGGAGTCTAGCATTCCGCACGTTCTAGAATGAACTGCAACTGGGCAAGCCCCACGCGTATTGTTCGTTCAATCCTTCGTTATTAATTACACATCGATTCTAAA
The DNA here is from genome assembly GCA_963966055.1 of Lathyrus aphaca. Taxonomy (NCBI): domain Eukaryota; kingdom Viridiplantae; phylum Streptophyta; class Magnoliopsida; order Fabales; family Fabaceae; genus Lathyrus; species Lathyrus aphaca. The sequence goes on from OZ014523.1 coordinate 89,661,632, forward strand.
ACGTCTAAAAACATAATATTCAATTTACTTAAATTAAATTACGAAAACAGAATTCCGGAGTCTAGCATTCCGCACGTTCTGGATTGGACCGCAACTGGGCTAGCCCCACGCGATGTGTTCAATCATTATTCGTATATCAAATATTATTCAATTTATTTAAATTTAATTACGAAAACAGAACTCCGGAGTCTAGAATTCCGCACGTTCTGGATTGGACCACAAATGGGCTAGCCCCACGCGATGTGTTCAATCACTATTCGTATAACAATTATTCAATTTATCAAAATAACGTACGAAAACAGAATTCTGGAGTCTAGCATTCCGCACGTTCTGGATTGGATCGCAACTGGGCTAGCCCCACGCGATGGTTCAATCATCATTCGTATATCAAAATATTCAAATCATTTAAATTAAATTACGAAAACAGAACTCCGGAGTCTAGCATTCCGCACGTTCTGGATTGGATCGCAACTGGGCTAGCCCCACGCGATGGTTCAATCATCATTCGTATATCAAAATATTCAAATCATTTAAATTAAATTACGAAAACAGAACTCCGGAGTCTAGCATTCTGCACGTTCTGGATTGAACCGCAACTGGGCTAGCCCCACGCGATGTGTTCAATCAATATTCGTATATCAAGATTCAAACACCTTTCTCTAAAACAAACATTGTTTAAATCATTCTATATCTCGAACAAGCTAGTGCTTCAGCCTCCACCGCGAGTATAAGCCAACGCTTAGCAGTAGAATGCGTTTTAAACAATTGTTCAATAAAAACCACAAACCGTAGTAGCACGAACTACGAAGCTCTGACTTTCCCATTGCACAAGGGAATACGTAGGCACAGGGATTTTAATCCTTCGCGAGCACAATAATAAAAAATCTAATTATTTCTCCGTTTGAAACACCCTAATAAAAAATTTAACTATTTCTCTGTTTAAAACTTTAATCCTTTCTCCGTCTTAATATTAATTTAAAAACTTTTATTTAAGAACAAACATATTAACAATCATTTAGAAGACAAAGACTTAAGATCAAACATTTAATCGCATTATTTAGCTAAGAGGTTCCCGTTGAGTACAACGGACGTGAGGGGTGCTAATACCTTCCCCTTGCGTAACCGACTCCCGAACTTAGAATTTGGTTTCGTAAACCATTTCTTATCCTTTATTAGGTTGTATATATATCTCCCTTTTCTCTAGTAGAATAAATAGAATTAGGTGGCGGCTCTGTTGTTTTGTGTTAGGATCGTATTTTTCGAGGTACGACAGTTGGCGACTCTGTTGGGGATATTTCCATGCTAGAGAGGGTCGAGCCTAACTTAGCTTTGTGTGTTTATTTGTTTGATCTTATCCCTTCTTGTCTTCTCTATGATTATTATTTATGTTTGTTTATTTATTCTTTTACCGCTTTCTATTTATCGCTCATTATTTTATTTGAGGGATCTCGGGGTCACTTTGCAAGTAAATTTGAGTGGTGGAAAAAGCAGAGGGAAAACCTAAGTTTAGAATTGGATGTTATTAGTGTTAGTCTCCAAGGACTCGCTCCTTGCACGCCTAACATGAAAGCTCCCCCAGATAGTTAGACTTTTCGTAGATCTTGTCGCAACGCAGCTAGAGTGTCGCGTGACCTGATTCACGAAAGGGCTGTGATTCTGGGACCCCCAAGGACCTGTTTCAATTTTGGCAGTTGTGTAATGTTAGGCTCCGAGGACTCGCTCCTTGCACGCCTAGCATGAGAACTCCACTCAAGGTAGACCTTATCGTTATTATCGTCACAATGCAGCTAGCCTGCGGCGGGGCGTTAGTACGATAAACGTCCGTGACCTTGAGTTTCCTTAAACCATCACCGTAGAAACCCCCCCGTGAGTGGGACTTATGGGAAGTAAAGCGTAGAACAACTCTCTTACAGCCCACCTGTTAGGAAGGTTCTAAATTTACCTGCAGCACCTTGCATCCTCACATCCCTGCATCTTTGCATCTTAGCATCATATGCATCATTTTAGCAAATGCTTCAAGGAACAAAGAAGTTTTGTTGCAAACCTCATAAATTTTACCTGGAATGGATTTCAGTTCATTAGTTTTGGGAAATAACAAGAAACTTTACCCATTTTGACATTTTGCAACAACTTCTTAAGTCCCTTGAGGCATTTAATAAATTTTTTTACTCATGTTTGCATCTCTGCATCTGCATTCTGTCAAAACTCATTCTCGTCAACTCCTTTCCAACTGTCACACTGAGGATCTCACGCAAGTATTCAACCCGAGCCCAGGCCAAGAAGAAGATGGCTGACAGGGACCCCGAAATGGACAAAGTGAATGAAGAGCTTTCTGATCTTCGTGGAAATATGGGTCAGATGATGGAAATGCTGCAGGTCATCCGAGCAAAATTAGACACCCAACAGACTGTAGTGTCAGAGATTGTCACTGCAACGACTGAGCCTACGTCATCAGTCACCACTACTGTGACATGGCCTCCTTTTGGGCTTCCTCATGGATTTGTACCTCCTCCTCAGGGTTTCGCTTCTCAAAGTTTTATCCCTCCTTCCCAAGGACTTACTGCTCAGGGTTTTTTCCCTCCTTCCCAAGGTTTCGCTTCTCAAAGTTTTATTCCTTCTTCTCACGGACTTACTGCTCAGGGTTTCTTCCCTCCTTCCCAAGGTTTCGCTTCCCAAAGCTTCGCACCTCCTTCTCAGGGTTTTGCGTTCACTTCCCAAGGTTTTGTACCTCCCCCTCAAGGGTTTGCTGCTCAGCAGACTATTCCTGTGATTAATGAGGAGAACCATGTGGTTACTAATTTTACACCGGACATTGTGCACACCCGTGCCCAACCATACTTCAATGACCCTCAGGTGTATGACATGCCAGATATGTCGGAGAATGGAAATGAGAAATATGAGAAGATGCAAGAGAATTTTGAGACTATTGAGAAAAGGTTAAGAGCAATTGAAGGCGACCAGATCTTCGGGGCTGCTGCTAGAGAGATGTGCCTGGTGTCTGGATTGGTAATTCCTCCAAAGTTCAAGATACCCACTTTTGACATGTACGAGGGCGCGACATGTCCTAAGAACCACCTCTTGATGTATTATCGAAGAATGGCTGCGCAGGTGGACAATGACAAATTAATGATCCACTGTTTCCAGGACAGTCTGAAGGGAATTTCCTCCAAGTGGTATCTAACGCTAGACCAGTCGAAGATTCACAGTTTTCAAGACTTGACAGATGCTTTCATCCAGCAGTACAAATACAATATGGACCTTGCTCCCGATAGAAGGCAGTTGTTGAGTATGTCGCAGAAGGATTCCGAATCATTTAAGGAATACGCTCAGAGGTGGAGAGGGACCGCTTCTCAAGTAGATCCCCCGTTGTCTGAAAAGGAGTTAGCTGATTGGTTTGTTGACACGGTGCGACCAGAATTCTTCGAGAGAATGGTGGGAAGCGTAACGGCTAGCTTCTCTGACCTTGTAGCTGTGGGGATTAAGGTTGAACTTGGACTGAAAAGTGGAAAGATGAGTGGTGCGACTGGCAGTTCCAACAATGGCAGTGGAAATAATGTCAAGAAATTTACCAGTAACTTCCACAAGAAGAAAGAGGGTGAGACAAACGCAATAATGGCGAGTCAAAGGAGAAATCCGCTTTGGCAGAGGCCTCCACCTGTGGCTCAACCCCAGTTTGTCTACCCACCGCAATTTGTTCAACATCCTTATGTGGCGGCGGTTCAACCGTCATACAATCCACAAGTCCCAATATATCGGCCAACTCAAGCAGTACCGATGTATCAGCAAGCGGCTCTAGTGATTCCAGCTTATCAACCAATGCTCAATATTTCAGGCTATCAACGAGCGCCCAATGCTTCATCCTACCAGCAGAGGACTCCAGCTCCTCATCCAAATTCCAACTTTCAGAATAGAAGACCAGGAGGAAGGCCTCCTCATCCTAGGATCCCTATGACCTATACTGAATTGTATCCCTCACTATTGAAGAAAGGCTTGGTTACTCCAAGGCCTTTGGGTCCTCCACCAGACCCGCTTCCACCAGGTTACAACTCAAGTGCCCACTGTTTGTTCCATGAAGGTGCTTCGGGGCATGATTTGGAAGATTGCATTGCTTTGAGGTATGTTGTGAAGGATTTAATGGATAAAAACATTTTGTCATTTGGAGATACTGGTCCGAATGTTAAGAATAATCCTTTACCTAAGCATGGGTCCATAAATGCCATTGTTGACGAGTCTGACGAAGTTTTGATTTTTAACACTACAGAGATCAAAACCCCGCTTAAAGACTTCCATGCGAAGTTAGTAGAGGTGGGTATACTGAAGAACTGTCATAAGAATTGTGAAGATTGTGCAAATAATCCAAAGGGATGTGAACTGGTCTTGAAAGATGTTCAAAGTTTGATTAATCTGGGTGTTTTACAAGTAAGCGGTCACGTGAAGAGGAATGAAGTGGCAATGATTGAACCCATTTTCAACTTGCCTGAATCTGAGTCTACTTTGGTGCCAATGTTCAACCTGCCTGAGTCCTCCAGGGTTCAACCTATCTTTAATATGCCAGAACCTGTGGTGCCCATTTTCAATATACCCGAACCAGGGATTGAGCAGAGGAGTAACCTTTTCCTTTATGAAGATACCAAAGCAGTTCCGTGGAAGTATGATGCGGAGAGAGTTCATCAGAAGTTTGAATAAGCTAGTTCAAAAGTGGCAAGTGTTGACATAGCAGGTGCAGGTCGTTTAACTCGCAGTGGCCGTGTTTATACTCAGCAAGCCAATACAGTTCCACCTAAAGAAGTAATTCCCACTGTTGTCAACCAGGATAAAGGGGTGGTCTTGGGAGAAGAGGATGCAGAATTTCTCAGAATCATTAAGAAGAGTGATTATAAGGTTATTGATCAGCTACATCAAACACCTTCCAAAATATCTATCTTATCACTTCTTATGCATTCACCGGCCCATCGGGGTGCTCTCTAGAAATTACTAGCCCAAGCTCATGTTACACATGATATAACGGTGAATCAGTTTGATGGAGTCATTGCCAATATCGCTGCATGTAACAATCTCAGTTTCAGTATGGAGGATCTTCCGAAGGATGGCTTAGACCATAACCGTGCTCTCCACGTCTCTGTAAAATGTCAGGAGGATACTTTAGCAAGAGTTCTTGTGGATACAGGATCTTCATTGAATGTTTTGCCGAAAAGAACACTTGCCAAGTTATCTTATCAAGGGGCAGAGATGAGGCCTAGTGCACTGATTGTAAAAGCTTTTGATGGGTCAAGGAGGACTGTCATTGGAGAAGTAGACCTACCGATCTTGATTGGGCCACAGGTCTTCAAAATCACGTTACAGGTTATGGACATTAACCCTAATTACAGTTGTTTACTGGGAAGACCTTGGATCCATGTTGCTGGGGCAGTCACTTCTACCTTACACCAGAAGATGAAGTTTGTGGTCGATAATAAGCTGGTAACTGTGTCTGGTGAAGAGGATCTCATGGTCAGCAACCTTTCCTCCTTTAGCTACATTGAGGCTGATGAAGATGCTTTGGAAACTGCTTTCCAAGCTCTAGAGATAGCCAATATCGTCCGTATGGAAGTAGAGGAACCAAAGGAGAAAGGTATTCCATCTTTTGCATCATTGAAGAGTACCATTTCCACAATCGAAGAAGGAAGCCATGAAGGTTGGGGTGATGTCATTGAAGTCAAGCAGAAGCTAGATCGTTATGGGTTGGGTTACAAACCAACTCATGTGAAGGAAGGAGCGTCAACCTCCGTCAAAGGACGTCCAAAGACCATTCAAGAGGTGTTTTCCAGCGCCGGCTATCAGATCAATGCAATTAGTGGGGATGCTGAAGATGAAGATGTGGATCATTTGATTTATCAGTGTGAAGCAGCTTTGGGCAATTGGGAGGCAGTTGAAATCCCAGAATTTTTTCCATTGTCAAAGTAATTTATTGTTTTTCTTTAAGTGTTTTCAAAGTTCCCTAGCTCTGCCCAAGGCTATGGGATCATTTTGTAGGGCCCCTTCTCATTTTCAAGTTATTCAATCAATGAAGGCATTTTGTTAAATTCTTACTTTGTTTTTATTTACTGTTTTTCTCGTTTCACTTTTAAAAAGAAAAATGGCAATCTTTCAAAGCTAATAAAAAGTTTTTCTTGCATCCCTCTATTTTCACTTTTAATAAAAGCAAATCATTCCCATATGCAGAACAAATGAAAACCCTGTTGAATCCAATGACTCTATATTCTCTCCTAACTTCGATTCGCCCATCTACCAAGCGGAAGATGAAAGTGAGGAAGATTGTGATATTCCCGAAGAACTGGAAAGATTAGTTGAGGATGAGCACACAGATCTTCAGCCCCATAAGGAGCAGGTAGAGACCATCAACCTTGGCACCGAGGAAGATAAAAAGGAAGTCAATATTGGTACAACACTTAGGGCAGACGTCAGAGAAAGATTGGTCAAGCTTCTCAAAGAGTATGTGGATGTGTTTGCATGGTCGTACCAGAATATGCCCGGTTTAGACACAAACATAGTTGTTCATAAGTTGCCGCTTCGACCAGATTGTCCTCCAGTAAAGCAAAAGCTCCGAAGAACAAGACCAGACATGGCTTTGAAGATTAGAGAGGAGGTCAAAAGACAGTTTGATGCTGGATTCCTTGCAGTTGCAAAGTACCCTGAGTGGGTAGCTAACATTGTGCCAGTCCCCAAGAAGGATGGCAAGGTTAGGATGTGCGTGGACTATAGAGATTTGAACAAAGCCAGTCCAAAGGATGATTTTCCTCTTCCGCATATTGATACATTGGTTGACAACACTGCTAAGTTTGTTGTTTTCTCCTTCATGGACGGATTTTCAGGATATAACCAGATCAAGATGGATCCTGATGATATGGAAAAGACCACTTTTATCACACCATGGGGCACTTATTGTTACAAGGTTATGCCATTCGGTCTTAGAAATGTAGGAGCCACTTATCAAAGGGCAATGGTCACCCTCTTCCATGATATGATGCATAAGGAAATAGAAGTTTATGTGGATGATATGATTGCCAAATCACAGAGTGAGGAGGATCATTTGAATCATCTCCTGAAGTTATTTGAGCGTCTCAGAAAGTTCCAACTGCGTCTTAATCTAGCTAAGTGTACCTTTGGTGTCCGGTCAGGAAAGTTACTTGGTTTTATTGTTAGTCAGCAAGGAATTGAAGTAGATCCAAATAAGGTCAGAGCAATTCAAGAGATGCCAGCTCCAAAAACAGAAAAGCAAGTCAAAGGTTTCCTTGGAAGATTGAACTATATCTCCAGATTCATCTCCAACATGACTGCTACTTGTGAGCCATTATTCAAGTTACTCCGGAAGAATCAAGCAATTGAGTGGAGTCCTGATTGTCAACTGGCTTTTGAGAAGATTAAGGTTTATCTACAGGAACCTCCTATCTTGATCCCACCTACCCCAGGGAAGCCTCTCTTCATGTATCTGACTGTACTCGAGGGATCTATGGGTTGCGTATTAGGCCAACAGGATGAAACCGGTCGTAAGGAGCACGCCATTTATTACTTAAGCAAGAAGTTCACAGGTTGTGAAAGCCGATATTCGCTTTTAGAGAAGACTTGTTGTGCTTTGGCATGGGCGGCCAGGCGTCTCAGGCAGTATATGATTTGTCACACTACTTTGTTGATCTCGAAAATGGATCCAATAAAGTACATTTTTGTGAAGCATGCCTTGACTAGAAGACTCGCCCGTTGGCACATGTTGTTATCCGAATATGACATCCAGTATGTAACCCAGAAGTCTATTAAAGGCAGTGTTTTGTCTGAATACCTTGCTGATCATCCTGTCGAAGATTATGAACCTTTGAAATTCGATTTCCCGGACGAGGACATTATGTTGATAAAGGATTGTGAAGTTCCGGGTCCAGATGAAGGTCCCGAGCCAGGTTCTCGTTGGAAGATGATGTTTGACGGTTCCTCTAATTACATGGGTCATGGTGTGGGAGCTGTTTTGATGAATCCTGATGGTGGATACACCCCCTTCACGGCTAGATTATGTTTTGAATGTACAAACAACATTGCTGAGTATGAAGCCTGCGTTTTGGGTATCGAAGCTGCAATTGATACCAGAATCAAAGTCCTTGAAGTATATGGAGACTCAGCTTTGGTAATCTACCAAGTCAAAGGTGAATGGGAGACCCGTGATGTGAATTTGATCCCTTATCGTGCCCACATTGTGGAGTTAATCAAGTACTTTGATGAAGTCACTTTCCATCATGTTCCAAGGGCAGAAAATCAAATTGCAGACGCTTTAGCTATGTTGGCATCTATGTTTCAAGTCAGATTTCTTAACGAAGCTCCACTCATTACAATCGAGCGAAAAACTACACCAGCTTACTGTCTACTGGTCGAAGAAGAAACTGATGAGAAACCATGGTTCTATGACATCAAGAACTACTTGCAAAACCAGGAATACCCAGCTGATGCAACAACTCTGGACAAGAAGACTTTGAGGAGATTGGCATCCAAGTTCTTCCTCAGCAACAATGTGCTCTACAAGAGAAATCATGATATGGTTTTGCTCAGGTGTGTGGACAAGCGCGAAGCAGGCTTATTGATCAGGGAAATCCATGAAGGATCATTTGGAACACATGCCAATGGACATGCCATGTCCAGAAAGATTCTAAGGGCTGGATACTTCTGGTTGACCATGGAATCAGATTGTTTCAAGTATGCCAGGAAGTTTCATAAATGCCAGATTTATGCCGATAAGGTGCACGTACCTCCAACACTTTTGAATGTTCTGTCATCACCTTGGCCTTTCTCAATGTGGGGCATCGACATGATAGGGGAAATTGAGCCTAAAGCCTCCAATGGTCACCGGTTTATCTTGGTTGCAATTGATTACTTTACCAAGTGGGTAGAAGCAGCTTCCTATGCCAACGTGACGAAGCAAGTGGTTGCCCGTTTCATCAAGAACCAAATTATCTGCCGATATGGGATCCCAAGCCGAATCATCACAGATAATGGGACCAATTTGAACAACAAGACAATGAAGGAGTTGTGTGACACATTCAAGATCGAACATCATAATTCTTCTCCTTACCGTCCGAAGATGAATGGAGCTGTTGAAGCTGCAAACAAGAACATCAAAAAGATCTTGCAGAAGATGGTAAAGACTTACAAAGATTGGCACGAGATGTTACCGTATGCCTTACACGGATACAGAACCTCAGTTCGCACTTCAACAGGGGCAACCCCTTTCTCTTTGGTGTATGGGATGGATGCAGTTCTCCCTATCGAAGTAGAGATACCATCTTTGAGGATCTTGATGGAAACCAAACTGGAGGAAGCTGAGTGGGTCCAGAGCAGATATGACCAACTGAACCTCATTGATGAGAAGAGAATGACCGCCATGTGCCATGGCCAGTTATACCAGAAGCGCATCAAGAGAGCTTTTGACAAGAAAGTCCATCTCCGAGAATTCAAAGAAGGAGACCTTGTACTCAAGAAAATCTTGCCAGTCCACAAAGACATGCGTGGGAAATGGAGTCCTAACTATGAAGGCCCATATGTTGTGAAGGTGGCATTCTCCGGAGGTTCCCTAATCCTCACAACTATGGATGGTGAACAATTAAAACACCTGGCGAATTCTGATGCAGTCAAAAAATATTATGCCTAAATAAATCCCGATAGGTCAAAAACCAGAAATGGCGACCTATGCAAAAATGGGTATCCCGGTGGATCATAACCTATGAAGGAGATCCAGGCAAAAGTTAGGGATAAAAATGAAAAAATAGAGCTCGCTAAGTTGAAAACCCGAAAGGGCGGCTTAGGCAAAAAAGAGCGTCCCGGTGGATTGAAAACCCGAAAGGGCGGTCCAGGCAAAAGTTAGGGACAAAGGCATTTGACTGTATCAGATGGTGTTTATCATTACTAAAGATCATTACTTGAAGACCAATCCAGTCGCTCTTGTCAGAAGCAAGGTGTTGGGCGGTTTTAGCTATTAAGGATTATAGTGGTCGTTGGATTCAATGTAGACCTTTCCCCATTGCCGTTTTCAAATTGTAATTTTCCATGGAGCTTTTGCTATTGGCAAGCTACCATTCTTGAATGAAATACAACCTTTGTCTTTAAACTCTGTCTTTCAGGTTCTTATTTTCTTTGTTATGCGAAATGTCTTTACTGAGTTACAATTTAACTTTGAAAATGACAAAAAAAAATTTTTAGAAACAGTTTTGAAAACGTGATGGAAAACATTCAAATTTCTTTGACTTTAGAAAAATTAAAAGATTTTCTATCTTCTAAAAAGCCCTTTGGTTTGCAGCAACCCTCCCATGCGATTATTACAGAAATCCCCGCAGAGAATTATAAGCTGGTAGCACTCTTGGATGGATCCTTGGACCAGACACCAATTTCCAAGTTTGAAGACATCTCCCTAGCATCTTTCTTATTGCTCGTCTAAGTATTTGCGCTGAGATCCTACTCTTCCTACTTTATCAAAACTCTTTGTCTCTCCAAAGAGTCAGCATTTGCATATCATGGTCATTCGCATCATGTGCATCGCATACGCATTTGACATAATCATCTGTCTATCCCCAGTTGTCGTCTGTCTAACCCCAGATCCAGATTATTGTCTTTTGTTATTTTAAAGACCACTGTTGTTGGTACCCCGCAGTGTGGTTGACCAAGATTTCTTTTCCCAGCAGCACTGGTATCCCCTGCAGAGACTCTTCTTGATGTACCTTAGTACAATCAATACTTCTTTTGAGTCCAATTATCATTGGCATGAATCCTTTAAGTTGTTTTCTTAAGACTTAGGACTGTCTAATTCAAATGCATCTGTGTTTCCCTGATAGTTCCTAAAGGTCCTTCTAAAAAGTTCTTCGTTTTAAGAATTTCCTGAGGTTGGTCGTTTATCTCGCTGAAAACTCCAACATTTATTCTTATTTTCCAGCTTGGCCGCTTAGAGCCATTTGATTTATCTTTAAACGCTTCGCATGCTACTCCCAGTTGTCAGTGTGTATGCACAGAGCCACTGCCTGAATACTATTTTCATTTTCCAATCCTTGGTTTCAACAGTTACACTTGAACATGTTGATTTGCTATTTTGGATTTATGACAGTCATTTATTTCGCCAACCACCGTGTTGAGTTTTATTTTCCTAACCACCATGTTGAGTTTTATTTTCCTGACCACCGCGTCTTTGCTTGTCATTTTATTTCCAGACCACCGCGTCTTTGTCTGTTATTTTATTTTCCAGACCACCGTGTCAATATCTGTTATTTTTATTTCCAGACCACCGCGTCAATGTCTGTCTTTTATTTTCCTGACCACCACGTCTATGTCTGTTATTTTATTTTCCAGACCACCGTGTCAATATCTGTTATTTTTATTTCCAGACCACCGTGTCAATATCTGTTATTTTTATTTCCAGACCACCGCGTCAATGTCAGTCTTTTATTTTCCCGACCACCGCGTCTATGCCTGTTATTTTATTTTCCAGACCACCGTGTCGTTGCCTGTTATTTTATTTCTAGACCACCGTGTCACTACCTGTTATTTTATTTCCTGACCACCGCGTCTTTGTCTGTTATTTTATTTCCTGACCACCGCGTCTTTGTCTGTTATTTTATTTCCTGACCACCGCGTCTTTACCTGTTATTTTATTTCCTGACCACCGCGTCTTTGTCTGTTATTTTATTTCCTGACCACCGCGTCTTTGTCTGTTATTTTATTTCCAGACCACTGCGTCAATGCCTGTTATTTTATTTCCTGACCACCGCGTCTTTGTCTGTTATTTTATTTTCTGACCACCGCGTCTTTGTCTGTTATTTTATTTCACGGCCACTGAGTCGATGACTGTTATTTTATTTCTCGATCACCATATCGATGTTTGTTTATTCCTGACCATCATGTCGATGCCTGCTATTTTGGTTCTCCTAACTGCCGAGTTAAGATCAGTTCTATTTTTCTCAATCACCGAATCGTTGCATTGGAATCCCCAGCAACCACCTCGAACTTGCTAACTCATCTTTTCAGATAGTCTGTCTTTAATCTTGCATTTTGTTTTCCGTCTTGTCGTTCTTAGTGCCAGCAGTTACACTTGAACCTGCTGATTTATCACTTGGAATACATCTCGTTTTCGTCTTGTCATCCCCAGCATATTGTTATCCCCAGTAAGTCTTCACCCTCGTTTGCATTTCTGTGGATCACCGTTGCATTTGTCTGCATCATACCATATCCAGCATATTCATCATTAAAAAAATCAGCATGTTTGGGCTCTGTAAACACCCCAAATTTGCCCTCACCCTTTCACACCATGGCTTATGATCTCCTCATATGCATAAACTCAATCATAGCATCTCATACCACATTTTTGATTCACTGCATTGATTCAAGTCATCTGCATCTAGGGTTTGTGATCTGAGCAGTCCAAGAGCTTCTTGAGCCACTCCAAAGGTCATCAATCACTTCAAAGGGGTCCATGTATGTTCAAGCATCATATTACATCCCCTCAAAGTCAAGAATGTCAAATAATCACAAGAACTGAGAAAGGCATGGAAGCAGAGCCAGGTTTAACTGCACAGATGACCTAGAATTAGGGTTTTGGTTTCAAAGGCCATAACTCCAAATTTTTTTGGTCATTCTTGTTTCTATTGGTCTCTATATGGTATAGGGAGCATGCATATCAATTTTCATGAAGAAATTCCATGGGGAAGTCATCTGATCAAGAGTTGAATTTTTTAGCAAGCCAGTGCAAAATCAGGGCATCTGAGGCCCCCAATGACCCAACCAAAGGGTGTTCTTCATCATTTTGATTATGTATGGTCTTTATTTGATCATGGAAGATGTTAGAAGTTCACAAAATTGAAGAATTTCAAGCCATTTGCAAAGTTGACTTTTTGGGAAAGTTGACTTATAATGAAAATTGCCATTTTGGGAAACTTTTTCAATCCTTGCTTTTTGATTCAAAAATGCTTCAAATGGAAAAACTTTGGTCATGAAAGTTGTAGAATGGATCTTTCCCTTTTCAAAAAGTACAAGAACTTGACCTAATTCATTTTGGATCAAAAGTTATGGCCTTGCAAAGTTGGACAAAATCATTAAAATTTCACTTTTGCACAAAATGGAAAACTTGCAATTTCTCATGGCAAGCCTTTATGTGACTTCAATGTGACCTCTAATCATCATACCAATGCAATGCATGACCTAAAATCAGAATTGGCCCGAAGGATTTCCCATTTCTATGCTTTGATTTTCAAGTATCCATAAGTCATTTTTCATGAAAGTGCAAAGAGGGATTTTTGGCAAAATCATTCTCAAATGAATTGTATGATCTCTAGCTGGTTTTAATACATTGTCATGACATCAAGAAGCATCATACACCAAAATTCAGCAAGGTTCTCTCATGTACATAACCAAAAGTCATGAAATGTACACAAGTGGGCAAGTTGCAAAATCTCTCTCAACTCATGATCCAAATGCAGCAGACTTTCATGAGCCATCCAAGGGCCATCCTTGACTCAAGCTGAGGCAGGACAAGCCTCTAGACTGCCTCTGCCACAACCCATGCTGCAAGTACACAAAACTTGACTTTTTGGCCAATCCTCCCATACCAATCCCACAGTGCACACCTGCTCTCCAGATTTGTTGGGATAGTTTATGGATCACCTAAGGATCATAAAACACAAGATACACAAGCCTGAAACACACACATTGCAGCACACTCCAAAAACTGTCAAAACTTTCCTCTCTTCGAATCTCCTTCCACAGCCATCAAACATTCATTTTCTCTTCACCAATCAATCAGAAATCATCCATAGAACAAATCCCACCCCTCACAATGATCTGAAACAGCCCACACAAGAACCTCATTTTCTGATACACCAGAACTGAACCTCTCAAAATAGCCAATTTAAACTCCATTCAAGCTTGCCATTAGCACAAGAGGGATCATTGGAGTCAGTTTGCATAAAGGAAAGGCTCAGAAAGCTCATCTTTGAAGGTCTCCATCTCAGGTATAGCTCAAGAACTTTTTTCTCAGAACTTCATTTTCTTGTTACAAACTGAATCTACATGTTACACTGATCATCTGGATGTATTTAGATTTGAAAATAAGTAAGAGATGACCATTTCATGTCACTCTGAAAGTTTGCTCGTGTTTCGTATTTGTCTTCGATTCAGGCTTGTTGATGAAAATAAATGAATTTTGGGAGAGGGGTTAGGTTTAGATTGAGGAGAAGATCATTTTGGTGGAGGAAATTGCTTGTTTAGTAACCTGTAGCGAAATCTAGGGTTTTGGTTCGCCGGAGAAGACGACCGGAAGTCTTCTCCGGCCACCTGAGAATCATTAGCCCTAATCTGTGTCATTAATGTGAGTTTGAATATGGAGCGTAGGATGGGCTGACTTTGTTTGACCCGCGCGTGTTTGGATGGCCAGGATGCGTCATTAGAAACCCTAATCCCTGATTATTTAATTTAATTTTGTTTAATTAAGTCATAAAACAAATTAGCCAGGTTTGAATCTGGGCCCTTGGATCTGGCGCGCAGTCAACCAGACCAAGCCCAGATCAAATCCTGGCCTTCCCTTTTAATTACTTTCACTTATTCTCATTTTAAATTAATTTTCTTTTCATTTTATTTATGCATTTTATTTAAAATAGCAAAAAATGTTTAAAAATTATGAAAATTTTTGTCAAAGTTTTCATTATTTTTCAGAACACAAAAATATTTTTATTTTTATTTTTTGCATTAAAAAATATTTTTAAATCATTTAAAAGATTATTTTTAATTAATTAATGAGAATTAATTAATTAAAAATACTTTTAGGTATTTAAAAATCACCAAAAAATTTATGTAACCTTTAAAAACATTTAGAAACATTGTCCAACTCTCAAACCAAATTTATTTTTTGTTCTTGATGCCTTTTGATAATTTTCTTTGGATTTAATTTCATTTCAAGGCATTATTTTGATCCAATCTTCAAAAATTCATTTTTGCCTAGCCTTTAAGAGTTGGACATTGATTCTTCTTGCATTGCATCTTGCATAACATGTAGTTTATAGGATTAAATTGGCATGAATTGATCTTGCATTTCCTTTTTGTTTGGCATTTTTCTTGACAAGGTACCTTAAAACCCTAACAATCTTAAGAAATTCATAACCCTCATTAGGTTAAGAGTTAGAACCCCTCCTTTGGGCAGTGAGTTTGTATAGGTTTAGGGTTCCTTTGAGTGCATTTTCAGATTTTTATCATGATGTTTGCTTCTAGTTTTGATTTTTGTTTTGTGTATTGATCATAAACCCTAATTTGGGCTTTCATTTGCATCCATTTTCCATTTGCTTGCATACTATGACTTGCCATGACATTTTGTGCATCCATTTGATTCATAACACATCTTAGGACATATTAGAATCATGTTTGATCATTGCATCTTTCATTTGCCATATTGTATGTCATTTGCATTTCATAACTTTTCATGAACATTCATGGTTCTAAGCATGCTTCTTTTGCATCCATATGCTTGTATGATCATTCTCATGCCTTGCCTCATATATGCATCATCTCTTAGCATCATTAGCATCACACTCATGCTTCTGGTTTTGGTTTGCATCATGCCATTTCATCTCACTTTGCATTGCATTGCATTCCTTTCACTAACTTTTCAGGTGGTAAGTTGCTTTGAGAAGTGAATTTGCCTTCACTTCTCACAATTTCTTTTCATCTCTCTAATGCATCATTGCTGCATTTTGTCTTGTGCTTGAGTTTGAGCTTGCTCATTCTTCTTCATCTTACTTTCTTTCTTCAAGTGACTTGTCTTCTTAAATGAAGCAAGTTACTTTGCTTCTCTTTGCTCCTTTCATCTGCTTCCTGGTGGTTTCTCTGAAGATCTTTCTTGTAAACCTCACAAACCCTAGGAATAACCAAGCATGACAATAATTAGGGTTTGATTAGTCCCCCATTTAGATTTTACCTTTGTGTCTCATTGAGTCCTCTCTTCTCATCTCATAATCAAGGACTAAACCCTAAAGGCTTTAAGGCTTTGTGATTAAGCTTATGCCTGCATCCTTCTATTAGGATGGAGTGTATAACTTTAATCCTAAGTGTTAAACCCTTAATGTGTTTAAATCCTTTAATCAATTCACCTAATAATCATCAAGACATCAAACTTGTAACTTGGGCCTTGCATTAGGGTTCTAATTCTTCCTTAATTGGTTAAGAAGGACTAACCCTAGTGTTAATGGACAAGTCCCCCTCAAGTTGTCTTACAAACCATAAAACTCACTTCATCATCTTATCATTAATTAAAATCCATTTAATAAAGGCTTTGTTTTGTCATGAAGTTAATCCCTAATCATGGATTAAGTTGAGGAGTCTTCCTCAGCTTAAACATTCTCATCTATTATCCTTCTATTAGGATGGTGTAATGAGTCTGTTTAATCCTTGATTATGGCTTAATCTCATTACTTAACACTAAACAAAAACACCAAAAACATCTAAATAATCACAAGTAGGTTCATGATCTTAATCCTACATCATGGTGATTAAGTGTGAGAAGCTGACTTCACACTTAAGGTATTCTCATTACCCCTAATCAGAGGGAAGATGTGATGAGTTTACTAAATCCATTGGTTTAGGCTTAAACTCATTAACTTATGACAAACTTCAAAAAGCAATAAAAGACTGAAAATACAAAAACAAACAATAATCGTCTCCTCCGGGATTCTTTTCTCATCTCACTCACTCATAAACGAGAACTAGCTTCTTCCGTCTAATGCAAGACAGTTTGCACCTGAGCCAGACAGGTCATACACTTGAGCATAGGCAAGTAAGCAGTTCATCAAGTCAATCTTTCTTTCAGTCTCTTTGGGTCGAACTACGGTGTTCTGACTTCCTCATTGCACGAGAGGATACGTAGGCATAACTTAACAGTTATCGAACAAAAGTCTCTGTATATTCCCCCTCTTTCCAGTATCATTCTTTAGCCTCATGATCTTGAGCATTTCATTCCTGTTCTCACACTGACACTTCAATTATATACACTACACTTTTCTTACACTGACACCTGTACATCCTTTTTCAGCTTTCTATACACAAATTGCACTGACACTACCCCCTCTAAAACACAAATCTTTTAAGCGTGGATCCCGTCGAGTACGGCGGACGATCTGGGTGCTAATACCTTCCCAGGTTGTAACCAACCCCCTTTCTCAGTCTCTCTGGTTCGCAACCGTCTTATCCATATCTTTCTAGGTTTATGCAGCATTACCTTTCCTCCAGGATAAAAATGCCTAGCTGGCGACTCTTTCTTTCTCATGAGTTCACTCCTGTGTGTTCTCATATCCCTTTCGCCGACCGTTCGCGTCTGTACCCCTTTATGACCTGGGTTGTCATTTGGCGGGAGCGACAGCTTGGCGACTCTGCTGGGGACCCTTATACTGTAACCAGGGCTTCTGGTTCTTTTTGTGGGTTCCTCCTAGCGTTTGTTTGATTTGTGTTTATTGGGGTGTTAAGTGCTAATTGTGTTTGTATATTTGCTTTATTTACTGCTTTATGTACAGTTATTTATTGCTTTCTTTTACAGCTTTATATACATCATACTGTCATACTGTTATCTGGCTGGATCTGGTTTTGTTGCTTTGGTGGGTGGGTGTTCTATTGAGAGTTAAGGTCCCATACCTGGGACCTGAGTGACACCTAGGCTAGAGTGGTTCATGTTCTTTCCCATTCCATTTCGGTCTGGTGCGGGAATATGAAACACGGTTCAGATATGGGTTTCTTCTTGAGAACTCTGTGCTACAGATCTCCTGTAGTGCTAGGGCTATCTGGGAAGCCTACTAAGTCTGGATGACCTTTATTATGACCTTCAGAAACTGAGGTGAATTAGAGGAGGATCTTTTATGGTTATTGTAAACACTGTACCTCCGGGTTAGAAGTGTTTACACTTCTCATAACTGATCCAAGTCTGAGGATCCTTGTTCTAGAACATCACCTGTGAGGGGGTTGGGCTGTTTACAGGTTTGCAGGTACCCTTGACCTCAGCATACCCTGTTACTTGTTTGATTAAGAGTACTCCACTTTGGACAGTTCTTGTGATTTTAACCCTGGACATATGACTCTTTATTTGAGTCCCCTACCTTGGTTACTGGACTTTTGAACCTCCATCTGGACTTCTTGAACATACATGGACTTATATCAAGGCAGTTAATCAGATCCAGCTTGATCACAAACCCTTGCATATCATTTGCATACATCATCATTGCATCATTTAACATTTGCTTATTTATTTTTCAGGGTATCCACATCATATTTGGTTTGGTTTTGACCCCTTCATCTGTATAGACCTATCTTCATCAGTATCTGCTTCAGCTATCTTCATCAGCTACCTGCTTCAGTCACCTGCATCACCAGTATCAGCCTATCAGTGGCTCATCTTCTAGTATCAGTCATCATCATCAGTATCTGTCTCAGCTCTTCATCAGCAGACATGGCACCCAAGAAGAGCAACATCTCATATCATTTCTTTGAGCCTGAGCTGACTGGCATCAGGAAGGTCCAGGCCCTTATCACTCCAGACCATATACCACTATTTAGAGAACATTATGGAGGCATCCTTGATGTGGTGATGGATTTGGACCCTTCCCAGAGGAGCTTGATTCACACTTGTCTACAGTTCTATGATCCTCCTTTGAGATGCTTCACCTTCCAGAATTTTCAGTTGGGACCCTTGTTGGAAGAGTATTCATCACTGATTAGTGTACCTATCAGGGGTGGTGTCCCCTTCAACCCTGAGATGGCTTTTCCCAGTAATGAAGAAGTGGCAAAAGCACTGTATCTGGAACCCATTCTGATTGAGCAGAACATGACAGCAAAGGCTGGAATCTCTGGTCTACACTTGGATTTCTTGACTTCTCAGGCTATCCTGAAGGCCTCCCTGGGAGAATGGAAGGCAGTCTGTGCATTGTTAGCCCTCAGCATATATGGGGTGATACTTTTTGCAGATGAGCCTAAGTTTATCAGCAAGAACGCCATTCATCTTTTCATTCTGAGGAACCCAGTACCCACCTTACTGGGAGATTTCTACTACTCTGTTCACCAAAGGAATGAAAAGCAAAGAGGAAGGTTGGTGAGATGTTGTGCTCCCCTGTTCCATACCTGGCTGCTCAAACACTTGCCCAAGACTGATGCCTTCTTGAATCCTCATCAACAGAAGAATTGGGCTAGGAGACTTGTTGCTTTGACCTCAGATGACATCAGGTGGTGCACCCAGAGCACCAAGGGCAGGGACATCATTACTAGTTGTGGGCAGTTCCCCAATGTACCTCTGATAGGAGTGAAGGGTTGCATCAACTACAACCCTTTTCTATTCAAAAGACAATTGGGCTATGCATTGGTTCACCCTCCAAGGGTACAAGACTTGGCTGAAACCCTTTATTGTGAGATTAAGCCTAATCTAGCTGTTGTCAGGCAAGCATCCTGGGCTTGGGACAATATTCAGACCAAAGGGGTAACCATGCTTGGGAGGTGCAACAATGTGGCCTCAGCTCAGTATTATGAGTGGTCTCATGCAAGGGCTCAACTTTCTGGGATGCCCTTCACCATTGAGGATGCACCTGGACCATCCACAACACCACCTCCAGCCACTGTCAGCCTGGAAGAGTTTGAGAAGCTAAAAGAGAGGAATGAGAATATGTCTGAAGCCCTGAAGAGAACCCTCTGGGAGAGGAGTGATGGTCGTCTAGACATTGAGAGGTTAGAAAAGCTTAAGGTGGAGCATCTAGCCAGGATTGAGAAGTCAGAGGACTACATCAAAAAGTCAAGGGAAGGGGAACAGATTTTGAAGAATGCCTGTAAAGAGGCTCAGTTCCAGAGGGCTAGGACTGACCTCTATCTGAAAGAAAGCCAAGCTAGGTGGGTCAGGATCACTGAAGCTCGCACTCAGGAGGATAAGAGAACTCAGGACAAGATTGAGCAGTTGGAGGCTAATGCAAAGGAGCAACAGGAAGCCCTGCTAGCAGCCCAGAAAGAGATCTCAGAATTGAAGCTTAGGGCTGGTGTGAAGAGGTCAAAGGACCAAAGCAGGCACAGGAAGCTAACCACTGCTATCACCACCAGGAATCTTCTCATCAGGAACCTCACAGAGCATCCAGCTGATCCCGTAACTGAAGCACTTCTAAAGGAAGTTGGGGAGGATGAGTTTGGTCTTGGTGTTTGACTTTTGCTTGTTGTTGCTTTCATTACATGTACTTTACTTTTATGTTGTATTTTTGACCCCTCAGAGGGCATATGTTGTAAAAAACAAACTATGTATTGATTCACCATTTGTAATATATTCATTAGTTTGTTTTATCTGAGTTCTGTTTCTATCAAGCAACATCAAGGCATCTTCCTCAGGGGTCTGGAAAGGTCAAAACCAAATGCCAAGCCGGATACCTTGGAGACAAATAAGCATACTGCATTGCATACTAACTTTTGTCCTGTTTTGTAGGTTTTTTGTTGTTTTGTTTGTTACTAACTCTGTTGTGGTTCAGGAACTATTGCTCGCCGTCGGGTATTCCCACTCAATCGTCCGCACAGATATCCCACTCGCAACAACCTTCCGGGTATACAAATGGACCAAGTACAGCAGGACCTTACAGAAGTCAGGACTCAAATGGCCAATGAGAGGCTAGAAATGAGAAACCAGATGATCCAGTTCATGGAGGTGATGAATGGCCTGGCTCAAAGCCAAGAAAGATTAAGGGCATTGGTAGAAAGGCAGACCCAAGAAGACCCCCACCTAGGGACTGGTGGAACAAGCAACAATGAGAGGGTACAACCTCATGTGAATCCACCAGTGTATGGGCCCCATCTTCAACCAGAGATCAACATCCCTGCTAATGTACAAGGGAATACTACTGCGGCCAGAGTATTACAAGAAGACCCCCAAGAGGATCAATTCACTGTGATGGGAGCTGGGGATGAAGCCTATGACAGAAGGCTAGATGAAATTGCTGAGAAATTGAGATCTCTGGAGTCTCAAAGTTCCCTGGGCTTTAATGTCATGGACATGGGTTTAGTGGACGGGGTGAGGATTCCCCACAAGTTTAAACCCCCGTGCTTCGAGAAGTACAACGGAACTTCCTGTCCACGAACCCACTTACAATCCTTTCTGGGGAGGCTGAAGGCATACACCATGGATGAGAAACTATGGATGTTTTACTTTGAAGACAGTTTGACAGGGGCTTCAAGGGAATGGTACTCTCATTTGACTAGAGCAACCATCAGATGCTGGAAGGACCTAGCTGAGGCCTTCATCAGACAGTACCAGTACAACTTAGACATGGCTCCTAACAGGACCCTCCTGATGGGAATGTCTCAATCATCCAGGGAAAGCTTCCGGGAATACGCCCAGAGGTGGAGACAGCTTGCTGCTGCTGTCCAGCCACCCATGTCGGAAAGGGAAATGGCCGACATGTTTATGAACACCCTTCAAGGGACATATATTGACAGGCTAGCTGCCTTTTCTTCCACCAGCTTCGCTGACGTAGTCATAGCTGGGGAAAGGATTGAAAGCCTATTAAAGATGGGCAAGATTTCTGACAATGGTGCGAGCTCGTCCAGCAACCCCAGAAAACCTTTTGTGGGGCCTAGAAGAACAGGTGAGACTAATGTTATTCATGCCAACAGGGGCAGACCTCAATATGTTCATAGGTCAGTGGCAGCTGTCACTATTCCCGCTCCAATTCCTCAGCAACCCGCATATCAACCACAACAACAAACCCATTACCAGCAACAAGTTCAATATCCGCCTCAGAGAAGCTACAACAACAACAACAACAGCAACAATCAACAAAGACCTTTTCAACAGAGACCATCCCAGGCCAATAGGGTGATTGATCCAATCCCTATGCCTTATGCCGCTCTATTGCCACAACTCCTGAAGCTCAACTTGGTTGAGTTAAGGACATTGGCACCACCAGATCCTTCCAGTCTGCCCAGAAATTACGACGCCAACGCCAGATGTGCTTTTCACTCCAATGCACCTGGCCACAGTACAGAGAAATGCAGAGCTTTACATATGAAGGTACAGGATCTAGTGGATTCTAAAGCCCTCAATTTTGCACCCCCGCCAAATGTCAACAAGAACCCCATGCCTAACCATGGAGGGCCAAGGATCAATGCTATTGAGGAAGATAAGTCGTCTTTCTTAATAACCGGTGTTGGGCAAATTCGGACACCCCTGGTAGAGATTAAAGCTCAACTCCTTGAATGCCAGATATTCCCCGGGTGTGAGCTCGGGTGCGGTTATTGCAACATTTCGGTAAATGGGTGTGATAACTTGAGAAGCGGCATAGATGGTCTTATCCAGAGTGGCCTACTTCAAATCACAACATCAACACCTTCAAATCCAGTAATCTCTCCGACAACAATTCCTGAGTCTCCTACAACTGCAACAACAATCGTTCCAAACAATTCTTCAAATTCATCAACAAATGCTTCATCTATCACTTCAACAAACCAGATATCTACCACCATCTCTTCTACAACATCAGCACCCCTTTATTCAAAGTCTTCTACAACACCAACAGACATCTCGGCAGTCACCATCTATTATGATCCGTCCTATGTTCCACCTAACAACAATTTTCAACAACAAGCAGTGGCATCTCCTGCCAGGTCACCAGTAACCATCAACTATGACCCACACACTATTTCAACACCCTCCTCTGCTGCAGTCAGTCCGGTTACCATCACGGTACCTGGACCAGTTCCATATGAAAGCAATAATGCCATCCCTTGGCATTATGGCTCTGACCTTTACTGCAAAGGGGAGAGAATCACTCTTGACTCTTCAAGCTCTTCTCCACAGATTGATAATGTCGGGGGAGGCGGAGGCTTCACCAGAAGCGGACGCCTTTTTACCTCGCAAACACAAAGACCTAATGCTGAAGCAGAAGCTGCTGCCAAAGCAAAGGGAAAGAGTGTAATATCTGAAGAACCCATTCTCAAGGAAACTCAGAAGACATCTTTTGAACAAGACGTAGACGAGTTCATGAGAATTATAAAGAGGAGTGATTACAAAGTGGTGGATCAGCTTCACCAAACTCCCTCAAAGATCTCTATTCTATCCCTGCTGATGTGTTTCGAAGCTCACCGGAATGCATTACTAAAAGTCTTGCACGCAGCATATGTGCCAGAGGAGATCACCGTTAATCAGCTGGAGACCGTGGTAGCAAATGTCAATACCAGCCATGGATTGGGTTTTACCAATGCTGATTTAACAACTGAGGGGTGCAACCACAACAAGGCTTTACACATCACTCTTGAATGCAAGGGTGCTGTTCTATCACATGTACTGGTAGACACTGGGTCTTCACTCAATGTTTTACCAAAGAAAGCCCTGGTGAAGCTGGAATATGATGGCTTGGCATTACGCCCAAGTAATCTGGTGGTAAGAGCATTTGACGGCTCTAAGAGATCAGTGCTAGGAGAGATTGATCTGCCTATGATGATTGGCCCACAAACTTTTAAAGTTACCTTCTATGTGATGGACATTCAGCCGGCCTACGGCTGTTTGTTGGGTAGACCTTGGATCCATGCCGCTGGCGCAGTTACGTCTACCCTTCACCAGAAGTTAAAATTCGAGTGGGAGGGCCAGATCATCACCATATGTGGTGAAGAAGATATCTTTGTTAGCCATCTGGCTACATACAAATACATTGAGATGGATGGGGAGATCCATGAAACCATGAGCCAGGGATTTGAAGCCCTGAACATTAATGAAGCATCTGCTGTACTTGGAACTTCCATGACATCTTATCAACAAGCCAGGAAGGTTGTTGAAGAGGGGACTGCCCAAGGCTGGGGCAAGTTGCTGCCCGTAGAGAAGAAAGAGGACAGATTTGGGTTGGGTTACAGACCAACTCAACAAGATCAACCAGAGGCTGCTAAGAAGCCCAGTTTTGTCAGTGGGGGGATGCTCACCCCTGATGCAGTAAACAACTTGGAAGATGAGTCGGAAGATGAGCGCAACCTGGAGAGCTGGATACGTCCAAGGATCCCGGGGAGTCGTATCTCAAACTGGTCTTCCCAGGAAATTATAAGGGTTACTCCTGCAGAGTAATTATTATTTCCTGTATATTTTAAGCATGCATCAAGTCTTGCATCTTACCCAAGATGACAAGGCTCATTTTGTAATCGGGCCATCTTGTAATTTTGTGCAAATAGATCAATCAATGAATATCGGACGTCTTTTGCAAATGAGTCTTTTTCTTTTCCGCTCACTGTTTTTTCATTTTTCTTTTTGTACAAAAATAAAATGGCAATGTTTTCCAAAATGGCAAAACTTCATTTCACTTTTTCTAAACAAGATTAAAATCAATCACTAAAATGAACAATCTAAACCCTTGCAGAGAGTGCCTTTCAGACTGCACCGACAACAACACTGCTATGGCTTCGTATGACTTTGACAATCCAATCAATCAAGCTGATGAAGGGGTTGAAGAAGATTATGAGCTTCCTGAAGAGCTAGCCAGGTTGTTAAGACAAGAGGAGAAGGTTATCACTCCTCATCAGGAGGAGATTGAAACGGTTAATCTTGGTTCGGAAGAAGACGTGAAAGAGGTTAAGATCGGGGCCTGCCTACAAGACTCAGTAAAAGAGCAACTGATTGATATGCTTCGAGAGTATGTGGATGTGTTCGCTTGGTCTTATCAAGACATGCCAGGGTTGGACACCGATATCGTCATGCACAAGCTGCCTTTAAAAGAGGACTGCCCACCAGTAAAACAGAAGCTGCGCCGTACTCGCCCGGATATGGCAATGAAGATAAAGGAAGAGGTGCAAAAGCAGTGGGACGCCGGGTTCCTTGCTGTGACTAGTTATCCGCCGTGGGTTGCTAATATTGTACCTGTGCCTAAGAAAGACGGCAAAGTGAGAATGTGTGTTGACTACCGGGATCTGAACAGAGCCAGCCCGAAAGATGATTTCCCATTACCTCGCATTGATGTATTGGTGGACAACACGGCTCAGTTCTCGGTGTTCTCCTTCATGGACGGATTTTCAGGATACACCAGATCAAGATGTCACCTGAAGACATGGAGAAGACAACTTTCATCACACCCTGGGGCACTTTCTGTTATAAGGTGATGCCATTCGGACTAAAGAATGCTGGTGCAACCTATCAACGGGCTATGGTGACATTATTCCACGATATGATCCATAAAGAAATCGAATGTTATGTGGATGACATGATTGCCAAGTCCCTCACAGAAGAAGACCACCTGGTAAATTTGCTGAAGCTATTCAAGCGTCTGAGGAAGTACCAACTGAAATTGAACCCTAACAAGTGCACATTCGGGGTGCGGTCTGGTAAGCTGCTGGGATTTATTGTAAGCGAAAAAGGGATTGAAGTTGACCCTGATAAAGTCAAAGCCATTCAAGAAATGCCTGCACCGAAGACAGAAAAAGAAGTTCGAGGGTTTCTAGGTAGATTGAACTATATTTCAAGGTTCATATCTCACCTTACAGCAACTTGTGAACCTTTGTTCAAGCTGTTAAGAAAAGAACAAACGGTCAGGTGGAACGAAGACTGCCAGAGGGCTTTTGACAAAATCAAAGAGTACTTGCAAGAACCTCCAATCTTAATGCCTCCAGTTGAAGGAAGACCTCTAATAATGTACTTGACAGTATTAGAAGAGTCAATGGGGTGTGTGTTGGGCCAGCATGACGAGTCTGGTCGAAAAGAGTATGCAATTTACTACCTAAGCAAAAAGTTTACCGACTGTGAACAACGTTATTCACTGCTCGAGAAAACTTGCTGTGCTTTAGCGTGGGCTGCTCGCCGACTAAGGCAGTATATGTTGACCCACACTACTTTGTTGATATCAAAAATGGACCCAATCAAGTACATTTTCGAGAAGCCAGCACTTACCGGACGGGTTGCAAGATGGCAAATGATCCTCACAGAATATGACATCCAGTACACATCTCAGAAAGCTATCAAGGGCAGTGTATTGTCTGATTATCTTGCTGAGCAACCCATTGATGATTACCAGCCTATGAGATTTGACTTCCCTGATGAAGACATCATGTTCATAAAAGCAAAAGATCATGAAGAGCCTATTCACACTGAAGGGCCTGACCCGGAGGAAGAATGGACTATGATGTTTGATGGGGCTGTTAATATGAATGGTCGTGGTGTCGGTGCAGTACTCATTACACCTAAGGGAGTTCACATGCCTTTCTCGGCAAAACTCACCTTTAACTGCACTAACAACGAAGCTGAATACGAAGCTTGCATTATGGGTCTTGAGGAAGCCATTGACCTCAGGATCAAGACTTTGACTGTATTCGGAGATTCAGCTCTGGTAGTTAATCAAACCAACGGCAAATGGTACACCCACCAGGATCATCTGATGCCTTACAGGGATTATACAAGGAGGTTATTGACTTTCTTTACAACGGTCAAGCTTGAGTATATTCCCCGGGATGAGAATCAGTTTGCAGATGCGCTGGCTACCATTTCATCCATGATCAAAGTTCAAACTGCCAACTTTGTGCCTCGGATTTCAGTGTCCAGACTTGACAGACCAGCATATGTGTTTGCAGCAGACATTGTCAAAGATGATAAGCCTTGGTTCCATGACATTAAATGCTTCTTGGAGGATCAAACATACCCACCTGGGGCATCTTCCAATGATAAGAAGACTTTAAGAAGGCTTGCTAGTAGTTTCTTCCTGAACACTGACGGTTCCCTGTACAAGAGGAACTTTGATATGGTACTCCTCATATGCGTTGATAGAACAGAAGCAGACTTGTTGATGCACGAGGTGCACGAAGGATCCTTTGGTACCCATGCAGGAGGGCATGCCATGGCTAAAAAGTTGCTAAGATCAGGTTATTACTGGATCACAATGGATGCCGACTGTTGCGCCTACGCCAGAAAATGCCATAAATGCCAGATTTATGCGGATAAGGTGCATGTGCCTCCCAATCCTCTGAATGTGATGTCTTCACCCTGGCCCTTTGCCATGTGGGGCATTGATATGATTGGCAAGATTGAACCGACTGCTTCAAACGGCCACAGATTCATCCTGGTTGCCATTGACTATTTCACCAAGTGGGTCGAAGCAGCTTCCTATGCAAACGTTACAAGGCAAGTGGTAGCCCGATTTCTGAAGAGAGATATCATCTGTCGATATGGAGTTCCCGAGCGAATCATTACTGATAATGGTTCCAACTTGAACAACAAAATGATGGCAGAGCTATGCCGGGACTTCAAGATCCAACACCACAATTCTTCTCCTTACAGGCCAAAGATGAATGGCGTTGTTGAGGCAGCTAACAAGAATATCAAGAAGATTGTGCAGAAGATGGTAGTCACCTACAAAGACTGGCACGAAATGCTACCATTTGCCTTGCATGGATACCGCACGTCAATCAGGACATCTACTGGGGCAACACCGTATCAGCTTGTGTATGGTATGGAGGCAGTCTTACCTGTTGAAGTTGAATTACCCTCCCTGCGGGTACTGATGGATGTTAAGCTGAACGAAGCAGAATGGGTCCGATCCCGATACGAACAGTTGAGTCTGATTGAAGAGAAAAGATTGGCTGCAATCTGCCACGGGCAGTTATATCAGAAAAGAATGAAGAAAGCCTTCGATCAGAAAGTCAGGCTCCGAGAGTACCAAGTAGGAGATCTTGTGCTGAAAAGACTCCTCCCTCCTCATACAGACCACAGGGGCAAATGGACTCCGAACTATGAAGGACCATTCGTAGTAAAGAAAGTTTTCTCCGGTGGAGCACTCATGCTCAGCACTATGGATGGCGAAGATTTCCCGTCCCCTGTGAATTCGGATGCAGTTAAAAAATACTTTGCCTAAAAAATGACCCGCTGGACATAAAAACAGAATGTAAGTCCAGGCAAAAATAGGGCATCCCGACGAGTCAAAAACAGAATAAAAGACTCGGGCAAAAATAAGGGAAAAATAAGCAAAAGATGTACACCCGCTGAGTTGAAAAGCCGCATTGGACAACTCAGGCAAAAATGGGTATCCCGATGGATTGAAAACCCGAAAGGGCGATCCATGCAAAATAAGGGAATGAGCGACCAACTGCATTCTGAATTCGTCTGTATCACTTGCTACTTGGTAAGCTTCGAAAGGATCAAGCTTCTTTCAGAATCAGCCTTCCTCAGAAAGCAAGACGAGAAGAACGTCAAACGTCATACGAGTCATAGCAAAAGGGAAGCTCCTTGAAGCGCCATCAACATTGCCAACATTTTGTTTCTCCATTTGTAACAATCTCCTCTTTTTAGGGGATATGTTTATTTGACTGTATCTTGCCAATTCAGGGCATACGAATTAATAAAATCAAATTTTCAGTCATGTCTTGTCTCGTACATTTTATTTTCATTTGCAAAATGTCCGATGTCTTTAAGATACTGATTGCATAAATACAGATGCTTCTAAAGTACGAGCTTGCAGGAAATATATTTACTCCCGGGAGTGTCTGAACTCTTACGACGGAATCCGGTAAGAGATACCTCGGGATTACTTGTGCGTTTCTCTGTCTTTGCAGGATTGCAGGTATTCAAAACGCAACATGGGGCATGTAAACTTCATCCCAGCAAGCTGGCAAATCAATGCTCACTCATTCTTAGCACCCGAAGTGTTTTCTCCCCAGCTGAGTTGCCACTTGTTATTTCTCCCCAGCCGAGTTATCATTTGCTATTCCTCCACAGTCAGGTGCAAAAGTCGGGAACCTTCTCCCCACAGAGCTTCAGCCTCTATCCAAAACAGCACACGAAGGAATCACAACAGAGTGACAAAAGCTTCTACAAACCCCAGCTGAGTCCCTTATTACCAAGGATGGGTCTATCAGTGACCTATTTCCCCAAGCAGATACATCACATCAGATCTACCAATGATCTCATCCCCAGCTGGGATGTTCACTGCAAGCAGATCAACCAGGGATCTTTTGTAACATCGGGACCCGAATCTCGGATCGTTATTTTTTGCATAATCATAGCATCCGCATCATATTCACCCCACAAAGCGTAGCATTCCGTCTAATACGGAGCATTACGGCAAAAAAAATCAAACATATTGCATAATCATAAGCCATGTTCTGAATCAAACACCTGTGAATAATGACAATCCATCAAAGATATACAGAAAATTCCCCAGATCCCCACCAGAGAACCAAAAGCGTTTGCATTACACTCATAACTGCAAACACTACTCCTTTTTGGCACCCGTCCGTGTCATCATTCCCCAGCAAAAATCGCCCGAGCACTCTTTACAAACAGACCACTTATATATTTGCAGATATTTCTTGACACCCGTCCGTGTCATACCCCCAGCAGAAAGCCAAAGCATCCTCTTTGCACTCACATATACCTCTTTATACAAATTCCCTGACACCCGTCCGTGTCGCTTTCCCAGCACAGTGACCTAAACACTTTGTATATCGACACTTGTTTATACTATACTTTTCTCCTTTTGGCACTCGTCCGTGTCACCCTCCCGAACAAGTTAAACACTCATCTATACACCACTCATACTTATGTCGCTCATACAGATACTCGTTTGTATCTTATATATACCACTTAAATCCCCACAGAGTCGACACTCGTCCGTGTTCTTTGTTAACCAGGTGCTACTCGTCCGTACCATCATCTCAGAACATGCGTCAAGCGTTTGTTTCTACCTGATACTCGTCCGTATCATAGTCCTAAGGATGCTCGTCCGCATCTTTAATCCATACACTGTGTCAAACACTTTTGTCTTCTTTAATTTAGACACTCGTCTGTGTCTACTATTCCCCAGAAGAGTTCCCTCAGAATCAACACTCGTCCGTGTTCTTTGTTAACCAGTTGATACTCATCCGTATCATCATCTCTGAACATGTATCAGTATTTGTTTCTACCTGATACTCGTCCGTATCGTAGTCTTAGGGATGCTCGTCCGCATCTTTAATCTATACACAACGTCAAAACACTTATACCTTTTATTTCTTGGATGTAAACACTCGTCCGTGTTTACCATTCCCAGTAGGCCGCCAGCAAAGCAAAATTTCTTTTCTATCTGACATTCGTCCTATGTCATGATAAACCCTGAGAGCAGCCGTACCCTGCTAGGTGATCGTCCTTCACCTCTTGATGATCGTCCTTCATCATGCTCATCCGATGGCCGTCCCCATCGTTGATCTTTTCTATCCGGCATTCGTCCTATGTCGTGATATTTTTAGCAGCCGTCCCCTGCTAGGTGATCGTCCTTCACCTTTTGATGATCGTCCTTCATCATTTTATCTGATGGCCGTCCCCATCGTTGATCTTTTTTTATCTGGCATTCGTCCTATGTCATGATAAACCTTGAGAGCAGCCGTCCCCTGCTAGGTGATCGTCCTTCACCTCTTGATGATCGTCCTTCATCATGCTCGTCCGATGGTCGTCCCCATCGTCGACTTTTTATCCGGCATTCGTCCTATGTCACGATACTTTCGGCAGCCGTACCCTGCCAGGTGATCGTCCTTCACCTTAGATGACCGTCCCTCATCTTATCCCCAACAGAGCAGCCGTCCCCTGCTGGGTGATCGTCCTTCACCTTTGATGACCGTCCCTCATCATTATTTCATTTATTCTTTAACCCGATGGCCGTCCCCGTCGTGGTCCCTTTTCCTTTTCCTGATGATCGTCCTTCATCAGTTTAGCCCGATGGCCGTCCCCATCGTTGTTTGTGTTGCTTTATGAACCCGATGACCGTACCTCATCATTTACTTTTTACATACTCCCCAGAGAATCTTACAGCTTTACTTGATGGCCGTCCCCATCATAATCTCTCATATCCCCAGCATGTCGGTCGTCCCCGTCATCGCTTTATTTCCCGCATTTTCTCCAGCATGTCGGCCGTCCCCGTCATCGCTCTTTTCCCAGCAGTCGTCCTCTGCTCGACGGTCGTCCTCCGTCGCCCGCACTTTATAATTATACTTTATTTTTCTTTTACAATCTATATCCCTTTTCTTCTTCATTCTGTGAGTGCAAATTTTGGACTGTCTTTGGTATTCAACCACAAGTTATCTTGTTTGCCTGTTAAGCCGTTGCTTACATCCTGCACAGCTAACTCATGCTTGAATAGGGGCAGCTGTAAACACCCCAAATTTGCCCTCACCCTTTCACACCATGGCTTATGATCTCCTCATATGCATAGACTCAATCATAGCATCTCATACCACATTTTTGATTCACTGCATTGATTCAAGTCATCTGCATCTAGGGTTTGTGATCTGAGCAGTCCAAGAGCTTCTTGAGCCACTCCAAAGGTCATCAATCACTTCAAAGGAGTCCATGTATGTTCAAGCATCATATTACATCCCCTCAAAGTCAAGAATGTCAAAGAATCACAAGAACTGAGAAAGGCGTGGAAGCAGAGCCAAGTTTAACTGCACAGATGACCTAGAATTAGGGTTTTGGTTTCAAAGGCCATAACTCCAATTTTTTTTGGTCATTCTTGTTTCTATTGGTCTCTATATGGTATATGGAGCATGCATATCAATTTTCATGAAGAAATTCCATGGGGAAGTCATCTGATCAAGAGTTGACTTTTTGAGCAAGCCAGTGCAAAATCAGGGCATCTGAGGCCCCCAATGACCCAACCAAAGGGTGTTCTTCATCATTTTGATTATGTATGGTCTTTATTTGATCATGGAAGATGTTAGAAGTTCACAAAATTGAAGAATTTCAAGCCATTTGCAAAGTTGACTTTTTGGGAAAGTTGACTTATAATGAAAATTGCCATTTTGGGAAACTTTTTCAATCCTTGCTTTTTGATTCAAAAATGCTTCAAATGGAAAAACTTTGGTCATGAAAGTTGTAGAATGGATCTTTCCCTTTTCAAAAAGTACAAGAACTTGACCTAATTCATTTTGGATCAAAAGTTATGGCCTTGCAAAGTTGGACAAAATCATTAAAATTTCACTTTTGCACAAAATGGAAAACTTGCAATTTCTCATGGCAAGCCTTTATGTGACTTCAATGTGACCTCTAATCATCATACCAATGCAATGCATGACCTAAAATCAGAATTGGCCCGAAGGATTTCCCATTTCTATGCCTTGATTTTCAAGTATCCATAAGTTATTTTTCATGAAAGTGCAAAGAGGGATTTTTGGCAAAATCATTCTCAAATGAATTGTATGATCTCTAGCTGGTTTTAATACATTGTCATGACATCAAGAAGCATCATACACCAAAATTCAGCAAGGTTCTCTCATGTACATAACCAAAAGTCATGAAATGTACACAAGTGGGCAAGTTGCAAAATCTCTCTCAACTCATGATCCAAATGCAGCAGACTTTCATGAGCCATCCAAGGGCCATCCTTGACTCAAGCTGAGGCAGGACAAGCCTCTAGACTGCCTCTGCCACAGCCCATGCTGCAAGTACACAAAACTTGACTTTTTGGCCAATCCTCCCATACCAATCCCACAGTGCACACCTGCTCTCCAGATTTGTTGGGATAGTTTATGGATCACCTAAGGATCATAAAACACAAGATACACAAGCCTGAAACACACACATTGCAGCACACTCCAAAAACTGTCAAAACTTTCCTCTCTTCGAATCTCCTTCCACAGCCATCAAACATTCATTTTCTCTTCACCAATCAATCAGAAATCATCCATAGAACAAATCCCACCCCTCACAATGATCTGAAACAGCCCACACAAGAACCTCATTTTCTGATACACCTGAACTGAACCTCTCAAAATAGCCAATTTAAACTCCATTCAAGCTTGCCATTAGCACAAGAGGGATCATTGGAGTCAGTTTGCATAAAGGAAAGGCTCAGAAAGCTCATCTTTGAAGGTCTCCATCTCAGGTATAGCTCAAGAACTTTTTTCTCAGAACTTCATTTTCTTGTTACAAACTGAATCTACATGTTGCACTGATCATCTGGATGTATTTAGATTTGAAAATAAGTAAGAGATGACCATTTCATGTCACTCTGAAAGTTTGCTCGTGTTTCGTATTTGTCTTCGATTCAGGCTTGTTGATGAAAATAAATGAATTTTGGGAGAGGGGTTAGGTTTAGATTGAGGAGAAGATCATTTTGGTGGAGGAAATTGCTTGTTTAGTAACCTGTAGCGAAATCTAGGGTTTTGGTTCGCCGGAGAAGACGACCGGAAGTCTTCTCCGGCCACCTGAGAATCATTAGCCCTAATCTGTGTCATTAATGTGAGTTTGAATATGGAGCGTAGGATGGGCTGACTTTGTTTGACCCGCGCGTGTTTGGATGGCCAGGATGCGTCATTAGAAACCCTAATCCCTGATTATTTAATTTAATTTTGTTTAATTAAGTCATAAAACAAATTAGCCAGGTTTGAATCTGGGCCCTTGAATCTGGCGCGCAGTCAACCAGACCAAGCCCAGATCAAATCCTGGCCTTCCCTTTTAATTACTT
Source organism: Lathyrus aphaca (assembly GCA_963966055.1). Taxonomy (NCBI): domain Eukaryota; kingdom Viridiplantae; phylum Streptophyta; class Magnoliopsida; order Fabales; family Fabaceae; genus Lathyrus; species Lathyrus aphaca. Next base: position 89,695,066 of record OZ014523.1, read on the forward strand.
TCACTTATTCTCATTTTAAATTAATTTTATTTATGCATTTTATTTAAAATAGCAAAAAATGTTTAAAAATTATGAAAATTTTTGTCAAGGTTTTCATTATTTTTCAGAACACAAAAATATTTTTATTTTTATTTTTTGCATTAAAAAATATTTTTAAATCATTTAAAAGATTATTTTTAATTAATTAATGAGAATTAATTAATTAAAAATACTTTTAGGTATTTAAAAATCACCAAAAAATTCATGTAACCTTTAAAAACATTTAGAAACATTGTCCAACTCTCAAACCAAATTTCTTTTTTGTTCTTGATGCCTTTTGATAATTTTCTTTGGATTTAATTTCATTTCAAGGCATTATTTTGATCCAATCTTCAAAAATTCATTTCTGCCTAGCCTTTAAGAGTTGTACATTGATTCTTCTTGCATTGCATCTTGCATAACATGTAGTTTATAGGATTAAATTGGCATGAATTGATCTTGCATTTCCTTTTTGTTTGGCATTTTTCTTGACAAGGTACCTTAAAACCCTAGCAATCTTAAGAAATTCATAACCCTCATTAGGTTAAGAGTTAGAACCCCTCCTTTGGGCAGTGAGTTTGTATAGGTTTAGGGTTCCTTTGAGTGCATTTTCAGATTTTTATCATGATGTTTGCTTCTGGTTTTGATTTTTGTTTTGTGTATTGATCATAAACCCTAATTTGGGCTTTCATTTGCATCCATTTTCCATTTGCTTGCATACTATGACTTGCCATGACATTTTGTGCATCCATTTGATTCATAACACATCTTAGGACATATTAGAATCATGTTTGATCATTGCATATTTCATTTGCCATATTGTATGTCATTTGCATTTCATAACTTTTCATGAACATTCATGGTTCTAAGCATGCTTCTTTTGCATCCATATGCTTGTATGATCATTCTCATGCCTTGCCTCATATATGCATCATCTCTTAGCATCATTAGCATCACACTCATGCTTCTGGTTTTGGTTTGCATCATGCCATTTCATCTCACTTTGCATTGCATTGCATTCCTTTCACTAACTTTTCAGGTGGTAAGTTGCTTTGAGAAGTGAATTTGCCTTCACTTCTCACAATCTCTTTTCATCTCTCTAATGCATCATTGCTGCATTTTGTCTTGTGCTTGAGTTTGAGCTTGCTCATTCTTCTTCATCTTACTTTCTTTCTTCAAGTGACTTGTCTTCTTAAATGAAGCAAGTTACTTTGCTTCTCTTTGCTCCTTTCATCTGCTTCCTGGTGGTTTCTCTGAAGATCTTTCTTGTAAACCTCACAAACCCTAGGAATAACCAAGCATGACAATAATTAGGGTTTGATTAGTCCCCCATTTAGATTTTACCTTTGTGTCTCATTGAGTCCTCTCTTCTCATCTCATAATCAAGGACTAAACCCTAAAGGCTTTAAGGCTTTGTGATTAAGCTTATGCCTGCATCCTTCTATTAGGATGGAGTGTATAACTTTAATCCTAAGTGTTAAACCCTTAATGTGTTTAAATCCTTTAATCAAGTCACCTAATAATCATCAAGACATCAAACTTGTAACTTGGGCCTTGCATTAGGGTTCTAATTCTTCCTTAATTGGTTAAGAAGGACTAACCCTAGTGTTAATGGACAAGTCCCCCTCAAGTTGTCTTACAAACCATAAAACTCACTTCATCATCTTATCATTAATTAAAATCCATTTAATAAAGGCTTTGTTTTGTCATGAAGTTAATCCCTAATCATGGATTAAGTTGAGGAGTCTTCCTCAGCTTAAACATTCTCATCTATTATCCTTCTATTAGGATGGTGTAATGAGTCTGTTTAATCCTTGATTATGGCTTAATCTCATTACTTAACACTAAACAAAAACACCAAAAACATCTAAATAATCACAAGTAGGTTCATGATCTTAATCCTACATCATGGTGATTAAGTGTGAGAAGCTGACTTCACACTTAAGGTATTCTCATTACCCCTAATCAGAGGGAAGATGTGATGAGTTTACTAAATCCATTGGTTTAGGCTTAAACTCATTAACTTATGACAAACTTCAAAAAGCAATAAAAGACTGAAAATACAAAAACAAACAATAATCGTCTCCTCCGGGATTCTTTTCTCATCTCACTCACTCATAAACGAGAACTAGCTTCTTCCGTCTAATGCAAGACAGTTTGCACCTGAGCCAGACAGGTCATACACTTGAGCATAGGCAAGTAAGCAGTTCATCAAGTCAATCTTTCTTTCAGTCTCTTTGGGTCGAACTACGGTGTTCTGACTTCCTCATTGCACGAGAGGATACGTAGGCATAACTTAACAGTTATCGAACAAAAGTCTCTGTATATTCCCCCTCTTTCCAGTATCATTCTTTAGCCTCATGATCTTGAGCATTTCATTCCTGTTCTCACACTGACACTTCAATTATATACACTACACTTTTCTTACACTGACACCTGTACATCCTTTTTCAGCTTTCTATACACAAATTGCACTGACACTACCCCCTCTAAAACACAAATCTTTTAAGCGTGGATCCCGTCGAGTACGGCGGACGATCTGGGTGCTAATACCTTCCCAGGTTGTAACCAACCCCCTTTCTCAGTCTCTCTGGTTCGCAACCGTCTTATCCATATCTTTCTAGGTTTATGCAGCATTACCTTTCCTCCAGGATAAAAATGCCTAGCTGGCGACTCTTTCTTTCTCATGAGTTCACTCCTGTGTGTTCTCATATCCCTTTCGCCGACCGTTCGCGTCTGTACCCCTTTATGACCTGGGTTGTCATTTGGCGGGAGCGACAGGCTCATTGCATCTCGCATGTCATATCCCCGGCAAAACATCAAGTCCCTCATAAGTTCATAGCATGTCATTGCATTCAGGGGCAAAATTTTCGGTTATTTCTATATTTAAATACCTTTCACTGCGATTTTGTGAGGATTAATATTCCTCATGCCATCTGGTGAAGTTATTTAAATAGGGGCAACTGTCACACCCAAATTTTACCCCTAACTACTCGCATCACATTACATTTTTTAGAATTCTAGGGCTTTTGGTTCTCAACTCTTTTTTTAAGTTAATCATGAATCTAGTTTTTTATTTATTATTATTTATTCATTTTCGCTTCCAAACTTCTATTTTTTGTTCTCATTTCTAACTTTTAATATATTTTTGTGTATTTATTTTTATTCTAATTCTATTTCTATCTCTTTTATTATTATTATTTCTATCTCTTTTCCATATTTATTTTCCAAATTTATTTTTTTATTTTCAAGCTTATTGCTGAGTCATTTTCGTCCTCATTATTTCCAAGTCCATATTATTTTGAAGAGAAACTATGATTTGGTTTAAATTCATAAAGCTGGTGCAGCAAGCTGGTCTTTGGATTGACTTTGGATTTAGTCCTTGTTTGCGCTGAATGATTTTGGGAGGCATCCTTGTTGGGTTCAAGTACATTCCAAGTAACAGCTTCAGAACAAATAACGGACATTTAAGTTTCAAATGCAATGGTTTACTACTAAGATTGTGGATATAATGAAAGTTGAAGGGTTGTATGAATCACATGTTGGTCCAATGATTCTGTCTCAATTTTTTAATGAATATTGGACCTATGGGGTATGAACTCGGTGCTCCTGGTAAGCCTATACTCAGTAGGCATCACACATGGCGGTAGGACTTAGTACCGGTTTTCCATGGGTCATGTGCGAGTAAGATGATGTTCCTGATCCTATTATTAATGCTTGCAATCTTTTCTATTGTGATCATTTTCACTCCAAACAAGGCTTACAAACCCAAAGATGTGGGCAGGAGTTTGGTATTTTCAATTGCAAATTTATACAAAAAAAGGGAAGATGTTTTCATTTCTAAGGCATTGGAAATTAATTGTTCATTAAATTAATTGTCCAATAAGGGTTCTAAGAGAGATTCTAGCCCAAAAAAAAAGGACTAAAGCTATTTAAAAATTCAAATACAAATAACAGGGGAATGGTGAAGTTCGAAGAGCGGAAAGCTTGTCTTCGAAGGTAATTCGGCAGCTCCTGGTTTTGATGCGGATGTTGGTCTATCTGTTAGCATCGATACAAGAAGGGAACTCTTGAGAATTACCGCCTTCAGCATGTTTTGTTGTGCCATAACTGCAAGTTTGCAAGTCCTGAAAAAAGAGAAGATCAGTTCATTGTTCGTTCAGTTTTAGAGGCGGAAAGAAAGCAACTGTGGCCTATTATTGAAAACAAATCACAAAACTTGGTCCATTGGTCATACTCATACCAGAACAGCTACTGTGTTTTACAACTTTGGTCACAAGAAAAGAATTTAAAACATATATCACAACACTTAATTCTCAAAGCCAAAACCAAGACGCAAGCCTAAGAAAACTAGCAAGTACAAGGCTACAACAAACTAATTTCTAAGCAGGATTGGAGTCAAACAAGATCGGAGGAAGTTTTACCATGCTGCGAATCACCGATTGGTTTATCATCCTTAAGTCGTCAATTCCATCACCTTAGCAGGCATCATCAGCGTCGAAACATTAAACCTGATTAAGATTGATGTAAGCAAAACTAGTGAAGTATTAGCGGAGAAATGCGTGCTTTGCGGCAGTAAAAAGTGAAAGGACAAGCAGTGAAAACAGAAAGTCATGGCGGTAAAAAAAATCTTTGTAAACTAATTCAATTCAGTCTCAACTCAACTCATCAAATTCATTTCAAACTAGGGAACACTGAGTCAAATTAGTGGCAGAGATACAAAACAAAAGGGTTCACAAATTCAGAATAAAAAAACTGTGATACATGAAGGCAATTGCAGAACTTAGCAAAGAAGACAACAGGGAACCAAGTCAAATGGTACAGGCTAGCAGACATCTTAAGAGAAGAATAAGGCAAAAACTAGACCTGCTGCAGGAAGAGCAGGAGTCGCAGGTTGCCTTCCCTTGTTTCTTTGACCCGTAGCAGACATAGCAGGGGACCCTGCAGTTTATGACCAAGAAACCTTTGTTTTGACTCTTACCAAAAAGGTGATAAGCTCCTCCATCCATAAACCAAAACCTGATTTTGAAAGTGACTTAGCATTAGTATCAAACAAGAGGCTGAAGTCATAAACTTCTTCAACAAGCAAGATTTGAAATTTATAAACCCTAATCTTATCAGTATAAAAAGGAAAAAAATCAAAGAAAAGGGGGACAACTAAAAAAAACCCTGAGCCGAAAACCAGAAATGATTTGATAAAGGGGAGAGATTTTTCGAAATACAAAAAGAGTGCTAAAAAAAACCTAAATACTGAAAACACAAAACTCACCTCTCTTGATTACGAATTTCCGCCTCTGCTTTCACGATTCCGTCTCCACCTTATCACCATCACGCCGCAACCCTCACACCGAATAAGCCGCGAGCACAAGTCGCACCACCACGGCCCTGTTCTTCTTTCTTTTCCGCCGTCCACCACCAAGTAACCCTTCCGTTCGCGATCCATCACCCAAAGTCGTCACCAACAGCACTGAAGAACGCTGGAGACGGAATCTTCACACTTGAAAGGTTTGAATCTTCGTTCTTCTTCGGAGGTAGTCTCTTCGACGTCGTTTGTTGCTTACACATGTACTTTTTGCTTTAAAACCCTTCTGAACAATGTAAATTAACGAGAATCATGAACTTTAGACTGAAGTTTTCCATGCGTATGTTGATTCAGTGGTTGTTTTGTGTCGAAAATAACGAAGAAGGTTGGGATGAAAGGTTTTGCGTTTTCCTGCTTCGTTTCTACTGCTTTCTTTTGGATACTGAATAGAGGCATTAGCGGCTAGGGTTTTGTTTTCTTCCCCTTTCTTGTTTTGAAGCTAGTCCGGACCCGGGCCGTGGGTCTGACCCACCAAGCCCAAGCTTGATCTGCCCCTGGTTTTTTTCTCCTTTATTTCATTAAACTTTTAATTATTTCAGTTAGTTTTTTGGTATTTGATTCATATTAAGTTAGTTTTTTTTAAGTGTCTCTTAGTTTAGTTAACTTAGTTCATTTAATTTTAAATTAGTTTAGTTTTTTTAAGGATAATATTTGGATTTAAGTTATTGAGTTTGTTAATAAGTCTTTTTAGTAATTAGACTTGTATAAGTTAATTCGTTTTAGGACTCACTTAGTTAGTCAAGTTTTTTTAGATTTTTAGATATAATTTAAGGTAAAAAAAAATATACTAAAAAATCTCAAATATTTTGTTTTGCTTATTTTAAATTTTTGTCAGTTTCATTTAGTTTTAGATAATTAAGTTATTATAATCTAGTTAAGTTAAAGGTAGGATGTAAAAAAGTTTTTGTGATTAGATAATAATTTTCTTTTATATCAAAAATCCAAAACTATTCTAATTTTGATCATTTACTTTCATTACAATTATTAGGCTTTTCACTTTATTCTATCTTTAAACATTAAGGGAAATAAACAAAAATATTGAATAGATGCACTCTTTCATTTTCATATGTATACCTCTGCACACACGTAAGCCGATCACCAAGTGATCGCCGTCCGCACGACTTTTATGCGCCTAAACTAATTTAACAAGGAATAGAATTCCGGAGTCTAGCATTCCGCACGTTCTAGAATGAACTGCAACTGGGCTAGCCCCACGCGTATTGTTCGTTCAATCCTTCGTTATTAATTACACATCGATTCTAAAACGTCTAAAAACATATTATTCAATTTACTTAAATTAAATTACGAAAACAGAATTCCGGAGTCTAGCATTCCGCACGTTCTGGATTGGACCGCAACTGGGCTAGCCCCACGCGATATGTTCAATCATTATTCGTATATCAAATATTATTCAATTTATTTAAATTAAATTACGAAAACAGAACTCCGGAGTCTAGCATTCCGCACGTTCTGGATTGGACCGCAACTGGGCTAGCCCCACGCGATGTGTTCAATCACTATTCGTATAACAATTATTCAATTTATCAAAATAACGTACGAAAACAGAATTCCAGAGTCTAGCATTCCGCACGTTCTGGATTGGATCGCAACTGGGCTAGCCCCACGCGATGGTTCAATCATCATTCGTATATCAAAATATTCAAATCATTTAAATTAAATTACGAAAACAGAACTCCGGAGTCTAGCATTCCGCACGTTCTGGATTGGATCGCAACTGGGCTAGCCCTACGCGATGGTTCAATCATCATTCGTATATCAAAATATTCAAATCATTTAAATTAAATTACGAAAACAGAACTCCGAAGTCTAGCATTCCGCACGTTCTGGATTGAACCGCAACTGGGCTAGCCCCACGCGATGTGTTCAATCACTATTCGTATATCAAGATTCAAACACCTTTCTCTAAAACGAACATTGTTTAAATCATTCTATATCTCGAACAAGCTAGTGCTTCAGCCTCCACCGCGAGTATAAGCCAGCGCTTAGCAGTAGAATGCGTTTTAAACAACTGTTCAATAAAAACCACAAACCGTAGTAGCACAAACTACGAAGCTCTGACTTTCCCATTGCACAAGGGAATACGTAGGCACAGGGATTTTAATCCTTCGCGAGCACAATAATCAAAAATCTAATTATTTCTCTGTTTGAAACACCCTAATAAAATTTTTAACTATTTCTCTGTTTAAAACTTTAATCCTTTCTCCGTCTTAATATTAATTTAAAAACTTTTCTTTAAGAACAAACATATTAACAATCATTTAGAAGACAAAGACTTAAGATCAAACATTTAATCGCATTATTTAGCTAAGAGGTTCCCGTTGAGTACAACGGACGTGAGGGGTGCTAATACCTTCCCCTTGCGTAACCGACTCCCGAACATAGAATTTGGTTTCGTAAACCATTTCTTATCCTTTATTAGGTTGTATCTATATCTCCCTTTTCTCTCATAGAATAAATAGAATTAGGTGGCGGCTCTGTTATTTTGTGTTAGGATCCTATTTTTCGAGGTACGACAATATCCTTGATGTTGTTGATTTTGGTAATGGTTTTATTAAGAAGGTTGTTGTTGGTAAGGATGTTTTTATTGATAAGGTTTTTATTGTCTTTGGTACCCTTGATTGTTGTACATGTAATTGACTTCTTCGATTCTCGGTGGTGGACAATATCCGTATCCTGATCACCTTTGCATAACTCACAACTCGCAACTTGCTTGTTCTTTCCCGGATGCTCATAGAACTCCTTCAATTGTTGGGGAAGGTTTGACATTTGTTGTGTCAAGAGCTCCACTTGGTGCGATAGAAGTTTGTTTTGTGCAAGTATTGCATCATTAGTTCCTAGTTCAAGAACTCTGGGTTTCTTCATAGAATTTCCACGATTTTGACTTTGCAAATCATTGAGAGCCATACGATTGATAATATTCGTCGCTTCTTCCACACATTTTGATAACAAAGCTCCACCCGAAGTAGCATCCAACAAGGTTTTACAGTTAGGTTGGAGACCATTTCGAAAGATATGAATTTGTGTCAATTCATCAAAATCATGGCCTTTGCACTTCCGTATCATGGATTTGAGTCTCTCCCATGCTTCATTTAAGGACTCATTTGCACCTTGAGAGAACACAGAGATTACGGTCTTTGATTCCATAAAATGGTTGTGTGAGAAGAATCTCTCAATGAACTTCTCTTCTAGAACATTCCAATCGGTCATCACCGCAAGACTTTGATCGAGGTACCAATCCTTTGCTTTTCCAAGAAAAGCATGAGGAAAAAGTCTTCGGAACAAAGATAACTCTTGATTTTGATCGACTCTGGCCGCCAACACTATCTCAAAGAATTTTGTGAGAAAAGTGAAGGGATCTTCATGGTCCCTTCACGTGAATGGACTCCCATACAATAAATTCAGAGTGTCAGTCTTCATCTCAGCTTTCTGGCCATTGTGGGTGTTGTTGGCATACTGAGTTGTGTTACGAGGGCTATTTACACATGGAGGTGGAGGTGGAGGTGGATCCGCCATGGTTGGTGTCAATTGTGGAGTGAGTGGTGTTGAAGTAGAAGTTGATCCTTTACCTTGTTCTCATCTTTCCTTAGCTAGTTTCCTCCTCCGTCTTGTCTTGTTATTCAACTTCCTTGCGGTTCTCTCAATCACAGGAACAAAAAGAAGTTGGCCCGCGAGAAGCTTTCCTCGCATAAACAGAAGCTGCAAACATTAACCAAACAAATTAACAAGTTCAAGAAAAAGAATAAACAAGTCTAAAACCTAGCAACTATTGCAATGCTTGTAATATCAAATAACAATCCCCGGCAACGGCGCCAATTTGTTGGAGTACAAATAGATTAGGATTTTTGTTATCGATCCATAGAGATTGTTTTGTAATATCACCAGCTTTCTAAATTTGCGCTAGTTTAAGACTTAGGGTTCGATAGGCCCATTTGCACGTATAGTTTCGATCAGGCGGACGAACTCGTTAAAAAGATAAACACAATCACAATATCCTCTCAAGATGTTTATTTCTAACACAAATTGGGAGTTTTACCTTTTTGATCCATTGATGATCTCTCACTCAATCTATCAAAATGGAAACATTAAAGATCAATAGAATGTGAACACCAAGTCTCATAACTATCTCATGCTTATGTTCTTTGGTGGATGAAAAACCTAGGTCAACTGTTGAACACATTTCTCAATCATGAAGCAACACAAAATATATTTCATAAAGACAAATTTTTCCACCATATATTTATCATCAAGAGTTCTTACACAATGATCAAAGGCTATACATACAAATTAAAGACCTATCTACCTTCTAACCTTGACATATTATGAATTTAGCTATCCATAACCATGGAAACTTCCATTACAAGAAAAAGATGAAGAAGACAAAGCATCAATGATGATCTCCCGACTATTGATGCACCGATTCTTCGAAAATGAGTGAAAATCTGAATTCTAGGGTTTTTCTCTAAGAAATATCAAGACATCCCCAAAAAATGAATGATGAAACCCTTTTATACATCCTGAAAACGCAAGGCTCGTTAAGCGAGCCAGAGCTCACTAAGCGAGCAATCATTAATGGATAAACCTCCTTTGCTAACTGAGCGAGCTTAGGCCCTCGCTTAGCGAGGAACTCCCTGACTTTTTGTTATAGCTGCTTGCTAGGAGCTCGCTAAGCGAGCCTGTAGCGAGCTCAAAAACTTCAATTTCTGCAGAAATCTTCAAAAGAGAGTCGCCATTAATTGCCTTCTTCATTCCAATTATGAAACCTAAAAATCATAAAACAAAAGTTAAATAATCTATACTATTGAAACAAATAAACTAAACTATGAAAATCAATCAGAAACAATGGGAAAAAGCATTAGAAGTCCAAATAAGCTCTTGAAAAGTGCCAAAAACTATACTACATATTAACATAACTTGGCACTTATCACTTGTTGAATGTGAATTTACTCACCCTGCTTACCTTTCATGATGGTCTATTATGCCATCCTGCAGATACTTAAGGTTAGCTCAGTGCGTGCTCTAGCTTGGAGCTAGTGAGTCGAAGTTGTTTAGTTAGGTGTGGAGTCCTGCTCTGTGTCCAGTAACATCGGGATGAGAAACGTTTGAGAACTCTAAGTTTACTTGTTGAATTGATTTGATGTTATTATAAACGATTATCCGAATTGAGCATGTTTTAGAATGATTTGTGAATCCCTTTTTAATTAAAGAAGTATTTGATTTGTTTTTTTCGCTGCGTAATCATTGAACTATTTGATTTATTGTTCATCAATTTATAACCCATGTTACAGAACAAGATTTAAAAATGACACTTAAGATTATTTGATTTTGAAGATGTGATACCCTTTTATGAGTTTACTCTGATTAAATTGTATTATATTCGTGATGGGGTAGAAAGGGTGTTACAAACTTCCCCCATGAAGAAGAGGACAACTACTAACTAGCTTCAGGGAGATTTCTCCAACTAGTGTTTAGCAAGAACACCTGTCATCTAACAACCCCCTTATAATGTCTTGGTCTCAAGGCCTTATTGATTGTTCGGGACTGGGTTGTTGTTGTTACGATGATGACGTGCATGACATGATACTTTTATGATAATAAGATACTCGACATCAGTAGTCCGAGTTGATGTTTGACCTTCCACATTGCTTGTAAGTGATTCCTTCCGACCTTTCCCGGTTCTGGTTTAAACTTTGCCTCAAACTTGATAGGTCTCGAGCGAAGATCTAATTGGAAGGCTCGAACCCGTGATGCAGCTCGACTAAGGGCGACACATCACTCGACCATCCCCAGATTTGTGAATCTAAATCTCAATCCGAAGGTGTCTACCACCTTACTTTCTTTGACACTTGCAGTAGATGCCCTCGATCAACCAGAATGTCGTAATGCCGGATTGGAGCTAGCTCCGAAGCGTTTGTTGGCGTCGTTCTGTGGTGGCTCAAAGTTGACATAATCGCCTGTTCGTTGTCAGATTGGAGTTTGGTGCATCCAAACAATGCAAATATGAGATTTCATCTTCTTGAGACTTCGCTTTCTTTATCGGAGAACTCTTCGAAGCTCAGATATAAAGATCAAACTTGAAGTCGTGGAAATCATAGGAATCGGAAGTCGATTCCCACAAATGTAACCACTGCTCTATTGTTGAACTAGAAATGGTGTTGATTGGGGATACTACAATGGAATGGATCTTCCGGTACAGCGCGTTGATATGACATCAGGGATCAAATGTTGCGATCATAGTGCTTCTTGAACCAAAAATATCAGATTTGTTACGCTGCCGTTAAATAATTTTTGCAACATCCGATTTTACACTCATTATACTTTTATCCGGTAAATATTTCAAGTGTCAGCTTAAGCTTTTTGTTTAGGAGTAAGAGTTTCTTGGTAGTCTGGTTCTCTCTTTTTCCATCCTGATTAAACAATCCCTAAAGGATTCTTGGGTGCGAAAACTTGATGAGAAAGCTGGATTTTCAGTGAGATTTGCCTTTAGACTTCTCTCATTAACCTCTTTATGAATGGAATGTTGGTTAAACTAGGTGATTCAAGTTTCGGAAAATGGGTGAAGGAGATAAACTCCGTGAAAAGTGGTGGTCTTTTCTTGGCACTTGTTACAAGATATGATTCTGTCTAGAGTGAACTTTTTTTAGGCATAGAATTTTAATTTATCACAATGGGATGGGGTGTACCCTGTGCTCAAAGTCAGATCGAGTTAGTTGATCATTTGTTTGTTAATACTAACCCCGTCACATAATTAATATAACTAATACAAAATTTCATGACCCGATAAATCAAACTTTGTACTTTTTTTAAGTAAGAAGTATATTGATAAGAGTATCAAATCTACTCAATCGAATACAATGAAAGACAAAAAAAGCTCTAACCGAAAGAAAATACCTACCAATTGACATCTAATACATATACAACAATGGATTTTTGTTGAAATCGTAAAATTTACAATTGGAATTAGCATTTTCGCCAATGAGCAACCAACGCCAAAAATTGAACTTAACCTTCCAAATAATATCCCTCACATTCCACTTAGCTTTGTTAAACACAATCTCGTTCCTTTGAGTCCACAAACTCCAACAAACGGCCAACCAAATTAAACCTTCTCTACCCGCTTTCATACGCTTAGATCTACAAAAAGAATGCCAAAAAGAGAAGCTTTCCTTAACGCCAATTCCACCATGATGCTCTCCTCCTATCCAATCGAAAATTCTGTCCCAAACCAAACAGGAAATATTGCAATTCTTGAAAATATGGTTCAACGTTTCTGTAGATGTTAAGAATTGGCAGAATTTTTGATAAACAAGAATAAGTGAACTTAGTTCAGGATGTCACACCTGATGTTGTGACATTGACAAATAAAGTAACTGTTAATGAATTTAGTTCAAGACATCAGGATGTCACACCAGATGTTGTGACATCGCAAACCTGCTATCTGACTTAAATGATGCATAACAGAACTGAGTAAATTCAGGGGAATTTATCTGGAATTAATTGTAAAGAGATAAACATTTCAAGGCGCATCTTTAGGGAGCTTAGTTATCTGGTTTCAGTATAACAGAATAACTAACCCACCTTGATTCAAGGAGATAACAAACTAACTAACCCTAATTCAAGGTGATGACTGTGGGATTTATCAAGGTCTGGATAATTTGCAAAAAGCCCAAAAACCAAGCATCTATTTAAGGAACTGAAACTCTCAGAAAAGAGTACGAATTTTAGAAGACCAAAAAGGGTGTTTGTGAAGTATAGCAGGTTTTAATTGTTTGTCACTTTATGAGCTTTTAAGAAAAAAGTGAATTGTGTCTTGATTGAAACTTTTAAGTAAGATCAAGCTGTTGTGTTTGAAGTGTGACTTCAATTTTATTAATCATTGTAAAAGATCACTGTGTGATTGAGGGGGAGTGAGTAGGTACTCATATCTAAGTTGTGTCTTAGGTAGAAATTGCCTTGGGTAGATATTAAGTGAAGGATTAAATTGGTTGGTTTAACTCCATAATTAATATTACTTATATTGGATTTCCTTCCTGGCTTGGTAGCCCCCAGATGTAAGTGTGGAGATACACTGAACTGGGTTAACAATTTCCTGTGTTATTTATTTTACCAGCACATTAAGTTTTGTTTAAGGTTTCAAGTGTTTAAACATCTGATTCGACATCACGTACCTGATCCCAGAATTTCAATTGGCATCAGAGCAGGTACCCTGCCTGTATAACTGGGTGAGATCTAGGGACTGCAAATTTTGGGAACATGGACAGAGATGTAGGATCTGTGAATCGACCACCTATCTTGGATGGATCCAACTATGATTACTGGAAGCCAAGAATGGTAGCATTCTTGAAATCTCTTGATAGCAGGGCTTGGAAGGCAGTTAACAAAGGATGGGAGCACCCTGTCCAAGACAATAAGGATGGGGAAAAAGTGTTGAAGCCTGAAGAAGAGTGGAGCAAGGATGAAGAAGATTCAGCACTTGGAAATTCCAAAGCCTTAAATGCTTTATTTAATGGCATTGACAGGAACATATTTAGGCTTGTGCATCACTGTGAGCTGGCCAAGGATGTTTGGGACACTCTCAAAACTACTCATGAAGGAACATCAAAGGTGAAGATGTCAAGACTTCAAATTCTCACCACCAAGTTTGAAAACTTGAGGATGAAGGAATATGAGACCATTCATGAGTTTTACATGAACATCCTGGAAATTCCTAATACTTCTGGTGCCTTGGGAGAGAAGATGAGTGATGAAAAGTTGGTAAGGAAGATTCTCAGATCACTGCCAAAAAGATTTGACATGAAGGTTACTGCCATAGAAGAAGCTCAGGACATCTGCACAATGACGGTTGAGGAGCTCATTGGTTCCCTTCAAACCTTTGAGATGGGAATGAATAATACAATTGTGAAGAAAAACAAAAGCATAGCCCTGGTCTCAAACACTGATAAAGAAGAAGAAAGTCATGAAGCAGACTCTGAGGACAACTTATCAGAATCAATTGCTATGCTTGGAAGACAATTCAACAAAATTCTAAAAAAAATGGAAAACAGGCCCAGACCAAGTGGAAGAAACTCAACTTCTGAGAATAAAAGACCTTATGACTCTAATAGAAGGTCAAACTATGATGAGAAGACTAACCAAGGAAAAGGGATCCAATGTCATGGATGTGAAGGGTATGGACACATCAGAAGTGAGTGCCGAACCTACCTAAAGAAGCAAAAGAAAGGTCTCTCTGTGTCTTGGTCAGATGAAGACTCAGGTTGTGAGTCAAAAGAAGAATCTGCAAAGCACATCACTGCTCTAGCTGGAGTATGTGAAACTGAAGGGGGATCCAGTGATGAGGATCTGACATTTGAAGAGCTTGAAGCATCTTATAGGATGCTGTGTAAAAGGAGCACTGAAGTATGCATGGAAAATATACAGCAGAAGAAGCAGATTGAGGAATTAAAGGCTGAAAAGGCAAGTCATCTAGAGATCATTGACACCTTGAAAAGTGAAGTCAACCTACTCAACTCCAAAATGGAGCATATGTCCAAATCTGTCAGAATGCTGAACAGTAGCTCAAACACACTGGATGTCATTCTCAACAACAACAAGCACTCAGGGGATAGGACTGAGCTGGGATTTAATAAAGCTCAAAACTTTGAGGCTAGCACCAGCCAAACAACTCCAAATCCCATGAAGTCAAACAAGATGTTCAAGCAGATGTCTCAACATCATGACAAACACATGATGAAAAAGAAATATCAAAGATGGAGATGCCATCACTGTGGAAGGTTTGGTCACATCAAACCTTTTTGCTACAAGTTGCATGGATACCCCAATCAGAGTTCCCAACACACTCTTAAGCAGAAGACAGAGGTCACCAAGAAAATTTGGATACCTAAAGCTAGTCTTTATGCTGATCAAAGCCACCAGTACATGCATAAGAACAAGGTCAACAGGCAGCCCTGGAAATCTAGAGATGGACTCTACCCAGAGCAGATGCATCAAAGGAAACCTCAATACAGGCACAAATGGTCCAAGAAGGTTGTTGCCTCTATAGCTCATACATCTCTCAGAGTATCTGCTAAGGAAGACTGGTATTTTGACAGTGGCTGCTCAAGGCACATGACTAGATTAAAGAATCTGCTGGTAGACTTAAAATCACACTCATCCAGATATGTAACCTTTGGAGATGGAGCAAAGGGGGAAATCAAGGGAGTTGGAACCCTGGACTGCTCAGGTGTACCAAGTCTAGATGATGTGTTGTTGGTAAAAGGATTAACTGCTAACTTGATCAGCATAAGTCAGTTATGTGACCAAGGTTACAGTGTCAACTTCACCAAAACTGAGTGCATAGTTTCTGATAAAGAACAGAAAGTTGTCATGAGAGGAGCCAGATCAAAAGACAACTGTTATATGTGGGAACCCCAAGATTCCAGCCTCACATCTACTTGTTCCTTAGCCAAAAAAGAAGAAGTGAAGCTGTGGCATCAAAGACTGGGTCATCTCCATCTCAGAGGAATGAAGAAGATCATATCTATGGAGGCTGTAAGAGGGATCCCAAGACTTAAGATTGATGAAAGTAAAGTGTGTGGTGAATGTCAAATAGGCAAGCAAACCAAGATGTCACACCCAGAGCTCCAACATCTGACAACTTCCAAAGTTTTGGAATTATTGCATATGGACCTTATGGGACCAATGCAGGTAGAAAGTCTTGGTGGAAAAAGATATGCCTATGTGGTTGTTGATGACTTCTCAAGATATACCTGGATAAGCTTCATCAAAAAAAAGTCTGATGTGTTTGATGTATTTAAAGATCTGTGCTATAGAATCCAAAGAGAAAAAGCAAGTTGTGTGGTCAGAATAAGAAGTGATCATGGAAAGGAGTTTGAGAATCAAAAATTCTCAGACTTCTGCTCTTCAGAAGGGATCAATCATGAGTATTCTTCTCCTATCACCCCTCAACAGAATGGGATTGTTGAAAGGAAAAACAGAACTATTCAGGAGTCAGCTAGAGCCATGATTCATGCCAAAAAGTTACCCCTGTACTTTTGGGCTGAAGCTATGAACACAGCATACTATATCCACAATAGAGTCACACTAAGAAAGGGAACTTTGTCCACCATCTATGAAGTCTGGAAGGGCAGAAAACCTACAGTCAAGTACTTTCATGTGTTTGGAAGTAAGTGTTACATTCTGGCTGATAGGGATCAAAGAAGGAAGATGGACCCTAAGAGTGATGAAGGGGTATTTCTTGGATACTCCATAAATAGCAGAGCTTACAGAGTATTTAACTCCAGAACCAAGGTTATAATGGAGTCAATAAATGTGATTATTGATGATGCCTATGCAGATGTTGCTGATGATGTTGGAACATCTGCTGACAATCAAACTGAAGTTGAAATAAAAAGTGATAATCTTGACTTCACTCTAACTGAGGCAAGGTCAGAACAATCCAACAGACCTCCCTCCATCAGAATCCAGAAAGATCATCCTAAAGAATTGATAATTGGGGATCCCAACAAAGGTGTCATCACTAGATCAAGAGAGGTGATCTCAGGCTCCTGCTTTGTTTCAAAGATAGAACCTAAGAACATCAAGGAAGCTCTGAATGATGAGTACTGGATCTCTGCTATGCAGGAAGAATTAGGCCAGTTTACAAGGAATGAAGTATGGGATCTTGTTCCTAGGCCTGATGACATTAATGTGATTGGTACTAAGTGGGTGTACAAAAACAAGTCTAATGAGCAGGGAGTAGTTACAAAAAACAAGGCTAGACTTGTAGCTCAAGGATATACACAAATTAAGGGAGTAGATTTTGATGAAACCTTTGCACAAGTAGCAAGGCTTGAATCAATCAGACTACTTCTAGGAATTGCTTGCATCTTAAAGTTCAAACTATTTCAGATGGATGTTAAAAGTGCTTTCCTAAATGGGTACCTCAATGAGGAAGTATATGTGGAGCAACCAAAGGGATTTGTAGATCCAAGCTGTCCAGACCATGTATATAAGCTAAGGAAGGCTCTGTATGGTCTAAAGCAAGCCCCCAAAGCATGGTATGAAAGACTGACCACTTTTCTCATTAAACATGGATACAGGAAAGGTGGAATAGACAAAACCTTGTTTGTAAAGGATGAAGAGGGAAAGGTTATGATTGCTCAGATATATGTGGATGACATAGTGTTTGGTGGGATGTCAGACAGGATGGTTAAACATTTTGTTACTCAAATGGAGTCTGAGTTTGAGATGAGCCTAGTGGGAGAACTAACCTATTTCCTTGGACTGCAAATCAAGCAGATGGAGGACTCCATGTTCATATCCCAAAGCAAGTATGCAAAGAACATTGTCAAGAAGTTTGGGATGGACAATGCAAGTCACAAGAGAACACCTGCCCCCACTCATTTAAAACTGACAAATGATGACAAAGGTGAGAGTGTGGACCAAAGCTTGTACAGAAGCATGATTGGAAGCCTACTGTATCTTACAGCTAGCATACCAGATATAGCTTTTGCAGTAGGTGTGTGTGCAAGGTATCAAGCTGAGCCAAAAGTGAGCCATCTAAACCAGGTTAAGAGGATCTTGAAATATGTTAATGGTACATGTGACTATGGCATAATGTACTCTCATGGTTGTGAACCAATCCTCACTGGATTTTGTGATGCTGATTGGGCTGGAAGTGCTGATGATAGAAAGAGTACATCAGGAGGATGCTTCTTTCTAGGAAACAATTTAATTTCTTGGTTCAGTAAGAAACAAAATTGTGTGTCCTTATCCACTACTAAAGCTGAATATATTGCAGCTGGTAGCAGTTGTTCACAGCTGGTATGGATGAAACAAATGCTCACAGAATACAATGTCCCACAAGATGTCATGACATTGTACTGTGACAATTTAAGTGCTATTAACATCTCCAAAAATCCTATCCAACACAGCAGAACTAAGCACATAGATATCAGATATCACTTCATCAGAGACCTTGTGGAAGAGAAGGTGATCACATTAGAGCATGTAGCCACAGAGCTGCAACTAGCTGACATATTTACTAAGGCTTTGGATGCTACCCAATTTGAAAACCTAAGGGATAAATTGGGAATCTGCTTATGTGAAATATAGCAGTTATGGAGAAGTTCCAGCATGTCTCATGACATCGTGTGGCATGATCACCAGATGGCAGCACCAGTCTGGCCAATAACTGTTTGTATTCCACTCTTAAAAATTCCACTAGTAACGGATTCTATAAATGTACAAACGTGCTCTCAGCTCCTCACCTCCTCATTAGCTCCATTAAACGTTTTGCATGCTAAAGCTGAATTTCTAACCTCATCCAAATCTATCAAACCTAACTCCTTTTCCACTACAATCGAAAAAATGTCTCAACATCAAAACCCTAACTCCATTGATGAGGGTCTCAATCAAGAAGATGTAGTGCACGCAACTCCAATCTCTATAGTACCAATGGATGCTACTCCTATAGATGAGATCAGAGGAAGCATTCCTATTGCTCAAAAACCCAGGACTCCCCATGCAAGAAGAGCTAAGGAGCCAGTTTTTAGCAAAAGCAAGGGAACTCCTTCATCTTCCAGCACCCCCAAAGCTTCTTCTTATGTGGACGCATCCATCAAACAGCTAGTAAACAGGATCATTTCTGAACAAAGAGTTGTGCCTGGGGTGTCTGTTCCCCTGAACAGTATGCCTGCTCCACAAGAAGAACCAAGCAACCAGGCTGAAGAGGACATCCCTGCTCAACAGGATGTCCCAAGAAATATTGAAGCATCTGAGGGCCAGAACAAAGCCTCAACTGATAATGATCAAGCTACTGATGATAAAGCCACTGATGATCAAGCTCCTGTTGATCAAGCTGCTGCAAAAGAGGCTTCCCAACCTCCACCTGTTGAAAACCTAGATGATGACTCTGACACAGAGATAATAGCATCTGTCAATCCTAGCATAGCCAAGAGGCTTAGGGCTAGGAAGGAGAAGAAGCCAGCTGCACATGAAACTCCTGAAAAGAAACAGTCAACTCCCAAGAAGGACAAGGTCAAAGTTGCCTTTGGACCTACTAAGTAATGGAGCAAGGTAAGCACCCAGAAGAGGAAGGCTACAACTCCACCTGACTCAGATGTTGAGGAGGACGTCCCAACATCCCAACCAAGGAAGAAGCCAGCACCTCCCAGGACTGCCACTGCTGTTCCTGAAGCACCTCTGGACAATGTGTCCTTCCATCATGTCTCTAGTGTGAGCAAGTGGAAGTATGTCTACCAAAGAATGGTGGCTTTGGAAAGAGAGCTGAGCAGCAATGCTTTGGAGTGCACTGAGGTAATAGATTTAATCTCCAATGCTGATTTATTCAAAACTGTCTCCAACTTTTCCCCTTGCTATGAACTCCTGGTCAAAGAATTCATAGTCAATCTGCAAGAGGGGTGTGCTGATGGGAAATCTGAGGATTTTAGGAAGGTATATGTCAGGGGGATATGTGTTGATTTTTCTCCCAGGGTGATAAATCAGTACCTAGGGAGAGAATCAGATGGGCCAAATGAGCTGGGCAAAACTGACAACCAAGTCTGCAAAATCATCACTGCCAACCAGGTCAAGTCATGGCCAGTCAAAGGCAAACTATCTGTTAGCTTGCTAACAAGAAAGTATGCTATGCTGCACAGGATTGGAACAGTTAACTGGGTCCCCACAAACCACACTTCTTCTATAGCTACTGGGCTGGGAAGATTTATCTGTGTTGTAGGCACCCAAACCAAGTTGGACTATGGGGCTTATATCTTTGACCAGACTCTAAAGCATGCAGGAACATCAGCAACCAAGCTTCCAATAGCTTTTCCCTCTCTGCTTTGTGGAATCATTCTCAACCAATATCCAGGCATCCTTACTGATAAGGACTCTATCTGCAAGAGAGAGAGTCCACTGCCCTTTCACTACAAACTATTTCTGAGCCATCATGCTGCAGATGTTGAAGCTCCAAGTGGGCCATCTGCTGGGCCATCTGCTGTTAAGACTCCCATATCAAAGGCAGCCCTGATTGCAGAGCTCAAGACTACTTGCAAAGAGCTGGATGAAAGGAAGACAAAGCTGGAGAACATAATTCAAAGACTAGAGCTGGAGGAAGTTGCTGGAGATGTGGATGGATCTGATGTTGAGTCTGAGGATGCAGAAGATACTGAATATACTGAGTCTGAGTGAAGCTGTGTGTGGTGGAAAGTGTACTGCCTGTTCTGCATTGTAACTTTGCTTTGTAATTTTGAATGTTTTTTTCTCTCTGCTTATGTAATGTTTGGCCCCAAATTTCTGTCTAACAAGGGGGAGAAGTGTACTGAACAATGTCTGCTGCTGTTTTCCTGTTTAATGAACAATGTTGAAGTTAATTTCTGTCTTCTGAACTAAGTTTTTTTTGAATGCTCATTGGTATATCAAAGTATGTTGAACAAGTCATAGCAGTATACATACATGTTTGAGGGGGAGAAAATTATTAGCTCTCACATGATTCAACAGAAAAGAACTCTGCTGCTCTCTGATAAAAGAACTCTGCTGCTCTCTGATAAAACCAGAAGATTGTGTTAGCCAAAAATTAGCCAAAGGGGGAGTTTGTAGATGTTAAAAATTGGCAGAATTTTTGACAAACAAGAATAAGTGAACTTAGTTCAGGATGTCACACCTGATGTTGTGAAATTGACAAATAAAGTAACTATTAATGAATTTAGTTCAAGACATCAGGATGTCACACCAGATATTGTGACATCGCAAACCTGCTATCTAACTTAAATGATGCATAACAGAACTGAGTAAATTCAGGGGAATTTATCTGGAATTAATTGTAAAGAGATAAACATTCCAAGGCGCATCTTTAGGGAGCTTAGTTATCTGGTTTCAGTATAACAGAATAACTAACTCACCTTGATTCAAGGAGATAACAAACTAACTAACCCTAATTCAAGGTGATGACTGTGGGATTTATCAAGGTCTGGATAATTTGCAAAAAGCCCAAAAACCAAGCATCTATTTAAGGAACTGAAACTCTCAGAAATGAGTACGAATTTTAGAAGACCAAAAAGGGTGTTTGTGAAGTATAACAGGTTTTAATTGTTTGTCACTTTATGAGCTTTTAAGAAAAAAGTGAATTGTGTCTTGATTGAAACTTTTAAGTAAGATCAAGCTGTTGTGTTTGAAGTGTGACTTCAATTTTATTAATCATTGTAAAAGATCACTGTGTGATTGAGGGGGAGTGAGTAGGTACTCATATCTAAGTTGTGTCTTAGGTAGAAATTGCCTTGGGTAGATATTAAGTGAAGGATTAAACTGGTTGGTTTAACTCCATAATTAATATTACTTATATTGGATTTCCTTCCTGGCTTGGTAGCCCCCAGATGTAAGTGTGGAGATACACTGAACTGGGTTAACAATTTCCTGTGTTATTTATTTTACCAGCACATTAAGTTTTGTTTAAGGTTTCAAGTGTTTAAACATCTGATTCGACATCACGTACCTGATCCCAGAATTTCAGTTTCTAATTGAGAATTGCAAAAAACACAATTCAAATCAATTATCGGAATAGAAATTCCCCTCTTAAGTAAACAATCTTTGGTTGGAAGTTTGTTCAAAAGAGATCTCCATCCGAAAGCTTTGATTTTAGCTGGAGCCACTGCTTCCCAAAGAAAACGATACACCAAATCAAATCTCTCCAACGGACCCACGGCTATTCGATTAAGAAAATACTGGTTGTAACAAGATCTGACTGAAAATTTCGCGTCAACCTCGAACTTCCACTGACAAGTGTCCTACTTATCATCTACCAGAGATAAATCGCACAAAACATGCATAAAAGCTCTTCTTTCAACCTCGAAGCTGTCCAAAAAAAGTTGAGCTTGCGTATGAGCTTCAGCCGGAGGCGACTGCATGTTTGTACCAGGAACAACACTGACTCCCTCGCCAACAATACTCGATGCTCCCAGAAATTCCTCAAAGTTGGAGTCTGAAAACCCCATATATCCACCTAGAACAGCGCCACTGTTTCTTCCAAGAATTCCCGGACCAGAAAAAGCAGATTGAAAAGAAAACAGGGGGTCTATGGAGATATCATGAAAAGAAGAAAAACCAGGAACAGGTTCTGTAGCGAGAGCAGAACCTCTTTCTGCGATTTTAGAGTATGAGGCAGCAGTATAACTAAAACTCAGACTCCGCAAAAATTCCGGTTGACTGAATTGCCTATTGATCGAATCATCCTCCTCACTTCCATCTACTGCTTCTACCGAAAAATGCCTATGAGGCTCATGATCTGAGTTGTACGAGAAAGCCGACAGCAAAACATAATTTGTCACAATGTTCTGATAATGACCACTCGATCCTGCAAAAAGAGAAGAAATGTGAGATAAACCGAGATCTCCCCAATACCATCTCCCGCCACTCCACCCTCCCATCGCCGCCACCGAGACAAATTTAAGTTTCGAACAAGAGAAAATCTTCGGGAATAACTCCTTCAAAATACCCCTTCCCGTCCAATTGCCAAGCCAAAAAGGGATGTGGAAACCGTTTCCGAGAGTGAATTTGCAACTCTCGATGAAAGTATCTTCAAAATGAAATTTTGAAAGATTAATAATGTCCTTCCACCAAGAAGAGTAAACTTTCTAAATTGGTTTCGAATACTCACTCCCCGACATTAAAAGACTAATATCTCCATACCTAGCTTTTAACATTAGGAACCAAAGGTCCTCTGATCCCCCTAAAATCCTCCATCTCCACTTGCTAAGTAAGCTAATATTGAAAACTTCTAGGTCTTTGAAATTTAATGCTATGATATCCCAATGAGAGCAAAGATTCTCTCACTTAACCCAATGAATCTTCCTCTTCTCACTAGTGCTACCCCAAAGAAAACTACTATGCAATTTTACAATTTCCCTTCTCACCTTCACCGGGGCCTTGTAAAAAGAAAGATAGAAAATTGGGAGACTCCCTAAAACTGATTTAATAAGAGTTATTCTTCCTCCCAAACTCAAAAATCGATTGTGCCAACAAGAATGCCTTTTCTTAATCTTGGTTAAAAGAGGGGTCCAAGTTGTAATTCTTCTAGGATTAGATCCTATGGGTATGCCAAGAAAAGTAAACTCTTTCTTCTTAGTCCTACAAGCCAAAAAAAGCGCCGCCACTTCTATGAAATAACTCAGAGTATTAATGCCAATCAACTTACTTTTGTGATAGTTGATACCTAGACCCGAGACCAATTCAAAACCTCTTAGAACCGCTTTAATGGCCCACAAATGATTCCAACTACCGTCGCCTATCAAAATGGTGTCATCCTCAAATTGAAGATAATCAAGAAAGCACTTTTGATTCACCATGACTCCCGCGAAATTTCCTAATTCCACCGATTTTCTAACCATCAAATTCAGCCATTCCGCCACCAAAACAAAAAGAAAATGTGACAAAGGGTCGCCTTGTCTCAATCCCTTTTCCACCATGAATTCTTTAGTCGGGCTTCCGTTCACCAAAACGGATATCTTGAGAGTGAATATCAACGTTTCCATCCAAGCAAACCACTTATCCCCGAATCCCATCTTCATCAACACGTGTCTAAGGAAATTCCAACTCACTTTATCATAAGCTTTCTCAAAATCCACCTTAAAGAGAGAAACGACAACATTATCTTTACTTGCATAGTCCACCAATTCGTTGGCTACCACCATTCCATTTAACAATTGTCTACCCGACACAAACGTACTTTGACTCTTTGAAATTAAAGAATGCAAAACGGTCTTTATTCTATCCGCTAAAAGCTTAGCTATGATCTTATAAATGCATCCAACAAGACATATAGGTATATAATCGTCAAGGCCTAAAGGAGAACCGCACTTCGGGATTAAAGTAAGGAAAAATGAGGTTATATAATTAGAGAGAGTGGGAGCATTATGAAAATCTCTAACAAGGCGGAATAAGTCCTCCTTGATGAAATGCCAACTTTTTTGGAAGACAAGGAGCGTGTAACCATCTGGACCCGGACTTTTGGATCCATCGCATTCCCACATCGCCCTTTTAATATCCTCCTCCGAAAAAGGACTATCCAAGGATAACATCTCTTCATGAGAAAGAGAGTTGAACTCCAAATCTTCCAACACGGGTCTATTCGAGTTAGGTTCTAAGAACTTGAAAGCAAAGTGCCTATTCACCTCTTCCTTCACCTCCTCTACCGATTCCAAAACACGACTATTAGAATTAAAGAAACCAATATGATTCCTCCTCCTTCTTTCTCTCACCATACTATGGAAAAATCTACTATTATTATCTCCGTCATTTAACCATTTGATGCGAGCCTTTTGGATTAACATATTCTCCTTTATTCTTACATTAAGCCAAAACCGACTATTTGCCATTTCACGAGTCTTCCTATCCTCCTCCGATAACATCCCTACAACATACTCGGCCATAAAATCACACCTATTGATCTCCGACACACTCTCATCAATGTCAAGGTCGATCTTACCAAAGACCTCCTTATTCCACTTCCGAAGACTACTTTTAAGAAGTCTATGTTTCTCCTTGAAAACAAAATCACTTCTTCCGTTAACGACAAGAATCTTCCATTCTCTTTCAACAAAAGGTAAAAAATTCTTATCTTTAAACCATTTGTTGTTAACCCTAAAAGGTTTAGATCCCCAATCTGACGAATCCGCCACCAACCAAATTGGGAAATGATCAGAAATATCACTATCGCCTATAAATTCGCCTTTAATACCCCACTTGTATATTAATCCTTCGGAGAGTAAAAATCGATTGATGCGGCTCATAGAGTTTCCATCCCCGCTATACCAAGAAAACTTCTTACCTTTGCGCGGGACATCCACCAAATCTATCTCTAATATGAACTCTGAAAACTCCTTCATCTCCTTCTTACGACTCCATGATTCGCTACTCTTCCTTTCACTCGAGCAAGAAATAGCATTAAAATCGCCTCCTAAACACCATTTCCCATCTAAATACAAAGATTTCAAATCCACCAATCTCCTCCAAAGATTTCTTTTAGAGTTCAACTCACAAGAAGAGTAAATGTTAATAATATAATAGAATTTCTCCCGCCAAACCACCTCCACACCGACATAGCCCTCTCCTTTAAAGCTAAATAAAACGTTCAAACTGCCCACCTTCCACATAATAATGAGTCCTCCCGCCGCTCCCGAAGCTCCGGAATAAGACCAACCTATGTCTTCTTTGGTCCAGAAGCTCTTAGCAACATCTTCCGAAATATTAACTAGTTTGGTCTCTTGAATAAGAAAAATATATGTCTTCCCTTTGTTGATATTGTTACTAATTCTTTTCCTTTTGGCAAAACTGCCTTCCCCTCTGATGTTTAATGAACCGATAATCATTTTCGACTCATTAATTCCGCCTTCCCTTTCATCATTTTAGACTTATCATTCCTCTCCAATTCTTCTAACTTCGAGATATACTCCATTTTCGCATTCTCCGCCACAACTCCCAAATTTGAAATTGCCTTCCAAAGTTTGCAGCCCATATTAGAATTTAGATTTCCCCATAAACGATTATTGCTTCTAGCAATGTCTGAATCTGCTGAGTTGTTGAGATAACATGCCGAAGAAGACGATGAAACGCCTCCATTCCCGCTGCTAGTTTTAGTAGTGGATGCCTTGTTTTTCATTTCCTGCTTAAATTTGCCGTTGCCAGAAGCAAGATTTCTATTCTTTGATTTGCCTTTAGTGCTGCCTCCTATCCCATCCAGACTCTTAAATTTTAATTTTTTTCTTTTTAAAAGCTGAAATCCCTTCCGTGTTAAAAACCTCTCTCCTATCTCCAAGGCCGGTCCCACTATCAATAAAAATCCCTTGAAAATTATTGAAAAAACCCGCCCCTGGCCTTCTGAAACACCCTTAATATCCGTTGGACAACGAGCCTCATCACGAAGTGTGTTGAAAGAAGAAATAGGGTCCACTGACTGGTTTACACGAGGCCCCATGGAAGATGAAATAGCGTCCACGTGGCTAACTAGATCAACTGCTCTATCAAAAACTCCCCTTTGAAGAATGGGATTGTTTGATGTGAAGTGACCTGACACAGACCCAACGACTATTGAAATCCCCTTTTGTTCAGGTTCTGCAGAAAACTCTGGTTCCACTCCATTGTATGTACCAGCGAGTAAAGTTATGTCTCCATTTGAAGCACTGAACTTAGAATCCAACCCGCCATCCTTAGTCTGCTCTCCCCTTGGAAGAAAATCCGACTCATTTATGCAACTCGCCTCTACATCTGGAATATTACAAAAACTGTAACTGTTATTGCAATCTGAATGTCCAGGTAAATCTTGTTCCGCATCAAAATCGTTGCCAACATCTCCTCCTTTGTCTCCATCGTCTGTTTCAACCTCGTCCCCCTTTTCGAACTAATCTTCTTTCGAATCCGACGAGTTATGAATCTCCTAGGGAACTACCGCAGCTAATCTCACCGGCCCAAAAGTGTCCTCCCTTAAGGTAAGAGAAAAACTAATGTCGCCAATCATCAACTTCAAAAGCTCCGGTAAAACGAAACCTGTTTCCACCTTAATCATCAACCTTGCTACATCCATTACATCCCCTTTAGATGTTGATTCATCAACACAGATGAAAGATCCTAACCGATTTGCAATTGAAACAAAAAAAGCAGAATTCCAATCTTGGCAAGGAATGCCATATAATCTTATCCACACAACTCTCTCATTGTCAACATCTTCTTCCTTCCACTTCCGCACTTCCGAGAACCACTCCTTTAACCAGGTGGAGCTCTCCATCATCAACTCCTCCATCATTCCTTCCTCTAAGCTTTCTAACAGACATAAATTAGATCCCATTGGTGTAACTTTGATAGAAAAAACCCCTTCCATCTCAAAATATCTTTGAATATTATAAGCAATTCCCGGACTGATCGTAACTCCGACATAGGCTCTCTTTAACCTCTTCAAATCTTCCTCTCTTGGGTTGAAGTTGAACATAACTTCTTCAGGGTCCTCTCTTTTGTTGCTTAAAGCGTCCGCAAATGATATAGTACCAAAAGTTTTCGAGTTATCCCCCTGAATCAACGATTTTCTCCTGAGCTCTCCTCCTAAACCCATCGCTGATTTCTCAGGATTAGAAATAGACACCTTACCTCTTCCAATTTCTCATATAAGAACAAGTGTAAAACTTGTTTGCCCATGTTTCGATTGCAATAGGAATAATGAAGTTTAAATTCTTTCATCCTTTATCATGTAACTCATGGGTCTGAGTGAAGATCCTTATTCTCTTTAATAAAAAAAATTCAATTTAAAGAAAAATATGAGATACGGTTCAACAGATTTTTAATCACATTTTAATATCATTAATTTAAATTGTGCATAACACAATTTTATAAAATCATCTTGTAAGGCAAAAATTGCATTCACATAATTCATATATGATCTTATATAGAACTCTCAACAACTACAAAGTTATTTTTCAGACTTTGTTTTTATTAAGAGTTGAAAAATTAAATATGTTGAAAGAGAAATTCAATTTTTAATGAATTTTGTTTTTTAAGATTTAAATGGAATTGTTCGTTTTTCTTAAAAATAAGTATAAAAGTTATTTTAATAAAAAGTATAAAAGTTATTAGTATAAAATTCAACCTATATTCTTAGAAACACTGGGTTTAAAAAATAAGTATAAAAGTTACTTAGTAAAAAGTAATAAAACTTATTAGTTATTTCATGTAAAAAAGAACATGTAAATTAAATATTTTTTAATTTGATATATAAATATGAAACTATTAATTTCACTCTCACATCACAACAATACAACATCGAAATTACCATGCATAAAGTTGCATCCAAACTTAAGAATTTCCAGGAAAAAAAATTAAGAAACTTGTGATGAACAGTAGTTTAGTAAGCGAGTGTAACTGACTAACTAACTAACAAACTTGTGATGAAGAGTAGTAGTAAGCGAGTGTAACTGATTAACTAACTACAAACAAAGTAGAAAGCCGTTAGAAAACCGTTATTATTCAGTTGAGTTAGTTATTTTCATTCCAAGGCTCTATTTCGATCTATATATAATATAGTATGCATTCACTAATCTTCTCAAGTAACTGTTTCGTGTAATATTCCATTCTTTGAAGAAGCATCAAGTTCTCTTGAGAGTTGAAAGTTAACCATGGATGCAGGAGGAGCAGGAGGAGGAGGGGGCGCTGGAGGAGATGGAGGAGGAGGGGGAGGAGGAGCTGGAGGAGCTGGAGGGGGAGGAGGAGGAGGAGGAGATGCAGGAGCTGGAGGGGGAGGAGGAGGAGGAAGATGGACGGAAACACGAAGAAGGGTTGTGAGAGTCTGCTACCGGGTGCTTGGAGCAGGTGCTGTTTTTGCTATTATGGGTTGGACGGTAACTAACAATCTCTTTTTCTTTAAATTTGATTTATCGATTCTTCTTTCTTTCTTGATAGTTCTGTTTCGAATTTCAACTTTCACATTTACTGTTTCTTAATTATATTATCATTCGTTCATGTTTCATCAGCTCCATTGGATCGACGAATGGTTGCTCAAGCCTCGTGATATGCCGATGGTGATGCCACCAGTGCCACCGCCGACGACCCCTTGAATCCAACAAGTTCTGGCTGGGGAATCATTTTCGTTGAGGCAATTGAAGAGAAACAAATTGTTCCCGCATTTTTCTTTTTTCTTTTAGTAGTTACGTGACATTTTGTGTAGTAGAATATTAACCACTGGTGTATGTAGTGGTGTGTAATTGCACAAAGTTACTTTTTGTTTTACGCATATGGAAGGAAACATATTCCGTTACTGTTTACATACAGCTTGAAAAACAGTGGTGATGTACTTTTTGTTCATAAATAATATGATTCATATCTCTCTGCAATTCAACAAATCTTTAGTCTAATCTTCATATACTTTATGCTTAATTTTAAGCAATGTCCATATGTTTCTTATGTGATGTAGTAGCTACTAGCAGGAACTTCTGATAAGTCCATATTTGTGTTATTTCTAGGCAAATCGTTTTGAGATCTAAAAATGAGGCAAAGTTTACTTGCCATTTGCTGTACCTGTTTGCGTGTATAGAACCATCTCTTGAGTTGTGCTTAGGGACTATCTCTATCTGAGTTTCTATGTCTGACTCATGTACATGTGATAGCATTAATGAAATGTGTACTATATCTAATATTATAGCACAAAATATGAATGTAAGAAAATGAAGACATCAGTGGTATGGTATAGAACCCTAGCTAGTTAGAGATGACAAGTGTACGAAGAGAGAGTTTAATTTCTGAACAAGTCTCATCAAGTGATGTGAGGTTAAGATATGAAAAATAATAGTTTTATTTTATGCAAAGCTTTCTTAGTTAACTATGGAAAACATTAACACACTTTTTACAATATATACACTAATATGTTTTCAAATAATTTTTCTTAACTCACCGAGTGCTTTGGAGTCACTTCTTAGGAAAATGTTCTGTTTTATTATTGATGGTCAAGGATATTAAAATTCAAACCAATCTAAATATATATTGTAAATTGATCTAAAAAAATCGAAAATTACAAAAAGAAAAGCAAAAAACTATTAAATTAAATATGTTTAGATGTTATTTTGTAAAAACTGTTCGGTTCGGATCAAAATTCATATTGATTTTTTTAAACTGATTCAAACCAAATCGAATCATATATTTTTATATTTTTTATTGGTATGATATATTATGTTAATTTATTATTAGATTATTTTTTAAATATTATTTATTAGTTTCATTTAAACTATTTATTTTTATTATTTTATTTGTTTTAAAATAGCATATGTTATATTATTTATTAGTTTCATTATCATTTTGTAATCTTAAATTTTACTAGTTTCATTATCAAACTTATTAATTATTAGTACTTTTATAATATTAATAAGAGTATATAATTCGTAATTTGTATATTCAAAAAATCGATCCAAATCAAACAGCGTGAAATTGGATAGGACTGGAACGAGTTATTTTAACCAATCATCCAAAATCGAATCGAAACACAAGTAAATTTATATTTGGATCGGATGAATTTTACTTCAAAATCGATCCAAATCGCACCACGAACACCCTTATTGGTGGTGCCTTCCACATATTTAAAAATTCGAAAATACTCCTCTTGGCGGTGCCTTCCACACCCCTGAAAATCCGAAAATGCTCCTTACGCACCCGGAGATTCATCTCCAGACGCACGCAAAATCACACCAATCTTCGCCTTTTTTAGATTCACCTCATTTTGCAAAAAAAAAAAACATGGTCTGGAGATGCATCTCCGTATCATAATTGGGTGTACCCGAAGATTTATCTCTGAAATAACCCTACACTCAACTATTGTGTTATAATTCACTGATTTAGTTAAATTAACAACTCAGTGATATTTCCAGAGATGCATATCCAGAAATTCCCAACATGAAATTGGATAAAAACACCATCTTGCATGATCTTCTACTCCATACTCAAACAACGTTCCATTTTCAAATCCCTTACAAAGTTTCTTTTTCCCAATCACCTATTCAACACCAAAACATCATTTTTATATTTCATCGCATCAAAGGGAGCAAAACAAACTGGAATTGTTCGTAAAGTTCATTCATTTCATCCCTCATTCCTTGCATTAATCTTGTTTTAAAGATGAAAATGATGTTGAATCCGAATATGAATATCCGGATGAAGTTAGGCTTAGTCCGGATATGTATCTTCGAATTATCCGGTTAGAATGATTTTTAACGGTGATTTTCTATTATTGGTTGTATTAGATATGATGCATCTGAATATGTTTCCCAAAGCTATTGTAAGTGTGGATATTAAGTCAGTCGAAATGAAGTATGATTTTAAACCAGATGAATTGAATAATGATATTCAATCAGATGAAGCAAATTATGATGTTAAATCGGGTGCTCTATCGGTTGTTGTCAAGATAGTTGTTTGTGCATAATTTACAAATAAAGAAGTATTTATAGTTTGTGAATATATGTTACAGTGGATCCATAGGGAAGTCAAAAAATTGGGTTTGCAGTTGTAATCAGAAGGTCTGACAATGGTTCTAATAGAACACAAGCATTTGTAATAATGATATGAAAAATAAGTGGCATGTACCAACCAATGGTTAGGAAGTTCACTTCACTATCCTTAATTTTTTTTGCACAATCTTTTTTAGAAAAATACTTTCATAAGTTGCTTTGTTTGTTGATTAAGTGGAGGAAATGAGCCCGCATTGAATCCACAGATTCTTCGGGTTCCATACGAAAAAGTTTGAACTCCTCTATTAACATGTTGTTCTTAGAATCATTAACATCTTCAGTTCCCTCATAAAGCGTTTAAAGAGCGCTCAACTTAGCATGTGGGCTCTTATGATGTGAAATTGAGTAGAATATTTGCATGCTTAGAATAAAGATAATTATGTTCCTCGCTTTCAAATGATATGAAGCCTTTTTCGTTTCATCGTTTGTCCAATCCTTTTGGTGTTTAATAATACCATTATTCCATTTAGAGATAAAAGGCTTGTCGGTAACTGCTACCCATTCATTTTTGGCAGCCGATAGTAAATGTATGTACATGTTTTCCTTCAAATAAGCATAACTCTCGCCTTTAATAATTGTTTCTCTATTATAGGCACCCTTTTGATCATCATCTCCAGCCATATTCCCAAACTTTTGAGTCACTTATACCTGATCAAAAGACCAACTCTTAGGCCAATTGTTAAGTATGAATATGGAGTAGAGAAACACTCTAGAGGGGGGGGGGGGTGAATAGACCCTTTTAAAAATTTGACCAATTATCAAAATGAAATATCATAGTTTTTTCAATGCAGAAGTCTTAAAGCAAACAATTGATACCTTAGGCTTCAATCGGAAATCAATCACGAATATAAATACACAATTCACAAATATCTCAGAATGATTAGATATTATATCCAAAGAGTTACAAACTACAATGAATTAATAATTCGTAAATTACAAAAGATGTGTTCTTTACAAACCAACAATTATTACAGGATACTAACACCATTAGTCCTCATATTTAATCAACATTAATACACAAAAAGGAATTACCAATAAACTACACTAAGAAATGAGTACCTAAACATGCAATAACATTTGAGAATTAAAATTCAAGAGAGAGAGAGAGAGAGAGAGAGAGAGAGAGAGAGAGAGAGAGAATACATAGAGATGAATAATGGTTCGACTCTATCGTGCTTGCATGAGCCTACTCCATTCTCCAATAGTTTCCCATTGAAAGGTTTTCTTCCACTATGTTTTGACGAATAATACACGAGTTCGTTGAATCACTAATCCACAATAATGCTAAGAAACATAAATTTCCTATCTAGATCATGAGTTGTATACAACTTTAATGTTGAACACTCTGTGAAATCTTTACTCGATTCTCGCTTCTTGAATCTTCCAACGTCACCAATCTTCTCCAAATCTTCGTGTGTGGCAAACACCCTTGATCCCACTGATTTCTTGAGTGATGAATTTTCCAACGATTGAGAAGAAATCATATCATGTTTAAAGGTTGTTGAACCTTGTTTTGCAAGTGATATACTTTTAACAAAGATACCAACTTTTGATGATTACAACTAAAATATTATGATAAGTCAAACATGAATGATTAAATAGATAAAGATGAAAATCTATCTATAGGATTTGATAAGATTTACTATCTGATGATGGCAAAAAATGATAATCTAAAGCCTCGTCTAAAAGCCACCCAAGCATGTGTTAACATAAAGAAAAGTATCCAACAAAGGCGTAAAGCAATATATGGTGATCTCCTAACTTAGTATTAGTGATCTCCTATTTTAGTAATGAGCGAACATATTTAAAAACAAAAGGTATTTATCATAAAATTATAAGTCTAAAAGAAAACACACACTGTCGCTCCCGGGATTTTCATCCTAGTACAAACGCGAAAGTGGCGCGGAAAAGATAGAGTCGCCAGCCATGCATTTTTATCCCGAAAGAATGGGAAAGGTTATGCTGCACACACCTAAGGAAGAAGGAAAGGACAAGGTCCTGCGAACCAAAGATCTGGGTTTGGGAGTCGGTTATGATCTGGGAAGGTATTAGCACCCCAGACCGTCCGACGTACCCGACGGGATCCACGCTTGTTGGTTTGTTTCAAAGGGTGAGAGATAATGTGCTGCTGAACAAATGATCTGCTAACTGGAATGGGAATGGAAATGAGAAAGGAACTGGAAAAGAGAAAGAACAGAAGGGGGAAAATGTAGGGAAAATAAAGAATGTGCTTGAATGGGCCCTACCACACTGCCTACGTACCTCATCGGGAAAATGAGGATCAGAGTCGACGTAGTTCGCCTAACTAAGGCGGGAACTATTTATTTGTGTTTTTTTAATAATTGGAACTGCGTATGTCTATGCTCAGGTGTTGCAGGCTCGTCTAGTACGAGTGCATTTACCGTCTTGCATGCGAGACAAGTCGTCGCGAGTTCACATTATAAGTGAATGAGATGAGAAGAGAATTCCTGCAGGAAAGTCGCTTGTTGTTTGTTGTTTGCTTTTTAAGAGTTTTGCATGAATTTGGCACAAGGAAGTGAATTCAAACTCTTTTCCATGGAATGTGTACTTGCTACTACATTCCAAGATGGAATAATAGAACAAGCACACCAAGCAAGGAGAATTTATCCAAGACATGTTTCCTAGGATTAGGGTTTAAGTTCACTAGCTTGTTGAACTTTATTAAGTGTTTTTGTAGCTTTTGTGAAGAAGTGTATTTTATGTTTTCTTTGTGAAACAACCCCTTGATGAGACTTGTACATCATGCTAGACAAGCTTACACTATTCCAAGATGGAATGAATGCAAGTTCCCCATGGAATAAGGTTATACACAAGGGATCCTTTCATGCATTTATTAGGTCTTTTGGATTTTGTTTGAAGATGAGAAAGAAGACTCAAATGGAGAAAAGGACAAAACTATGGGAGACTAAGACACAACCCTAAGTTATTCATTGAAATGGTGGTCCTAATGGTGAGTGAGGCTTTTCTAATCCTAAAGAGCAAAAGGAAAAGGGAGAAGAAAAATGATGCAACTTACTTCCTAAGGAAGATAAGTTGACCCTAACAAAGGGAAATCCTACCAATCACAAATATGGAAGGAAAAAATGAATTAAATGCATAAAGGAAATGCATAAAAAATAAAAGGATAAGGTGTAATGAAACATACCTTTCCCTCCCTACAAAACAAGGATTAGTGTGCATTTTATTAAAAAAATAATAAGGCAAACATACATTAATTAAATCCTAATAACTCTAGGACTCAATCTAAAATCTATCTTAATTCTAGAGAACTAAAAAAAATGCTAAAACAAAAATTCAGCACCTACTACAGCCCCTAATACACAAACAACTACCAAAATAATGCATAACACAAAGCAACTTTTTATAGCCAGAATGCAGCATGAAAAGGTAGGTGTAAAAAGTCAAATACAGCATGCAAACATAACAAACATCATGTATTCTACAACACCTATATGCAAAGTCAGCTATGAAATGTAAAATACATATTTGATTATTTTCATTTTTTAATGCACAAACTCAATGAAAAATGTACTAATTAAACATGAATATGAATTTGAACATAGATTAACATGCATAATTGAAAGAACATGAGCATTTTTTAGGGATTATGCAAGAATACACCACATGATTTCTTATGCAACAAGTATGCAAAATATGGCACATGAACATGCATATGAACATAATGAGCATTGATCATGAACATGCAATATGATAGATCAACAACAATGCCAAGCTCAATGAAAAATTCAGAATTGAATTGATGTGAATGCTATGATCAAACATGTAACCAAATGCAACTAAATGCACATACATACATGATATGTGAAATGCAACATACATTGATACAATGAAATGCAAAATGATTTAACGCAATGCGAAAGATGCAAAAACAGAATGCAACATGATTATTTTCATGACAAAATGATGCATAAACATAGCAACAAAATGTAAGAAATCAAATTATACACAAAGGAACACATAAACGCATAATATGCAACATGAACGGAAACACGTCGAAACGACTCGAAATGGGGGAATGAGATGTCGAAACCAACCTAGAAAATTCCCTAAAAAAGTACCTAAACATGCATGAACATTAGAGGCACTAGAAAGCAAGACTAAGCTATCAAATAAGCAAAAATTCCAAAATCTAACAGCGTTAACCGGTTAACCAAATGGTTAACCGGTTAACGAACCTAAAACAACACTGATTTGTGGCAAAAATACACGCATTAACCGGTTAACCAAATGGTTAACTGGTTAACACTGATCAGAATGTGAAAAAAAAGTTTAGAAATAAGTGCTTTTGGCCACAAACTCACTTCTAATGATCGCTTACATACACATGGACATGTTAACACGAATTTCTACTCAATTAGGGCTAATTTACACATGCTAGAACCTATAACTATCTTTAAAAATCACAAATTGCAAGCAACAATTAACGAAAACGTAATCGATCACAAGCAATACGAAAAGCAATTAAAGAATGCCGAAATGGCGAGATGAAGAGAATAACTTAAAGCTAAAGTGATTTAGATCACCAACCTACGAAGCGGAGAAGTGCTTCGGTGGATGTTGCAAGAATTGGAGCTTGATCGAAGAGAAAACCAAGAAAATCGCGAATCCGCAAAATAAATGCGTTCTTGATGCTTGAACCTTCGTGCACTTCCGATAAGTCGAAATCCTCACAAAAATCAGTAGCTTCTTCTTCTACAATCCACAAGTCAATGGAGGTTGGAGGCTAAGCTTCAAGATCTTCAAGTTTCAATGTGAAACTTGAAGAGCTTCTTCAAAAAAGCTTTGGTGAAAAGGGAAAATGGAGGAAAAGTGAGAGAGAAAAGTGATTCTAGAAGTTGTGAGAGAGTGAAAATTTTGGAAACAAATTTGGGAACCTTTTGCATTGAAGTGATTAGTGATTATATAGGGGCTAGGCTTGGAGCTAGGTATGGGAATGGAGTTAGGTTTAGGAATGGAGTTAGGTTAGTAGTTAGTTAGGGTTAGGGTTGAAGAAGGAATATTTCTTGGAATACTCTAGAAGGTTGTGGAACATGGTAGAAGCATCCAAGGGAAATGGAGTGGAATTGAAGTGGAAAAATAAGAGGGAAAGAATGAAAGGAAATGTGGAAAGAAAGTGGAAGGAAAAGTGGAGGGAAAAGTGAAATTAACCACTTTTCAAATGATCTTTTTTTCTCTCTTGATTTTTTTTATGATTCCTCCATCATTTCTTGACCAAATTTGAGCCAAAGGATCATTGTAACCCTAATTTCATGATTTTGATCTTAAAAGTCAGGAGTCGACCCTTTTTTACCTAGCTCAGTTTCCTTTTCCCCGATTCCTCGATTTTCAGTCATCTGGCCAGTCGAACCTCTTCCAAAATGATTTTGTGGACGAAATTTGAACCCTAGGCACTTGACATCATATATAAGGCAATGGAATCCTCTTTGAATCAAAACTTCATGCAGAAGCCCAGTAGAAGTGAAACCCTAATTTGGCCTTTTTCATCAGGAGATGTTGCACTGCTTGGCTCCTTTGATCAAATCAAATCTTTCCATGGCTTGTGGCTTCAAGTGAAGACTTGTGGGATATTGTGAACCCTTTGCACAAGGTTGAGAAGCTTTGTGGCCCTTTGATTGCCTTTGTAATGCCTTCAGTTGCTCCAATCATTGATCACATACCCATGCCTCAGCTATGCTATACATGATGCAATGTTTTTGGTTATTTCATGAGCTTATGTATGCTAAATGATATGCAAAATGTTGAGGATATGAGAGGGAAAATTTTGAGGTATTACAACTGCCCCTATTCAATCATCTGCAAGCCTGAACGAATAATTGCGAGAGTTTTTAGACGTTCAAGGTATGGAGTGATTGAATACTCGAATAAAACCTGGAAATTTGAACTCGGGTAATAAAATATGCTGGGAAGAATGCCATCCTCAAATGACAATTCTCACAAGATCCTCGGATCTAACACGAAACCATCCTCGAATGGAGACGCAATGGCATACCGGCCTCAGTCGATAACCAAAAGCATAAATAATGACCTCATACAGACTTTGCAAACGAGACAAACTGACCTCAATCATTAAGCTCAAAATGGTCTGTCATCCTCGAATGATAGCCACAACAACAAGACCAACCTCAGAAGGACTTGAAGAAATGAATTCCATCCTCAAATGACAATTCTCAAAAGATCCTCAGATCTGAAACGAAACCATCCTCGAATGGAGACGCAATGGTATACCGGCCTCAGTCGATAACCAACAACAAACAAAGACTGACCTCAGACAGACTTTGCAAAAGAGACAAACTGACCTCAATCAATAAGCTCAAAATGGTCTACCATCCTCGAATGATAGCCATAACAAAAAGACCAACCTCAGAAGAACTTGAAGAAAAGAATGCCATCCTCAATTGACAATTCTCAAAAGATCCTCGAATCTAACACGAAACTATCCTCGAATGGAGACACAATGGTATACCGGCCTCAGTCGATAACCAAAAACACAAAGACTGGCCTCAGACAGACTTTGCAAAAGAGACAAACTGACCTCAATCAATAAGCTCAAATTGGTCTATCATCCTCGAATGATAGCCACAACAACACAAACAAGACCAACCTCAGAAGGACTTGAAGAAAAGAACGCCATCCTCGAATGACAATTCTCAAAAGATCATCGGATCTAACACGAAACCATCCTCGAATGGAGACGCAATGGTATACCGGCCTCAGTCGATAACCAAAAACAACAAAGAGAATAGGACAAGATGGAACGGGATCGTTGTACATAAACGAGAGCCCAGACAAACAGGACCGTTGTACAAAACGAGAACCTGCGACGCGATTGTTTTACAAAACAAGACGCAGAATTGGTGACAAACATTGATCTGAAAAGACAAGGATGTCTGAAAAATGATATTGGTATCCTTTGTGCGGAGTACTTCAAGTTGAGAAGATGTTATAGGTTGTATGTAACACCTCAAACTGGCCCATGCTGGCATGCATATGCTTGGATTTATGGCGTAATGTTCCATGAGGATGGAAATGCTACGCTCTGGAGGATGCAAATGCAATGATGATTATGCAAATGCAAATGCAAAGGATCTCCCGGAAAGGAGACTGAAAGTATCCCAGATGGCTTAACTGGGGAGGAACTGATGATCACTGCATTGATCTGGTTAATCCTGGTGAGGAGAAAACAACTCTGCGGGGAAAGTTGTTAATGATACACCGACTCTGAATTGCCGCCATTGCCAAAAATAAATTGGACTTTGTGATTTGAGAGCCAAGACCCTGCTGGAGATGGACCCTTCTTGCACTCTGGTGGGGAAATGGAGACCTTCTGACTCTGCTAGGAACCAGAGGTATGACCCTGCTGAGGAAGCAACTCGCTGGGGAGGAAAGACAATCCTTGTACTGTTGGGAATTTCCCCTGTATTGAAGGGGAGTTTCTGCTTGGGGAGGGCAAACATCTCTTGCCATTAATGTTGGAGAAGAAATTCAACTTCACTTCCACTAGGGATAACTGGAGACACCCTGGAAAACACATGTTCTTGTTCAAGCATAAAGAAATGTTCCTCCTGGAAATTTGCTTTTAGCTCTGTTAGCAACACCTGTACCTGTACCTGCACAAACACAATCGATAGTGCCTGCAACACGGAGAGTTAGTTTGGACCTGTATGCCCCAGGCTCATAGCATGAATAATTATCTAGGCATCTTGACACCCTTTCAGAGTTGTATTAAATGTTTTTGTCCTCCTGCATGAGTTAGAAAGTATTCAAATGTTCACAACACAATATAAATCACAATTTGCTGAACATTTTCGCAATCAATCAATGCTAGATGAAAAACAAAAACGAGAAGCAGATAGTCACAAGTTGACTGAAATTGAATTTTATTGATTTGGAAAATGGCCATGAATATGCATTACAAAGGAAGCAGTTCCCTGGAAAGAGAAAATAGCTAAAAAGGAAAACAAACTATCCTATTGGCAATGTGAGAAGTGGATCTCATCAATCCGCTCACTCCGCCTTTTGAGAAAGGTGATTGAACTGGTCTTCAACCCTTAGAATAACCTCAGTTGCAAATAGATCACAGATTTCGCAGATTACAGTCGTTCGTGTTAGTCCCTCTTTTGCATGGATCGCCCTTTCGGGTTTTCAATCCACCGGGATACCCTTTTTTGCCTGAGCTGTCCGATGTGGCTTTTTAACTCAGCGGGTGTACACATTTTTTTCGATATTTCCCTAATTTTTGCCCGAGCCTTTTATTCTGTTTTTGGCTCGCCGGGATGCCCATTTTTGCCTGGATCTTTATTCTGTTTTTATCCAGCGGGTCCTTTTTACACGAAGTATTATTTTACTGCGTTTGCGTTGACAGGGGATTGGAAGTCTTCTCCGTCCATGGTTGTCAGCATCAAGGCTCCACCTGAGAAAACCTTTTTAACCACGAACGGTCCTTCATAGTTAGGTGTCTATTTGCTCCTGTGATCGTTAAGAGGAGGAAGAATCCTTTTCAGTACCAAGTCACCTGGTATGTACCTTTGCGGTCGTACCTTCTTATCAAAAGCCTGCTTCATCCGCCGCTGATACAACTGTCCATGGCATACAGCTGCTAGATGTTTTTCTTCAATGAGGCTCAATTGATTATATCTGGACCGGAGCCACTCAACTTCATCTAGCTTAATGTCCATCATTAACCTCAACGAGGGGATTTCCACTTCAATTGGTAGGACTGCCTCCATACCATACACCAGTGAGAACGGGGTTGCCCCTGTTGAAGTATGCACTGACGTTCTGTACCCATGCAACGCAAATGGTAGCATCTCACGCCAGTCTTTGTATGTTATAACCATCTTTTGCACGATCTTCTTGATGTTCTTGTTGGCCGCCTCGATGGCGCCATTCATCTTCGGGCGATATGGAGAAGAGTTGTGATGTTCTATTTTGAAATCCCGACATAAGTCGGCCATCATCTTATTGTTGAGATTAGAACTATTATCAGTAATGATTCTTTCGGGAATTCCGTACCGGCAAATGATGTCTCTTTTAATAAACCGGGCTACCACTTGTTTAGTAACATTGGCATAAGATGCCGCTTCGACCCACTTCGTGAAGTAGTCTATAGCAACTAGAATGAAGCGATGACGGTTAGAAGCTGTCGGCTCGATCTTGCCAATCATATCAATGCCCCACATGGTGAAAGGCCATGGTGAAGAGATGACACTCAATGGATTCATAGGCACATGGACCTTATCGGCATAAATCTGACACTTATGACATTTACGGGAGTATTTACAGCAATCGGATTCCATGGTGATCCAATAATACCCCGATCTCAACAATTTATTGGCCATAGCATGTCCTCCAGCATGGGTACCAAAGGAACCTTCATGAACCTCCTGCATCAACAGGCCTGCTTCGTGTCTATCCACGCATCTGAGCAGAACCATGTCGAAGTTTCGCTTGTATAGCACATCATCTTGATTCAAGAAGAAACCACCTGCTAGTCTTATGAGGGTCTTCTTGTCTTTACTTGATGCCCTAGCTGGGTATTCTTGAGCCTTCAAGAATTTCTTGATATCATGATACCAAGGTTTGCTATCTTCACCACTGTCAACT
The DNA here is from genome assembly GCA_963966055.1 of Lathyrus aphaca. Taxonomy (NCBI): domain Eukaryota; kingdom Viridiplantae; phylum Streptophyta; class Magnoliopsida; order Fabales; family Fabaceae; genus Lathyrus; species Lathyrus aphaca. Next base: position 89,736,112 of record OZ014523.1, read on the forward strand.
GCAAAGACATAAGCCGGCCTTTCAAGACGGGAGACCATGATTCGAGGCACAAAATTTTCTTGACAAACTTTAATCATAGATGACAAAGTTGCTAGAGCATCGGCGAACTGGTTTTCATCTTGAGGAATATAATTCAACTTGACCTTGGTGAAGAAAGTTAGAAGCCTCCTGACATAATCTTTGTAAGGAACCAAATAAGGTTGATGAACTAACCATTTGCCATTGACTTGGTTCACCACCAAAGTAGAATCTCCGAAGATCTCGAGGTTTTTGACTCGCAAGTTGATTGCCTCCTCAACCCCCATGATACAAGCTTCATACTCCGCCTCATTGTTAGTGCATTCGAAAGTCAACCGAGCAGCTAAAGGTGTATGGACCCCTTCTGGAAAGATGATAACAACACCTACTCCACTTCCATTCATGTTTACAGCTCCGTCAAATATTAACTTCCATTTGGATTCAGGGTCTGGCCCCTCCTCCGGAAGTGGTTCTTCACAGTCTTTCAGCTTGAGGAACATGATGTCCTCATCCGGAAACTCAAATTTCATGGTTTGATAATCATCAATTGGCTGCTGAGCCAAGTATTCTGACAATACACTTCCTTTGATTGCCTTTTGTAAAGTGTAATGTATATCATACTCTGTTAGTATCATCTGCCACCGGGCTACCCTTCCTGTCAGAGCCGGCTTCTTGAAAATGTATTTCACAGGATCCATCTTGGAAATTAAGAGAGTGGTGTGAGTCAGCATGTACTGTCTTAGTCGGCGAGCAGCCCATGCCAAAGCACAATAAGTTTTCTCGAGTAGTGAGTAGCGTGTCTCAAAATCGGTAAACTTTTTGCTAAGGTAATAAATGGCGTGCTCTTTTTGACCAGACTCGTCCCGCTGACCCAAAAAACATCCCATTGATCCTTCAAGCATGGTAAGATACATGATCAAAGGTCTCCCTGGTACCGGAGGCATGAGAATTGGAGGTTCTAGCAAGTATTCTTTGATTCGGTCAAAGGCTTGCTGGAAGTCTTTATTCCATTTAATGGCCTGATTCTTCCTCAGAAGCTTAAAGATGGGCTCACACGTGGCCGTTAGGTGAGAGATAAACCGTGCAATGTAGTTTAGTCTCCCTAAGAAACCACGCACTTGCTTTTCAGTCTTTGGCTCAGGCATCTCTTGGATGGCTTTTACCTTGGCTGGATCAACCTCAATTCCCCACTCACTAACAATGAAGCCAAGTAGCTTGCCGGAACGGACCCCGAAGGTGCACTTATTCAGATTCAACCTCAATCTGAACTTCCGGAGTCTGTCAAACAACTTTGCTAGATTGACCAAGTGTTCTTCTTCTGTTTGGGACTTTGCTATCATATCATCAACATAAATCTCAATTTCATGATGAATCATGTCGTGAAATAGTGTCACCATCGCCCATTGGTAAGTTGCCCCAACATTCTTCAGGCCAAACGGCATGACCTTGTAAAAGAAAGTGCCCCAAGGCGTGATGAAGGTTGTCTTTTCCATATCATCGGGAGACATCTTAATCTGGTTATAACCTGAAAACCCGTCCATGAAAGAGAACACAAAAAACTGAGCAGTATTATCAACAAGCACATCTATGTGAGGCAGAGGGAAGTCATCTTTAGGGCTGACCCTGTTCAAATCCATGTAGTCTACACACATCCTGACCTTACCGTCTTTTTTAGGGACCGACACAATGTTGGCAACCCACAGAGGGTAACTGGTCATGGCCAAGAAACCAACATCAAATTGCTTTTGTACTTCCTCTTTTATCTTGATTTCCATATCAGGGCGTGCGCGCCTCAACTTCTACTTCACTGGAGGACAGTCTTCTCTCAGAGGCAACTTGTGCACCACAATGTCAGTGTCTAAACCAGGTATATCTTTGTAGGACCATGCAAAGACATCAACATACTCTTGAAGCATAGCAATCAGGCGAGTCTTGATAGATTTTTCTAAGGCGGCCCCGATCTTGACTTCTTTCTTGTCTTCTTCGGTACCCAGGTTTATCACTTCGACGGCCTCTTCATGCGGCTGAATCATCTTCTCCTCCTGTTTAAGCAGTCTGGCTAACTCTTTAGGTAGTTCACAATCTTCTTTACCTTCCTCATCGGCTTGATAAATTGGATTGTCAAAGTCATACTCAACCATAACAGGGTCGTCATTGATAAGATCTGGTGATGAGCACCTGCATGAATGGTGATTCATGCAAGGCTTTAGAAAAAACTTGAGAAAATGAGACACATTGCCATTTTTAAAACTTTTCTTTCTTTTTGAAAAACAAAAGCAAAAAATGAAAGACAAAGAACAACATGGATGAATGTGAAACGTCAACTTTATTTATGATTATGAATTGTGTTAGGAACAAAAGAACCCTTACAAAAAGCTACTATGCCCCGGGAAAGACATAGTGCTTGAGTACAGGAAAGACAAAAAAACAAAGATTATTACTCTTCGAAGGAGGTGACTGAGATAAGCCTTTCAAATTTCCAATTGCTAAGTTGAGTCCCTGGAACAGAAGGCCTGATCCACTCATCTAAGTCACAGTCACTATTAACTGCGTCATCCTGCACGACACTGATGCTTCCATAATCCACCATTCTCGCACTTGCGAAAGTAATCGGGCTTTGACGACCTCTAGCACTCGGTTCAGATGATGACCGCCCAGGATGGTAATCAATCCCAAACATATCTTTCTTTCCTGGCACTTCTACTGGACTGCCCCAACCTTCTCGCATCCCAGATTCTACCACCTCAAGAGCTTGCTTATAAGAGGCTATGGAAACCCCCTTATTTGGTTCTTCAGGAGAAGCTGCCAATGTAGACACTTGTTCAGTTTTCAGGGGCTCAAAAGCCTGACATGGAGTTTCAACTATTTCGCCATCCATCTCCACATACTTGAATGAAACCAGATGACTAACAAAAATGTCTTCTTCCCTACTGACAGTTACAATTTGGCCTTCCCAAATGAACTTTAGCTTTTGATGAAGTGTGGACGATACTGCTCCTGCTGAATGTATCCAAGGTTTTCCAAGCAAACAACTGTATGCAAGCTGTATATCCATTATGTAAAATGTGGTATTGAAGATTTGTGGACCTACTTTAATTGGTAAATCCACCTCCCCAAACACTGATCTCCTCGACCCATCAAATGCTCTAACTACCAGGTCGCTAGGCTTTAGGACTACTCCATCATAATCCAACTTCATCAATGCTTTCTTGGGAAGAACATTCAACGATGATCCAGTATCTACCAACACGTGAGAAAGTATTGCACCCTTACATTCTAAAGAGATATGCAGTGCCCGATTATGAGCACGCCCTTCAGATGTTAGATCCATGTCTGTAAAGCCCAATCCGTGACTGACATTGACACTAGATACCACCACCTCTAACTAATTTACTGAAATATCCTGAGGCACATACGCCTTGTTCAGAATATTCAAGAGAGCCTTCCTGTGGGAGTCAGAACACATTAGCAAAGACAAGATGGAAATCTTCGACGGAGTCTACTGCAGATGGTCCACAATCTTGTAATCGCTCTTTTTGATAATTCTCAGAAATTCTTCAGCTTCTTTATCAAATGTAACTTCTGGATCAGTTACTGGTGAGGGCTCATTGACAACCACTGGTTGCTTCCCTCTTGCCTTATCCTGGGCTTCTGCGATGTCTCTGGGTGGTATCACACTATTTCTTAGTGTTTCCGGTGTAAATAACCTCCCACTTCTAGTAAAGCCCCCTACTCCAACGTTTTCTACTTGAGCTGGGATCGTACTAGGCGTGGCCAACTCTTGATTCTGGATGTTACAGTACACTTCGCCACCATAATTCCAAGGAATGGCTCTATCGCTCTGATACATTACTGGTCCTGCAGTGGTGATGGTTATCGGTGCCTGTTGCACCCCAAAATTTGCCCTCCTCAAGACAAGACATTGTGTACCAAGAGGTTCACAAGGTTCACAAGACATATAATGAGGTTCACAAGACATCTCATGAGGTTCACAAGGTTCACAAGACATCTCACAAGGTTCACAATGTTCACAATTGGTCAAAAAGTTTGACAATTCCCTCAGACAATGCATCCTCCTAAGCAGTGCATCTTAAACTAGGGTTTTGGCTTTCATCAGGCTAAATGGACTTCCAAGGCTTCAAGTGAGCTTCATAGAATCCTATATGTGTTCAAGAATCCCCATGTCAAGTTTCAAGGCTTCCCCAAAAGGTTTGCTCAGTCAGATGATCAGATATGCAAAAATCAGTCAAAGTGGTTAAAAAGTCAAACTGAGGTCAACTGTGGTCAAACCAAAGTCAAACTTCATGATTTTTTTGCCAACATAAATTTTATGAAGTAAAATTCATCATTTAATCAAGGGTTGATCATGATTCATCAAGGAGATTTCATATCATCAAGAATCGGGAGTTTCTAAATTAGGGTTTTCACAAGAAAAGTCAACTGAACTTTGACCAGCCATAACTTTCACATGCTTCATCAAAATTTTTCCATCCAAATCTCATTTTGAAGGAAATTTAATTCTCTACAACTTTGTGTCTCACAAGCCAAGCCCAAAAATGCTTCATTTGGAAGGTATGAGCTAAGACATTATAGGTCCTTTTAAAAGTCAACAAAAAGTCAACAACTTCCAAAGAGCATAACTTGAGAATGGTAAAAGATATGGACATGAGACAAAAGAGGTTGGTTATAGGACTCTCTAAGCTTTCTAAAATGTCCAAGAAAACCTTCATATCATTTAAATTGAAGGATTTGTGCCCTTGCAAAGTTGGGAAATTTTTGGGAAGTTTATGAAGCAAATGAGGCCTTAAAACCAATTTTTGCTAAATGGGCCTACCAAATTGCCATTCAATCTTTATAATGTCATCAAGCACGACCCAACCCATGCCTTTTCTGATTTTTTATATTTTATTTAGTATTTATTTGAATTTTATTCATTAAAATACAAATTAAATCAAAATCAAATATGAAAATCAAATATTTGGATGAGATTATGATTCTAGAAAGTCATAAACATCAATTATAGATGATTGATCTGATCCAAATTCGTGCTAGCTTGATTTGGCAAGGTTAGATGTGATCTTTTTCAATATTTGAAAGAAGGAAACTTCATGATCAAGTCATCAATACAAAGCCCATAAATCCATAACTTTTTGACCTAATTTTCATCTCTACATATACCTGAATACATCCCAATCACAAGGGGACGAATTTCCAGCCTCCACACATATCCTTCAAGCTTCAAAATATCAAGAAAAAGTCACATTCGGTTTTGGACTTAGAGGGACTCTCAAGACAAAATAAAGGTTGCTACACGTTCCTTGGACATCACTGATGCTTTCCCAATCATCACCATCATTCAAAACCTCATAAATCATGAAAACCGAATTCATGTTCTTCATCTTTTTTTCAATTTTCGATTTCATTTAGCTATTATAAATTGTTTTTGAGGTATTAATATTGTTTGCTGTGATGTTTAGATAATTTCTGGGCAAGAACATTGAAGAATCGTGACCTAAACCGAAAACCACCATTGTTAGGGTTAGAGTTCTCAAATTGGGAATTTACGTTTTACTTAACATAAACGAATTCTAAAAGCATGATTATGACGTATGAACATCATATAATTGATCTGGGTTGCTAATTTGTATTGATATTGTGGTTTGCTTGATGTTTCAAAAACATAGGTTTTCTGGTTTATGAACACGCAGGTAAATTCGCAGGAAAAGTTGTATGAAAATTCGCAGGAAATTTGGTGAAGAAGATGAAGTTTGGCGCTGAAATCAAATTCAAATATTTGTTTTAAAATATATTGTTTTATTGTTGGTTTAATTTCAAACGCGCGCAGGTAGCTCAGTTGGTTGGTGTATTGGTCTGTGAACGAATGGTCCTGGGTTCGAATCCCCCCAGGCCATTTTGGTTTTGCTTCTATTTTTTGATATTTTGCAGGTTAATAATAAAACAATTTTTGCCCAAACCCTATCACCTGCACATGCCTGGCCTGGTGGCAGTCTTGTTGGTCCAAGGGAGAAAGGGCCTAGGGCGTGGGTTCGATCCCTGCCCCAGGTAAGTTTTTTTTATTCATTTTCTTATTATTTCTTTATTTGTTTTATAATTAATCCAAATTATATTTTTATAAGAAAATTATTTTTAAATAATAATATGTAAATATATACAACTTCATATGTTCTAAAAATTTTCTAATTTATTTTCTAAAATTTAATTCGGTTTGTATTTAATTTAAAATTAGTTTATATTATTATTGTATATATTTTTTATAATTTAATTAAATTTAGATTAAATAATCAAAACCCTAATCCTGATTTTTCTTAATTGTAAAATCAACCCTAATTTCTAACCCTAATTTTTGTTTAACTTTAAATATTAAATTTAATTAATTTTTTCTAATATATAATTAATCATGTTTTGTAAATAGTTATTATATGGTTTATTATTATTATTCTCATTATATTATTTTCTTTTAAAAAATTCTTTAAAATTGCTTATTTAATTTAAAAATATTCTCTTAAATTGTATATATTTTGTATATTTGTGCTAACCTCTTCTTCTTATAATTATTTTATTACTAACCATTTTAATTATAATTTCTCTATTATATATATTTGTTATTCATATTATAATGTAATTGTGAAAGCCTTGTAATAGTCGTAGGTTTATTATTGTTTTTTTTTTTTTTTTTTATGTTATTGTTTATAAATATTTTTGCCATGGTTAGTAACTATAGGGAGTGATAACCTGTTGGTGATTTAAAATTAATTTAGAATGACTTACTTAATAAGATAAATATATGAATATGACCACTCACACACGTAAGTCGATCTTTGATCGCCATCTTGCACTTTCTAAGGTTACTCCTCATGTTGCCTAATTATAAGGTCAGGTAAGGTGTCTTAAAGCAAAGTCCCTTCATTAATATCATCAAGTCCCTTTAAGATTATAAGATCAAGTCCCTTCGAGGTTGCCTACGGTAAATGATCTTGTCCCTTCGAATAAAAGATGATAAGTCCCTTCGTATTGCTAAGACACCTTACAGTTGCCTAAATACAGATGTCCCTTCACATGTCCCTTTCACATCCAAGGTAATGACTACCTATTCCTTAATAATAGGGATAGTCTTACCATTGAAAGAACATATAAGAACAGTAAAGATTTAATTTAGGGTAGGTTCCTCTTAAGTACTTGCTCACCTTTTCAAAATACTTCATTACACTTCACATTTCAAACAAATTTTCAAAACAAAGTCTTTATATACATCCATACGAGGATCATTATAAAGTACTTAGAAAATTTTTAATCACACACTACACTTTCTCAAAAACAATTTAAAGTGAGCTAAGTAACTAAGAGCCCATGGATAACCATGGATATAAAGGGTGCTAACACCTTCCCTTTGTATAACCTACCCCCCGAACTCAAAATCTTTTTAAGGTCTTTCCTGTTCTTTTATGCCCTTTCCTTTTGGATAAAATAAAAGTCGGTGGCGACTCTTGCTATTCGCAACATTTAAACTAAAGTCAGTTCTCCCACCGTGTTACAGAACTAGCGACTCTGCTGGGGATTTAATAAAAGAGGGGTACCCTTAGGAATTAGATCACTTAAATTGTTTGCCTTGTTTGCTTTATACTTATCTGTTGGGTGCTCTTATGTGTGAAAGATCCTAACCCGGATCTATTGTACCTTAGGTAAATGGCAATAGACCAAGGAAACTGTACGGCGTATACCTATATGGTTGATCTGGTGGCCATAGTTAGTGTGACTTCTTGGTTGGTGCTTATGTTCCTTAAGCAAGTTGAGGATAATATGAGGCTGCCATATGTTGTCAATACACTAACTAACTTTTAGAACCCTAGTCATCCCATCTTGGCCTTTAGAAAGTAGTGAGATAATCGGCTTTGGTGAATACTGAAGTTGGTTGATACTCGATGCTACACTCATTGAGATTCTAAACTTGGAGGGTTTTGGTTGGCAAGTAAGTTTCCTACTGAACAACCACCCTTGTAAAGGATCAATGATATTGAGATCCCTTAGAACCTGATTACTTTATAGGATAGGATGAACCAACTAAACTTCAGGGGAGGGTATTTACCTTTAAACCTCATGCAAGCCTTCAAACCTAGGGCTATTGTGTGACTTGTTTGTGTGTGCCACATGTTTGTGATTGAGCCTAACATCATAGCATCATCATGCATCATAAGCATAACATTTTCACTAACCATTTCAAGGACCAAAGGATTTATCTTTGTTCTTTGTTGCAGGTCATGGCTTCTGCTCGTAGGAATACTATCAGGATCAACTTTGTAGGAATACCTCCTAAGCTTAAAGAATTGGTCTCTCAAGTTTCTGAAAACTCCCAATTCATCAAGAGGCATGGTCACCTACTGGATCTAGTCACTTCAGGGTTCAATGAAGACATGATGAGTGTTCTGTTTCAGTTCTTTGACCCTAAACATCATTGCTTCACATTCCCAGACTATCAATTGGTTCCCACAATGGAAGAATTCTCCAAACTATTGGGTATACCTATCCTTGATCAGAAACCTTTCACAGACATGGAAAAAGAGCCTAAACCTGAAGTCATTGCTGCAGCCCTACATCTGAAGAAATCAGACATTGTCCTAGAAACAAGGAGTGGAGTTAAGGGTATTCTTGCTAAGGTATTAATGGAGAAAGCTCAAGTGTTCCTGAAGGCTATGAGTTATGATGCTTTTGAGGAGATTTTAGCCCTATTGATTTATGGCTTAGTGTTGTTCCCCAATCCAGACCAGTTCATAGACGTTCACGCCATCAACATATTTCTGACTCATAATCCAGTGCTTACATTACTTGGAGATATCTTACATTCTCTTCATACCCGTACTACGAAGGCACGAGGAACTCTGATGTGCTGCATACCTTTATTGTCTAGGTGGTTTATTTCTCACCTTCCTCGATCAGTGATGAAGAATGAACAAGGGTTCATGTGGTCTAAAAGGATCATGTCACTTTCACATTCAGATATTCATTGGTGCTCTCGATCTATGGAGAATGTTACTATCATTGACCGTTGTGGGGAATTCCCTAATGTGCCACTCCTTGGCATAAGAGGGGGTATTACCTACAATCCTTCTTTAGCTCTGCGTCAGGGTATTGTGTTTTACTACGACAACGATCTGCAAGGTTGCCGTCAAAGGTGTATACGAGCATGGGGTAAGGTGAACAAGGTTGACAGCAAGACTCTGGAACCCAAGTACATTATTCCTATGGAACCTTATCTCAGATGGGTGTGATCTCGTGCTCAGACTCTTATGATACCATATCCTGCCATCCTTCCAGTTACCATGGAGCTTGTTGCTGAAAGAGATACTCCTTATATCATTCTTCATCCAGACATGCCCACTGACATGGAGGAGTTACAAAGGTCCTGGATCCAGTTGAAGGAGCAAAGAGATACTTTTGAGACTCATTACAAAGCAAGTCAAGAAAGAATCCTAGAGCTAACAAAACAACTTCACGAGGAGCGGAATCTCAACTCATACCTCAACACAAAGAGGAAACGTCCATGGGAGACTTAAAACCCCATTTTTGTATTTATTTCATTTTTATTGTAAGCCCAAGGGGCAAACAAGTTTAATACTAATAAAAGTTTACCTTTTTGGTTGTTTAAACAAATTTAAATCCTGCGGTCCTTGAAAACATTGCATACGCATTTACATACCATATTACTGCATCACAGGTTTCTTATGTACAGGTATCTTATCTTCTCGCTGTTTATTTCAGCAGAAATGGCTCTTGAACAGACTGTCAAAGATCTCCAGGCTCAGAATGCACCATTCCAAGAGTTGATTCTGATTTTGTCCAAGGGACAAGATGAGTTGAAGACACTGCTGGCTAAGAAGAATAAGAAGACTAGAAGATCAGGAGGCCTTATTAATATGGGAAGAAGATTCAGAGGTCCTGTTAAGACAAAGGAACAGGTTGAGGACCCTGGGTCTGAAAATTCTGAGAAAGAGGGAGGTAGTCTTCATGATACTGTGGGAGATTCTGATTCTGAAGCAAATTATTATCATGATCCTAGTGAAGATAAATACAAGATGCTGGTAGACAGGATGAATGCCATGGAGTTACAAAAATCTTCTGGGCTGGATTTTGAAGATCTGAGTTTAATATCTGGAGTGGTTATACCTATTGGTTTCAAGGTTCCTGCTTTTGTGGTGTATGATGGTGTCTCATGTCCCAAGTTGCATCTAAGGTCCTATGTCCGGAGGATTCAACCACATACTACTGATAAGAAATTGTGGATTCATTTCTTCCAAGAGAGTTTGTCTGGAGCTCAATTGGAATGGTACTATCAACTGGAAAGCGTCAATATTCGTGATTGGAATGATCTTGCTGAGGCCTTCTATAGGCAATACCAATACAATGCTGATTTAGCACCTACTCACATGCAACTCCAAAGCATGTCAATGGGTGCTAAGGAGAATTTCAAGGAGTATGCCCAAAAATGGAGAGACTTGGCTGGCAGAGTTCAACCTCCTCTGACTGACTGGGAACTGGTGGATATGTTTATGAGTACGCTGAATGGTCCTTTCTATAGTCACCTCATTGGAAGCTCATCATTTGGTTTCACTGAGCTGATAATGACTGGAGAACGTGTGGAGAGTGGTATAAGAAGTGGTAAGATACAGGTGGGTGCCTCTGCATCAAGCACTGCCAAGAAGCCCCCTAGTGGGAAGAAGGAGTCTAATGTTGTGTATGGTCAACTTAGTCGTAACAGAAGTCACCAATCTGTGGGAGCAGTTCACATTTCTAATCCTACTCCTGCAGCACCAGAGCTACCACAGAGAAATCAACAAAAGCCTAGAAGACAATTCACCAAGATCAACATGTCACTGGCCCAAGCCTTGCAACACATGTTGAAAGGGGAACTCATTACTTTGAAGGACCCTCCTCAGAATCCTAATACTTCCTCTCCTCGGTACAATCCTAATGCACGATGTGCCTATCATTCTAATTGTCCGGGACATGACACCAACAACTGCTGGATATTGAAAAACAAAATTTAAGATATGATTGAAGCTGGAGAGATTGAATTTGACCCTCCTGGGACTCCAAATGTGATTACTGCTCCCATGCCCAATCATGAGAAGACTGTTAATGCTATTGATGAAGTTTCATATGTGTCCTCAGTAGCAGATGTGACTACTCCCCTATCTATTATTAAAAAGAAGTTGGTACATGCTGGATTCTTTCCAGGTTGTAATGAAGACTGTTTCTATTGTGCCTACAAACCTGGTAGTTGCTGGAAGTTGAAAGATGGTGTTCAACGCCTCGTGGACAATTACACTATATTGTTTGAGAGGACACCTTCTGTGGAAAGTATGTGTGAACATCTAACTCGATGTGCGAAGGTTTAAGATGTGGATATGGTTGATAAAGTGCCAGTGAAGATTACCCCCAAAGTCGCTGTCAAGATCACTTCCAAAGGACCTATCAAGATTACTGCTGGTGAAGACTGTTGCTGAAGCTAGAGTGGCTCCCATGATTATTACCACTCCTGGCCCTATTCCGTATACTTCTGATAAAGCTATACCCTGGAATTACGGTTATGGCGTTTATATCCATGGTGTTAAACAAGAATCTTTGACTGATACACCTGTTACTGATGATAACCTTGATGTTGATAATATTGCTGGATGTAGTAAGATCACCAGAAGTGGAAGAATTTTCTCTCCTTCGGCTACCTCAAAAAATACAGTTACTCCAACTACTACCTCCACTTCTGAACCAAGTACTGATGCTCGGGGCAAAGGCCCTGTGGCTGAACCTGTGCAAGCTGAGGCACCGACTGCTGAAAATCTCTCTAAACAGATGGAAGAAGTGTTGAAGATCATTCGCAAGAGTGATTATGATATTGTTGACCAGTTGGGGCATACTCCCTCCAATATTTCCATGTTATCTTTGTTGTTGTGTTCTGAGGCTCATGCTAAAGCCTTAATCAAGTTCTTGAAGACTGCCCATGTGCCAAATGAGATTTCTTTGGATCAATTCGAGAATTGTGTGGCACATCTGACTTATGATAATGGGTTAGGCTTTTCTGATGCTGACTTGACTCGTGCCAAGAGAAACCACAACAGAGCTTTGCATATCTCCATTGAATGTAGGGGCACTACCTTGTCTCATGTGTTGATAGACAATGGTTCTTCACTGAATGTACTTCCCAAAGAGGTTCTGAACAAGCTCAGTCCTGAAGAGGCTGTGTTAAGACCAAGTAATATAGTGGTGAGGGCCTTTGATGGTTCAAGAAGAGTGGTGCATGGAGAAATATATCTCCCAATCAAAGTAGGCTCTCAAATCTTCAATTCTACCTTATATGTAATGGATATTCGTCCTGCGTACTCCTGTTTGCTTGGGCGCCCCGGGATCCACGGGGCAGGTGATGTAACTTCTACTCTACATCAGAAGTTGAGATATCCAGTGAAGGGAAAGATCGTCACTGTTTATGGAGAGGAAGAATATATGGTCAGTCATGTGAATACATTTAAGTATGTTGAAGTGGAAGGTGAATATGTTGAGACTCCTTGCCAAACATTTGAAGTTGTTCCTTGGGTCGTTCCTGCTACTGAAGCTCCTCCTGCTGTTAAAAGAGTTCTTGTGGTTACCAGAGTACCTCCTACAATGACTTCCCTCAAAGATGCTAGAGATGTGGTTGAAGAAGGTGGTTGTACTATTTGGGGTCAGCTTCCTGACATTCCTTACAAGTCTGACAAGTTTGGTTTGGGTTTCACTGCAGAGTCCCAGAAGGTTGTTCGTCGTGCTCGTGCTGTTCGTATCACCAATCAAGGGGTCATGAAAGATCAAATCAATGTTGTGGGTGACTATAGTGAAGACTATAACCTGGATAACTGGATATTTCCTACTGTGGGTGATGGGCTCAACAATTGGAAGACTGAAGACGTTATTCCTATCTCCTTTAGTCAGGAGTAAATACTATTATTGTGTTGTTATTTTTAAGTTTGTAATTTTTGAACAATTAAACTTCTAAGCCTTGTGTCTTACCCTGGGCACAATGGTATGCTTGTGTCGGGATGTCATTTCATTTGCATACCTCATTCAATAAAAATCAATGGACGTTTCGTTTTCGTAAATATTGTGCTCCTTGTCTTTCTTTTATTTTATTTTTGTTTTATCAGCTATGTGTTCTTACACACACCCACATCACTAAAATGCAGATCCTCATCCACTCTGGATCCTGTTGATAACAGTTCTACTATTGCCAATTATAATTTCAAGAATCCGATCTATCAAGTTGAAGATGGAAAGGAAGAAGATTTTGAAGTACCTGTAGAGCTTGCTAGGTTATTACAACAAGAAGAGAAAGTTATACATCCACATGAAGAGCCAATCGAAGTTGTGAATTTGGGAACTGAAGAAAACAGGAAAGAGGTCAAGATAGGGGCTGAATTAGAAGATGGTGTTAAGAGCAGATTAATTCAGATGTTATGTGATTATGTGGAAATCTTTGCTTGGTCCTATGAAGATATGCCAGGGTTGGATACAGACATTGTGGTTCACCGTTTGCCGGTAAAAGAAGATTGTCGTCCAAAGAAGCAGAAGGTTCGTCGCATGCGTCCTGAAATGTCATAAAAGATTAAAGCAGAGGTGATGAAACAGTTTGATGCAGGGTTCTTAGCTGTGACTTCTTATCCTCAATGGGTTGCATATGTGGTACCAGTACCCAAGAAAGATGGTAAGGTACGTATGTGTGTAGACTACAGAGATTTGAACAAGGCCAGCCCTAAAGATGACTTTCCACTTCCACATATCTATGTTCTGGTAGACAACACTGCTCAGCATAAGGTATTCTCTTTCATGGATGGTTTCTCTGGTTACAATCAAATCAAGATGGCACCTGAAGATATGGAGAAGACTACATTTGTTACACAGCGGGGCACTTTTTGTTATAAAGTGATGCCATTTGGTTTGAAGAATGTCGGGGCAACATATCAGCGTGTTATGGTGGCTTTGTTTCACGATATGATTCATCATGAGATAGAGGTATATGTGGATGATATGATAGCCAGGTCCCAGAATGAAGAGCAACACCTTGATCATCTGCATAAGCTGTTTGAAAGGTTGAAGAAATACAAGTTGAGACTGAACCCAAACAAATGTACTTTTGGAGTTAGGTCTGGTAAACTCCTGGGTTTCATTGTCAGTGGAAAAGGTATTGAAGTAGATCCAGCAAAAGTGAAAGCTATGCAAGAGATGCCAGCTCCCCGTACTGAGAAGGAAGTTAGAGGTTTCTTGGGACGATTGAATTACATTGCAAGATTTATTTCCCAATTAACTGCTACCTGTGAGCCAATTTTCAAGTTGTTGAAGAAAGATCAGGTAATGGAGTGGAATGATGAGTGCCAGACAGCCTTTGATGAAATCAAGAGATATCTCCTAGAACCTCCAATCTTGATGCCACCAGTTGATGGAAGACCCTTGATTATGTACTTAACAGTATTAGACAACTCAATGGGGTGTGTGTTGGGACAACATGACGAGTCGGGTCGAAAAGAGCAGGCAATATACTACCTTAGCAAAAAGTTTACCGACTGTGAAACAAGATACTCACTGCTCGAGAAAACTTGCTGCGCTTTGGCATGGGCTGCTCGCCGACTAAGACAGTATATGTTGACTCATACTACCCTGTTGATTTCAAAGATGGATCCAATCAAGTACATATTTGAGAAACCTGCTCTCTCCGGACGAATAGCAAGATGGAAAATGATCTTAACAGAATATGACATACATTATACTACTCAGAAGGCCATTAAGGGTAATGTGGTAGCTGATCATTTGGCTCATCAAGCAGTGGATGATTACCAGTCAATGAGTTTTGAGTTCCCTGATGAAGACATTATGATTATTAACAAAGAACCTGGACAATATGAAGGACCTGAACAAGGATCCCGATGGACTATGGTTTTTGACGGAGCTTCTAATGCACTTGGTAATGGTGTTGGTGTTGTGATCATTTCCCCTGAAGATTGTCATACCCCGATTACTGCAAGACTTTGTTTCTATTGTACTAATAACATGGCTGAGTATGAAGCATGTATCATGGGCATCAAAGCTGCCATTGATATGAAGATTCAGTTCCTGGACGTATATGGAGATTCAGCCCTGGTAGTAAGTCAGATTAAAGGAGATTGGGATACCAAGCATGAAAATCTTATTCCCTATAGAGAGCATGTGTTGTCTTTGATCCCACATTTTGAAGAGATTACCTTTGGACACATTCCACGAGGAGAAAATCAGTTGGTAGATGCATTGGCTACCATGACATCTATGTTTGAGATTAGCTGGGATGATGAAGCTCCCAAGATTACTATTGATAGATTTGAGAAGCCTGCATACTGCAATGAGATTGATACTAAACGAGGAGAGGAAAAACCTTGGTTCTATGAAGTAAAAAGATATCTTGAAACTCAGGAGTTCCCTGAAGGGGCATTTGTCAAAGATAAGAAGTTTCTGAGGAGGTTTTCTGCTAAGTTTTTTTTAGTAATGGAATTTTGTACAAGCGCAATCATGATTCAACTTTGCTTCATTGTGTGGATAAGAAGGAAGCAATAGAGATTATGGAAGACATGCATGATGGGATTTTTGGCACTCATTCTAGTGGTCATACTATGGCAAAGAAGATATTGAGAGCAGGATACTATTGGTCTACCATGGAAGATGATTGCTATCAACATTCCAGAATATGTCATAAGTGTCAAATCTATGCTGATAAAGTGCATATACCTCCAGCTCCATTGAATGTGTTGACTACTCCTTGGCCTTTTGCTATGTGGGGCATATATATGATTGGTGAGATCAAGCCTACTGCTTCTAATGGGCATCGTTTCATCCTTGTTGCTATTGATTACTTTACAAAGTGGGTAGAGGCAGCTTCATTTGCATCTGTTACTAAGAATGTGGTGGCTCGTTTCATTAAGAATAATCTCATATGTAGGTATGGCATCCCTGAAAGGATTATCACAGATAATGGCTCTAATCTGAACAACACTATGATTACTGATCTCTGCACGCAGTTCAAGATTAAGCATCACAACTCTTCTCCATATCGTCCAAAAATGAATGGGGCAGTAGAAGCTGCTAAGAAGATTCTACAAAAGATGACAGTTACTTATAAAGATTGGCACGAGATGTTACCATTTGCTCTTCATGGTTATCGTACTACAATACGTACTTCAACATGGGCAACCCCATTCTCCTTAGTCTATGGTATGGAAGCAGTTCTTCCCATTGAAGTTCAGATCCCCTCCTTAAGAATCATGAAGGATGCAGGTTTGGATGAAGATGAGTGGATTCAGACTCTACTGGACCAGATAAATTTGATTGATGAGAAGAGGTTGGCAGCTGTTTGTCATGGTCAGATGTACCAGAAACGGATGATCAAGGATTTCAATAAGAAGGTTAAGCCAAAGGTATATCAGGCTGGTGACCTAGTAATCAAGCGTATCATACTACCACAGGGTGATCCTAGGGGAAAGTGGACTCTTACATATGAAGGACCATTTGTGGTGAAAAGATTATTTTCAGGAGGTGCCATGATACTTACTACTATGGATGGTGAAGACTTCCCACAGCCTGTAAACGCAGACATAGTTAAAAAATACTACGCATAAAAAGAGACCCGCTAGGTTGACTGGCCTAGGCAAAAATAAGGGCATCCCGGCGAACCAAAAGGGTTCGGGCAAAAATTAGGGATATATATAAAAAAGTGTACACCCGGCAAGTCGAAAACTTGAAAGGGCGGCTTGGGCAAAAAAGGGTATCCCGGTGGATTGAAAACCTGAAAGGGCAATCCAGGCAAAAGTTAGGGATTAAAGCGTATAACTATGTCTCGTTTGGATCACTCATATAGCCCCAACTAGTTGTGCTACTTAATTCAAGCTCGAACAATAAAGATCAATCCAATAGTTTCCGTCTCAACAACAAAAGATGAGATACTTGAAGATAATGGCAATAGTAGAATTGAAACTCAATAGGATTATTTCTCACATAGCTGATTTTCTTTGTTTTGTAAAAAAGTTTCACGACGAATTCCTCTTACTAGGATTTCTGTCTCCTTGTATAAACTTGCCTATGTATAGGTCACTTTATAATATAAATAAAATTTCATCTTTGAATCCAGATTTACTTTTACCCTATTTACATAAGCGAAAATGTCCATTGGTTGTGTTTGAATGTATGTATGCTTTTGAATATGATTGATGTTTACCAGAAATGTATAAAATGCAGTAATAGTATTTACTAAGGACGAATGAGGGTAGTAGTTCAACGAAGCTTCGCCGGTTCATCCCCACAGGACAACTACAAATCCCCAGCAGAGCAAATCTATCTTTATAGATACTTCGAGTTACATCTCCCTTTGAATTTATGTCCATCTCTTTTATCCTCGGTCGGGATACTCAGGAACTTATTCCTCAATAGAAGTTCAACGAACGAAGACAGAAGGTTATAAGTACTATATTATCAAACAAGACGGGAACGAGGTCCTCATATTCTTCAGCAACGAATCGGGATTTATTTTCCCTAGTTAGCAGTTGTTATACAAAGATATCCAGACGCTTCAGGCTGCATGATTCATACATACATCATTTATATCATAACATAACATATACATAAATGCATAATACATTTACTTAGATGCACCATGCCATGCATGCATACATATTGCATAAACTAACCTTTTCCTTGCAGGATGGTTATATACAAATAAAATACTATCAACAATTCACAACAGGTCAGAGACGACCTATACGAAGGTCTAGTGCTGATACTTCATTCAAGTTGTCCTTGGATAATAGGCAAACGGTCTATGCAAAGATCTATTCCCTAATCCAGGATATATTCACAACAGGTCAGAGACGATCTATACGAAGGTCTAGTGCTGATACTTAATCATTACTCAAGATGTCCTTGGATAGTAGGCAAACGGTCTATACGAAGATCTATTCCCTAATCCAGGATATTTTCAAGGGATATAATCGCCACGAAGATTTAATCCTGATATTCTTTTGTCCTTGGATAGTAGGCAAACGGTCTATACGAAGATCTATTCCCTAATCCAGGATATTTTCAAAGGATATAATCGTCACGAAGATTTAATCCTGATATTCTTTTATCCTTGGATAGTAGGCAAATGGTCTATACGAAGATCTATTCCCTAATCCAGGATATTTTCAAAGGATATAATCGTCACGAAGATTTAATCCTGATATTCATTTATCCTTGGATAGTAGGAAAACGGTCTATACGAAGATCTATTCCCTAATCCAGGATACTTTCAAAGGATGTAATCGTCACGAAGATTTAATCCTGATACTCTTTTTGTCCTTGGATAGTAGGCAAATGGTCTATACAAAGATCTATTCCCTAGTCCAGGATATTTTCAGGAGATTTAATCCTGATACTCTTTTTGTCCTTGGATAGTAGGCAAACGGTCTATACGAAGATCTATTCCCTAGTCCAGGATATTTTCAGGAGATTTATTCCTGATACTCTATTTGTTCTTGGATAGTAGGAAAACGGTCTATACGAAGATCTATTCCCTAGTCCATGATATTTTCAGAAGATTTAATCTATTTTGGATAGTAGGCAAACGGTCTATATGAAGATCTATTCCCTAGTCCAGGATATTTTCAGAAGATTTAATCTATTTGTTCTTGGATAGTAGGCAAACGGTCTATACGAAGATCCATTCCCTAGTCCAGGATATTTTCAGAAGATTTAATCCTGATATTCTTTTGGTCCTTGGATAGTAGGCAAACAGTCTATACTAAGATCTATTCCCTAATCCAGGATATTTCCAGAAGAGATAATTCTCACCATGTTGCATAAACGATTCAGAGACGGCCTATACGAAGACCTAGTACTGATGTCCAGTATCAACATCAAGATATTATCACCTCCTGATATTATGGATGGCATCTATAAGCCCATCTCCAGTTCTTCCAAGTGGCATCTTCAAGCCCACTCAAGCATATACAATTAATCATCAGTTTTACTTTACGCACCGGCGAGTCCAAATTTTTGGGCTTTTGTGTTCAATCCCCTTCAACCTTCCAGGTCACGAATGACACATATACCAATCTGACCCCTCAGGTTTCAGAAAATTGAACAGGGGCAGCTGTTGCACCCCAAAATTTGCCCTCCTCAAGACAGGACATTGTGTACCAAGAGGTTCACAAGGTTCACAAGATATCTCATGAGGTTCACAAGACATCTCATGAGGTTCACAAGGTTCACAAGGTTCACAAGACATCTCACAAGGTTCACAAGGTTCACAATTGGTCAAAAAGTTTGACAATTCCCTCAGACAATGCATCCTCCTAAGCAGTGCATCTTAAACTAGGGTTTTGGCTTTCATCAGGCTAAATGGACTTCCAAGGCTTCAAGTGAGCTTCATAGCATCCTATATGTGTTCAAGAATCCCCATGTCAAGTTTCAAGGCTTTCCCAAAAGGTTTGCTCAGTCAGATGATCAGATATGCAAAAATCAATCAAAGTGGTTAAAAAGTCAAACTGAGGTCAACTGTGGTCAAACCAAAGTCAAACTTCATGATTTTTTGCCAACATCAAGTTTATGAAGTAAAATTCATCATTTAATCAAGGTTTGATCATGATTCATCAAGGAGATTTCATATCATCAAGAATCAGGAGTTTCTAAATTAGGGTTTTCACAAGATAAGTCAACTGAACTTTGACCAGCCATAACTTTCACATGCTTCATCAAATTTTTTCCATCCAAAGCTCATTTTGAAGGAAATTGAATTCTCTACAACTTTGTATCTCACAAGCCAAGCCCAAAAATGCTTCATTTGGAAGGTATGAGCTAAGACATTATAGGTCCTTTTAAAAGTCAACAAAAAGTCAACAACTTCCAAAGAGCATAACTTGAGAATGGTAAAAGATATGGACATGAGACCAAAGAGGTTGGTTATAGGACTCTCTAAGATTTCTAAAATGTCCAAGAAAAACTTCATAGCATTTAAATTGAAGGATTTGTGCCCTTGCAAAGTTGGGAAATATTTGGGAAGTTTATGAAGCAAATGAGGCCTTAAAACCAATTTTTGCTAAATGAGCCTACCAAATTGCCATTCAATCTTTATAATGTCATCAAGCACGACCCAACCCATGCCTTTTCTGATTTTTTATATTTTATTTAGTATTTATTTGAATTTTATTCATTAAAATACAAATTAAATCAAAATCAAATATGAAAATCAAATATTTGGATGAGATTATGATTCTAGAAAGTCATAAACATCAATTATAGATGATTGATCTGATCCAAATTCGTGCTAGCTTGATTTGGCAAGGTTAGATGTGATATTTTTCAATATTTGAAAGAAGGAAACTTCATGATCAAGTCATCAATACAAAGCCCATAAATCCATAACTTTTTGACCTAATTTTCATCTCTACATATACCTGAATACATCCCAATCACAAGGGGACGAATTTCCAGCCTCCACACATATCCTTCAAGCTTCAAAATATCAAGAAAAAGTCACATTCGGTTTTGGACTTAGAGGGACTCTCAAGACAAAATAAAGGTTGCTACACGTTCCTTGGACATCACTGATGCTTTCCCAATCATCACCATCATTCAAAACCTCATAAATCATGAAAACCGAATTCATGTTCTTCATCTTTTTTTCAATTTTCGATTTCATTTAGCTATTATAAATTTTTTTTGAGGTATTAATATTGTTTGCTGTGATGTTTAGATGATTTCTGGGCAAGAACATTGAAGAATCGTGACCTAAACCGAAAACCACCATTGTTAGGGTTAGAGTTCTCAAATTGGGAATTTACGTTTTACTTAACATAAACGAATTCTAAAAGCATGATTATGACGTATGAACATCATATAATTGATCTGGGTTGCTAATTTGTATTGATATTGTGGTTTGCTTGATGTTTCAAAAACATAGGTTTTCTGGTTTATGAACACGCAGGTAAATTCGCAGGAAAAGTTGTATGAAAATTCGCAGGAAATTTGGTGAAGAAGATGAAGTTTGGCGCTGAAATCAAATTCAAATATTTGTTTTAAAATATATTGTTTTATTGTTGGTTTAATTTCAAACGCGCGCAGGTAGCTCAGTTGGTTGGTGTATTGGTCTGTGAACGAATGGTCCTGGGTTCGAATCCCCCCAGGCCATTTTGGTTTTGCTTCTATTTTTTGATATTTTGCAGGTTAATAATAAAACAATTTTTGCCCAAACCCTATCACCTGCGCATGCCTGGCCTGGTGGCAGTCTTGTTGGTCCAAGGGAGAAAGGGCCTAGGGCGTGGGTTCGATCCCTGCCCCAGGTAAGTTTTTTTTATTCATTTTCTTATTATTTCTTTATTTGTTTTATAATTAATCCAAATTATATTTTTATAAGAAAATTATTTTTAAATAATAATATGTAAATATATACAACTTCATATGTTCTAAAATTTTTCTAATTTATTTTCTAAAATTTAATTCGGTTTGTATTTAATTTAAAATTAGTTTATATTATTATTGTATATATTTTTTATAATTTAATTAAATTTAGATTAAATAATCAAAACCCTAATCCTGATTTTTCTTAATTGTAAAATCAACCCTAATTTTTGTTTAACTTTAAATATTAAATTTAATTAATTTTTTCTAATATATAATTAATCATGTTTTGTAAATAGTTATTATATGGTTTATTATTATTATTCTCATTATATTATTTTCTTTTAAAAAATTCTTTAAAATTGCTTATTTAATTTAAAAATATTCTCTTAAATTGTATATATTTTGTATATTTGTGCTAACTTCTTCTTATTATAATTATTTTATTACTAACCATTTTAATTATAATTTCTCTATTATATATATTTGTTATTCATATTATAATGTAATTGCGAAAGCCTTGTAATAGTCGTAGGTTTATTAGTTTTTTTTATGTTATTGTTTATAAATATTTTTGCCATGGTTAGTAACTATAGGGAGTGATAACCTGTTGGTGATTTAAAATTAATTTAGAATGACTTACTTAATAAGATAAATATATGAATATGACCACTCACACACGTAAGTCGATCTTTGATCGCCATCTTGCACTTTCTAAGGTTACTCCTCATGTTGCCTAATTATAAGGTCAGGTAAGGTGTCTTAAAGCAAAGTCCATTCATTAATATCATCAAGTCCCTTTAAGATTATAAGATCAAGTCCCTTCGAGGTTGCCTACGGTAAATGATCTTGTCCCTTCGAATAAAAGATGATAAGTCCCTTCGTATTGCTAAGACACCTTACAGTTGCCTAAATACAGATGTCCCTTCACATGTCCCTTTCACATCCAAGGTAATGACTACCTATTCCTTAATAATAGGGATAGTCTTACCATTGAAAGAACATATAAGAACACTAAAGATTTAATTTAGGGTAGGTTCCTCTTAAGTACTTGCTCACCTTTTCAAAATACTTCATTACACTTCACATTTCAAACAAATTTTCAAAACAAAGTCTTTATATACATCCATACGAGGATCATTATAAAGTACTTAGAAATTTTTTAATCACACACTACACTTTCTCAAAACAATTTAAAGTGAGCTAAGTAACTAAGAGCCCATGGATAACCATGGATATAAAGGGTGCTAACACCTTCCCTTTGTATAACCTACCCCCCGAACTCAAAATCTTTTTAAGGTCTTTCCTGTTCTTTTATGCCCTTTCCTTTTGGATAAAATAAAAGTCGGTGGCGACTCTTGCTATCCGCAACATTTAAACTAAAGTCAGTTCACCCACCGTGTTACAGTGCCACTCTAGCCCGTGGAGGAACTTGAGATGGATCGTTGAAGATGGTTACTGTAGAGACTTTGCTTTCCTTTACAACTTTGTCAAACTGCAACATTCCTTCATTAATCATACTTTGGATCTCTATTTTCAACTGCTCACAACCATTTGGAGTTTCAACACATCTTGAGCAATCACTTCCACAACCTGTAAACATACCCCTCTGGGCCAAACATGCTTTAACAACACTCAACGGAGTCTGCAGGTCGTTGACATCACGCACCAAGTTTAGATTCTCCCCTTCATCAATTTCCCCAACCGTACCTCCGTGAGAAGGCATGGGGTTCTGTATTACATTAGGAGTAGGAGCGAAATTAATCGCTTTAGAATCCAGTAGGTCCTGAACAACATGCTTCAGTGCTTTGCAGTTTTCTGTGGTATGCCCGGGAGCTCCGGAATGAAATTCACATCTAGCGTTTGTATCATAACCCTCGAGGATTTGGCCTGGCTTCGGGGGTTGTAAAGTTCAGAGTTGAACCATCTGAAGCTGTAGGAGGTTCTTTAAAAGCTGTGAATAGGACATCGGTGGAGCTTCGAAATGTCTCTCTCTGGTCTTCTGGGGGTAATATGGACGAGGAGCTCTTTGTTGATACCCTTGTTGGCGTGGCGGCTGCGGTGGTAGGACTTGTTGTTGAACAGGTTGAGCTGAGATAGTGACAGGGGCCACTTGCTAATAAAAACCTCTGTTACTTCCTCCCCTCTGCGCGTACACTGCCCCGGTCTCTCCTTCTCTCCTCTTCACGAAGGGTTTCTTGCCACCAGAACTAGAAGCACCCCCATTCTGAATCTTCCCTTGCTTGATCCAGCTTTCTACCTTCTCGCCAGTCAAGATGATATCTGAAAATCCACTTGAGGAACATCCAGCTAGCCTCTCCATGAAATTCCCAGGGAGGGTATCCAGGAATAGGTCTACCATTTCTCTCTCCAGCAAAGGTGGTTGCACTCTAGCTGCCACTTCGCGCCACCTTTGCGCATAATATTTGAAGCTCTCGGAGTTCTTCTGAGTCAGATTTTGAAGTTGAGTGCGACTGGGCGCCATGTCGATATTATATTGATACTGCTTGAGGAATGCTTCTCCCAATTCCTTCCAGCTTCTCACATAGCTTCTCCCTAGATTCATATACCATTCCAAGGACCCTCCGGAGAGACTATCCTGGAAGTAGTACATCCTGAGCTTTTCATCCCTAGTATGGGCAGCAATCTTCCGGTAGAATGCCTGCAAGTGAGTCTTTGGGCAGGAACTACCGTTATACTTGTCAAAAGTAGGCGGCCTGAATTTGTGAGGAATAACCACCCCGGGGACTAGACCCATGTCAGACACATCTATCCCCAAAGTGTCTCTACACTCGAGGGCTTTGACTTTCTCAGCAAGCATAAAAAAGTCTTGAAGATTTCCTTCTCCACCAAACCCCATGTCATTGTTGAAAGAAGGGAATTGGTCCTCCTGCCTGTCTTGTACTGGAATGAAGGTTGTTGTGCCCTACTCTGGAACTTGAGGCCCACCTGGACCATTGTTGGTGTTAGGAGGAGTCACTTGTACGTCAGGAGTGGTTACAGGAGGATTAGTCTGAGGAGGGTTGAGCCCCTGAATTGCATTTCTCAAATCTTGTTGTCCCTGAGCCATCCCTTGCATCATGACCATGAATTCCCCCATTCTGGTACGGAACTCATTAAGCTCAGTTTGCATAGCATCCATGACTGTCCTCTGGTTGTTGCGAGTTGCGTAACGATGCAGGATATTCTGTCGAGGATGACGGGTCTTGGCGGCCCTCGCAATCTTTTCCTGAAATGCAGATAAGTTAAGCAACCCATAGAAAACCTGCAAAACAAAGAAAAAATGAAAATGATGTGTATGAAATGCAATGTGTTCCTTTTATTCCTAAGGCTTTAATTACTTTCCCATTCTGGTGTTGAGAAAATATCCCTTGCAAGAAAATTTTGTGTGACATTCAAATTTGAAGTGGTGGCATTTATTTTGTGTCCGTCTAACAGATATAACCAGAGACTTCAAGTAACTCGGAAGGCAATTGGAATAACAAAGATCCTTACAAGGTACAAATTCAATATTCCAAGAAAGAAAAAGTATATCAAGAAAGAGGGGATTCCCACAACAAGTTTGTGGGTAATCCAAGTCTTATGCATATACAACTAAAGCTTAGGAAAGTCTACATCCTGTAATCTCCAACTGAGGCGCTTGACATTTTGCAACATCTGAGCTATATCCAGATGCGTAGGCTCCTGTACAAGCTTCTGAATTAGGATATCCCTAAGGTCAAAGGAGGCATGCAATTCATTGATTTGTTGTAGGAACACATTTTCACTTTCTTGGCTTGTAATGGAATCATTCTTGGCTCTCTTGACATTAGCTTTCAATTTCAAGTCTTCTATTTCTTTCTGAGTTTCCTTTACTGCTTGTTGGCTTTCTTCTATACTTTGGAGACGACACTTCTCTTGATGATAAGCCTTCTGAAGGAGCTCTCTCTGTCCATCCAAAGAATCCTGAAGACTCTTGATATCCATCTTATGCTTGACTTCCAGCTCTTTTTGCTTCATCAAATTGTCTTCCCACTTCTCTTGCCATAAGGTGACAGCTTCATTGGCTTCATTCAAATCTTTCCTCTCCTTCCGGTGCTGGGCCACCTTGTGAGTTTCAGCTAATCCCATTTTCTTGAAGTAGAGCTCTCTCTCCTGAAAGTCTTGCTGCTTGAGCCTAACCATCTCTTCAGCTTTGTGAGCTCTTTCCTCCAACTTTTGGTTTTGCATCTTCAATTTCTGGCATGAATTGTAGGCTTCTTGATTCTCTAACCTGAGTTGTTGAACCAAGGCTTCCAACTTTTGATAATCTTGAAGAGGAACTGAAGTTGTGGGTGCTACCTCCTTAGGGTAGAGAGGTGTTTCCTTAGAGAACGGGAGCAACATAGTTTTTACACGATCTTCCAACCAGCTGGCAAAAGGATCATAAGTGTTGGGATCTACTCTCCCAAAGTCTTTCTTTCCTTTCATCACTCTAACTTCCCAAGCTTGGGATGCTAGTATGCTTATCTTGAAATTTCCTTATGCTGGAAAGTATAAAGACTTATTTGTATCTTCAATCAAAGGTACATCTCATAAAGGATAGCCAAATTGTTTCCTGGATAAGATAGGATTGTAACTAATCCCACCCTTCCTTCCTATCAAAGGAACACTTGGGAAGCTACCACAACTGACTAATATTTCTTTGCCCACAAGGTCCCTGTTGCATCCCCATGAAATGTCAACTGAGGTTAAGCCCATTAATCTTTTGGACCACTTCCAAGACTGTTTCAAATCCTGAAAAGGTCCTGATTTAGGGAGTTTCCTTACAAACCATTCAGCAAATAGGGGAGCACAACAATTTACATGTCCCATCCTCTTTTCATTCCTGTGGTCAACTCCATAGTAAAAGTCAGCTAGCAATGTAGGTACAGGATTTCTTTTGACAAAGATGGTAATGGCCTCCATACTAATTAGCCCTTTCTCTCCTGGAAATAAACTGATTCCATATACTATCATGGCTAATAATGCTTTGAAGTCTTCCCATTTCTTTCCCAATGCCATGATATGTGCCTCTGTAATAAGAAAATCCAAAGGGATCCCCTTACTTTGGCCAACTTCTAATCCCATCCTGAGTCTGAGCATACTCAAATGACAGGCAACAGTGATATCCTCATGAGGAGGGGTCCTCTCTGAAGCATAGTAAGGCATACCTTATTTAATAGGAATCTTCAGCATACTAGAAATCTCCTCTAATGTAGGTGCCAAGACATAATCAGGGAAAACAAAGACCCTCAGCTGTGGATCATAGAACTGCAACAAAGAATGCAAGCTATCCCTCTGGTCAACTGTGGGCTTGCTCACATAATCCAGAATCTTGCCAAACTCTTTCCTGAAATCATCAAGGACTTTGTCACCCATCAAGCTAATAAATCCCTGAATACTCTCTGTCTCCGGTTGTGGGAAAGTATAGTGGACATTTCTTTTCCTTGGAACCTCCATGTTGAAGCAGCAAATATGACCAGAAATGGGAGGTAATGAACCCTGAGAATAAAAAGAACACAAATGATTAATGATGTTATGATGTTATGCAAGGCTAGGCATGTGATCAGTGATGTGTCTGTGTAGTGAATCAAGTGATCAAGTGTCTGTGCAAGGCCACAACATCATCACAAGTATCTCTGATCAGGAGTTCATGACTTCAGAATCCATAATTAACAAAACAAGATCATATCACTGAAGTGTACTGGCATACATGGGTATGTTGAAGTTTTGGGTTCCTGCAAACCTGTAAACCCCTCCTAATATCACAGGTGTGCTACTCAGGTCAACATCACGGACTCTCAAAGCCGAATAGCAATAATACGTTCACCATTTCTGAGAAATGGCTCATGACCAAATCAGGGAATCGGTTTGGCATTATATACTACTCAGGGAGGTCTCAGCTGAGTCCAAGGAAACAAGCATCCCTCATAAGTCCTCAGCTTCAAGCACTGAATCGAGAAACAATAGTACATTCATCCTGAAGGGTACAATACTATCGTCATACGAACAGTTTGCCTTAACTGGATTCCTGTGAGAGAACCAGGCCATCATATGCGAGTTCCCAGTGGGCCCTCAGATGCGAGTGGGTTTGCCAAAAAATGTGGTATGCCACTGTCATCACTGGAGAGGGATGTTTCCAAAAAGGTTCTCAATGATCGGTCCCCTGACTGCACATAACTATCAAGGTTGTGTATTGTCCCAGAAAGATTCCGGCATCAATACATTTCCGAGAAGGTCGCAAGTCAAGGTGTGGAACTCACTACTACCAACATAGCAAGATGCCATGAAGCCAAAGTGACTGTCCACTCTAAGTCCTAGGGTGCACTCGAGCCCCGGTTACGAGCTCATATCACATTAACCCCATACCACAGAAAAAATGAAAACCAAACAGTCCAGCATATGATGCATGTGAAAATAAATACTGAAAGCAGTAAATAAAGTTGTAAAATAAACTGTAAACGAAAATAATAAATAAGCACAACAGCACACACACATAAACACCCAAAGAAACAAAAAAAAAACAGGCGCTAGGATTGACTCTACAAGGGAAACTAGATATTCTTTGTTTGATCCCCAGCAGAGTCGCCAGCTGTCGCTCCCGGGATTTTCATCCTAGTACAAACGCGAAAGTGGCGCGGAAAAGGTAGAGTCTCCAGCCATGCATTTTTATCCCGAAAGAATGGGAAAGGTAATGCTGCACACACCTAAGGAAGAAGGAAAGGACAAGGTCCTGCGAACCAAAGATCTGGGTTCGGGAGTCGGTTACGATCTGGGAAGGTATTAGCACCCCAGACCGTCCGCCGTACCCGACGGGATCCACGCTTGTTGGTTTGTTTCAAAGGGTGAGAGATAAAATGCCGCTGAACAAATGAACTGCTAACTAGAATGGGAATGGAAATGAGAAAGCAACTGGAAAAGAGAAAGAACAGAAGGGGGAAAATGTAGGGAAAATAAAGAATGTGTTCGAATGGGCCCTACCCTACTGCCTACGTACCTCATCGGGAAAATGAGGATCAGAGTCGACGTAGTTCGCCTAACTAAGGCGGGAACTATTTGTTTGTGTTTGTTTATAGATGGAACTGTGTATGTCTATGCTCAGGTGTTGCAGGCTCGTCTGGTACGAGTGCGTTTACCGTCTTGCATGCGAGACAAGTCGTCGCGAGTTCGCATTATGAGTGAATGAGATGAGAAGAGAATTCCCGAAGGAAAGTCGCTTGTTGTTTGTTATTTGCTTTTTAAGAGTTTTGTATGAATTTGGCACAAGGAAGTGAATTCAAACTCTTTTCCATGGAATGTGTACTTGCTACTACATTCCAAGATGGAATAATAGAACAAGCATACCAATCAAGGAGAATTTATCCAAGACTTGTTTCCTAGGATTAGGGTTTAAGTTCACTAGCTTGTTGAACTTTATTAAGTGTTTTTGTAGCTTTTGTGAAGAAGTGTCTTTTATGTTTTCTTTGTGAAACAACCCCTTGATGAGACTTGTACATCATGCTATACAAGCTTACACTATTCCAAGATGGAAATAATGCAAGTGTCCCATGGAATAAGGCTATACACAAGGGATCCTTTCATGCATTTATTAAGTCTTTTGGATTTTGTTTGAAGATGAGAAAGAAGACTCAAATGGAGAAAAGGACAAAACTATGGGAGACTAAGACACAACCCTAAGTTATTCATTGAAATGGTGGTCCTAATGGTGAGTGAGGCTTTTCTAAACCTAAAGAGCAAAAAGAAAAGGGAGAAGAAAAATGACGCAACTTACTTCTTAAGGAAGATAAGTTGACCCTAACAAAGGGAAATCCTACCAATCACAAATATGGAAGGAAAAAAATGAATTAAATGCATAAAGGAAATGCATAAAAAATAAAAGGATAAGGTGTAAGGAAACATACCTTTCCCTCCCTACAAAACAAGGATTAGTGTGCATTTTATTAAAAAAATAATAAGGCAAACATACACTAATTAAATCCTAATAACTCTAGGACTCAATCTAAAATCTATCTTAATTATAGAGAACTAAAAAAAATGCTAAAACAAAAATTCAGCACCTACTACAGCCCCTAATACACAAACAGCTACCAAAATAATGCATAACACAAAGCAACTTTTTACAGCCAGCATGCAGCATGAAAAGGTAGGTGTAAAAAGTCAAATACAGCATGCAAACATAACAAACAACATGTATTCTACAATACCTATATGCAAAGCCAGCTATGAAATGTAAAATACAGATTTGATTATTCTTATTTTTTAATGCACAAACTCAATGAAAAATGTACTAATTAAACATGAATATGCATTTGAACATAGATCAACATACATAATTGAAAGAACATGAGCATTTTTGAGGGATTATGAAAGAATGCACCACATGATTTCTTATGCAACAAGTATGCAAAATATGGCACATGAACATGCATATGAACATAATGAGCATTGATCATGAACATGCAATATGATAGATCAACAAGAATGCCAAGCTCAATGCAAAATTCATAATTGAATTGATGTGAATGCTATGATCAAACATGTAACCAAATGCAACCAAATGCACATACATACATGATAATGTGAAATGCAACAAACATTGATACAATGAAATGCAAAATGATTTAACGCAATGCGAAAGATGCAAAAACAGAATGCAACATGATTTTTTTCATGAAAAAATAATGCATAAACATAGCAACAAAATGCAATAAATCAAATTATACACAAAGGAACACATAAACGCATAATATGCAACATGAACGGAAACGCGTCGAAACGACTCGAAATGGGGGAATGAGATGTCGAAACCAACCTAGAAAATTCCCTAAAATCAGTACCTAAACATGCATGAACATTAGAGGCAATAGAAAGCAAGACTAAGCTATCAAATAAGCAAAAATTCCAAAATCTAACAGCGTTAACCGGCTAACGGACCTAAAACAACACTGATTTGTGGCAAAAACACACGCGTTAACTGGTTAACCAAATGGTTAACCGGTTAACACTGATCAGAATGTGAAAAAAAAGTTTAGAAATAAGTGCTTTTGGCCACAAACTCACTTCTAATGATCTCTTACATACACATGGAAATGTTAACACGAATTTCTACTCAATTAGGGCTTATTTACACATGCTAGAACCTATAATTATCTACGCCTTAACTTCTAATCCATTAAAAATCAC
Source organism: Lathyrus aphaca (assembly GCA_963966055.1). Lineage (NCBI taxonomy): Eukaryota > Viridiplantae > Streptophyta > Magnoliopsida > Fabales > Fabaceae > Lathyrus > Lathyrus aphaca. The sequence continues at coordinate 89,766,745 of OZ014523.1, forward strand.
AAATCGCAAGCAACACATAACGAAAACGTAATTAATCACAAGCAATACGAAAAGCAATTAAAGAATGCCGAAATGGTGAGATGAAGAGAATCACTTAAAGCTAAACTGATTTAGATCACAAACCTAAGAAGCGAAGAAGTGCTTCGGTGGATGTTGCAAGAATCGGAGCTTGATCGAAGAGAAAACCAAGAAAACCGCGAATCTGCAAAATAAATGCGTTCTTGATGCTTGAACCTTCGTGCACTTCCGATAAGTCGAAATCCTCACAAAAATCAGTAGCTTCTTCTTCTACAATCAACAAATCAATGGAGGTTGGAGGCTAAGCTTCAAGATCTTCAAGTTTCAATGTGAAACTTGAAGAGCTTCTTCAAAAAAGCTTTGGTGAAAAGGGAAAATGGAGGAAAAGTGAGAGAGAGAAAAAGTGATTCTAGAAGTTGTGAGAGAGTGAAACATTTGGAAACAAACTTGCGAACCTTTTGCATTGAAGTGATTAGTGATTATACAGGGGCTAGGCTTGGAGCTAGGTATGGGAATTAAGTTAGGTTTAGGAATGGAGTTAGGTTAGTAGTTAGTTAGGGTTAGGGTTGGAGAAGGAATATTCCTTGGAATATTCCTTGGAATACTCTAGAAGGTTGTGGAACATGGTAGAAGCATCCAAGGGAAATTGAGTGGAATTGAAGTGGAAAAATAAGAGGGAAAAAATGAAAGAAAATGTGGAAAGAAAGTGGAAGGAAAAGTGGAGGGAAAAGTGAAATTAACCACTTTTCAAATGATCTTTTTTTTCTCTTGATTTATTTTATGATTCCTCTGTCATTTCTTGACCAAATTTGAGCCAAAGGATCATTGTAACCCTAATTTAATGATTTTGATCTTAAAAGTCTGGAGTCGACCCTTTTTTACCTAGCTCGATTGCCTTTTCCCCGATTCCTCGATTTTCAATCATCTGGCCAGTCGAACCTCTTCCAAAATGATTTTGTGGATGAAATTTGAACCCTAGGCACTTGACATCATATATAAGGCAATGGAATCCTCTTTGTATCAAAACTTCATGTAGAAGCCTAATAGAATGAAACCCTAATTTGGCCTTTTTCCCCAGGAGATGTTGCACTGCTTGCCTCCTTTGATCAAATCAAATCTTTCCATGGCATGTGGCTTCAAGTGAAGACTTGTGGGATGCTGTGAACCCTTTGCAGAAGGTTGAGAAGCTTTGTGGCCCTTTGATTGCCTTTGTAATGGCTTTAGTTTCTCCATTCATTGATCACATACCCATGCCTTAGCTATGCTATTCATGATGCAATGTTTTTGGTTATTTGATGAGCTTATGTATGCTAAATGATATGCAAAATGTTGAGGATATGAGAGGGAAAATTTTGAGGTATTACAGCTGCCCCTATTCAATCATCTACAAGCCTGAACGAATATATGCGAGAGATTTTAGACGTTCAAGGTATGGAATGATTGAATACTCGAATAAAACCTGGAAATTTGAACTCGGGTAATAACATATGCTGGAAAGAATGCCATCCTCAAATGACAATTCTCACAAGATCCTCGGATCTAACACGAAACCATCCTCGAATGGAGACGCAATGGCATACCGACCTCAGTCGATAACCAAAAGCATAAAGAATGACCTAAGACAGACTTTGCAAAAGAGACAAACTGACCTCAATCATTAAGCTCAAAATGGTCGATCATCCTCGAATGATAGCCACAACAACAAGACCAACCTCAAAAGGACTTGAAGAAAAGAATTCCATCCTTAAATGACAATTCTCAAAAGATCCTCGGATCTGAAACGAAACCATCCTCGAATGGAGACGCAATGGTATACCAGCCTCAGTCGATAACCAACAACAAACAAAGACTAACCTCAGGCAGACTTTGCAAAAGAGACAAACTGACCTTAATCAATAAGCTCAAAATGGTCTACCATCCTCGAATGATATCCACAACAACAAGACCAACCTCAAAAGGACTTGAAGAAAAGAATGCCATCCTCAAATTACAATTCTCAAAAGATCCTCGGATCTAACACGAAACCATCCTCGAATGGAGAAGCAGTGGTATACCGGCCTCAGTCGATAACCAAAAACAGAAAGACTGACCTCAGACAGACTTTGCAAAAGAGACAAACTGACCTCAATCAATAAGCTCAAACTGGTCTATCATCCTCGAATGATAGCCACAACAACACAAACAAGACCGACCTCAGAAGGACTTGAAGAAAAGAACGACATCCTCGAATGACAATTCTCAAAAGATCCTCGGATCTAACACGAAACCATCCTCAAATGGATATGCAATGGTATACCGGCCTCAGTCGATAACCAAAAACAACAAAGAAAATAGGACAAGATGGAACGGGATCGTTGTACATAAACGAGAGCCCAGAGAAACAGGACCGTTGTACAAAACGAGAACCTGCAACGCGATTGTTTTACAAAACAAGACGCGGAATGGGTGACAAACATTGATCTGAAAAGATAAGGATGTCTGAAAAATGATATTGGTATCCTTTGTGCGGAGTACTTCAGGTTGAGAAGATGTTATAGGTTGTATGTAACACCTCAAACTGGCCCATGCTGGCATGCATATGCTTGGATTTATGGCGTAATGTTCCATGAGGATGGAAATGCTACGCTCTGGAGGATGCAAATGCAATGATGATTATGCAAATGCAAATGCAAAGGATCTCCCGGAAAGAAGACTGCAAGTATCCCAGATGGCTTGACTGGGGAGGAACTGATGATCACTGCATTGATCTGGTTAATCCCGGTGAGGAGGAAACAACTCTACGGGGAAAGTTGTTAATGATACACCGACTCTGAACTGCCGCCATTGCCAAAAATAAATTGGACTTTGAGATTGGAGAGCCAAGACCCTGCTGGAGATGGACCCTTCTTCCACTCTGGTGGGGAAATGGAGACCTTCTGACTTGGCTGGGAACCAGAGGTATGACAAACTCTTGAATAGCCAATTTATACTCATTAATAGGTTAATCAGACATATCCTTTCTTAAAGCATTTGACCACTTTCAAGTTTTTTAATCTTGTTTTTATAGAAATTTAGTTCATCTCTTATAATACCATATTTCTTCTTTATAATTTTCATATGTTTGAATTTCTGTTGACATATATCCATAAGATCTTTACATAAAGTAATTAAATCAGATATAGAAAGTTTAGAGAATACCTCTTATGTATCTTCTGAATCTGAGACGGAACCAACTTCTAATTTTGAGTCTGAGAATGTTGAGGCCACTAGAGCTAGATTTTCTTCTTCTTCTTTCTTGTTATCTTTTTCTTTGTCATCAAGTTCACCCCATGTTGCCATGAGAATTTTCTTGAACTTAATTCTGAAGTTGTTCTTATGGTAGCTTTATTTTTTGGCTTTGTCTTTCTAAATCTCTTGACAATCAGATATGAAATGATTAGGCTTCTAACAGTTGAAGAAGCCTTTTTGATCATCCTTGTTATCTTTATAGTTTGTTCCTCTGAAGCCATATATTTTTCTAGAGAACCTCCTGCTTTTTTAGCAAGATAATGAAATTTCATTACGATGAAAGCCATTTCATCATTATCAGAATCTTTATCAAAAGCTTCAGCATCAGTGGCTTTGTTTTATGCTCCCAAGTATGAGAATATTTATCAGACCTCCCAACAAATTTCTAAGCAAGATACTTTGCTCTCTTTATTGTTTCTTCATCTCCATTGAGTTATAACTCATTGATTTAGAGATTACTTATCATACTTTCAAGACAAATATTGTTCAGGTCTTTAACTTCCTGAATAGTTGTCACCTTAGGTTTGTATTTGACATGAAGACTTCTAAGAATTTTCTTGACATGATCAAAGGTGGTGTAGCTTTTTCTCAAAATTTGAAGCCCAAACACAATAACTTGAAACCTTAAGAACAAAGTTTCAATGTTATCATCTTCTTTCATTTTGAATAGATCATATTGGTGAACCATAAGAGTTGCTTTGGCATCTTGAACTTGTTGATTTCCTTCATAGGTAGCACATATGGATTTAAAGATGCTATGAGCAATGTATTTATCAATGGTTTTGATATGCTCAAAATGAGGTCAAGCATCAACCAAGATGCCTCTTACTCTATGATGTTTTATGTAAATATTTTTCTGAGTAGGTGTGAGAGGATTTCTGCCAGACATTATTCCAACACCATTAATCTGAATCCTAATACCATATTCCAAGATGTGCCACAACTCATCATGAATACTTATGATATGAGTATACATCTTGATTTTCCACCATTCAAATTCACTATAGTCTCCACTGAATGTTGGAGGACTAGCAAGATAGTTGTTCCTGTACTTTGATGATGATTGTTACCACCACGAGGAGAATCCCGCTTGAACCAATTATTTCAGGTCATAAGTCATTGTTAAAATGTATTCTTCTCAGGATCATTTCTGCACCATTATTAAGTGTTCAGAACATGCCTTGCTCTGATGTCGAGTGAAGATGAGAAAAACACAAGAAAGGGTTTGAATTTTGTTTGTTTTTCTAAAACTTTATCAACTTCTGCTTTTGACTGATCTTTTTTATAGTTTGAACCTCTGATTCAGAGTATGAATCAGAGTCATTTAGAGTCTAATCTCCTAATATCTTTATCTGATTCTGCAACAGAATCTGACTCAGATGTAAACAATAGATAACATCAGAATAATGTTCAGAAGCAAGTAAAGTAAAAGAATAAGACACAATGAGTTTATCCTGGTTCGTCTCATAAACTAAGAGTAGTCTAGTTCCCTTGTACTTCCAAGGGATTTCCACTATAACCAAATCTGATTACAAAGGCTCAAGCACATAAGAAAGAGACTTCATTTGCTTACACATACAAATATAAGACTTCCTTGCTCAGACACACAAGTCTAAGACTTCCTCGCTCAAGCCCACAAGCTCAAGACTTCCTTACTTTAGCACACAAACTAAAGACTTCAAATACACAATCACACACTACGCCAAAATAGACTTTTAATAGCGCACCTTAGACAGCGCTTTAATATGAAAGCGCTTTTAAAGGTTAAAATTAAAATAAAACGCGGAAAATGTTCTAAAAAAAGAGAAAAAGCACTGCTAAAAGTCATACCTTAGACAACGCTTTCTGAAAAGCGATGTCTAAGGTAGACCTTAGATAGCGCTTTCAAAAAGCGCTTTTAAAGGTATATCTTAGATAGCGCTTTTTAGGAAAGCGATGTCTAAGGTTTTTTATATTTAAAATAAAATAAAATCAAAAACACTGTCTAATGTAGCCCTTAGACAAAGCTTTTGGAAAGCGCTGTTTAAGGGCTACATTAGACAGCGCTTTCCACAAAAGTGATGTCTAAGGTCTAATTAAATGAAATATTTAGAAACTCAGAATCATATTTTCATTCTTTTCCTCTTTCTTCTCCCCTGCGAACGCGTTACTTCTACAGTGAAAACCCTAACGAAACTCCATTTTTCTTTCTAAAACCTCCATTAACGCCATTGGTGAAGGTGTTCGTCCATTAACACCGCTCGGGAAACCTCCATTATCGCCGCCGATCGTGAAGTTACTGAGTTCGGGTGTTCGGGAAACCTCCATTTTTCTTTTCTTGAAGTTACTAACTTCGTCCTCTAGTTTGTGAAGGTACCTTTTTGTTGTAGTGAATGTCATTGTTATGTTATTGTTATGTTAGGGCAATGTCATTTAAATGTATTTTGATAAATATGATTTTGTGAAGAATAGTGAAAATAGGCAATGTTAATGTTGATTATGTTAGGGAAAATATTTTTTGAAGAATAGTGAAAATAGGAAAATATTGAATATGTTAGGGAAAATATTTCTTTGATAAATATGATTTTGTGAGAATAGTGAAAATATTGATTGTGTTAGTGTAATGTCAATGTTGTTATGATTCTGTGAAGAATAGTGAAAAATCAGATTATGTATCTCTATTTTCGTTTGGATTTTACGTTATGTATATGAAATGTCATTTGGATTTACGTTGTTTATATAGTGAAAATATGTATCTCTTATAAGTAGTAAAACCATGGATAAAACATGGATCTGTGCCGATCGATTGTCCAAAGAGTACGATAATGGGGTTGCAGAATTTGTTAAGTTTGTTGTTCAACATGTTAAAAACCCCAGACGGATGAAATCTCCTTGCTTGCGTTGTTGTTATATTGGTAAGGTTGACACAGATGGATTAAAATCGCATTTACTGAGGCATGGAATTGATCGAAGTTATTAGTGTTGGAAATTTCATGGTGAGAAAATTAACGAGAATGTTGAACCGAGTGGGAAAAGTAATACGACCTATGCTTTAGACGACAAAGACACAGAAACATACGATTATGATCGAGTTGAAGAGATTATAGAAGCACTTGAAGAAGATCTTCATGATTGACGCTCCCACCAAATGACACCTGGTCAGAAAGGGGTACAGACGCGAACGGTCGGCGAAAGGAGAGAACATGAAGATGAACTGAAAAGAGTCGCCAGCTAGGCATTTTTATCCCGAAGGAAAGGTAATGCTGCATAAACCTAAGAAAAGATGGATAAGACGGTTGCGAACCAGAGAAACTAAGAAAGGGGGTTGGTTACAACCTGGGAAGGTATTAGCACCCAGATTGTCCGTCGTACTCGACGAGATCCACGCTTGAAAGTTTGTGTTTAAAGGGGTAGTGTCAGTCCTATTCTGTGTGCAACAGCTGGAGAAGAATACAAGTGTCAGTGTAAAAGAAGTGTGAAGTGGAGAAAAAAATGTCAGTGTAAGAAAAGAGTGCAAAGCTCAAGACAATGAGGCTTAAAAGAATAATGCTAGAAGAGGGGGAATATACAGAGACTTTTGTTCGATAACAGTTAAGTTATGCCTACGTATCCTCTCGTGCAATGAGGAAGTCAGAACACCGTAGTTCGACTCAAAGAGACTGAGAGATAAATTGACTGATGAACTACTTACTTGTCTATGCTCAAGTGTATGACCTGTCTGGCTCAGGTGCAAACTGTCTTGCATTAGACGGAAGAAGCGAGTTCTCGTTTATGAATGAGTGTGATGAGAAAAGAATCCAGGAGGAGACGATTATTGTTTGTTTTTGGTATTTTCAATCTTTTATTGCCTTTAGGGTTTGTCATAAGAAAATGAGCTTAAGCCTAAACCAAGGGTTAGTAAACTCATCACATCCTCCCTCTGATTAGGGGTAATGAGAATACCTTAAGTGTGAAGTAAATACCTCACACTTAATCACCATGATGTAGGATTAAGATCATTAACCTACTTGCATTTATCTAGATGTTTTTGGAGTTTTTGTGTTTAGTGTTAAGTAATGAGTTTAAGTCATAATCAAAGATTTAATGGACCCATTACACCATCCTAATAGAAGTATAATAGATGAGAACATTTAAGCTGAGGAAGGCTCCTCAACTTAATCCATGATTAGGGATTAACCTCATGACAAAACAAGACCTTTATTAAAGTGGATTTTAGTCAATGGTGAGATTAAGAAATGGATTTTATGGTTTGTAAGACAACTTGAGGGGGACTTGTCCATTAACACTAGGGTTAGTCCTTCTTAACCAATTAAGGAAGAATTAGAACCCTAATGCAAGGCCCAAGTTACAAGCTTATTGTCTTAGTGATTATTAGATGGATTGATTAAAGGATTTAAACACATTAAGGGTTTAACACTTAGGATTAAAGTTATACACTCCATCCTAATAGAAGGATACATGCATAACCCTAATCACAAAGTCTTAAAACCTTAAGGGTTTAGTCCTTGATTATGAGATGAGAGAGGAAGATACAAAAGATGACACAAAGGTAAAACTAATGGGGGGACTAATCAAACCCTAATTGTGATCATGCTTGGGTATTCCTAGGGTTTATGAGGTTTGCAAGAGACCTTTAAGGAAAAGCCACCAAGGAAGAAGAAAGATGGAAGGAGGAGAAGCAGAAAGAAGCAAGACAACTTACTTCAATTAAGAAGATAAGTTGCTTGAAGAAAGAAAGTGAGGAGGGAACATGAATGAGAAAGCTCACTCTAATACAAAAGTAAAATGCAGCAATGAATGCATAATAGAGATGAGAAGAGATTATGAGAAGTGAAGGCAAATTCACTTCTCAAACACTTACCACCTGAAAAGTTAGGAAAAGGAAATGAAATGAAATGAAAATGGGATGAGATGCCAAGATGAAAACCAAAATCAGAAGAATGTTAATGATGCTAATGATGCAAAGAGATTATATAAATGTATGTCATGAAATGAGGATGATCATACAAAGGATGGGAATGCAAATGAAGCATAAAGGAAACATGAAAGTTCAAGAATGCACATGAAATGAAATGAAAGCAAAACATGGAAAATGGATGATGCAATGATCAAAAATGATTTCAATGTGTCCTAAGATGTCTTATATGTCATGTGGATGCTCAAAATGTCATGGCAAGTTCATGTATGCAAGCTTATACAAGATGGATGCAAATGAAATGCAAAATTAGGGTTATATGAACATATGAGATGCAAAACTCAAAAACAGAAGCAAATGATGAGATAAAAAATTGAAATTGCACTCAAAGGAACCCTAAACCTATATTAGGTTACCATCCAAAGGGGGAGGTCAGAAGCTTAACCTAGAAGGACTTATGATTTTTCTAAGTTTCTAGGGTTTTAAGGGTGATCCTAAAGGTAAAATGCCAAACAAATTGAAAATGCATTATAAAAATAAAACAAAAATGTTTTTAGATGCGTGAAACCATGCATAGAACAATGCAAAAAGAATCATTCACAAACTCACTTTGGTTCAAAAGTTATGAATTTTTGAAGTTAGGGTTAAAAATATTCAAGTTTAAGAGCCCTAATACATTTGAAAAATGTCAAAGTATGATCAAAACCAAAAATAAATTTGTGTGGTGAGTTTGTAAATGTTTCTAAATGCCTAAGAATGTTCTCTGAATTTGTTTGTGATTTTTAAATACCTAAATGTATTTTTAATTAATTAATTCTCATTAACTAATTAAAAATAACATTTAAATTATTTAAAAATAATTTTTTAATGCAAAAAATAAAAATAAAAATATTTTCAGAATGAGAAAAATATTTAAAGCCATGATGCAAAAAATGAAATTTTTGGATGATTTTTGATATTTTAAAATAAATGTGCAAAGAAAATGCAATAAAATGTAATTAAAATGATTTTAAATGGAAAAGTATGTTGATCTGAGGGCTGAAATTCAAAGTTGGGGTGGAGGGAAAGACTGCGCGCGTTAAGGGACGACTAGGATTAAAACTGAGATTTTGAATTACTTAAACTTAATTAAGCTAAACTAATCCTAATTAGGGCTTAAGCAATGCATCTGGACCGTTGGTACGCGCGCGGGAAGGGCCATCTAACGCTCCACATTCAAACTGGGCCTAAACCCTAATTAGGGTTAATGACTCTCAGACGACCGGAACAGTGGTTCCGGTCGTCTTCTCCGACGAGCCATTTTTCTATCTCTCTCAATACGCCATGAAAATGCACCAAAATCTCCAGAAACAATCAATGATCAACAACAAACCAGAATCCAGCAACAAATCTCATTTATTTTGCCTCAATATCAAGATTCGAACACAAACATAAAAACTGAAAAATTTTCAGAACATGCATACACACTCAAATCTTAACCATTCTTCATCATTCAAAGCTCATTGTGACCAGGGAAACAAACTCTACCATTCTATAACTAAGAAAACGAATTCTGGAAAAATGTTTCAAGAAAGTACCTGAGCTTAAGCTTTCTCAGTTTGGGACTTTTAGACCTCCTCTCTTGCGCAAACCACTCCCCTTGACCTCCTGATTAAGCTTTGACACTTTGAAGGAGTTTATATGGGGTGTTTTGAAGGTTTGTTCTTCAACCGGCCAAGAATCGTGTTTTGGTTTATGGTGTTTTCAGGTTGTTTTAATGGTTGGGAAATGCTCTAATGGTGATGGTGAGTTGATCTATGAAGTTTGTTTGGATGTTTGCAGCTTGTGTGATGAGTTTTGAAGGAATGAATGCAAGAGGGATTTTTTGTGAACTTGGCTTGTGTAATGTTTCAGGCTCCAAGACTGTATGAAATGGCTTGCCTTTGGTACACATATCAAGTCCTGATAGGTCAGAGAGTGGGTGGTGGCCTATGCTGATTGGTATGGTTCAAAATGCAAAAAGTCAATTTTTGTGTAAGTGAAGGCATGGGCTGGTTCAGTGGTGGTTCAGGGGCATGGCTCGAGTCAGCTAGCTTCAAGGAGGTCCATGGAAGTCATACTTTGCAGCTGGCACAAGTGGATGAAGAGTTTTGCTCCATTTTGCAATTTTGAAGAAGTTTGGCCCCTTTTGAATTACTTGAAGTTCAAGGCATGAAATGGAATGATTCAAAACACAAATCTGATCCTTAGAGGTCACATGAGCATGTTGTGAAGTATTTGTGCATATTTTAAGCCTTTAGAATGCCTTATCATGCCATTTTGCAAAATGCCTCTTTGGTGTAAAAGTGATTTTTATGTGATTTTTCCCAACTTTGACAAGCCACAACTTGAGTTCAAAAATGAATTAGGTCAAGTTCTTGTACTTTTTGAAAAGGGAAAGATCCAATCTACAACTTTCATGACCAAGAATTTTTCATTTGAAGCATTTTTTATTAAGAAAGAGGGGGTTGAAAAACTTTCCCAAAATGGAAAGTTTACATTACAAGTCATTTCCATATTTGGCAACTTTTGGTTTTGCCCACTTTCCCTCACATTTGTGAACTTCCAAGCACTTAAATGATCAAATAAAGACCATATAACTTCAATTTGATGAAAAAAATCCACTTTGGTTCCATGGATGGGGGCCTCAGATGCCCTGATTTTGCTCTGACTTGCTCAAGAAGTTACCCAGTGATCAGATGACTTCCACAATGAATTTTTCCATAAAACTTGGTATGCATGATCCCTATATCATATTGAGACCAATAGAAACAATAATGACCAAAAAATTTTGGGTTATGGCCTCTGAAACCAAAACCCTAATTTTAGGTCATCTGTGCAGTTAAACCTGGCTCTGCTTCCATGCCTTGCCAGTTCTTGTGATTTTTTGACTTCCTTGATCTTGGGAGGATATAATATGATGATTGAACATACATGGACCCTCTTGAGATGATTGGAGACCTTTGGAGTGGCTCAGGAGGATCTTGGATTACTCAGATCACAAACCCTAGATGCAGATGACTTTGAACCAATGCAGTGAAGCAAAAATGCAATATGATATGATATGATTGAACTTATGCAAAATGAAAAGATCACAAGCCATGGTGTGAACTTAGTGAAGGAAAATTTGGGGTGTTTACAATGATTGTCCTGAAATGTTTGAGAGGTTGGTAAGCGATGCAGAGAAACCGTTGTATAAAGGTTGCACTAAATTCTCAAGACTGTCTGCGGTATTAAAGTTGTACAACTTAAAGGTGGGAAATTGGTGGTCGGATAAAAGTTTCACATAGTTGTTGGCCCTTATGGGAGAAATGCTACCAGAGGATAATGTTCTTCCTAATCGAACATATGAGGCAAAAAAATGTTGTGCTCTATTGGCATGAGCTATGATAAGATACATGCTTGTCCTAACGATTGCGTTTTGTTTTGTAATGAATATGCATCGTTAACTGGGTGCCCTAAATGTGCTTTGTCTAGATATAAGAAAATATTGTCTCTAGCAAAAGTCTTATGATATTTTCCTATAATTATGAGATTTAGGCGCATGTTTCATAGTGAAACCGATGCAAAACACCTGACTTGGCATGCAGATGAAAGAATTATTGATGGAAAGTATCGGCATCCGGCTGATTCACCACAGTGGTCGAAGATTGATAATGATTATCCTGACTTTGGAGAAGAAGCAAGAAACCTTCACTTGGCATTATCTATTGATGGAATGTACCCGCATGGTCTTCAAAGTATCTCACATACCACATGGCCTATGATTCTTATGATTTATAACCTACCTCCATGGCTATGTATGAAGCGTAAGTACATGATGTTATCTATGTTAATCTTTGGGCCTAAATAACCAGGGAATGACATATACGTATACTTGACAACTTTGATCGAAGATTTAAAGATTTTGTGGGAGAACGGTGTGGAGGTTTATGATGGATATAGGAAGGAAAGTTTCAATTTGAGGGCGATGTTGTTTGGCACAATTAATGATTTTCTAGCATACGAGAATTTATCTGGGTATAGCATTAAAGGTAAATGTGCGTGTCCTGTTTGTGAAGACGAACCCGATACGATTTTATTGGAACTTTGTCAGAAGAATGTGTTTCTCGGTCATCGTAGATTCTTACATTTTAAACATCACTACCGTGGGTGGAGAAAAGCATTCAATGGAGACATCGAACAACATAAAGCTCCACCCGCATTGTCAGGTGACCAAGTTTTTGAAAAGGTGAAAGATGTGTGTACTGAGTTTGGCAAGCCTTTTGCACATAAGGTTGTCAAAGGTGGGTGGAAGAAGAGGTCGATATTTTTTGAATTGCCATATTGGAAGTCTTTGTACGTGAGACATTTTCTCGATATTATGCATATTGAAAAAAATGTATTTGAAAGTGTTATCGGTACGTTACTCAATATAAAAGGAAAGTCTAAGGATGACCTTAAAGCAAGGGAGGACATGTTTAAAATGGGAATGAGAACTGAATTAGCACCCGTGAAGAAAGGAAGACGAACATATCTACCACCTGCTCCGTTTACTTTATCTAGAAAGGAGGAAAAGAATTGTGTACGTTTCTGAGTGAAGTTAAGGTTCCAGAAGGATACTCATCAGATATTAGAAGACTTGTGTCTATGAAAGACCTCAAGTTGAAAAGTTTGAAGACATATGATTGCCATGTTATAATGGAACATTTTCTACCAATAGGTATATGTTCTATTTTTCCAGAAAAGTAAGAAGTGCCATAACTAAATTGTGTTTTTTCTTTAGGTCAATCTGTAGTAAGGTGATCGATCCCAAGATCTTACCAACACTACAAAAAGAGATTGTAATTACCTTGTGTGAGCTTGAAATGTATTTTCCTCCCTCTTGTTTTGACATAATGGTCCATCTAGTTGTTCATCTTGTGAAAGAGACACAATTGTGTGGACCAGCTTATATGAGATGGATGTACCCTGTTGAACAGTATATGAAAATATTAAAAGGGTACGTGAAATCCCGAAGTCGACCAGAGGGTTGTATTGTTGAACGATACATTGTTGAAGAAGCTGTTGAGTTTTGTACTGAATATTTGTCCAACATTCAATCGATTGGACTCCCTAAAGCTCATATTTTCGAAAAAAAGGAAGGTAAAAAATTAATTGGAAATAAAATTGTGACAATATCAAAGGATGAACGGGATCAAGTGCATTTGTATGTTCTGCACAATGATAATGAGGTTGAGCCATATGTTGAAATGCACAAGGAAGTACTCCGAAGGTTAAATCCGAACAAAAATGAAAATTGGATAGTACGAGAGCACAATCAAAGTTTCATACAATGGTTAAAGGATCATATTTATTCGAAGCGCTCTTCAAATCCTACTTCGGTAATAGAAAGGTTGAGATGTTTGGCATATGGTCCAAGTTTGCATGTGTTTTCTCATAACGCATACGCAATTAATGGATACACATTTTTTTATACCAAAGAACAAGATGATAAGAGTACTATGCAAAATAGTGGTGTCACCGTGCTAGCTGAAGCAATGCATATATCAAGTATGAAGGACTTAAACCCCAAATATGCAAATTTGTCCTATTTTGGAGTTATTGAGCACATTTGGGTGTTTGATTACGAGAAGTTTCAGATTCCCATATTTGGTTGCAAGTCTGGATTTTTGCAAGTTGATCTTACTAGGGTGGGGTACAAAGATGAACCTTTTATTCTAGCATCTCAAGCTAAACAAGTGTTCTATGTGAATGACCCGACGAGTACAAAATTGTCTATATTGCTTTTCTCTAACAAAGTGGTTGATGATAGCGGTGTCGATCAATGTGATATTGATGTTGAGAATGAGTCATGCATTAGACGGAATGAGTTGAATAGAAATCAAGATGAGGATCTTATAGCAGATGAGTCATATATCAGAAATGATCATAACAAGGGAATTTGGATCGATTCATCCGTCTGCATTGCTAAGAAACAAGTAATTAATATTCCAACAAAGAAAAGAAAGAGATGTTACTGAAAGAGGTAAATTATATTTGATATCCCTAGTTTCTTTATTTTTCATTTTCAATTGCTTTCATTCTAATTTAAATGTGTAACTTTGTAACTATAATATTGTATTCTTTTAATTGAATTACAATCTTTGTGTTGTTTCAGGACCTATGTAGATTTGAAGCAATGCTTTGGTTGGATGCAAAAGTAGTATAAGTAATGATTTATAATATGTTTGAATTGGTACATTTGTAGCAAAAGTAGTATAAGTAATATGTACATTTGTAAGTATATATGTTTGAATTGGTACATTTTTAAGTATATATGTTTGAATTGGTAATATGTACATTTGTAAGTAATATGTACATTTGTAAGTATATATGTTTGAATTGGTACATTTGTAGATTTGAAGCAATGATTTTGGTGAATAAATTGGTACATTTAAATAGGCCAAATTGGATTTTTTTGAATATCCAAATTGTGATATTTTTCTGAAAAAAAATTGGTTTAAAAACAGGTCAAAATTCTGGTTGAAAAACCTGGTATAAATTGTGGTTTTAAGAAAATTATATAAAAGTTTTCGTATACCTTAGACAGCGCTTTAAACAAAAAGCGTTGTCTAAGGTATACCTAAAAATGTCCAAAAAGAGCTGTCTAACGGTGGGTCTTAGACAACGCTTTTACCAGAAGCGATGTCTAAGGTATAACTTAAAATGTCAAAAAGCGTTGTCTAATGGGATCATAGACAGCGCTTTTCAGATTTAAAAGAGTGTTGTCTAAACCTTTAGCAGCGCAGGTTTAGACAGCGCTTTAAAGCGCTGTCTAAGGCCGAAAAAAATGTTGTCTAAGGTCTTGTTTGTCATAGTGCACACAAGTAAGAGACTTTTGAATCTATAACAAATTGCTAAGAGATTTGGTTAAAAAAACTACACTTGATATTGTAAACACCCCAAATTTTCCCTCACTCTTTATCACACCATGGCTTGTGATCTTTCATTTTTGTTTTAACATAAGCATTACATCTCACATTGCATTTTTGTTTCACTGCATAAGTTCAAGTTCATTTGCATATAGGGTTTGTGATCTGAGTAATCTAAGAATCCATCTGAGCCACCCCAAAGGCCTCAAAGCTTTCCAAGAGGATCCATGTGTGTTCTACCATCATATTATGCTCCTCAAATTTCATGAAAGCCAAAGAATCACAAGAACTGGCAAAGCATGGAAGCAGAGCCAGGGTTTAACTGCACAGATGACCTGAAATTAGGGTTTTGGTTTCAGAGGCCATAACTCCAAATATTTTGGTCATTCTTGTTTCTATTGGTCTCAATATGTTATAAGGATCATATATACCAAGTTTGATGAAGAAATTCATTGTGGGAGTCATCTGGTCACTAGGTAACTTCTTGAGCAAGTCAGAGCCAAATCAGGGTATCTGAGGCCCCCATCAATGGACCCAAAGTGATATTTTCATCAAATTGAAGTTATATGGTCTTTATTTGATCATTTAAGTGCTTAGAAGTTCATAAATTTGAAGAAAAGTGAGCAAAACCAAAAGTTGCCAAAAATGGAAATGACTTGTAATGTAAACTTTCCATTTTGGGAAAGTTTTTCAACCTCCTCTTTCTTAACCAAAAATGCTTCAAATGAAAAATTGTTGGTCATGAAAGTTGTAGATTGGATCATTCCCTTTTCAAAAAGTACAAGAACAAGGTTTAATTCATTTTGGAACTCAAGTTATGGCTTTCCAAAGTTGGCAAAAAGCACATAATTTCATGTTTCATGCCAAAGAGGGATTTTTGCAAAACCTCGTGCCAAGCTATTTTGTGACCTCAAATTTACTTATAATCATCATACAAACATAACACATTGCCTAAAACTCATAATTGGCCCAAGAATTTCCAAATTCCATGACTTGCACATAAAGAAATCTCAAAAGGGCCAAAGGTTCATGAATTTGCAAAACCTCCCATAACTTTGTCACAACTTGCTGATTTGCCTCAAAGAGATTTCCATGGCTATCCTTGAATCTTGCTGCACCAGACACCCCTTTGTACTTGGCCCGAACCAACACATACCTCAAAGTACAACAAATGTTGACTTTTTGCATTTTGCACCATACCAATCAGCATAGCCCACACCAACTATTCTGACCTATCACAGCTTCACATACATGCTTTATGCAAGCCATTTCACACAGGAACCAAGCCTAACACTTCATCATTTCCATAGTTCACAAAAACTCCCTCTCTTGCATTTTCCTTCGAAACACTCAGCACAAACATCAAAACTCCAAACTTCTTCCACCATTCATCTCCAAATTCATCACTGATCATAAGTCACCCCTCAAAACAGCCAAGAACACCTCACAAACAAAACACGATTTTCTGGCCAATTGAATACAAACTCACAAACCAGCCATAAAAGACTCCATCCAAGCTTCAAAGCTTCTTCAGGGAGAACATTGGAGGTGTTTTGAAGCAAGGAAGTAGTCAGAAAGCTCCTGGGTTGAAAGCTCCATCTCAGGTAGCCATGTGAATCATTTTTTCCAGAACCTTTATTTTAAGTTATTAAATGGTTAAGCTTGTTCCCCTGAGTGCAATGAACTTTGTATTTTTGAAAATGATGAAGAAATGAGAATGTATGGTCTGTCTGAAAGTTTCACCATTTTTGTTCTTGGCTTCGAATCTTGAAATGGAGTGAAAATAAATTGTTTTTGAGGGTGGGGTTGATCTTAGGAGGGTGAGAGGAATCAATCTGGAGCTTTAGAGCTCCAGAAATGGCCTAGGGAGTGTTTTGGAAAATTTTCAGGGGAGGTGTGGCCGGAGAAGATGACCGGAGGTCATTTCCGGCCACCTGAAAGTAATTAATTTGTTTAATTAGGGTTAGGGCACTTTTTAAACCTGGACCGTTAGATTAAGCTTTCCCGCGTGCAGTGTAGGGCCAGGATCATGTCATTAATATTTAATCAAGTTTAATTAATATTTTAATTGAGATTAGCTCAGTTTAAATGTGGGTCGTCCAGATGCGCGCCCAGTCAATCCATTCAAAGCCCAGAACCAATCCAAGCCATCCATCCTGCATACTTTCAGTTTATTTAATTTTTATTTCATTTTTCTTATTTTATTTTGTACGAATTTTTAGAAATAGTAAAAAACATTAAAAAATTCTGAAATTTTTTATCAAACCTTTTATTAATTTTCAGAACCCAAAAATATTTTTATATTTATTTTTTGCATTAAAAAATATTTTTAAATCATTTAAATGTTATTTTTAGTTAATTAATTGATTTTAATTAATTAAAAATGCATTTAAGTATTTAAAAATCACAAAAAAAATCAGAGAACATCTTTGAGCATTTAGAAGCATTTACAAACTCACCACACAAATTTCTTTTTGGTTTTGATCACACTTTGACATTTTTCATTTGAATTAGGGTTCTTAAATTGTTCATTTTCTAACCCTAACTTCAAAAATTCATAACTTTTAAACCAAGTTGAGTTTGTAAATGATTCTTTTTGCATTGTTCTATGCATGACTTCTAGTTTCTAAAAAATTTTTTGTTTCATTTTTATCTTCCATTTTCAATTTGTTTGGAATTTTACCTTGAGGATCACCCTTAAAACCCTAAATATTTAGGAAATTCATAACTTCCTTTAGGTTTAGCTTCTGACCTCCCCCTTTGGATGGTAACTTAGTATAGTTTTAGGGTTCATTTAAGTCCATTTTCAATTTTTTATCTTGTCATTTGCTTCTGTTTTTGAGTTTTGCATCTCACATGTTCATATAACCCTAACTTCTCATCTTCATTTGCATTCATCTTGCATATGCTTGCATCCATGATCTTGCCATGACATTTCATACATTCACATGACATATAAGACATCTTAGGATACATTAGAATCATGTTTGATCATTGTATCATCCATTTGCCTTGTTATGCATTCATTTCATTTCATGTGCATTCATGAACTTTCATGCTCCTTACATGCTTCATTTGCATCTTCATCACTTGTATGATCATTCACATATCATGACATACATTTGCATCATCTCTTTGCATCATTAGCATCATGAACATGCTTCTGGTTTTGTTTTGCATCTTTGCATTTCATTCCATTTCCATTTCACTCCATTTCCTTTTGCTAACGTTTCAGGTGGTAAGTGCTTTGAGAAGTGAATTTGCCTTCACTTCTCATGGTCTCTTCTCATCTCTCTTGCATTAATTGTTGCATTTTGTATGTGTATTAGGGTGAGCTTGATCATTCATGTCCTTTCTTCACTTTCTTTCTTCAAGCAACTTATCTTCTTAAGTGAAGTAAGTTGACTTGCTTCTTTCTGCTTCTTCCTTGGTGGCTCTTCTTGAAGATCTCTTGCAAGCCTCATAAACCCTAGGAATACCCAAGAATGATAACATTTAGGGTTTGATTAGTCCCCCCATTATTTTTACCTTTGTGTCATCTCTTTGTGTCTTCTCTTCTCATCTCATAATCAGGGACTAAACCCTCAAGGTTTTAAGGCTTTGTGATTAATCTTATGCCTGCATCCTTCTATTAGGATGGAGTGTATAACTTTAATCCTAAGTGTTAAACCCTTGATGTGTTTAAATATCTTAATCAATCCATCTAATAATCACTAAGACAATAAGCTTGTAACTTGGGCCTTGCATTAGGGTTCTAATTCTTCCTTAATTGGTTAAGAAGGACCCTAGTGTTAATGGACAAGTCCTCCTCAAGTTGTCTTACAAATCATAAAATTCACTTCTTAATCTTACCATTAACTAAAATCCACTTTAATAAAGGCTTGTTTTGTCATGATGTTAATCCCTAATCATGGATTAAGTTGAGGTATCTTCCTCAGCTTAAATGTTCTCATCTATCATCCTTCTATTAGGATGGTGTAATGGGTCCATCAAATCCTTGATTATGGCTTAAACTCATTACTTAACACTAAACAAAAACTCCAAAAAAAACATCTAAATAAATGCAAGTAGGTTAATGATCTTAATCCTGCATCATGGTGATTAAGTGTGAGGTGCTTACTTCACACTTAAGGTATTCTCATTACCCCTAATCAGAGGGAGGATGTGATGAGTTTACTAATCCTTGGTTTAGGCTTAAGCTCATTTTCTTATGAAAAATTCAAAAAAGCAATAAAATATTGAAAACACCAAAACAAACAATAATCGTCTCCTCCGGGATTCTTTTCTCATCTCATTCACTCATAATCGAAAACTTGCTTCTTCCGTCTAATGCAAGACAGATTGCACCTGAGCCAGACAGGTCTTACACTTGAGCATAGACAAGTAAGCAATTCACAAGTCAATTCATCTTTCAGTCTCTTTGAGTCGAACTACGGTGTTCTGACTTCCTCATTGCACGAGAGGATACGTAGGCGTAACTTAATAGTTATCGAACAAAAGTCTCTGTATATTCCCCCTTTTCCAGCATTATTCTTAAAATCCTCATTGTCTTGAGCATTGCACTTTTTTCTTACACTGACACTCCTTTTATTCACTTCACACTTCTTTTGCACTGACACCTGTACATTCATTTCCAGCTTTTGCACACAGAATAGCACTGACACTACCCCTTTAAACACAAATCTTTTAAGCGTAGATCCCATAGAGTACGGCGGACAATCTGGGTGCTAATACCTTCCCAGGTTGTAACCAACCCCCTTTCTCAGTTTCTCTGGTTCGCAACCGTCTTATCCATATCTTTCTAGGTCTATGCAGCATTACCTTTCCTTCGGGATAAAAATGCCTAGCTGGCGACTCTTTTCAGTTCATCTTCATGTTCTCTCTTTCGCCGACCGTTCGCGTCTGTACTCCTTATGGCCAAGTGTCATTTGGTGGGAGCGACAAATATACAATTAGAGGTGTAGATAGAATACAACTTAGAAAACCTATAAGACTTTAAAACTTATAAAATATACACAAACTTAAGATGTTATAAGTCTTGTAAATTTGATAGAGTAACTTCTCTTTGAATGTTAATCAATAGAGTCTGTAATCGAGTGTTGTATTACCGCTTAGGTGTCTTCTTCTATAGCCCTTGTGGTCCTTAAATAGAGACAGGGAAAATAGACATTGGAGACTCATACCAAAAGGTTGGGTTAGCTTTATACTTGATTAGACACATCAACAAAGCGTCTTTCTGCTAGAGGAATTATCCGTTAAAACTCAGGAACCAATAGGAGATTTTTCCTTAAGTTTTCACGTGATAAAAGGTCTCAAAGTTTGTCAGAGTTTCCTTGGTGGAAGAGCTTCTGCTTTTGAGGCAGACTTTTCTTCAGAATTTACTCTTTAGAGGCTGATCACATTAGGGTCCACTTCTTAGATTCTAAAGCTTCATAGTCTGGGTCACCAGAGGCTGACTTTCTTCAGAGTTGACTTCTTCAGAGTTTGGATCTTCATTAGAGGCAAAATTTTCTGAAGTGATCTTCAAATCCAGAGTCTGATCTTCAGATTCAGACTCCTCAATCATTTTTTCATTCATTTTTAATAATTATATTACTTCAAACTTGAACAAATGTTAGAATACCTAATTGTTCTCTAAATACTTTGTTATCATCAAAAACTAAGGGATATGGTATTAACCAATTTTGTTCCAACAATTTGAAACTTAATTTCTTGTAGCAAGCAAACTTCAAATAAACCTTTCCTAATAGATTCACATAGAATTTTTCTTTTGAAGGAATTGCCACTCCACAAATATTCTAAGATAAAAAATTCATGGTGTACCATTTTTTGTTGCCTCCTTTTTTGCCTTGTTCCTTCTTGGTTCCTACCCTCTAAGAATTTAATTTCCTCCACATGAAAACCTTCATCCCCCTCCCCCTACCACCCCCTTTCACCCTAAATGTAGTTACCTTTAACCAAATCTATGTTGCCACTTCCGCATTTTCCTTAGCTCGTAATCTATTGTTACCTGAATAACGTCTAAATATGAAGTTGATTCACAACATAGTGTAGAGTTGCTAGAAAATCTATCTATGGAGAATTCAGATTGAGTTGGGATTGGAAAAATATGATTGAAGTTTTTGTTTAGGAAGTTTTAGAGGTCTAAGCAATGAAAAGTAAGAAAACTTGAAACCCTCTATAACCACTGAACTTTAATTTATCCAAGGGAAAGGGAAAATATCGAATAAAACCCTAAGTGTGCAATGTAACAACAATGCAAAGAGATTTAAAGGTTCAGGGGTTGGTTATACTAAGGGAAGGTATTAACATCCTAAGTATCTATAGTATCCTATAGGAACCTCTTATGAATATTTGTGATATGTTATTGTTGTTTTCTATTATTGGGAAAATGTTCTATGGACAAAGAGTTCTTTCCCTTGGATTTGGAAACAAAAGGAAAAAAAATAAGAAAGAGCTAACAAGCTAGCAAAGTACATGAAGTGTGTAAGTGCTAATGGATAAGATAAACAAGTATGATATTCAAACATGATATCAATCAAATAGAGTAAACAACCAAATATGATATTCAAACATGATATCAATCAAATGAAGTAAATGAAAATAATATTCCAACATGAGATCAATCAAACTAAGTAATTATACATGGTATTCAAACATGGAATTCACATATAAACATGATATCAAAATTACAAATCAATATGTCATTCAAACATGACACTAAAGTAAACAATCAAAATGATATTCAAGCATGATATCAAAGTAAATAATCAACTTGTGAACACACAAAGGTACATTTAACAACAAGATTTAACAAATTCATAAATGTAAACAATCAAGGATGAACACATGACATGAATGATATAATCAAAAGCATACGTGAGACAAGGTTCAAAACATGTCCATAACAATAACATGTAACTAGAAAGTGTAAGCATATAAGCAATGACATGTGAACATGGATATAGATGAACATGCATATGAATGACAACATTGTCGCTACCGAAAAGACTTACGTCCCCGGTGCAAATGCGAACGGTCGGTGATGTTGGAGGTTGAGGGTGAATATAGTCGCCAACTAGGCATTTTTATCCCGAAGGAAAGGTAATGCTGCATAAACCTGGAAGGGTATGGATAAGACGGTTGCGAACCAGAGAGACTGAGTAAGGAGGTTGATTACGACCTGGGAAGGTATTAGCACCCAGATCGTCCGTCGTACTCGACGAGATCCACGCTTACAAGATTGTGTTAAAAAGGGGTAAGTTTATGTGATATTTGTGTGAAAAAGCTAGGGGAAGAAAGTACAGGTGTCAGTGCAAAAGGTGTGAATTGCTCAGGAACTGAGGCTTATAAAGAAGGCTAAAAGAGGGGGAAGACACATAAACTTTTGTTCGATAACTATTAAGTTATGCCTACGTATCCTCGCGTGCAATGAGGAAGTCAGAACCCCGTAGTTTGACTCAAAGAGACTTAGTGTTTTTGTGTGAACTGCTTGCTTGTCTATGCTCAAGTGTATGACTCGTCTGGCTCGAGTGCTAACTGTCTTGTATTAGACGGGAGAAGCGAGTTCTCGTTTTTAGAGTGAGTGTGATGAGAAAAGAATCCCGGAGGAGACGTTTATTGTTTGTTTTTGTGTTTTCAGTTTTTTATTGTTTTTGATGTTTTGCATAAGATAATGAGCTTAAGCCTTAATCAAGGGTCGTAAACTCATTATATCACCCCTGATTAGGGATAATGAGCCTACTTAAGTGTGAGATAAGCATCTCAACTTAATTACCTTAATGATGAAGGATTAAGATCATTAACCTACTTGTGATTATTAAGATGTTTTTGGGTTTTTGTTTAGTGTTAAGTAATGAGTTTAATCTCCAATCAAGGATTAGTGAACTCATTACACCATCCTAAGAGAAGGATGATAGATGAGAACACTTAAGCTGAGAAAGACTCCTCAACTTAATCCAGGGTTAGGGATTAAATTAATTATATAACAAACCTTTATTAAATGGATTTTAATTAAATGGTGAGATTAAGAAGTGGATTTTATGGTTTGTAAGACAACTTGAGGGGGACTTTTCCATTAAACACTAGGGTTAGTCCCTCTTAACCATAAGGAAGAGATATAACCCTAATGTAAGGCCCAAGTTACAAGATAAAGTCTTAGTGATTATTAATGTGTTTTGATTAAGAGGTGTAAACAAATTAAAGGTTTAACACTAAGGATTAAAGTTATACACTCCATCCTAAGATAAGGATACATGCATAACCCTAATTCCAAAGTCCTAAAGCTTTAAGAGTTTAGCCTCTGATTAAGAGATGAGAAGAGAGACTCAAGGAAACTCAAAGGTAAAAATCTAGGGGAAACTATACATAACCCTAAAAATTATCATGCTTGGATATCCTATGGTTTGTGAGGCTTAAGAGAAAAGATCTTCAAGGCCACCAAGGAAGGGAAACAGATGAAAAAAGAAGAGAGGAAATAATAAGTTACTTACTTCCTGAAGAAGATAAGTAACTTAGGAGACAAGAAAGGAGCAAGAGAAACACAAGTGAAGCAAGTTCACTCCAAAGACAATTAAAGGATGCAAATGCAAAGGAAAGAAGAGGTGGGAGGTGAAGGCAAATCCACCTCCCAGACAACTTACCAAAAGTTCCTGAAATGTTAGCACAAGATGCATAAAATGCAAATGCAAAAGGAAACAAAGAATATGAAGGTGCAAAGACCATAACCAGAAGTGTAAATGCAATGCAAATGGTGTATGAAATTATTCAAAGGCATAAAAATGTCATGTATATGATCATACAAGAGAATGAGTGCAAATGAAGCTGGTTAGGAGCATGAAAACACATAGAAGTTCATGAAACAAAATGAATGCAAAGCATGCCAAAATGATGCAACAATGATCAAGCAATGTTTCAAACATGTCCTAAGATGTCTAAGATGACATACAAAAGAATGGAATGGCATGACAAGTTCATAATTTCATGATATGCAAAGAAGAATGCAAATGAAGATGCAAAATTAGGGTTTTATGAACAAGCATGATGAATATGGCCACAACAGAAGAAATACTCATGCGAAAAAATTGAAAATACACTCAAATGAACCCCAGGGACTCTCAAGAACACTCACCAAAGATGGAGGTCAGAAGCTATACCAAGGTCTACTTATGGTTTTTCTAATTTTGCTAGGGTTTTTGGGTGATTCTTCAAAAAAATGCTAAACAAATTGAAAATGCAAGATAAAAATATGAGATAAATATCCTAGATATTACATGCAAATAGTGATCAAATGCAAAAAGAACCATTTACAAACTCATTAGGGTTGACCAGAAATGATTTTTCAAAGTTAGGGTTAGAAAATTAACTTTTTAAGAACCCTAATTCAAAGATAATTGTGAAAATGTGATCAAACCTAAAAATAAATTTGTGTTGTGAGTTTGTAAATTTATCTAAATATTTATGGATGCTTCATGATTTTTTGGTGATTTTTAAATACCTAAATGCATTTTTAATTAATTAAAAGGGATTAATTAATTAAAAATGACATTTAAATGATTTAAAAATATTTTTAAAATGCAAAAATAAAAATAAAAATCTTTTTTGGGTTAAGAAAAATATTTGAAGTGAAAATCCAGAAAATGACATTTTTAAAATTGTTTCTGCTATTTTTAATAGATAAAGAAAAGAAAAAGAAATAAAATGTAAATAATAATTAAAAGAAAATAAAAGTAATCTGAAGGAGTGGTCCAGATGCGCTGAGGGAAGATCTAAGGGCCAGGATACAAAGTCAAGTTGACTCAGGGTATTTAGATCATGACGTTGAGGTTCAAACTTAAATCTAGCGCGTGATCAAACGTTTGGGATTTGTCCTGAGTAATTAATCATAATTAATTAATTAAATGGTGGATTAGGGTTTAAACACATGATTTGGGCTGTCCATAACGCGCGCGAAGCTCACATCTAAGGGCCTATATTCAAAACACGCTAATTACACAAATTAGCCCTAATTAACTTCAGGCGACCAGAACCACTCTTCCGGCCAGCCTTCATCCCAACTTCCACCATAGGCCATAAAACACTACCAAAATCTTCAGAAATGATCTATGAACCTCCCTAAACATGAATCCAGTCCCAAAAACAATTTATTTTTCATCAATCTCCTGAATCGAACCAAACATTTTTCTAGGTTAAAATTTCAGAGATACGGTTCATGCTCGTTTCTTCACCATTTTCAAAAATAACAAGTGCAGTGTGATCAGGGGAGGATGGGGAACATTTCCAAAACATAAAACAAAGATTCTGGAAAAAAACGTTTGGATAAACTACCTGAGGTGAAGCTTTCACTCCTTGAGCTTTCTGGCATCTTTCTTTGTTCAATCCACCTCCAATGAACTCCCTGATGATGTTGCAATGCTTAGAACAGGTTTATATGGCTTGGTTTGAGAGATACAACTCCTCTGCACCAGGAATCGTGTTTTTGTTTGGTTATGTTTCAAGGATTTTTAAAGGGTGTTTTGTGATCCTTAGACCATTTGGAGATGATTGGTGAAGTTTGTTTTGAGGTTTGTGGCTTGTGTGATCAGATTCGAAGAGATAAAGTTCTTGAGTGATTTTTGGATTCTTGAGTTATGGGATGATTCAATCCAATGTGTTGTATGAAATGGAGTCCATAATGTTTGTATATGATGTTCTGATTGGCCAGAGAGTTGTTGGTGGCATAGTGTGATTGGTATGGTTCTTTTTGCAAAAAGTCAACATTGGTTGTACTATGAGCATGGGTCATGGAAGGAGTGGTTCTATGGAATGTCTTGCTTCAGCATGGTTCATGGTGAGCCCTTGGATTGAAACATGTGAGCTGTAACAGGTGGATAAAGCGTTTCAAGGCATTTTGCAAATTTCCCTCTTTGAACTTTCTTGAGAAGCAAGGCATGGAAACTTGTGATTTTTGGTGCAATCTTGATCAAAATGTGTTGCATTATGTTGGTATGATGTTTAGAATTTTATTAGAGGTCATGAAATGGCTTGGCAAGTGAAATTGCAAAAATCCCTCTTTGGTGCACACTTGAAAATTATAGGATTTTTGCCAACTTGCAAAAATCCCTCTTTGGTGCACACTTGCAAAAATCCCTCTTTGGTGCCAACTTTGAAAGGCCATATCTAGGATGAATCAAGACATGTTCTTGTACTTTTTGAAAATGGGAAGACATAATCTACAACTTTCATGTTTGAAAAAAGTTTCATTTGAAGCATTTTTGGTCATGAAAGAATAGGTTGAATATCTTTCCCAAAATGGAAAGTTTCCATTACAAGTCATTTCCAAAAATAGCAAGTTTGCATTTGGCTCAAAATTCTTCAACTTTGCGAAATTCCAACCACTTCAATGATCAAATAAAGATCATAAAGACTCAAAATGATGATGATGACCCTTTGGTACCCTTGATAGACGCCTCAGATGCCCTGATTTTGACTTTACTTGCTCAAGAAGTTACCCAATGATCAGATGACTTCCACAGTGAATTTCTTCATCAAATTTGGTACACATGCTCTTCATAACATATTAAGACCATTAGAATCAAGAGTGACCAAAAAAATTAAGGTTAAGGGCCTCAAACCCAAAACCCTAATTTTGGTCATCTGTGCAGGAAAACCCTAGCTCTGCCTGGACTTCTGTGCAATCCTTTGACATTTTGTGACTTCTAATCATCCTTGGAGATATAATAAGACCATAGAACCCTCATGGACCCTCTTGGAATGCTTCAAGGACTCATAGATTTCTCAGATCACTTCTAAGATTCATTTGATCACAAAACCCTAATTGTGCAGTCATGCAATGATTTGATGAAGTTGTTTATGCAATATGAGATGCAATGAGATGTTTATGCAAAATGAGATCATAAGCCATGGTGTGAGAAAACGTGAGGGCAAATTTGGGGTGTTTGCAAACATCATCATGGATAAAGAATGAACATGCGTATGAATGGCATAACAACGTCATCATGAATAAAGAATGAATGATTCAAACATGAAGCAATCAAATAAAATTGGATGTCGGTCAAGGTTATGACATGGTTTAGGGTTGACATAAACACCACTTAATCATGAAAACAAGTTAAACATGTTTAAGAAAAAAGGTAACAACCAAAGCATAAATGTAAAGGGTTTGAACATGGTCACAATTAAGGGTTAAACATCCTACAAAGGTTTGTACATGTAAGCATACAAGTTTGGTATCATGCAAAGACATGTTAACAAAAGTTCAAGGTGTTTATAAACACATAATCAAAAGTGAACAAATACAAAAGCATATTGTTGGCTGGAGATTTCGACCAGGTAAAGAAAGAATGTTTAGAAGAAAATCCATGATAATTTCAAAGAGGAGCATTTCAACTTAATCAAAGGAAAAGGAAAACTTGACAATGGGTCGACAGGCAGTAGAAGAGGAGAAAATCCCAGATTGCGGAAGGAAGAGGTCGAAGTGTTTCGACGCCATATAGGAGGAGTAGTAGATCAAATAATTTTCGACGAAGCCATTCAGAAAGTTACGAAGGAATCTGCTCAAGGGTGTGGGACAAAGCAGTGGGTAGTTGTTGCTCCCGGGATTTTCATCCTAGTACAAACACGAAAGTGGCGCGAAAAAGAAACAGAGTCGCCAGCCATGCATTTTTATCCCAAGGAAAGGGAAAGTTAATTTTTCACAAACCTGGGAGAAAGGAAAGAACGAGGTCATGCGAACCAAAGAGACTAGGTTCAGGAGTCGGTTACAAACTAGGAAGATATTAAAACCCCAGATCGTCCGTCGTACCCAACGGGATCCATGTTTGCTTGAACTGTTTCAGAGGGTAAAGAATAAACTGCTACTGAACAAAAACTGCTACATGAACTAGATAACAAAAATAAAATATATGGGAAAATGTAGGGTAAATAAAGAGAGTGCTTGAATGGGACCTACCCCACTGCCTACGTACCTCATGGGAAATGAGAATTAGAGCGACGTAGTTCCCCTAACTAGGGATGAAATTTGTTTGTTTGTGTTTTTTATGATGACGTTGCCATAGTTATAACTCAGGTGTTGCAGACTCGCTGAATTGAGTGTGTTACCGTCTTGTTATTGAACTGTCGAGACAAGTCAGAAATCGTCTGCAAAGAGTGGGAAATGAGAAGAGAAAACGTGTTATCTATTTATTGTCTTTTAAAGAAATGTTTTGATTCTTTTGTTTGTAGTGAGTATTATGCTAAAGACTATGACATAGGAGTGAATACTTTGCATAACGATCTAAGAGTCTCGCACACAAAGTACCCAAGAAGAGGTAAGGTATACACCCACTCATCATTTTCTACGTAATTAAGGCTCGTGGCGCCCAATGCACATTGTATTTGTTAAGTGTTTTTGCTTTTCTTTTGAGGATGAGAAGAGAGACTCAAAGTTATAAAGAAAAATCTATAGAGAAGCTAGACTCTAACCCTAATGTTAGCATGTGAATGTTGATCCTAAGGTTGAAGATTAAAAGGGAAATCTACCTAAGTTAGCATACATGGATGACTATCCTAAAGTCTATCACACCTTGGCTTTAATCGAGAATTAAATCAAAGTTATGAATCCTAAGGGATCATGTAGGGCAATCACAATTAAGCATAGGATAAACATGAAACATGGAAATTCAAAAAGATAATGATCATGGCCCTCTTATGTTATTGTAGGTGAAAAGTGTAACAAATTGAAAAAGGAATGGAGTGATGGATCGGGTGGGTCGGTTGCGGTGTGCTAGACAGTCGACTTATGGTATGAATCATACAAGGTTTTGCTTTGGGTTTGATGGAGTGGAACGAGTGTGAATGCATGGGAAATCCTGAGAGCATGTGAAATCCATTTATTATTTTGAAAGTAATCTGACGTTGAATCAGATATTACTTTTTCTCTTTTGAAAATTGGTTTTCTAAGCGTTTGTTTTTATCCTTTTCTACCCTATTTATATATGTCATGCAAGCATACATCAAGATATAAAACTATCCTAAGCTATTACATCATGGAGGAAAAGGAAAAAAGCAAGAGAAACCCACTGAGGGGTAACCTAAGCTATAAAAGCAATAAAACCATAAAACTACATCACAATGCAACACAAATCCAAGTCCATGAGCATTGAATCCTCAAGTGGTACCTCATAAAATAAGAAAATTGTTAGTGGGACAGAATATGATGTAAGTATGCAAAATGTTATCTATAAATGAACCAAACCGATCAATATGCAAAGATGCAAAGTATTTAAACGCATGAAAATCAAATAATCGAAATAAAATGCGAAAAATACAGAAATAGGAAATTATAAATTACCAAAAATTATTTAACAAGCCAAAATAACACTATGAATTTTTCTGGAATTTTTTCATGAAGGAGGCTATTTTTTAAAATTTATTTTGAAAGGAATTAATTAAAGAAATGAAGAAATTTTAATAAAATGCCAAGGGTGTAAGGATAGTAAATTTCAAGTTAAAAACTCATGGGCCAGGAAAAAATGGGGTGTGGATATGAATTTGGTGAGGCCCAAGGCGCACAAGCCTGAGGGCGCATGCAGTGGTCTTTCAGTCAACAATATTGACTTAATTTGGTCTGTCTGATCCATAATGTTTGATGATGAAATCTTTCTAAGGATTGTGATACAGGGGTGTACGGTTGTTACCATGGTCCGTATACGCGCGATTGTGATGGGGGTGATCCTACTGGACGGTGACAAGTGTCACCGCCAGAGTGGACCACCAAAAGTAAATCATATCTGTAATATATACCCCAAATTTGTCCTACTTGTACATCATTTTCACCTTTATTCAGAAAATTCAATATATATATATATATATATATATATATATATATATATATATATATATATATATATATATATATATATATATATATATATATATATATATATATATATATATATATATATATATATATATATGTGTGTGTGTGTGTGTGTGCGTGTGTGTGCGCGCGCGCACGCACGCGCTGCTCAGGGTGTTTGAAAGTCATTTTAAAGTCGCCTTTTCAGTTGTGAGTTGCTCAGTGGTGTTTGTGTTTATTTTATCAGAAGTTTGTGGGAGTTCATGGCAGTGTGCCTAGTAGTCGGTCTTCTCATAAAAAATCAGTTCATAATCCATCGTCCATTTTAAATCAAATTTCCATTTCCCTTTTTTTCAATATCCATTAACCATTTTATTTTCATTATTCACTATCCATTTTAATTATTTTTCATTATCCATTTTTTTCATCCAATCATCTATTTTAGTCTATTTTTTATCCATTTTTATTTTTTTCCATTAATTCCATAATCCAAATTAAATCATTTTTTTCTCATATTAATCCAATTGGTTTTAGGACATATTAAAATCCCATTTAAGTTTATTTATTACCTTACCAAAAGTTATTACACAAAATTCTCTCCAAAAAAAATTTGTCGCACCATTTACCATCAAAAAAATTCATCTCATTTATTACTATTATTTTTCTTTTCTTTTATTTCCATTTTTATTATTACCACCATTTTTATTTTACTATTATTATTATTATTATTATTATTGTCATTACTATCTTTCTTTTTATTATTATTATTATTATTATTATTATTATGGTTATTAGTGTTAAAACAAAACTTCAGCAATTCACACCAGTCTCATACACGCACAAAACCCATTTCAATTTTCATGGCCCCACTACCATCCTTCAGCAACAAAAACGAATTCCATACACCCACGTGATTATGTTTTACTCTGTACATCCTTCATTCAATTCCACTACAATTTCTCAACGCAAACACACCACCACTCAAAACAACAACAAACTTTTTAGGGTTATAGTCCCACTTCTTAGGGTTTTAGTCCCACTTCTTAGGGTTTTGTTTCAACTTTTGATGGTTATTTTTTAATACTAACTAATTTCCTTGTTTGAAATAGCTGAAGCTATATAGTAAATATGATACATGGTTATGATGATAGTGGTAGCAAGAATGTATGAGTTGATAAGAAGTATGAAGCTTCATCTTTGTTTAGAATCTGCAAAAAGGAATACAAGAAGTATTAAACTTTTTATTTAGGCTTTTTCATCCTATATGCCTTCTTGTAGAGTCTAAAACTAAATGAACATGGTGATAATATTAGCGGTTGCAAGCGTAATGTACATATTGTTTATGGAAAATAAGGTATTCTTCAAGGGTTTTGTTTCAACCTTTGCTTGTTTTGTTTTGTTTTGAATACTAACTAATTTTCGTCATTGCTTCCCATTTCTTAGGGTTTTATTTCACATGGTGGATGATCATAGTGGTAGCAAGCTTATAGTATGAGTTGTTGAGGTACATATATATCAAAATAAGGTATTCTTCTACTTTAATCTTTTTGTTAGATAGTTCCCATTTTCTCGTTTGTTGCATGTTCTTTTTGTTGATTTCTCTCATTTTTTCGAATTTGTCTTCTCGTTTGTGAAGATATGTGTAGTAAACAAGGAAACAACTATAGCTGCAAATCTTACCTAGTTTTAGAAACAATAAAAAGAAGTATAAGAATTATGAAGTCATTATGGTTAAGAGGTATGTTCTCTTGTAACAGTTTAATATAGTCTGTGATAAATTATAGTATTTGGTTCTGATGTATGATAAATAATAGTATTTGGTTTTGGTTATGATGTTGTTTGAGTTTATTATATTCTATATAGATTGTTTGTTTCACTAATATGCCTCACTTAAAATACATTCATTTAAATTAAGGTAGATACTTATAATCTGTAAATTAAGTTATATTTGAAAACTAAGTTAAATAAACCATTGTTGTTTTTGGATTGGCATACTTCTCGTCATTCAGATCATGCTCTTTACATTTATTTTGGTATAATGATCAGGCACCTCTGATGCATCGCTGAATTCGTTTATAGTTAAATTTCCATAAGAAAATTTGATTGGATAGTCCACCTCCTCCTCCTCATTAATAATCGTAAAAAAATTTAGTATAAAAATTACGATAATAAGTGAGGATGAGAAGATAGACTATCCGATCAAATTTTCTTATGAAAATTTAACTATAACCGAATTCAACTATGCATTTAAGGAGCCAGATCATTATACCACAATATATGTAAGCAACATGAGATGAATGACGGGACGCATGCAATTCAAAAACAACAATGGTTTGATTAAATTGGTTTTCAAGAATAGTTTAATTTTTCAGATTATATACTTCTTCGTCAATTTGAATCCTTGTATATCTTTAGTGAGGGGTATAGGAAACAAGCAATTTTTATAAAATATAATAAACTATGGGCCTTTCACAATGGTTATCTATTTTAACCGAGGCTAAAAGTATTTTTTTGTATAAATTTGTTGTTGATGGGTTTCGAACCCAGTATCTAAGAGTATATATCACAACGATTCGTAAGCATAACCGTTGAGATACGTGGCGCGCGTCATGGATTACAACAACGGTTTCCAGACTGTCATTGTAAGTACAATATATACAATAACACTCTACATAACAACGCATGTGCATGCGTCATTATATATCTTTCCCAACCGTTGTTAAATGGGTTTTTCATAGTAGTATGGTCTTCGATGAAACCCTGAAGGTCAGCTCGATTGAAGTTGAAAGTGTGTTTGATTGGCAAAGACGGATCATAAGTCTCTCCTAGAGGCAAAAAGCATGTTATGGCCACCACGTCGAACAACATTTACGTCAACATTTCACATGGAAGATGGAAGGTGTTGGTCGAACCTTCCCAGAAATATAGAGAGGCCAATATCATGCTTGGGTTAACCCTATGAGCATTTCTAGAAAGTTGGATAGCTTCATAAATTCCAGCCTTTTTCCACTGGTCCCCTCGTTGGGCTTGCACTTTGTCGAGCCAAGCCAGAAACTTGGGATTTCTAGGGGTATGCATGGAGCAGAAAACTCTTGTGTTGGGAGCCATGAACCTACATCCTATTTCCCCCCTTTTTGGAACGCTGGGGGACCAACATGTTCATAACAATGGAAGAATGTACCAACCTCTGTGTGATGGTTCAGAGTTTCAAGTAGAGGACCATGGAAGGCGTGAAGCTTGTTTCTAATGGAGTATGGAATCAATATTTGACATTTCCAAGAAGAAACCATTCCAACATCTCCAGTTGGAGGTTGAGGAAGAAACTCTTGGACTTCTCCTTCGGAGAGAGAAGAAGTCGTAGGATTGTTGCCAGTCGCGAAGGTGCCAACATGAGTTTGTTCAGTCTTGACAACCATAGTTTTTTATGAGGATGAAGACATTTAGCATGTGGAAGAAGATGAACAATTTGTTCTCAAAAGCAAAGGTTCTTTTCAAAGCGCATGAGTATGTTTGGCAAAATTGAGAAAGTTTTGTTCAGCAAGAGAAAGGGGTGTTTATATGCAAAATACATGCAAAGGTTTCATTTTTGGGAAAGCGTGTTATGCTAAGAAATGGGAGTTGTTGGGAATCCCCACGTCCTAGGTCATCATTGCCAGCATTGGAAGATGTGGCACCAAAAGTGGAATCATGATGGATGTGACAGGTTGTCTCAATCCGACATAATGTGAACAGTTGATCAGTGCAAATCGACAGTCAATAATGCATTGAAATATTTTTGGAAAGTCCAAAAGGCCAAGTTTCTTGGTCAACTAAATCCCTGTCAAAATTGGCCTTTTGGAGGGAGAAATTTGTTATCTTGAGATTTCGACCAGGTCAAGAAAGTATGTTTAGAAGCAAATCAATGAAAATGTCAAAGAGGAGCATTTCAACCTAACCAGAGGAAAGGAAAAACTTGATAATGGGTTGACAGGAAGTAGAAGGGACGAAAAAACTAGTTTGCGGAAGGAAGAGGTCGAAGCGTCTCGACACCGTCCAGGAGGAGAAGTTGGTCGAAGACTTTTTGACGATGCCATTCAGAAAGTTACAAAGGAAACTTCTCAAGGGAGTGGAACAAAGAAGTGGGCAATTACCAGGAGAGTGGGATAACAGGTGTCAAAGCCAGATTCGTAGGAGAGCATCTGACATTTATTTTTCATGTCTATATAAGTATATTTCATTTTCATTATTCAAGGTCGCATTTTTTTACATTGTAAAAGGGACACACTCAAAGTACCGAGCGTCAGAGAAACGAGTTAACCCCCTATACAAAATGTATGATAGCGTTCAAACACTTATGTTTTTCAAGTTATTTTAACTCAAAGAAAATTTAAATACTTGTCTTTGCTTTTATCTTCTTTTTCCCTGCTTTTTGTTTCTCTTTTACCCTTTTATTCAAGCATTCCGCTAGAGTTTACTTAAAATAAAAAACATCAAAAACATACAACCCCCCCCCCCTTATTGTCTTACATTACGAGAGTACACTGTATAACTAATCGGACAAAGCAGTCTTGGGACTCATTTGACCATTTCCTCCAAACCTTTCGTGAAGGAGGCCAGCGACTTGTTCGCACGAAATCCACGTGCGAACACATACATGCATACAAGAGATTCAAAAAGAAATGAAAGAATGATAAGTATGCCATGCATCTAAGGCAAAACAATCAAGTAGAAGTTCATGGTATAAAAAGTTTCAAAGGCACATAAACGTATAGACATACATAAAAAATGTGTCAAATACAAGTCACAACCAAGAAATACTTATTGTCTCTCCCTGGATTTCCATCTTGGTACAGACGCAAGAGTGGCATGGAAAATGAAGAGTCGCCAGCCAGGAATATTTATCCCGAACGAAAGGTAATGTTGCACAAACCCGGAAGAAGGAGAAAGCGGGGTCTCGCAAACCAAAAAGAAAGGGTAATGAAGTCGGTTACAAAAAGGGAAGGTATTAGCACCCCAGATCGTCTGTCGTACCCGACGAAATCCACGCTTGCTAGCAATGTCTCAAAGGGTGAGGGTATCTGTCACTGCTGCAACTGCTACTAGAACTGGATAAAGAAAGGGAGCAGAAAGAAAATGACAAACAATGTAGGGAAAAGAAAGGATGTGCTCGAATGGTCCCTACCCCACTGCCTACATATCTCATCGGGAATGAGAATCAGAGCAATGTAGTTCCCCTAACTAGGGAGGAAACTTGATTGTGTTTTTTAAGATTGAACTGCTTATGTCTATGCTCAGGTGTTGCAGGCTCGTCTGGAACGAGTGTGTTTACCATCTTGCAAGAGACAAGTCGAAACGAGTTCCTTTGTTTAGAGTGAAGAGGATGAGAAGAGAGTTCCCGGAGGAAATACGCTTGTTGTTTGTTGAATGTTTTTTAGAAGCTTTTTCTTTGAGGATTTGCATAGGAAAGTGTATTCAAGTCATATTCCATGGAGTATGTACTTTTTACATCATTCCAAAATGGAATGAAGAAGAAGCACAACCAAGTAAGGAGAAGATCCCAAAGACTTGGTTCCAAAGATTAGGTCTCAAGTACACTATCCCATTGTACTTATTAAGTTTTTTGTATTTTGAAGTTAAGAAGAGATTTTTAGATTTTCTTTGAGAAAATGACTTCAAGTTTAGACTTGTACATCATGCTAGACAAGTTTACATTATCCTAAGATTGGATGAATGCAAATGCCTCATGGAATAAGTCTTTGACACAAGAAGTCACTTCATCTTTTATTAAGATGTTTTTTAGCTTTTTTGTTTTGAGATGAGAAAGAGAAGAACCAAAAGAGAACAAAAGGTGAAAAGTCTAAGGGAGACTAAACAATCCTAAGAAAGTTGTCATGCCTAGATATACTAAGTTAGTGAGGTTCAAGATCTCTATCCTAATGGAGAAGGAAGAAAATAAGAAGAGAGAATAAAGGATTAGAAAACAACTTACTTCAAAAATGGAAGTTAAGTTGCTCCTAAGGGGGGTGAGAAGCAATAGTGAAACCCAAAGCATCTTCAATGCTTAAACAAACATAAATTTGAAATGTAAAAGAGAAGGGAGAGGTTGGAATGTGGAAGCATATCCACACTCCTACAACTTACCTAAGCCCCTGAATTGTTAGCAAATGAATCATAAAAGTTAATAAGAGGAGAAAAAGAAGAAAAGTAAAAAAAGGAAGCAAATGAAATGGATCTTAAAGTTAACAAGACCTTACAAGTCAGAAATCACACATAACAAATCTCAAAGAAGCTTAGAGAACTCAATCAAGATCAAACAAGTTCAAAGAATCACTTAAGAGATGAAGAAGTTCAAAGAAGTTGCAAAAGAAGAAGTAAGAAAGCAAACGATGCACAACATGATTGAAGACACATGGGAAACATCAAAGTCATAATTGATATGTCAAATTAGAAAGCCTAATGTTATCCTAAATTAACATACCAAAGTTCATGAATTAGTTCATGGTAGAATGAGAGATGATTAGAGGAAGACAATCACATGTTCAAGTAAGAAGAAAAAAATAAAGTGAAGATGAAAGTAAAAGAGGAAAAGATGACATGAGATGATCAAAGTTAGTAGCCTAATGATTAAGATGACATGTTAAAGATGCACAAATGATCATATCAAAAGCACATAGCAAACAAGTTCAAACAACTTGACAAATATGCAAACGTTATCACATAAGGAAAGAATGCTTCATACATAAGATGGAAGGTAAAAGATGCAACATGACATACAAGTGTGGATGCTTGGGTATGAAGTCAGTAGCATATCAAGGATGTAATGTAAATGGGATTATGATATGGGCATGTTAGATGCATACAAACAAGCATAAGAAGCATAGAATGAAGACATGGAAACAATTAGGTCAAAATTTCACATAAGATGCATCACACAAACCAAAAGGTAAACCCAAACCAAATAGACTTAACAATGATAAAAAAAGACTTATAAGAGTCTAAAAAAATCAAGCAAAATCATACAAGTGACCTTAAATTGTGGCATAAATGCCTTCAAGCAATTAGGGTTAAGAGATGACAAGTAATGATCATGCAAAGTACCTTCAAACACAAGCAACCAAACAAAAATCAAACAACATTCAAAAATTGTAAAAATAGAACTCAAGTGACCTAAGTAAGAGGCCATTCACATGCTAAAAGATCACACAAAAACTCAAAGTTAAACTACCTCAAACAAATAGGAAAAGGTCAAGTATGATCCATGAACAAGGATGCAAAAAGAAGGGACCAAAATGCAATATGAAAACAATTTTAAAAATGAAATAAAAATGTTTTTATGAGGTTCAGAATGTTAATGGATGAATGCAAAAATAATGATTGAAAAATGTTTAATATTCTATGTAAAATAAATTCTTGAAGTTGAAGTGTTAAAATGGAAACAATATGATAAGAAAATAAAAGAAAATAATGAAAATAATATGAAAAATGTACAAAACTAGTTTAATGTGTGAACATGTTTCATGATTTTTTGTATAATTTTTGAATGATTGGAAATGACTTTTAAAAATAAAAATGAAAACTATATGAAAGAAAAATGAAAAATAAAAGAAACAAGTCAGGGGGTGCAGTCAGAGCAATTTCCACATTCAAAAAGGGATGTGCAAATAGCAGGAAAAGTCCAGGTCCATAAGCGAAGGTCAACACAAATTACATGGAAATTAGTCAACAAATCTGACTAGATCTGGTCCATAGCATCAATCAAATGTATAACATTCAGTCAAACAAGATCAAAAGTATCCAAGATCTATGGCCAGGATTTCACGCACACCATAAAGCACCTAGGGAAACAAACAAACTGAATTATTGTAAAAAAGAAAACACTTGAGGAACTACCTCCCTCTTTAATGCATTGACAACTTTATGGAATTCAGATCAAACACAACAATGATCACGATTTCATTTCCTACCTCTTTCACTCAGGTGACCTGCAACTAATTATGGTGCCAAAGCCCTAGCTCTGGTCACCTTCTCAGGCGAGCATCATGCC
This sequence comes from Lathyrus aphaca, assembly GCA_963966055.1. Taxonomy (NCBI): domain Eukaryota; kingdom Viridiplantae; phylum Streptophyta; class Magnoliopsida; order Fabales; family Fabaceae; genus Lathyrus; species Lathyrus aphaca. Next base: position 89,804,694 of record OZ014523.1, read on the forward strand.
AAAATTTTCCAAAAATCACAACTAAGACCAAAGTTCAATTTATGGTGTATGTATGGAATCACACGTGCATGTAGCCCTTCATGTGCATGCAACGCCTTCATTTATCCCTTAATCAGAACTGAATTGGTTTTGTGGCTTGTGGTAACTTGGTTTTGAAGTTTTGAATCCTTTTTGCAAATTGGCCATTTGACAAATATATGAGACAAAAACCATGAAATGAAGTGGTTCAAAGGAAAATTTTGCCTTAAATGATGTGTAATTGAAGTTTATGAACTGGTTTTGTCAAGTGTAATCAATACAAGTCACTTATAGGCCTTTTTGCAAAAGTAGAAGATTTGGTGCATGTGAAAAAACCCTAAAACCGCCTTGAGGTCTTTTGATCATAACCTGAGATTCACACATGATATGGAGATGATATATTACTTTTTGGAAAGTGGAGAGAATGATATTCAACTTTCATATTCAAAAAAATTCCATGTGAAGCATTTTCGGTGATGAAAAGTCAAGTTGAATGTGACTTGAAAAGCTTCAAAAAATGGAAAGTTCAAATTACAAGTCATTTCCATTTTTAATAACTTTTGCCCTAAGTCTTGATTCTTGATGAATGATGGAAATATTGACATTTTAGAATCATATGAAGGTACGGGACCTTGAAAATCATGATTAAAACCTCAAAAAGTCATATTTGACTTTTCTTCCTTCACAATTGACTTTTGCTTGGATCACAAGTAACTGCCTGACTGAAAACCTTCCTCAAGGAACCAATGCACCAAATTTCATCCATAGACACTTGATAACATGTATAAGGCCATGAGAACAAGTTAGAACCAAAAAACCTTCAAGAAGCCTCTTGCAATCAAAACCCTAATTTGGTTTTATTGTGTAGGACGTGAAGCTCTGAGCCATCTTCTTGAGGAATTCCCCTCTTCTAGGGACTTGAGATATCATTTGAGATTATATGAGATATAAGAAACCCTTGAGGATTGTTAAGATACACTTGGTTATTGTCTTTGGCTTTAGATGATCACATATCTGCAAATCATTGACCACATGCCCTATGCCTCAAGCCATGAATGTTATGCTTCATTTTTCTATGCAAAGATGCAATGTTATGTATGCAAATGATGTGCTAGATGCTATAAAAATGAGAGGGAAGATTTTAGAGTGTTACAGTTGCCCCTATTCAATCATAGGTTAATCTGAAAAGGATGAGAGCATCGACTATCAGCCATTCGATCTAGGGTTTTCTTCTTCTTCTTTCTCTCTTTCCCTTCTCTTTTTCCCTTTCTTTCCTTTTCTATTTTTTCCGTATTACTAACTTTCTATCTTTTATAACAATTGAAACAATGTATATTATACTGATATACATTAGTTAATAACAACTGGTTCAGATTGAGGGTATCCAAAAATGTATATGAGTCAATTATTTAATAAAACCTCTGAGTCAGATAATACTAATTAATAAATTTGAGTTTGTCGGCTGCTCTAATTATTTAAGTTGAAAACTCTCAAAGCACACTGGAACCCTATTAATCTTAATTAATATTATCCATAGCATTTATTAAAATACAGGGCATTACATCCTCCCCTCCTTAAATTGAAATCCGTCCTCGAATTTCCTTTAATCAATAAAAATAATAGTTTGTAACACTATCTTAGATCCACACTTATCCTTACTTTTGCTACATACTCTAACATATTCAAATTTCAATTTGACTTCACGGCTCAAAGTCCTTATTTCATAATAAATCAAATTTCACGTCCTTACTCATACGGTTGTTCCAACATTGGGTTAACTTTTAACTTACCTTTCCATAATTCATCTGTTGTTTCACACTAAATCACTTAGTCCCATCTCTCCTTCAGAGAAACATACTATTTTGATTCCTTCTATTCGGTCATAACACAAAAGCATAACATTCTAACTTGATTTGGGGATAACAAACACTCGACAAAACTCCACAGGGTATCTTAGTGAAATCTTATCTACACATAATTATCGACAAATACTTTCATTAAAATCCTTCAATTACTAAAATCATTTCAAAATGTTGTCAAACGACTTCTTTACCAATTCCACTTGGTCCGACATCATACATTGTAACCATTTACATCTGACATTTCATCCTTTCAATATCTTATTAAAGACAAGATACTTAGAACAAAATTTTCTTACCTTAACACCTATAAATAATTCTCTTCTGATTCTTAATAATTCGACTGAACTCTTTCACCTGTCTCCTTCCACTATGCTCTCAAGGTGTGACAATGGAGATACCACAGATTCTCAAGCAATACTAGGTAGTTGGTAGTCTGCAGAGATCACACTTATCCATTAGAGTTCTCACCAACCAACGGAACAAGAACTTGTAGACACCCAGGGATAAAGAAACTTACTTTCTAATCACACAATAAAAACATCGGTCCAAACTCTCCAATGACAGAGATACATGGTTTATACTATTGCAATCATAACTTGTACAATTTCCAAATCCATTCTAAACTTGAAACAATTTATCCAGTTCAGCTTAACGAATATGATCATGGTTACTATGCTCCATGTCAATTCTCTTTATAGGATTTTATTCACTCAAGGTTTCTGTTGACACAAGGTCTCCATTAATAATAGCGTGGTAATGTCACATAACTTACAATCGTTTGTGAGTCACCAATACCAAACTTAAATCATTCTCATTATACTTTCTGAGTTCCATAACACTTGCCTATTGCATACAATAACTCACACACTCCCCTTCGAAGACCACACAAAACTTCTCGCTCAAATTCACTTCTATCAAGGGTTTCATTCCTTCAACAATCCAATTTACACACTTAACTTTGGAACATCCATTTGTCACTCTTACCTGGAAGGTAACTTAAAAATTCATATTTATGAGTACGACTCAACTGCACACATCTGGTATTACTCTCACGGAGTCCATAAATGATGTTAAGAATTAACGATACTAGAACTGATTAATTGTTCATCTCTTATCCACACAATAATTCAGATACCAAAATGTTTCCTGGAAGATCAACACTTCATGAGTCTCTTATAACTTCACAATTTAGGTCCTCAGTAGTCGCAACGACGACACACCAAAAATTTAGATCTTTTACAGTCTACCAACTCATGCTCAAAAGAAATTTCAACACTTTATCCTCTGACACTTTGAACGGAAACCAAAACGGACTTACGGTTCAGAAAGTACGATTTTCTAAAGTCCTCCACAAAATGCATGTGTCAATCAATCACCTATCTGAGCCTAATCGGTCGAACATAATTGAACTTCTTCTTCTTGATAACAAACAGTCCAACTCAAAATCATCAATTCAATTTGCACAAACTCGCAAAATGATTCTCACTCGTGGCTTCTAAACATGTGTAACATTCACCCACCGTTCATAACTCAAGGTAATACAAAACAAGATACGACAAACCGATGACATACTCCAAACAAGTGACGAAGTAGAATTACCAATTCTGTTACGGTTACGCCACGAATATTCAATGAAATAGTTCGATTCCACTCGTACAACGATGTTAGTAGGAAAATGACAATGACGACATCAAAAGGGTTTTTAGTCACAAGCTAAAACTTGGTTCGTCCATAAGCAAAATCTAACACACAATCCTTATCGGGTAAAACAAAATGATGGACATCTCATGTCTAACATACAACTTTATCCTCTCTCTTTAATTCCTTGGCGAGAATTAAAACAACAATATTCTTAATCCCACTAGAGATAAATTCTAAATATTTCGATCACTCACAAATATAGGAGTTTTCCCTACACTTGAAAATCGAAGTAATGCACTCCTCTGAAGAACCATGATGTCTCTACTTACGTATTAACCGGGGTTCCCTTACACTCTACCATCCATTGCATAGAATGTCTCCACATCTTTCTATTGGTACCACGAACGCTTTGATCGGGCACCCAAGTCAAAATGTATGAATCTTAGAAAAATAATTTTTTTCAAAACTTAACAGTGGTAACCGGTTACTACCAGAAGGGTAACTGGTTACTTGGTGCAAATATGAACTTCCAGTACCTAAAAGATATTTAGAAACACAACTCGGTATCCGGTTACTACCCGGAGGGTAACCGATTACTTCAAACGCATAAGTAAAATTCTAGTTTTTCATTGCTACCTAAACATCCCAAGCTCATTCCAATCACAACCAAATGTTATAACAATTATCAACAGAGGATATCACACATATAGTAATCATACTTCTAAAGTCCTAATGAATGAACTATTATTGATTACATTTCCTTAACTTTAGCTTCAACAACATCTTCAAAACTCCATTGTACATTTGTCCAAAAATACATTTCGTTATCACCTTCTGACATCGCACTGTTAATATCGTGTTCACTTCACGCTCTGCGGCAACCCTTTCATACCCTAACATAATTCATCTTACTAGAACTCTCCTGAATCTAAGGTTCTTACTCTATCACTTAACACAAGTTCATCTGGTACATATCAAATACACCTCATGCTACTAAATGAAGCTTATTGTTTCTCCGACACTATACCTCATACCATTCCTTATGTAATTTAACATTTTTGAATTAATATCTTACTGAATATAACATCCTGATGTATCACTCTAAGCTTTGTCTCCTCGGTCATAACCGAATATACAACATTAACCTTTTATTATTCGCCTGAGGTGTACTTGTCTTACTTTAAACGTGTAATCACATTCTTGTGTTTCTCTTCACGTTTTCTCTACTACTTTAGGTTCCCATAAGAAAACGAATGTTCTTTACTTGTAATTTCTATCCATCCATAAGGTATTATCTGAATACATTCCTTAAAGTACTCTCGTCCATCTAATATGCCACTGCGATCTTAGAACTGAAACTCTAACAATTAACTCACTCCCGAACCTTACGTCACACGTTCCACAAAGCATATTCTCTTTTCAGGGAATGAGATTTCTCAAAAATTATTTTCCATACCAGTGGCCAATACCGATCTACCAGGGACTTTACGTATTCCTTGATACCATAACCATTCACCCAATAGAGATCTTTACCTTTCAGACTCTATCCATTCTAAGGGATTCCTTGAACAACACACTACTCTGCAACTCCATGTTACATGAAGTACAATTGTTAAGAAGACTCCAACTGAGCTGACGAAAAATTCCTTTCTAACAACTACTGGCTTGAGCCTACTCTTACAACACAAGTTCTGACAACACTTCAGAGTCCTTGTGGTCGCTCAACCATGATTCTACCTATCACATTAATAGCATTAGGCTGATTATACCCAATACTACAAAATATGATATTAAGATTCATGCTGGCAAGACACACTTAAGAGGCAAGAAAGATTTACTTATGATGTTTCAAGGCTAGGTCGAGGATACGACCAGCTCTGATACCAACTGTAACGCCCCGTATAATAAATACCTAGAATATCATTATACAAGAGTTTATTTGGTACCGACACCATCATAAGTTCCTAATAGCATAATTCACATTCTTGACCAATACTAAAACATAATCCAACTATGGTACAAGACATGGAAATCATACTAAAATAAAAATACTAAGATCAATACAATATCCTCATTGTACAACTAATAAATACACAGAGGAAACTATTATCTATGCTTCTCTTGAAACATCCCGAGCATAGCTCCACTTGTAAACCAAACCTGCAAAAGAAACCTGAAAAGAAACAACAATAACGGGGGTGAGATATTAACATCTCAGTGAGTTCCCTATCTTATGGATTCTCTCGGCTCTACAAGGTTCTACAAAATCCTACTCAAGTCGAGGGGAAAGCCTAGACCTTGAGTTCAAAATCTCATAATCATATGGAAACATGTCTTGAGTTCAACAACTCGAAAGTATCACTAATCCGGAAACCACAAAGGTATCCCATATTCCCTTCCTCTTTTACGTCTAGAAGTCGGCCCGAGTCATGGATCCTCGTATTTACTTGGCATATAAAATGGATTCATATTGAATGGCTATTAATGTTACAATCGTCACTTCACGTGGGTCATAAACCACCACAAGTCTCTACATATGCATATGTTTCATTCGTATTAAATGCGAGAATCAAACTTGCCAAGTATTGCATGCGTACATTCCAGAGGAGCCCTTGGCTCATGAAACGACATTCTCAGGGAATCTCGGTTCCAATTACGTGATTTCACTCAAATGAGAATGTATAAAACACTTTTAAGGTCACAATGCCTTTTCCACAAATAACATACACAAACAGGTTCACGCACATGTTCCATATAATGTCTCTCTCACCACTAAACCATTACTCGACTAAGATACTTCTCTAAGCATCGAACGTCCGAGCATCGGCATCTAATTTCTATCAAATTCCTAGTCACAACTAGGTTATACTATTGATAGGGTAAGTCTTCCTCACTCTACTTAACTCATTTTGATTAAGCAGTATCATGATTATTATTGGTTAGCATGCATACTCATGTACATATCACAATACATAAACGGTATTTTTAATCGACATAAAATAAATAAATAATTTTCACATCAAAATTAATATTTTCTATCAATTTTTCAAAGGGTAATTGGTTACTACCAGGTGGGTAACCGATTACCACTGTACCAAAAGCTGAAAATGAGCGTTTTTTCACACATAAAACCCCTCCAAACTCAATAAAATCACAATGGATCATCCAACCAATTATAGTAGGTTCAACATACATGTAACCTGACTATACTACCCAGTTATTTCAGCATTTCAATCGTTAGAAACTTCGATTATCAAGATTTAATCGTTTCTAACCTAAAAACTCTAGAATTTCAAAACTCTAAAACAAATTTTTTTATCTAGAATCCACCTCTAAAAAATGAAGAGGAGTTTGATGAAGATGAATATTGATGAATCTATGAAGAGTTGATGATGATTCTTGATCTTGAGCTTCTAGGGTTTTCTTCTTCTTCTTTCTCTTTTTCCCTTTCTTTCCTTTTCTTCTTTTTTTCCTTCTTACTAACTTTCTATCTTTCATAACAATTGAAACAATGTATATTATACTTATATACATTAGTTAGTAACAACCGGTCCAGATTGAGGGTATCCAAAAATGTCTCTGAGTCAACTATTTAATAAAACCTCTGAGTCAGATAATAACAATTAATAAATTTTAGTTCGTCGGTTGCTCTAATTATTTAAGTTGAAAAACTCTCAGAGCACACCGTAACCTTATTAATCTTAATTAATATTATCCAGAGCATTTATTAAAATACGGGATATTACAACCCCACATATCATATCTGGCACCCCCCCAAACTTTCAGAATTCCAAAACTGCACTTGAAAAAATTTCAAACAAATAAAAAAATTCAATACGGAAAATTTTCGAAATTTCTGATAATGTGTGAAAAATTCCAGAAATTTAGAAATTTTCAGTAGTGAAAATATTTTCAAATGAAAAAAGAAAAATTATTCACCACCACCAATTTCCAGTAAAAAATGAACTTTTTCAAAATTTCCGGTATATATTACAAAATTTCGTATATGCCCCTAAAAATTTCATATTTTTCAAAAAAAAAATTGAAGGGTAAAAATGGAATTTCGCCATAACTAGGGGAAGGGGTGTCAGGTTTAAATGTGGGGGTGGAAAGAAGAATCCTCTTATGTTTGCCATCCCATTTGCTTGATGGCCTGATTCAGTTGATTAGGCCTTTACTTGACTTGGCCCACCTTGATCACGTGACACATGATTTCTTCTAGACTTCTCCAAGCTAGGGGACACATTCGCCATGTGCCTATGCCTGCTAGAATTATGTTTATCTTCCATAGAGTTTGATGGATCTACAAAGCCTTATTTGACTTTTCTCCCTCGTCATACATAACATCAGGTGTTGAATATACGCCTGCCTTCTTTTTCAACCAATGATCTTACTTTTCCTGATCCTCTATATTCCCAATGCTCTCCGTCTTTGGTGAAAGATGAATAATAATCCTCTTACCTTGTAATTGTTCCCCTATTTTGAACATGTTTCCATGATACGAAGAAGCCCATCATTATCTTTTTCCACAAAGAATGAGCTCTGCTCTTCGCCACCAAACCCACACCTCAGAGTATTCATCTGATTCTGATGAGTCATGTTCACCCTTCGACCTCGCAGGAATGTTGATCCTCAAAGGCCCATGAGTGTCTTCCACCACCTTCATTCTAAACACATCTTCATTAATCTTTACATTAAATTCCTCGTTCAAAAGCATAAAATACTTAGTTTTGACCAAAATTTGAGCTACATACATTTTTTATTGATCTCTTATTCCATCATCGAAGCACATGTACGTCCCCACCAATTTGGTAATTAACTCGAAAAATTTAGGATTCCAATCATCACAAGAAAAACCATAAATTCCTAATGATGTAACTCTTTTAGAGTCCACATAATTAGGTTCCCATTTCTTGATCTCTTTAAACCACCGCATTAACTGGTCCTTTCCATTGACAACTGAATTTGCAAGCTCTCATGGTTCCCTTTCTTCAAGCAAACATGATTAGCTCCCAACAAAATAACTTAGATTTCAAAATAACCCTCCATGTCAAAAATGTCTTGGATATTATACGTCATCCCTATGTTTTGCACGACCACTAGATATGCTTTCTTGAACCCTCAATCATCTTCTCCATCAAATTTGAACTCTAGATGCACGAACGGATGTTCGATTGTTCTTTGCATATTGGGTCTTGGAACCCTGTTAAGCTTTGCCCTTGTTTATATTTTGGTGTCTCTTATGACATGCGCATAAGACCTTGTGTCTCTGAATCCCCTACCATCTAAAATCCTATAGTTGTTGTCATGCATCTCTCCTTTCTTGAAAAACTTGTTTCATTTTGAGTGTTTGTTATTTGTTAGTCTCTCTTCCCTCATCGTATTTCTTTTTTTTAAATTCCCTCCATTTTGTCTCCTTTGAAACTTAAGTAAGTTCACAAAAATCTTCTACTTACCAACGAAGATGTTGTCTAACTCGGTAGCTAGCACTCTATTCTTCTTCACATCAAAGAACCTAACGAACCCATATCGTATCCCCTAAATATCCCTCTTTAGAGGAATGACTATCTCATCAATGTCTCCGTACTCCTTGAATTCTTCATCCAAAAATGAAGTGAAGTGAAGAAGAATGATGTTCTAACATCCGTCTGCCTCCTTCCATGACCATTGTGAGCGTCGTTGGTGATTCTTCCTTGGCCTCCTCCTGTTGTTAACGTTCCTCCATACACATTAATTTGGACTTATTTCATAGGTATTTGTCACAAGCTAACTTGTTAATTTGGACTTATTTCATAAATATATGCTTCATTTTGTGGGTTATCTCAAGAGATTAATTTTTAAAACTCAAGTTAACTGAATTTTTTTAATATACTAGTATACTAAATTTTGATTTGTTTTTTCTTAAAAAAATATATTTTTTCAATGGTGATCTAATTTTTGGTGTCAAAATATATTTTCTAGATACTAAATGTAATTTACATACATTAGTTTTGAATAAAAAAATTTAATCTATTTTTTTTATTGTGTCTCCATTCGCCATATTATTTGATAGGGGTTCATTTGTATTTCCAAAAAACTTTTAGCTGTTTTGATTGCTTTAATTTCTTTGTATTCTATAGAAAAATGGATAATAATTATTTAAGCAAATGATGTTTTTAGGAATAGGTCCAATGTCTTTGGAGGCTTAAAAATAATTCTTTAAGGAGACACTTTAATAATAATAATAATAATAATAATAATAATAATAATAATAATAAAAATAATAATATTTTTCCATTATTAAAAGGATTAAATTTTATCATTGTTAAGAAAAAATATTTATTGTGTAAATAACAATAGTATTGGACCAATTTCCAACTTTTAAAAGAAAACTTATACATTGTTTCTTATATGCAGTTTTTCTTTTACTATTCTTGAGAAACAATATGCTAAATTTGTTTTATGATTTCCATTTTCAAAAATAATCATTTTTTAATGTAAGCAATATTAATTAACATAATAGGTAAGTTATCATTTTAAAGTATTAAATTATTAAGTAATATATTAATATTAGAGTTAGAGAATTTTAATAAAATTGATCTATTTAACTAACAATTATTATATTAATATGAAAAACATTTATTATAATAAACTATTAATATTTTAAAAAACAAAATTAATGAAATATAAGAAAGTACATGATCCTTTTGATTTCTTTATTATGTTTTAATTATTTTATTCCTCAATTTTGTTTGATTTACAAAATTAATTCTTGTATTTTAAATTAAACGATTTTAGTCTCCTCTTACGTATTTTTATAAAAAATTGACGAGATTATCGTTTTTTAACTTATATTTTTATCTATAAAATTTAATAATATATACACCACAAAAGTATATTATTTACACCACAAAAAATAATAATTTGTAAAAAAAAATTTTTCCTTATCTCTATTAAAAAATTTGTAAAAATATTTTTTTTTTAAATTGTGTCCTTATCTCTATTAAAAAATTTGTAAAAAATAACTTTTTAAATAAATTATATTTATTATCTTATAATATTTACACCACAAAAGTATGGCTACGAATGAAACAAATCACTTCACCATTTTGATTTAAACTCCCCATGTGATTGTTCAGAACACAAGTGGTAGAAAAACATCTCAGATGAAACTGACAATTCAATATTTATTACACAAACATTTCTCTTATTTCAAATATATTATTATTCCACTAAAAGCACTTATATTAATGTCTCCAATAACCCAAAAAAAAAAAGTAAAAATATTATTCTCTCTAACAGCCTCCATTCCTCTTATAAAGTAGACAAAAGTCATGTGTAACAGCTAGCATGAAACCATAACTCCAAAACAGTCACTTAGTCATGGTGATTCTTGTTCAGCTCTGGATCGGTTTGATAAAACAGAATTTCACCTGTGTCACTTACAAAGTGGTCGTGTTTCATGCTTTGTACTAGGTATTTTATTAGGTGAAATGGAATAGGTGATGATTTTTCTGGCTCTCGGTAGTATTTTCCAAATACTGGTTTTGCTGCTTTTGTCTGCAATCAAAAAAAAATATCAAAGTGAGTTGAAGTATCATAAAGAAAATATAATAAAAAATTTGAGAAATAAGATATAAGTACCGCTTCAACCAAGTGATAATGAGGGATTTGAGGAAAAAGATGATGAACAACATGTGTGCCAATATCATGATGAATGTTGTTAATCCAACCATAGTCACGATCAACTGTTGTAAGGCCACCTCTTAAATAACTCCATTCCTGTTAATAATAAGTTAATAATATAATTTAAATTAAAATTTGAAGATGAATAATTCAATGATTATGGTTTTACCTGGCCACGGTACCATGGTAATTTCTCTGTGTAGCCATGGTGATGCAAGTATGTAACAAAATCCAGCCACATGACGAATATCTGCGATCGTTCAAAACAACATACAATAATTTCAACTGATAAGTGATAGTTGTGATAAATGCGTATAAATTACTGATATAAATTACTGATTTAAAATTCAAAATCTGATTACAATATTTATATTATATAAATAAGTTATTGATATTTATCGACCGAAAATGTTAATAAAAAGATAAAGAGTGTAAGGGTAAATTTTACCCAATAGGGAACACCATAGAGCTTGAGAATTAGAATAGGACTAGTTGTGAAGGACAAATAGAGAAGAAAAAAGAACATGAGAAACCAACAAACTGTTGAAAGTGTCACTTCTTTTCTCTCATTGGGTGAGAACAAGTTGCTATCAGGATGAAAGTGAGAACCTGATTTTCCAGGACTTCTTCTCCACTGAAAAATATGAAATTTCACATCAGAATATTAAAATTCAGATTCTTCAACTAGTATTATGTTTTTTTCTTCCAAATAGTAATAATTGAAAAAAAAAAAAAACATATCACTCACCAAATAAATTGGATATGCAAACATTGGTAAAGGCACAGTGAATCTCACAAACTTTGTCATGCTGTCTAGACTCTTGTAAACCTTTTCTGTCAACTAAGATAATGACACAAAAAAAATCACATAATTAATTTAAAAAACATATAAAGATAACATCATTTAATCAGAGTCGTCACAAAAAACGTGGGAGACGAACTGCCACACAAATCTAAAATCTAACTATAATTAAACGAGACTTCAAAATATATGTCACCCTTTAAATAAAATTTATATTAAGTTTGAATAGATTAAACCGCAATTAATTAATTTAAACTTTTAAATACTTGAGACAACTCTAAATACGATATTAAATCAATTAAAAACAACAAATAGAAGCATTTAATTCACATACCGGAACCCATGACTCATCCTTCTCAACATTTCCATGGTTTTGGTGATGTGTTCTGTGGCTAATTCTCCTGAATAAAACATAAGAACAAAAAATAAATTTGATTATAATTCATGAATTTAGTGCATGTTTGAATTAACGATAAATTAACAAAATCAAGTTCCCTTAAAGTGAATTCGATAAAACTTACATTTTAATCTATCATCGTAATTCTGTCAAACTCACAATTTCTACAAAGATATGAAGAATAAAAAAATTCTAAGAACAAATTCACTAACCATCCATGATAAGGAACAAGAATTGAGGAGTGCAAAACATGGCCCACCAAGCTATTCACAAAATAACTATCAGAGAAGCTTCCATGGCCACTATTCAAACCAAAAACACAACATTGAATCCAAAACATTATGAAAAACCAAAAGACATAATCATGAACCAAACAAAAACATAAACATAAAATTTTACCAGTCATGTCCAAGAACAAAAATCGCCCAAAACATAGTCCCTTGAAGAGGCCAATAAACAGGCCAAAAAAACCAGCTATCAAACCGAATTGCAGCCACAATCAATGCAGCAACAACTAACACATCTCTTACAACATAGCTCAGAGATCTCCAAGTACTCTTGACCCAACAATGCTTTGGAATTGCAGCTCTAATCTCTGCAATCTTGAACGGTGGAGGAGCACTAGGGTCAAAATCAGCATCACCATTGGACACAACCATGGTTTCTTGGCCTAGTGTTTGTTTGTTTTGAGATAGGTGATTATGAATAGAGGCTGTTATGTAAGAGTGGTAATTATAGTTGCACAAGATTCTAGTTTGACTTGAGTTTTTAATTTATTTATTTTTTGCTTTGATTAATGTTGATTTTGCTGAGATCTAGGTGAGGTGGGACAAACAAAATAAACGAGGATAGTTTGGGAAATGAGATGTGGAAAACAATTGTGCCAACTCGACAATTTATTAAGATTGTGCATTTTTCGATCCGTACGGAAATTGTTGGAGATTATAATTCCAACCGTCGTGTCTTTTGAAAAACATGTGCTAATAAATAATCAATTTTTAGTTTAAATTATTTCGTTAGTCTAGGTGATTGTTCTTATTAAGGGAGAGGGATGAGGTTAATAGAATTTCGGTCCATTAGGATATTGGATTAGAGTAAAATTGAATGATTATGATGGACGGTAAGATAAGAATATTATAGGATTGTGATTTAAGAAGGAAGAGGTTTAAGGTAAACTCATTTTTCATGGTGTGCATGATACGTTATTACATGAAATTTTAAACTTGTCATAATTAATTTATGATTAAATAAGCTCTCATAAAATATTTATAATGGTTAAACAATGGTTAGACAGGGTTTTATTTGTTTTTCTATAATTAAATTACGACTAATTTACACAGGATCTCCAAAAAAGTTGAGATGACTCTCATTTAAGGACTCAGGAACTTAATAAATTTTATCCTTAAATGTATTTTTATAGATTTTATGATCTGGTGCGAATAAATAGAGATCGTTAGATTATATAACTAATAATATGATGACATTTATCTTGAAGAAGAAGGTTATGGATTCCATAATCTCTGGAATTTGCTTATAAAAAGGGAAATATGTCATGGTGAAGATACATACTCTATAAAACCTAAAAATATTTTTTTTGTCTTATTCATTCACTAATTTGAGAAAATGTTTGCAGATATTACTTATTCTTTTTACTTAGCTAAAAGGGGGCCTTCAAATGAAAAATATTGTGGCTATTGTCTTTTTATTAAGATCAAAATCTCCCGTCGAAACATTTTGGTTCATGTCAGATCAACGATATTAATAGTGTTGGTCAAATTAAATGTCATATGGTTGACAATTCACTATTTTTCATAAAAATGTATTAATCTTCTCTTCTTCCGACCATTTTCCTCATCAATCTGTTCCATTATATTTTAGTATTATTTTCTATTTTTTTCTTCAATATTCTTAATTTTAATTTTTCATATTTTAATGTTTACCCCTAATGAACCCTAAACACATTTACTTTTTTTAATCAATACTATATAGTTAAACAAAAGAAGAAGAAAATACAAAGAGGAGAGAACAACACCTAAACCCTAAAAAAGAAAACTAAAATGGAAAGAGTGAGAACTCCCTCCAAAGAAATTAGTGAGGGGTTGGAGTATTGTTCTTTCACTATCTCGGAACCACCAATTGAAATGCATATATAGTGTTTCCATCCATATCAATCAACTCATCTTTCTGAGTCATGTTAGTCAATGTTTCATTTAAAAACTTCATAGTCTGTTGGACTTTGTAGGTTCAAACCCTAAAACTCGCATGTCATGAATGATAACGACATTGAAGTTGGATAAGTTAGAGCCACTCACCACAATTGAGCTACTTCGCAAAGGAAATGAATATGATATTACTTCCTCTTAATAATTTTTTTGAAGAAAAAAAGTATAAACATAATCAAAACCCCCTTGTGATTCTTGTCAATTTTACCTTGACCATGGTTTCAAATATGCTAAACACATTTACTTTTCAAAATAATAAGAATTGTAAATTTATAAATTTTTGTTTTTATGTTGTTCATACAAGTAGAGTCTTATTTTATATAATTTTGGTAAAGACGGAGACCTATTTAATAATTAATGGTCAAATACAAGAACTAGTTTGATGAATATATTTCTAAGGGAGTAAAAATGGCACGATCTGTTGAACATACATATTTAACCCACAATTTTTGGAGTCCATAGTCAAGGTTTTATGTATGCACCTTCCATTATGTACGCCCCTCCCCGACCCTTTCTTGGTGGATTTTGGCAGGCGCATGCATTAACGGGGCGAAACATGTTTTTTTTTTGACATTTCAAGGCTTTAAGAGGGGGTGCATGGCCCATCCCACCTTATTTTTTTGTGGGGAAAGCCAAGATTTTGACCCTCTCCTCTCTACTATGATGGCCAAGTCTCATTTTTTACGGACTTTTGCGGGAAATGAGTAATCTAGCAATAAGTATCCAAATATATCGCCTAAGTTGGTGAATATATTTATGGTGTTACTTATATGTGTAGGAACTTATTAGATAAAATTTGGATGAAGGAATAATTGATAATAAGTTGTAGATTCGAGGAACTAAATTGACGTGCATATTTGTAATGTTGTTCATGTTAGATAATATTTTACCATCGTTTTGTTATACTTTGTCTAAGAGTAATTTAGTTTATTTAAGTTTTACTATATACTCTCGTTGTAACCCTTATTTTGATAAATAATGTTATTCACATTATTAAAACTCTTGTCTCTTTATTCTTCTACAATTTTATCATCTCTATTGGTATCATGGTATCAGAGTCTTTTTCGATTCTCCTTGAACTATTCGTCTATTCCTCTATCAAATTTTTAAAACTTTGAGAACTTGTTTGCTTTATTTTTACGCTGAGTTCTATTACAACAACAAAAATCATTGAATCACTAAACTATTCTCGTCATGTCATTTTCCACTTATGTTTGAAGATGGAGATTGGATTATATATGGCTTCAGTTTCCCTTCCATTGTTGGTTTTGGTATTGGTCATGTATATCTTCCAATTAATTCTCTCTCTCCCCCCTCTTTATTTTTTTTTATATTTGATATTTTTATTTTTTTATTTCATTTGATTCGTTTATTTGGATTGGTTTGGTTATGTTTCATTATTATTATTATTATTATTATTATTATTATTATTATTTATTAGTTTGGTTTGTTTTTGTTCAGTTAGGGTTTATTTGGTTTGATTTAATTGTTTTATGTTGGTTTCACTCTTTCGTAAGATGGTATCTCTCTCTCTCTCTCTCTCTCTCTCTCTCTCTCTCTCTCTCACACACACACACACACACACACACACACACACACACACACACACACAGAGGACAAACTTAATCATTGCTACAAAACTTATTCATGTATGCTTGTTTAAGCAGATGGATAGGAAGGGTTCCTTACCTCCTGCCTTTTATTTTTATTTTTCTGTTATTATGGTTGTGGCCAAAGAAGATTTGGGTAAACCTTCTTAGGCGGTTGTTATGATAATATATTTATTTTTGTATTTGATCGATTATTGACTTTAATTTGATAATTTTTGTTGATGCCTCTTGATAAACTGAGAGTATGAATCTGTGATTTTTTTTATATTATTTATGGTTTACATGTGTATATTGAGGCGATTATGACCCAAATAGACAAATTGGGAGAGATTGATTGAATGAATGATGGTTACGCCTTATGATAAGACGGGAGTTAATTTGATAAATGATATTATTGCCTTTCAATAAGGCAATGGTTGAATTGAGATTTTTGTTGAGACTTTTTAAACTGTGTTGATGCCTTGTGTTAAGGCGAGATCTGGTTGATAAAATATGTTGATGTTAATCTTATTTTTTTGTTCTATTTCAATGTATATTTTTATATTTATGTTTTTGGAGTGGTGAGAATTCAAATAGGAAAAGTATACGAGTTTTAGATATGTTCAATAGAGAGAAAAACACAGAAAATCGCAGATAGACATAAAAAGGGATTGACCGTCTTGTTTCATGCATAACTTGAGTTTCGTAAGTCTGTTTGAGTTGTCGTCTGTTGTGTTAGAAAACTAATGCAATATTATTTCTTTTGAAGTGGGTAAATTAGATAACAAAGCGCTACAAAATTAGAAGTTCTTTGGTGTTTATACCAGAGGGTAGTCAAGTTTCAATCCTGCATTAATCATCTTGTTTCACGTGTAACTTGAGTTTCATAAATCCATTTAAGGTACAGTCAGTTGCATTAGAAAGAGGGTTTAAGAGCTTTTAAATTTTATAGTTTCATAATTTAATCATAAGTCTATAATTTTTTTGTTCTATTGTGAAGTTATACATTTTGTGTTAAAATTAAGTCAATGATTTAGAGAAACACTATTATAGTGAGACAATTTTAGAGTTATGGTAAGGGTTTTGGGAAAACCCTAGAGAGACTTAAAGAGTTTGAGTATATTTATAAGTAATTTGAATTTGAGTTATTTGAAATATTTTGAGTTGAGTTTGAAGCATTTGATATTCTTAGAGTTGAGTTTGATGTATTTGATATTTTTAGAGTTGAGTTTGAAATGTTTAGAGCTGATTTTGGAGTATTTGACATTCCCATAGTTGAATTTGAGATATTTAATATTTTTTGAGTTGAGTCTGAAATGTTTAGAGTTGAGTTTGAAGTATTTGACATTCTTAGAATTGAATTTAAGGTATTTGATATTTTTAGAATCGGGTTGAATAAAAAGGGTTGAGTTCTGAGTCACTTGATATGTTCAGAACTTTGAATAAATTATTAAGTTACTAACCTGGATATGGGGTATGTGCTCCAAGTATATTTTAAAAAAATATTTAAATACAATATTTAAATATATATAATAATTAATAGAAGTATATTTATTTAAAATAGTATAATTTGTTGATTAACTAAAAGGATAATTTTGCTATAGATATATTCATGTTTAAGGTCTTGTTTAAGACATTTGTGAATTTTTTATTTTAAAAAACATTTTTAAAACTAAAATATATTTGGCTAAACCAAATCTATTTTATGTTTAATTTCAAAATAATTTTTCACTATTTTTTTTAAATTATAAATGATATTATATGTGTTAATTTTAACACTAAAATGTTATTAAAAAGATTAAAAATCATTACTCATACCATCATTAATTACTTATATATAGATTTTCTTTTGTAGATAATAAATTAGAGAAAGTTACACAAATAAAAAATTGAGAAAGTTAACAAAGATAAAAATGGCAAAATATTTTTTATCCTAGTTCACCGTTAACGAAGTTAATCCAGTCCACTCGACAAGGTGATTTTACCTTCTCAACAAGACTTAATCCAAGAATCAAACTGATTACATTCTCAAGGATTAGTATCAATGACTTCTCTACTACACTTAGTCCCTTAAGAAATTACAACTCAAAGACTACCCGTCAATAAATTCTTGAGATGTCTGACTAAAATCTATCCCTTAATGAGTTTAACAACTATTAAATACTATTGCCTCTAAATAAGAAGATACACACAGTGATAAACAAACTTTACACTATCTTTCTATTTTCTTGAGACTTTTGACTAAAACTTATCCCTAAATGAAAATATGAAGTGAAGTTCTAAATGTTTCTCTCTATTTTCTCTTTCTTCATATTGATTTTCTCTTATTGAAATTATTTCAACATAAAGTTCTTTGTGTGATGATCGTTCACAATCAATGTCTTCATAATTTCTTTGTCCTCTTTATATAGATGAAAAATAAGACCATTGGAGGATAGAATTGGACACTTCCTCAAATTCACAATTATAATATTTGGTACGAGGTTCAGTCGTAAATCGTAGGTAGTGGAAAGAAAATATTTTATAACCGTTTGTAGTATAGTCCTTGAGAATATCAACATATCATTCCTTTTGATTTTGCCGCTCAAATTGTATCATCTTCTAGAATATTCATTAAGTCATTTTCTCTATATCATTGACTTCATATATGAGATTTTTAAAGCTTGATCAAAGTTCAGAGCCTTGAGAATAAACTTTAGAGTCTAGTGAAAATAAGGCTTGAATTTATTAGAGTACATTTGGGTTGTTTACTTCAGAAGCGTTGATTAGGATATTCAGAGGTGACTATCATATTAGCACTTCTTCACATGATCGCTTTGGTTCAGAATTTGATGGTGTCCATAGTTAAGAGTCTCTAGAGTCTAGAATATCTCTTATTCAGAGTTTATAGTCTTTCTATTCAGAGTCTAGAGTCTCTCTTATCCAGAATCCAGGGTTTGTTCTGTTTAACTTTGTTCAATGTATGGTTTATTCAGAGTCTGCTTTATCTATCTTTTGGGTTTTTTAGATTCTGCTTTATCTAGTATCATGCTTGTTCAAATTCTACTTTATCTAGCTTTTGACTTGTTCATATTCTGCACACTCAACAAACTATTAGAGTACAAAATTGTTCTTAGTACTTTTTTTATCATTAAAACTAAAGGATATTAGACATAGAATCAAATTTATTCAAACAATCTCCCCTTTTTATGATGAAAAATATCATAATTTTGATGAACAATTTTGACTTTACAAATAATCAACTGAAAATCAAATTTAGGTTTGTAAGCTTCCCATGAGTTTAAGACTTCAAAGTTTTCTTAGCTTAAGTTCACATAGTGAGGTTTGCAAGCTCCCCTGAGTTTAAAACATAGATTTTTTTTCAATAATCACAGGTAGTCTTATAATTTATCCAATTAATTTAACATGTTTGGGATTTATCTCGGGATAAACATGAATCAAAATCATATATCTTTTCTCCCCCCTTTGGCATAAATAAAAAAGAATAGATAGAACAGAAGAATAAAGATGATTTAAAAGAAATACTTCATTAATGATTATGAATAAAAGATGAAAACATAAGCAAAAAAAGATACAAAACAAATATGGGAAAAGGATACTAGGGAGAAGATGGTCCAACACCATTATCCTCACAATTTATTACCTTAGCAATTAGAGAAAAAGTGGTGACGATTGGGATTATGAAGACATTGGATTGAATTCCTAGAGCATCTTGTCTGATATGCTAAATGGAAGCATTTATCCCTAATTCTTTTATAAGAACATGATAAATGGGTCCATAGAGCATGTTAAATTAACTTCCCCATCGTTGAGAAGAGACAGTTCCAGAGAGATCAAACCATTGATCCTTTAGCTCAACAAAAGCAACAAACTTTTTGTTAATGGTTGACAAAAGATTTTCTTCACTCACAAATGTTCTAGAGGCCATTTCTAGTTTAGAGTATAAATGAAGGAGAAGAAAAAAAAGAGTTTTTCACAAAATGTTTTGAGAAGACAAAAGAGAATATGATGAGCTGGAGGTGAAAAGGGGTTTAAATAGGGTGAGAAGAGAAGTTGAAAAGACTTAGAAATAGTTAGAATTTAGAGTTTAAATGAAAGGAAACTCAACAATTACCTTGAAGCCCCTTAGTAATAACATCTATAACAAGGCACATTACATTGCACGCTTGTCAAAAGACATCATTGTTATACTCGAAAAAGTTAAACAATTAATGACAAAGGGTGCGTTAGAACATGATTTTTGTTTTACCCAAAAAAATAGTTCCCAAGGTTTATTCAAGCGTTTTACTATTGTAAGAATTAATTAGACATTTGTCAACATATTTCTTAGACCCAATGAGAACGCGTGAATTAAAACATTAATATCATCAAGAGTTCGAAAGATAGAAATTCCCAGAGGAATTCTAACTTAGGACCTTCTGACCTAGAGACCTTCTTACTTCATATGGTTAACTGGTTTAGAGTCGTATTTCCTCATATTCTCATTTTGACTCTGCAGAGGTAGCACACATTGAGATTTGTATTTTTACTTAGGATAACTTTCCATTTTTAAATTTCTTCAGAATGAAAACAAATATATCTTCCACAAGGGGTTTTGTAAAGATATCATCTCATTGATTGTATGTATCAATAAACTTTAAATTAATAATACTCTAATGAACATAGTATTTTATAAAATTATGTTTTATCTCGATGTGTTTAGCTCTAGAGTGTAAAATGAGATTCTTAGATAAACATATAATAAAGGTATTATAAAAAAGGATACAAATTTTAATCTCATAAAGTAGATAGTCTTCTAGTTGACTCTTCATTTAGAGGATCTTTATGTTGCATCCAGATACTGTAATGTATTCAACTTCTGTTGTTGATAGTGCAATCATTGACTATCTTTTGCTGGACCATGTGATTATATTGTCACCCAGAAAAGACAACTTCCACTGGTGCCATTTATTTCAATTCTATCTCCAGAGAATTCATCCTCACAATAACATACTAACTTGTAATTTGATAATTTCTTATAAAACAAACCAATAATAGTTGTATTTTTCATATACTTGAAGATTATCTTAACAGTTGTTAAGTGAGACTCTCTAGGATCTGACTTGAATCTTACAAACAAACAAACACTGAACAAAAGCCACGTCTACAACCAGTTAAATACATAAGAAAACCATTCATACTTATGTATACCTTTTTTTCTACCTTTTTACATTCACTGTCATTCTCTAGAATGCACGTTAGATGCATTGGAGTTTTGGCAGGTTTGCGTTCGGCCATATCGAACTTATTTAGAAGTTTTCTTGTATACTTACTTTGATGAATGTAAGTTCCATGTGGACCTTGATTAATTTGAATCCTTGAAAATATCTTCAATTTTCCCATGCTCATCTTAAATTCAGCCTACATTGACTTAGAAAAATCTGGCCACTGGTGCAAAGATTTAAGTATAGTCAATTCCTTCTTGTTGATTATAGCCTTGTGCAACCAGTTTAGCTTTGTTTCTTACCATTTCACCTTGCTCATTCAGCTTGTTTCTAAAGATCCACCTAGTTCCAATGACATGTTTTCTTTTTGGTGTTGAAACCAGAGTCCACACATCATTTCTAGATATTAATTCAATTCTTCTTGCATTGCCAGAATCCATTCAGAGTCTAAAAGAGTTTCATTAATGGATGTTGGTTCTATAACAGACACCAATTCTAGAAGTGTATCTTCATATCTTCTGAATGATGATCTAGTTCTGACAAGTTATGTCCTTTCACCCGTAGTCAGATCTTAAAAAGGAGATAGTATTTTCTTAAACTTCTTTAGAGGTGTTGGTGTGTCATCAACTTTTAGTTTTGATGGTTTAACGTCTTATTGAGCATCTCTAGAAGTTTTATCCTCAGAGTATGAAGAGGAAATTTCTAAATATGAAACTTTATCAACTAGTTTTGACTTCTCAGGGTCAAATTTATCATCAAACTTAACATGAATTGATTCTTCAACAATTTTGTTTTAAGTGTTATACACTATATAGCCTTTTGAGCGTTTAGAGTGTCCTAACATGATATACGTTTAAGCTTTAGAATCAAACTTATTCAAGTTATCTTTAGTTTTAAGAATATAGCAAGTACATCCAAATGAATGGAAGTATAAAATATTGGCCTTTTAGTTCTTCCACAATTCATATGGAGTCTTCTCCAGAATTGGTCTTATCGAGATCCTATTATGAATATAACATGCAATATTTACTGCTTCTGCCTAGAAGTTATTTGCCACATTAGTCTCATTGATCATGGTCCTGGCTATTTCTTACAGAGTATGATTTTTTTCGTTCAACAACTTCATTCTGTTGAGGAGTTTTAGGATAGGAGAAATCATGATAAATTCCATTATTTAAAAAAAAATTCAAAATATTTATTTTCAAATTCGCCTCCATGATCACTTCTGACTTTAACCATTTTTAAAATTCTTTTCATTTTGCACTTGAGTACAGAAGGTAGTAAACACATAATGTGACTCATCCTTGTGTTTTAAGAACTTTACCTAAATCCATCTACTAAATCATCTATGATGAGTAACCCAAATAAGTTAATGTGCTAGAGCTCCAGAGGCTTAGAGATAGAAACAACATTATTTACTTTGGAAGATGTTTTTGAAAACTTACCTTTATGGCATGCCTAAAAAAGAGCATATGAAGCAAACTTTATATTTAGAATGCTTCTAACTAAATTGAGCTTGTTTAGCTTGAAGATTCTTCTCATGCTAACATGACCCAATCTTATATGCCAACTCCATTGCTCTTCATTCACTGACATAAGTCATTTAATATTTTGTTTTTCTAAATCTGAAAGTTTGATTTTGTAAATGTTGTTTATCCTCTTACCACTAAAAAGTATAAATCCATCCTTTTGATTTACAACTTTGCAAGACTTTTGATTGACATATGGACAAGAGGTTATGCATTAGACCATAAACTAATAAGGCATTTCTAATAGAGGGAAGAGAACAATTACTTATTATTTTAATACCAATGATTTTACCCTTTTGATTTTATCTAAAGTCTATAGAGCCTTCATGCTTAAGTTTTAGCTCTTGGAACATATGTCTTATTCCCGCCAGGTGTCAAGAGCACCCAGAGTCCACGTGCCATGACTAATGTCTCAACTTGGATGCTAAGGATATCTGCATCATCGACTATTTTGTTTTTAGGTACCCACATTTTTTTGGGTCCTTTGTGGTTAGTTCTCCTAGAGGTCTTATCAACCCAAGGTTTATGTGCTAAATATATATTATATGTGTGACCATAGGTGAAATGAGAGTATAAAGCTTTTGGCTTTATCACAATCTCTTTGGGTTTAGGATTGAACATAAAGTTCTTTGGTTTAACATAACCAATGCTTCTTTTCATGTTTCCACTAACTCCATATATCATTGAAGTCATCTTGCTTTTATTTATGTTCTTTGCTAGGAATTTTTGAAAATATGGTTACCTCTTGGAAGCACATTCAGAGTCCATATGAGCTTCTGAAAGAATTTCTTTTCAAGTTTTTCACTTTAGTTTTTATGACAACTTTTTATTTTTCTAAACTACTGACTCTTTCTTTTTAAATAGAGTTTTCTTTTAGCAATTCACCACATGCTTTAGAATTGACTACATGAATGTGTTTTAGATTCTTGTATCTCTGCAGAAGCTTCTGACTCTTTTCAATAATTTCATCTAATGATGATCTAATTCAGAACGAGTGAGATGAGAAAATACCTCGTCAAAGTCATATTCTGAATTTATCCATATGAGCTACTGTCTCTTTCCTTAACTTGCTTATTTTCTTCATGACTATTTTTTAAAGAAACAATTATATACTTAGCAGAGTCTCTATTTGTAATCTTTTCATACTCTGAATATGAAATAACATTCAATAATATAATTATGGATCTATGATGATTCTTGTGATCTTTTTTTTCTTCTTATTCATTTTTCTTCTTTTAGGATTCGTACCATTTGCATATATAAGATTTGTGTAACCATCTATTACCATATCCCATAGATCAACACCATAACCAATGAAGAAACTTTCAATTGTATCTTTCCAATAGTCAAAATTTTCCCTATCAATGAATGGAGGTTTGGAAGAATAATGATCTTTATCATTATTTGCATGTGCCATTATGTGTTTCAAAATATGGATCTTTATCTAACACGGTAAGTGTTTGATGTAAAATAGTCAATACCAGAATCAGAGCTCTAATGTCAATTGAAGGTTCAAGAAACTCAAGAAAGGGGGATTGTATTTGTTTCAAATATAATATTTTTTCGCTATCCCAAAAAAATAGAAACAAAGATAAAACTGACAAGGTATATCCTAGTTCACCGTTAACGAGGTTAATCTAGTCCACTCGCTAGAGTGATTTTGTCTTCTCAACAAAAATTAATCCAATAATCAATCTGATTACAATCTTAAAGACTATTCGTTGATGACTTCTCAAGGATTCTAACTACACTTAGTACCTTAGGGTATGTTTGGATTGATGGAACGTAACGGAGCGGAGCGGAGTGGAACATAGCGAAGCGGAATGGAATATAGATCCCACTCTATTGTTTGGATATCTTATTAAAAATATCACATTCCATCACATACACCTCAAATTGGATGAAACAAAAAATGAGGGTTTGGATGGAATGGGATGGAATGGATTCCATCATGTTCCATTCCATTCCATCAATTATTTGCAAATCCAAACAATGGAATCACATTAGTTACCACTCCATTCCATTCCATTCCATCACATCCCACCAATCCAAACATACCCTTAAGGAATTACAACTAAAATATTATCCATCGATGACTTCTTGAGACTTTTGACTAAAACGTATCCCCTCAAGGAATTTAACAACGGTTAAATATAAAGTTTGTGTTTACAATATTGCTTCTAAATAAGCAGATACACACAGTGATAAATAAATTTTACACTTAAAAACATATGAAGTGAAGTTCTAAGTGTTTCTCTCTATTTTCTCTTTCTTGATATTGATTTTCTCTTATTGAAATTATTTCAGCATAAAGTTATTCGTGTGATGATTGTTCATAATCAATATCGTCATAATTCTTTTGTCCTCTTTATATAGATGAAAAATAAGACCGTTGGAGGATAAAATTAGAAACTTCTCCAAATCCACAGTTGCAATAGTTGGTACGAGGTCCAACCGTAAATCGTAGGTAGTTGAGAGAAAATCTTTTATAGTCCTTTATAGTACAGTCTTTGATTTGTGTTTTATTTATTGCAGATTCTATATCATTGTACATAAATAATAAGAATATGTTCTACATAAATACATTTGATAGTTGCTTCATTGCTAACTTCTGGTGGCAGAATCTGAAGAACAATTACTAGTGTGGTTTAGTGTAGACTCTGATTTGAAAGCCTCAACATCTAGATGAGTTACTACACTTTTGTTGTATATCAGCTTCTGGTACCACTCAGAGTTGGTGGTAAAGCTTTGGTGATTCGTACTATTGTAAAATAGGTTGTATTGTCTTATCGACATGTCAGCTAGAGTCTACTTTGTGCAAGGCTCAAGAAAAGTTGAAATGTTCTATGAATGATTGCTCTCAACGACTCTATCAGTACAGATCCTCTTGAAGACTCAAAGGTTAAATGTGTTACCCACTGTATTCAGAATCTACTGAGTATCCATCTTCAACGGCTCTTGTACTATGTAATAAAAGAAAAGACACTTGGTCAAATTATTTATACTTTTTTATCATAAAAAGTCAAATATAGTAGATGTAGAACCAAACTTGTTCCAATAACAAATTCAAAAATTAATATATTAGCATATAAAATCATATTATTTTTAAACATTTTAAAAATATGAAACACAAAAAAATATAAACGCAACCCTCTAAAATATTTTCCTCCAAAAAATCAACTCGCAAACACCCCCCTAAAGTATACACATGTTTTGCATAACTTTATCATATATTTATTTAGCTTCTTCAAAACTGCAAAACAATCCTAAAAAATAAAATATAGAGGACTTCTTAACGCACCTCATATGCTTCTTAATCATCTTGTGCGTTTTTGAAAATACCCCCGTTTTTAAAGATATATTTTCGAAAATACCCCAATATATATATTTCATTTGTTTTTGAGTTAAATCACAATTTTATAAATAATTTTATCCCGGAAATATATCTCCGAAAAATGATTGAAAATATATTTTCAAAAACAATTTATAAAAAAAAAATAAAAAAAAATAGTGATATTCCTAGTGAGACATATGTTGCTCTACCTCTGATATACCAGTTCACCATCTTTTAATTGCACGGCTTCTATTTTGATGGTTGATGATTCATTTTCAAACCAAAAAAGAGTATTGAAAATTGACATCTTGAGATTACCCACAAAAGGAAGCATATATTTATGGCGAGGTGAAGCAGCAATTGGTGTTGGCCGGCCTCCTAACGTTTACCTAATTAGCAAGTCATTTTATTAAAAATGATTACATTGAAATAAGTCTAAATTAATTAATTGAGTGTTGAACTTGTTGCAAAAAACCAATTGCATAAGTAAGACTTTTTGCAATATTACTTTGTTCTCACACTCTAGATGCATCATCGGCTTGAAATCACTAAAATTGTTTTTAGTTTAATTTACCCTCTACTGTGTATAACAATATTTTGACACTTTATATAGTTAAATTTTTTAATTTTAGAAAATGTCTTTTCATTATGAATTAGTTTTGAGCTCCCATTACTAGTTTCCAAA
Organism: Lathyrus aphaca; assembly: GCA_963966055.1. Lineage (NCBI taxonomy): Eukaryota > Viridiplantae > Streptophyta > Magnoliopsida > Fabales > Fabaceae > Lathyrus > Lathyrus aphaca. The sequence goes on from OZ014523.1 coordinate 89,831,642, forward strand.
TTCATTTATCGGTTAAAGAAAAAAAAAACACAAAATAGAAAACTTTAAACATTTGCAACACTCTTCTTCAGCTTAGTTGTACCTTTTGTTTTTCTTTAAAAAATAATTAATGTTATTCTCAATTTCTCACAAACAAACGTGTACCAGTTGTTTGTTAGATCCAAATTCGGCTATTATATGAGTTTGTGGTGCGATTTGGATTGGTTTTGAGATAAAAATTCAATCAATTCAAAGAAAAATTTACTCATGGATTGATTCAGTTTTAGATGATTGATTAAAAAAATTAATTTCATCTGATTCAATTTTATGTTATTTATTTTGAATCGGTTTTTGAATATTCAATTTACAAAATATTTTGTTATTAAAATTATAAAAATACAAATAAATATAATATTTAATATAATATATTACGTATAGTATATTAAAAATTAATATTACAAATTGAGAAGGATGATTTATGGTTGAAATAAATGAAATAATAAAAATAAATAGATTAATTAAACTAATAAATAATATTAAAAAATGTATAATTGGATAATAAATAAATACAACATACTATATTAATAAAAAATAAAAAAATAAAAACATGTTGTTTGATTCAGTTTGGATCGGTTTTAAAAAATCAATTTAGATTCCGATTCGAACCAAACGATTTCATAAAATGACATTCGAATAATCCAATAATATTCACTTTTAGTAATTTTTGATTTTTTCTATCGGTTCACAATTTTTATTTAGATCAGTTTGAATTTGAGCACTCTTATCTGAGAGAACAATAAGCAAAGATTCATATTACATTGTTATTCCTTAAACATAAAGATTCTACAAATTGAAATAAACAAATCAAAATTGATTTTTGTCAACTTCTAAGATACTGATTTTTTTTTCAAACACAAATTGTTCCTAGAAGTCGAATACTCTTCCACTTAATCCTGAAGGGAGATGCGATAGCAACAATCCCATGTGGTTTTGCATCCTCATCATTAACCAGTAAAACATCCTCTAAGAAGAAAAAGATATGAAGAAGACACTCTAGTGCCATATCGGAAAAGGAACATGTTGTCCCCTACATCCTTGATAATAATATTCTGATGTCATTAGAAAATCCTTAAATTATACAAATCTATGACACAACCGGAGATCCAAATAAGAAAATTGAGTATGTAGACAACTGATTGGACTACTGCAATGCCTAAGGGGTTTCCAAATATTCTCTCAATGAAATATTTTTATTCTTTCCAAATATAATAGTAAGGCGTTCTTATCGCTTATAAAATTCATCCCAATTAAAGGTTTAAGAGCGATATCCAACTCATATTCCCCCTTAAAAGCCTTCTGCAATCTACGATAAGTACGGTTGGGTTATGGAAATTTCTAATGCCCAAGGTAACTGGTTTTTTTTCAAACTGAAGTTGGTGAAAATCAATATTAGATTCACATATAGTACATGTTTTATGTGCCTTGACACTGTATCTAGCCAAATTACCATATGCAGGAAAGTTGTTGATTGTGCAAAATAACATGGCACATGTCTTAAACTTTTCACCTTAATAAGCATCATCAACGTCAAAGCCTTCTTCCCACAAAAGTATTAAATATTCAAATGGACTTATATAAAAATCTATGTCACTTATATGTTGTTTTGATCCCGAAATTATCATAGATAACAACAAATACTTACGCTTCATGCACAACCATGAAGATAGATTGTAAATTGTGAAAAGAATATGCTAAGAAGTATGGTTAGTACTCATATTACCAAAGGGGTTCATTATATCCATGCAAGCCCAAGCCTAAGTTTCTTGACTCAAGGCCAAAATGCAAAAACAATGAATGTATTTTCTTTCATTGCAAAGAATCAACTACATGGCGAATGTTTCCATCTTATTTCCATTCATTTGGACGACATTTAATATTCTTTGCATCATACGCATTAAAAAAAAAGTATCTTGAACCTTGGAATTATTGGCAAATACCATAAAACTTCAGGAGGAGGACACTTCTTTCTAGCATTGTCATAGTCATCATCATTGTTGTCCTTAATCTTGTAACGCAACTCACCATATTATGGACATTAATCCAATTTTTATACTTTTTCCTTTATAATATGAAATCATTATAATATGCATATATTTTGATATACTTCATACCCATTTGACACAATATATTGGCCTCAACAACGATCATCCAAATTGTTATCTTCTGGTAGCATTTGTTTCAGAAAATCAAGCAATTTCATGATACGTTTATTCCTCCACCCACATTTTGCCTTCAGATTAAAGTATGTTAACACCATGGACAATTGTGTAACCCCTTACATAAAATAGCATCCTTATCACTATGTAAACTATCATAAACATGTGTTTTCCTAAAATAAGGTTCTTCAATATCACGAATCATATCTTCTAGTCGATCATCCATATCTTCATCAACTTCATATCTTTGTGACGTCGCATTTTGATTTTTATCCACGTCACCATTCCATGTCCATGTTGTTTAATTTTGGCGAATTCCATCACAATATATTTCTTTCTTTGATTTTTTTATATTCCTTAAAATAATACAAGGATAATAAAAGATATATAATAAATTATGAATAGTATATCAAAAGGATGTATAATCATTTAACAATACAAGGAAGATTTTTTTATGTCCATGTTGTAGGGAAGATTTTTCTCTATGTATTCAAGGAATTCAAGAACTCCTTTCGCATACATCGGACCTAATCTATCATCTTTCACCCAAAGACGATCCATAATAAATTATGAAATGTATATCAAAAGGATGTAGAATCATTTAACAATACAACAACACAATAAGAAAGAAACAGTTTCAATATCTTTCAATCACAACAATATAAAAACAATCTCAATATCACTCAATCACAACAACACTAATGTGAATGGAACACTAATGTTACACAAACAACATACTAATATGATTATATACATCAATACTCTCACATCTGTTTGCAACCACATTACTCAATATACTAGAGGTTCATTCATAACTTACTAATATGATTATATACAATAACATTCTCACATATGCTTGCAAATGCCTACATTCCTTAACATACTATAAATTCATTCACAACTTACTAATATGGTTTTGTTATCGATTTTCATTCACAACAATACAACATTTAACAACACCAAAACCTATAACTCAACAAGAATGGTGATAAAAGGTGATGAAATAGAGAAAGTACCATAAAATGAACAAATGAAGATACCAAGAAGAGTAACACCAAAATAAGTTCTTGAAGTTTGGACATTCCAAGAAATGAATGAGAGGAACACCAACTGAAGTTTGGATTCGATTCCAATTTTTTCTATTTCACCATCTCTATCATTGTTGTCTATTCTTTGCTAGGACACTTGTGTTATAAATGAAATAAGATAAACCTGATAAGTTTTAATTTTAAAGAAAAGCATTTCACCACGATTGTAAAGAATAACAGTAGTGAAACATTTTAATTTTAGGGAGCATATAGCCACATATCCTAGTAACAACCATGGTGAAATGTTTTTCAATCAAGGGGCACACCTAATTTTGTATATAAAAATGGAATAATATTGGGGATGGGATCCGAAGCATGTATGCCTTAACATGTTACCACGATTATTAGTGTGGACTATAGTGACATGTATTTTGATAAATTAATTAAAAAAATTCCCAAATTTTTATTTAGAATGCATTAAGAATCAACATGCTATTGAAATTTTTAAATGGAGTTTATTTGTATCCTAACAAACATTGTTTTATGTGTTAGCTTGACGTCTGTATTAGGGAGGATCAAAGTACATACATGGTATAAACAACTTACTTGACTTATTTGTCATTTGTGTCATTTCTTTGATCCATAGAATGCTACCTCTAGTAGTAGATTATAACTTCTTTAGGGGTTTTCTTAGCTTTATATGGAAGTGTTTTTCCAAGGTCTTAGCTACGAGAAGCTCATTAATGACTCGTGTTAATGTTAACCATTTCTTAAAGGGACCCCACTAACACCGTCGACCGACCAAAGTCACACCTTATTTGGGAGGTATGTCTAGGGCTTTGAGTCGTTCTCCAATTCTCGATGCGGGAAATAAGGCCCAAAGGATGTTAAGGCCATGTCTCATTTTCATGCTGAAATTTGAGCATTACTTGTGGTAAATGTATAATTTGGATCCTCCCGTTACCGGGGTCCCTAAGTAAGTTCAAGGAATGTCTCGCGTCTCGAAACAAGTATTTTCCTTTTGCCGCTCTAGTAATACCTATAGGAGGTAGAATAAAGGGAGGGAAAAACCTTTTCCCTTAACTTCCTAAGGTTTCACCCTCCTTTAAAGATGTCCAACACCCTTATTTCATATGGCAATGACTTGATTAGGATTTTCACTAAAGTCTCAACGCGTACAGACATTGAAACATTGATTTTGACCCAATAAAGTTGGGAATTTTCGCTCGTTTTAATCAATTATACTTTTATAAGGTCAATGTGGTGTCTCAATCCACACCTAAAGCAAGGATTATGACCTTTATTATTTTGGAAGCAACAAGCTATAAGAAGGTCAAGGAATTATCTCAAACCCCAAAGAGGAGTTTACAACCTTGCATTTTAGCTACAAGAAACTATCTACAATATACAAGCATATAGCTACAAGAAGGTCAAGACCTTATCTCAATTCACTTATAAGGAATTGCGGCCTTGGATTTCCACCTCTTTAAGGTCAAGGCCTAGTCTCAATCTTGATTGGGATTGTGTCGTTGATTTATCTTATTATTCTTGGGCAAGAGCCCAAGGATATTATGAAATGTCCTTATTGATGATTAAAAGAGGGATTATAATACTTGTCTACATTGACAACAAGTTCGGTCAGGAACTAAGAGTTCACTCCCTTGGCCACATCATCTCATTGGCCTTTTGTTAGTTCTTCCATTTCTGGTCCATGGTGTAACACGGTGGGAGAACTGACTTTAGTTATGTTGCGGATAGCAAGAGTCGCCACCGACTTTTATTTTATCCAAAGGAAAGGACATAAAAGAACAGGAAAGACCTTAAAAGATTTTTGGGTTCGGGGGGTAGGTTATGTAAAGGGAAGGTGTTAGCACCCTTTACATCCATGGTTATCCATGGGCTCTTAGTTACTTAGCTCACTTTAAAATGTTTTGGGAAGTGTAGTGTGTGATTAAAAATTTTCTTAAGTACTTTATAATGATCCATGTACGGATATATATAAAGACTTTGTTTTGAAAATTTGTTTGAAAATGTGAAGTGTTTTGAATTTTTTGGAAAGTGACAAGTACATAAGAGGAACCTACCCTAAGTTAAGTCTTTTCTGTTCTTAAATATCCTTTAAATGGTAAGACTATCCCTATTATTAAGGAATAGGTAGTCATTACCTTGGATGTGTGAGGGACAAGTGAAGGGACATCTGTTATTTAGGCAACTGTGAGGTGTATAAGCAATTCGAAGGGACTTATCATCTTTATTCGAAAGGGACAAGATCATTACGAAGGCAACATTCGAAGGGACTTGATCTTTTTATCTGTTTAAGGGACTAGATGATATAAGATGAGGGACTTTGCTTTATACATCCTACTTGACCTTTTGTTTAGGCAACTTGAGAGGTATCCTTAAGAAGGTGAGATGGCGATCCAGGATCGACTTACGTGTGTGAGTGTATCAATTTAAATATTTATCTTGAGATTAAGTGACCTAAATTAATTTTTAAATACAAACATATCTTGTACTCCCTATTTTACTAACCATAGCATTTAAAATTAAATATTAAAAATTACTACAACTATTACAAAAGGGATACAATTACATTATAATAATAATAAAAAATAAATAAACAAGTAAATAATAATAAATAATTGGGTTAGTAACAATAATAATAAAAATCACATAATATATAAATAAATGGGGTTAGTAATAATAAATAAGAATAAAATAAAGAAATTAGCATAATAATGAATAATAAATTAAAAGTTCAATTTCTAATAAATAATTATTTTTTTAAGATTTTAAGAAGCAATTCATACTATATACTAATTATTATAAAGATTTAAATTTATATACATGTTATAAAAATAATGGTTAATTAAAATTAAATAAACGTATTATAAAATAAATTACATTTATAAGATTAAATTAAGAGTTTTAATTATTTTAAAAAAATCTAGGGTTTAATATTTAATTATTTATATGCAAAAAAACTATATTAAATAATAATCATAAACAAATTATAAAATAATGTACATAATTAAAGTTTACAAATAAATAAATTAAAAGTTATAACATAATTAGGTTTTATGAAAATATTTTTAGGGTTTATATGTTTAGAAAAAAGAAATTAGGGTTAATTATCTAATTATAAGTTAATTATACAAAATTATATAATATTAATAATATACAACAAGATAAAAAAATAATTTTTACTAATAAAGTTTAATTTTTGAAAAGATGCATTTTGAATTATAGAAAAGAAAATAATAATATAAACATTTTATTTTTATTATTTAAATTTATTTAAATTTATTTAATTGTAATATAAACAAATTAAACAAAAAACAAGAAAAAGTGGAAAAAACTTACCTGGGCTGGGATTCGAACCCAGTCCCTGAGCTTTCACACTCTCAAGACCAACACACTAGCCACTGGGCTACGCACGCGCAGGTGAGAAGGGGGGAACTCCATATGGTTTTGTTTCAAATCCTGAAAATCATAACAAAACAAAACAAAAGCACAAAAAAGGGGCCTGGGGGGGGGGGGGGGGGAATTCGAACCCAGGACCATCACACAACAAGCAAACACTCTTACCATCCAGCCAGAAGGGCGCATCTGATGTATAATCCACAACAAGTTATAATATATTAAGTCCTGTGATTAAATGGAAAAATAAGAAAAAAGATTGCTGCATCCAAGGATCGAACCAAGGCCTTGAGCTATAACACACGCATCCCTCACCACTGGGCCAAACGCGCATCTGTGAAATAAATTAACAACAACACAATAAAATATTAAGGCAATTATTTGAATTCCAGAACGCGCGCCAAGGTTTTCGTCTTCCTCCTGGCTACCTTCAAATTTTGTTGCGAATTCACCTACACATTTTCCTGCGAGTTCTTGATATCCATAACCTGCGAATTTCAACCAGCAAGCAAACAGTACAATTTTCTTCAATTGATTAGGGCATTGTGATCCCCAGAGCTTACACAATCATCCTATGTTTTCCAAATTCATTTATATTAGGTTTAGTGTGAAGCCCTAAAAGCTTGGCCGAAACCCTAGCAATGGCAATTCCTTAAACCTGTATCAAAACTTCAATTAAACAACCCAGAAACAATCAACAATTCAATACAAACATGAAACAGTGATCAAATCTCATTTATAACACACAAACATAAGAAAACGAAAAAATCATCAAAGCATGAAAAGTTTGATTCGGGTTATGCATTATGTCATGTTTTTTATGCTTTTAATGATTGGAATAGGTTCAATGATGTCCATAGAACATGTATCAACCTTCAAATTGCCTTGAAAGAGCTTGAATCGTGAAATCCGAATTGTGTTTTTGGTGAGTTTTGGAAAATTGGAAACTTACTCTTGGGACAGAATTTTTCGTCCCCTATGCTTGTGATATGTTTATGTACTTATAGTGGATGGAATTAGGTCAAAAGATTGGATCATTGTTTGGACTTTTTGATTTTTGAAGATTGAAAAAGATCATGACTTGAATTTCATATATTTTTGAGTGAGACCTTTCTATCTTAAGACAATCATCATCAATTGCATATCAATCTGATCCAATTCATGTTTATGACCTTCTAGAATCAAAATATATTTTAAATCTTCATATTTGATATTTTATTTAAATTTAAAATGATTTTTAATATAAAAAATCATAATAAATAAAATAAATAAAATAAAATTATGAAAATATTAAATAAATTTCGTGCATGATGTCATGGAACACCTTGGGTCACAAAAAGTTCAGCCCATTTGAAGAATTATGGTTTTAAGACCCTATTTTCTTCATAAACCACCCAAAAATTTCCCAACTTTGCAAGGGCACACATCCTTCAATTTTAATTCTATGAGGGTGTTCTTGGACATTTTGGAAAGCTTAAAGAGTCCTCTAACCAACCCCACTGGTTTCATGTCCATATCATTTACCATTCTCAAGTTATGCCCTTTTGAAGTTGTTGACTTTTTGTTGACTTTCAAAAGGACCTATAATGTCTTAGCTCATACCTTCCAAATGAAGCATTTTTGGGCTTGGCTTGTGAGACACAAAGTTGTATAGAATTCAATTTCCTTCAAAATTAGCTTTGGATGGGAAAAATTTGATGAAGCATGTGAAAGTTATGGCTGGTCAAAGTTCAGTTGACTTTTCCTAAGGAAACCCTAATTTAGAAACTCCTGATTCTTGATGATCTGAAATCTCCTTGATGAATCATGATCAACCCTTGATCAAATGATGAATTTTAATTCATATACTTGATGTTGGCAAAAAATCATGAAGTTTGACTTTGGTTTGACCACAGTTGACCTCAGTTTGACTTTTTAACTACTTTGACTGATTTTGACTTATCTGATCATCTGACTGAGCAAACTTTTGAGAAAAATCTTGAAACTTGTCATGGGGACTCTTAAACACATATAAGATGTTATGAAGCTCACTTGAAGTCTTGGAAGTCCATTTAGCCTGATTAAAGTTAAAACCCTAGTTTGGGATGCACTGCTTAGGAGGATGCATTGTCTGAGGGAGTTGTCAAATCTTCTGACTAGTTGTGAACTTTGTGAACCTTATGAACCTCATAAGATGTCTTGTGAACCTTGTGAACCTCATAAGAGGTCTTGTGAACCTTGTGAACCTCATAAGAGGTCTTGTGAACCTTGTGAACCTTGTGAGCCTCTTAGTACACAAAGTCTTGTTTTGTGAGGGCAAATTTTGGGGTGCAACAGCTGCCCCTGTTCAATTTTCTGAAACCTGAGGGGTTAGATTGGTATATGTGCTAGTCGTAACTTGGAAGGTTGAAGGGGATTGAACACAAAAGCCCAAAAATTTGCACTCACCAGTGCATAGTGTGATATTGATGACTAGTTGTATATGCTTGAGTGGGCTTAAAGATGCCACTTGGAGAAAAGTTCTTCAAATATATCTCTTGGAGAATAAAGTAGTCCAAAGTATGAAGATATAGCTTTTGGGAAGATAAACAACGTCCCAAGATAGTGATAGCTTTCAGGAGGATAAACAACGTCCTGAGGTATAAGTATAACTTTTGGGAGGATAAACAACGGCCCAAAGTAATGATAGCTTTCAGGAGGATAAACAATGTCCTGAGGTATAAGTATAACTTTTGGGAAGATAAACAACGGACCAAAGTCATGATATGGCTTTTGAGAAGATAAACGACGTCTCAAAATAGCCTTCGGGAAGATAAACGACGTCCCATGATAATGAGGTAACCTTTGGGAAGATAAACAACGGCCCAAGGTCATGATAGCTTTCAGGAGGATAAACAACGTCCTGAGGTATAAGTATAACTTTTGGGAGGATAAACAACGGCCCAAAGTCATGATAGCTTTCAGTAGGATAAACAACGTCCTGAGGGAATGAGATAACCTTTGGGAAGATAAACAACGGCCCAAGGTCATGATAGCTTTCAAGAGGATAAACAACGTCCTGAGGTATAAGTATAACTTTTGGGAGGATAAACAACGGCCCAAAGTCATGATAGCTTTCAGGAGGATAAACAACGTCCTGAGGTAATGAGATAACCTTTGGGAAGATAAACAACGGCCCAAGGTAACATGTTATTGATGAAGTTTGTCTGCTGGAGAATTAATCTGCAAAGCAAATATCATGATGTATATAACATTCTACGAGATAATATTAGTTTATGCATTATGTATGCATGTATAGTATGATGCACTTAAGTAATGTATTATGTAATTATGGATATGTATGTTATGGTATGATGTAAATGATGCATGTATGAATCATGAGCCTGAAGCGTCTGAAAATCTTCGTATAAGAACTGCTGGCCAGGGAAAATAAATCCCGATTTGTTGCTGAAAAATGTGAGGATCTTGTTCCCATTTGATAATATAGTATTCATAACCTCCCGTCTTCGTTCGATAGTGAGGTATACATAACCTCCCGTCTTCGTTCGTCGTACTCCTATTGGAAAAATAAATTCCCGACTATCCGTATGAGGATAAAAGAGATGGATATAAATTCCAGGGGAGATGTGACTCGAAGTACTTATGAAGATGGATTTGCCCTACCGGGGGATTTGTCTTGTGGGAATGAACCGGCGAAGCTTCGTTGAAATCCTTCCCTCGTTCGTCCTTAGTAAATACTATTACTGCATTTTCATGCATTTCTGGTAAACATCAATCATATTAAGCATTTATGCATTTCTGGTAAACATCAATCATATTCAAAAGCATACATACATTCAAACACAACCAATGGACGTTTCGCTTATGTAAATAGGGTAAAAGTAAATCTGGATTCAAAGATGGAATTTTATTTATATCACAAAGTGACCCGTACATGGGTAAGTTTGTACAAGGAGACAGAAATCCTAGTAAGAGGAATTCGTCGTAAAACTTTTACAAAACAAAGAAAATCAGCTATGTGGGAAATAATCCTATTGAGTTTCAATTCTACTATTGCCATTAAGTATCTCATCTTCTGCTGTTGAGACGGAAACAATTGGATTGAGCTTTATCTGTTAGAGCTTGAGTAAGTAGCAAAACTGGTTGTAGTTTCATGGGTGATCCAAACGAGACATAGTCATACGCTTTAATCCCTAACTTTTTCCTGGATTGCCCTTTCAGGTTGTCAATCCACCGGGATACCCTTTTTTTCCCAAGCCGCCTTTTCAGGTTTTCGACTTGCCGGGTGTACATTTTTTTATATATATCCCTAATTTTTGCCCGAACCCTTTTGGTTCGCCGGGATGCCCTTATTTTTGCCTAGGCCAGTCAACCTAGCGGGTCTCTTTTTATGCGTAGTATTTTTTAACTATGTCTGCATTTACAGGCTGTGGGAAGTCTTCACCATCCATAGTAGTGAGTATCATGGCACCTCCTGAAAATACTGTTTTGACTACAAATGGCCCTTCATATGTTGGAGTCCACTTGCCCCTGGGATCACCCTGTGGTAATATGATACGCTTGATTACCAAATCACCAGCCTGATATACCTTTGGCTTAACCTTCTTATTAAAAGCTTTGATCATCCGTTTCTGGTACATCTGGCCATGACAAATTGTTTCCAACCTTTTCTCATCAATCAAATTTATCTGGTCAAGTCGAGTCTGAATCCACTCATCTTCATCCAAGCCTGCATCCTTCATAATTCTTAAGGAGGGAATATGAACTTCAATGGGCAAAACTGCTTCCATACCATAGACTAAGGAGAATGGAGTTGCCCCTGTTGAAGTACGTATTGTAGTACGATAACCATGAAGAGCAAATGGTAACATCTCATGCCAATCCTTATAAGTAACAGTCATCTTCTGTATAATCTTCTTAATGTTCTTATTAGCAGCTTCAACTGCCCCATTCATCTTTGGACGATACGGAGAGGAGTTGTGATGCTTAATCTTGAACTGCGTGCAGAGATCAGTAATCATAGTGTTGTTCAGATTAGAGCCATTGTCAGTAATAATCCTTTCAGGGATGCCATACCTACATATGAGATTATTTTTAATGAATCGAGCCACAACATTCTTAGTAACAGATGCGAATGAAGCTGCCTCTACCCACTTCGTGAAGTAATCAATAGCAACCAGGATGAAACGATGCCCATTAGAAGCAGTAGGCTTGATCTCACCAATCATATCAATGCCCCACATGGCAAAAGGCCAAGGAGTAGTCAACACATTCAATGGTGATGGAGGTATATGGACTTTGTCAGCATAAATTTGACACTTATGACATGTTCTGGAATGTTGATAGCAATCAGCTTCCATGGTAGACTAATAGTAACCTGCTCTCAATATCTTCTTTGCCATAGTATGACCACTAGAATGAGTGCCAAAGATCCCATCATGCATGTCTTCCATAATCTTTGTTGCTTCCTTCTTATCCACACAACGAAGCAAAGTTGAATCATGATTGCGCTTGTACAAAATCCCATTACTCAAAAAGAACTTAGCAGAAAATCTCCTCAGAAATTTCCTATCTTTGACAGATACCCCTTCAGGGAACTCCTGAGCTTCAAGATATCTTTTCACTTCAGAGAACCAAGGCTTTTCTTCTGTTTCTTCAGTGTCAATCTCATTGCAGTATGCAGGCTTCTCAAATCTATCAATAGTAATCTTGGGAGCTTCATCATCCCAGCTGATCTCAAACATAGATGCCATGGTGGCTAATGCATCTGCCAACTGATTCTCTCTTCGTGGAATATGTCCAAAAGTAATTTCTTTGAAATGTGGGATCAAAGACAACACATGCTCTCTGTATGGAATGAGATTATCATGCTTGGTATCCCAATCTCCTTTGATCTGATTTACTACCAGGGCTGAATCTCCATACACGTCAAGGAACTGAATCTTCATATCAATGGCAGCTTTGATACCCAGGATACATGCCTCATACTCAGCCATGTTATTGGTACAATAGAAACAAAGTCTGGCAGTAATTGGGGTATGACAACCTTCAGGGGAACTGATCACAACACCAACACCATTACCATGTGAATTGGAAGCTCCATCAAAAACCATAGTCCATCGGGATCCTTGTTCAGGTCCTTCATATTGTCCAGGTTCTTTGGTAATAATCATAATGTCTTCATCAGGGAACTCAAAACTCATTGACTGATAATCATCCACTGCTTGATGAGCCAAATGATCAGCTACAACACTTCCTTTAATGGCCTTCTGAGTAGTATACTGTATATCATATTCTGTTAAGATCATTTGCCATCTTGCAATTCTTCCGGAGAGAGCAGGTTTCTCGAATATGTACTTGATTGGATCCATCTTTGAAATCAACAAGGTAGTATGGGTCAACATATACTGTCTTAGTCGGCGAGCAGCCCATGCCAAAGCGCAGCAAGTTTTCTCGAGCAGTGAGTATCTTGTTTCACAGTCGGTAAACTTTTTGCTAAGGTAGTATATTGCCTGCTCTTTTCGACCAGACTCGTCATGTTGCCCCAACACACACCCCATTGAGTTGTCTAACACTGTTAAGTACATAATCAAGGGTCTTCCATCAACTGGTGGCATCAAAATTGGAGGTTCTAGCAGATATTTCTTGATTTCATCAAAGGCTGTCTGACACTCGTCATTCCATTCCATTACCTGATATTTCTTCAACAACTTGAAGATTGGCTCACAGGTAGCAGTTAATTGGGAAATAAATCTTGCAATGTAATTCAATCGTCCCAAGAAACCTCTAACTTCCTTCTCAGTACGGGGAGCTGGCATCTCTCGTATAGCTTTCACTTTTGCAGGATCTACTTCAATACCTTTTCCACTGACAATGAAACCCAGGAGTTTACCAGATCTAACTCCAAAGGTACACTTGTTTGGGTTCAATCTCAACTTGTATTTCTTCAATCTCTCAAACAACTTATGCAGATGATCAAGATGTTGCTCTTCATTTTGGGACCTGGCTATCATATCATCCACATACACCTCTATCTCATGATGAATCATATCATGAAACAAAGCCACCATAGCACGCTGATATGTTGCCCCTGCATTCTTCAAACCAAATGGCATCACCTTATAACAAAAGGTGCCCCACTGTGTAACAAATGTAGTCTTCTCCATATCTTCAGGTGCCATCTTGATCTGATTGTAACTAGAGAAACCATCCATAAAAGAGAATACCTTATGCTGAGCAGTGTTGTCTACCAGAACATCAATATGAGGAAGTGGAAAGTCATCTTTGGGGCTGGCCTTGTTCAAATCTCTGTAGTCCACACACATACGTACCTTACCATCTTTCTTAGGTACCGGCACCACATTTGCAACCCACTGAGGATAAGAAGTCACAGCTAAGAACCCTGCATCAAACTGTTTCATTACGCATGCGACGAACCTTTTGCCTCTTTGGAAGACAATCTTCTTTTACTGGTAAACGGTGAACCACAATGTCTGTATCCAACCCTGGCATATCTTCATAGGACCAAGCAAAGATCTCCACATAATCATGTAACATCTGAATCAGCCTGCTCTTGACATTATCCTCTAATTCAGCCCCTATCTTGACTTCTTTTCTGTTTTCTTCAGTTCCCAAATTCACAACTTCGACCGGCTCTTCGTGTGGCTGTATAGCTTTCTCTTCTTGTTGTAACAACCTAGCAAGCTCTACAGGTACTTCACAATCGTCCTCATTTCCGTCTTCAGCTTGATAGATCGGATTCTCGAAATTATAATTGGCAATAGTAGAACTGTTATCAACAGGATCCAGAGTGGATGAGGATCTGTATTTTAGTGATGTGGGTGTGTGTAAGAACACATAGCTGATAAAACAAAAATAAAAGAAAAGAAAAACAAGGAACACAATATTTACGAAAACGAAACGTCCACTGATTTTTATTGAATGAAGTATGCAAATGAAATGACATCCCGTAACAAGCACACCATTGTGCCCCGGGTAAGGCACCAGGCTTAAGAGTTCAATTGTTCAAAAATTACAAACTTTAAAAGTAACAACACAGTAATAGTATTTACTCCTGACTAAAGGAGATAGGAATAACATCCTCAGCTTTCCAATTATTGAGCCCAACACCCACAGTAGGAAAAATCCAAGCATCCAAATTGTAGTCTTCATCATAGTCACCCACATCATTGATCTGATCTTTCATAATCCCCTGATTGGTGATACGAACAGCCCGAGCACGACGAACAGCCTTCTGGGACTCTGCAGTGAAACCCAAACCAAATTTGTCAGACTTGTAAGGAATATCAGGAAGTTGACCCCAAATAGTACAACCACCTTCATCCACCACAACTCTAGCATCTTTGAGGGAGGCCATTGTAGGAGGTACTCTGGTGACCACAGGAACTTTCTTGACAACACGAGGAGCTTCATAATTATTAACAATCCAAGGAACCACTTCAAATGTCTGACACGGAGTTTCAACATATTCACCTTCCACTTCAAGATATTTAAAGGTGTTCACATGGCTAACTATATATCCTTCCTCTCCGTAAACAGTGACAACTTTTCCTCCTACCGGATATCTCAGCTTTTGATGTAAAGTGGAGGTTACAGCACCTGCCCCGTGGATCCAGGGACGTCCAAGCAAACAAGAATACGACGAACGAATATCCATTACATAAAAGGTGGCATTGAAGACCTGAGATCCTACTTTGATTGGGAGATCAATTTCTCCATGCACCACTCTTCTCGAGCCATCAAAAGCTTTCACCACTATATTACTGGGCTTCAACACAACATCTTCAGGACTAAGCTTATTCAGAACTTCTTTGGGTAACACATTCAACGAGGAACCATTGTCTATTAATACATGTGACAGAGTAGTGCCCCTACATTCAATAGAGATATGCAGAGCCCTGTTATGATCTCTTTTGGCCGGAGTCAAATCAGCATCGGAGAAACCTAACCCATTATCATAGGTCAAGTGTGCAACACAATTTTCAAACTGGTCAACAGAAATTTCATTTGGTACGTGAGCAGTCTTCAGAAACTTGATCAAGGCTTTGGCATGAGCCTCAGAGCACAACAATAAAGACAACATAGAAATATTGGAGGGAGTATGCCCCAATTGGTCAACAATGTCATAATCACTCTTGCGAATGATCTTCAATACTTCTTCCATCTGCTTAGAAAGATCATCAGCAGCTGGCACATCAGTTTGTATAGGTTCAATAACAGGACCTTTGCCCCGAACATCAGCAGTAGAGGTAGTAACGGGAGTAACTGTATTCTTGGAAGTAACTGGAGGAGAGAAGACTCTTCCACTTCGCGTGATCTTACTAGATCCAACAATATTATCAACATCAAGATTTCTATCATCAACAGGTGTATCAGCTAAGGGTTCCTGCTTAACACCATGGATATAAACATCAGACCCATAATGCCAAGGCACAGCTTTATCAGAAGTATACGGAATAGGACCAGGAGTGGTAATGATCATAGGAGCCACTCTAGCTTCAACAACAATCTTCACAGGGCCTTCAGCAGTAATCTTAATTGGACCCTTATGAGTGATTTTGACAGGACCCTTGGAAGTAATCCTCACCGGCACTTTGTCAATCATATCCACTTCTTCAATCTTCGCACCTTTAGTTATATGATCAACCATGCTTTCCACAGAAGGTGGTGTCCTCTCAAACACTATGGTGTAATTATTCATGAGGCGTTGAATTCCGTCCTTCAACCTCCAGCAGCTATCTGGCTTATAGGTACAATATAAACAATCTTCACGACAACCTGGAAAGAACCCAGCTTGTACCAACTTCTTCTTAATAACAGGCAATGGTGTAGTCAACTCTGCAACTGAGGAAATATGTGAATCTTTATCAATGGCATTAACAGTCTTCTCATGATTTGGCATGGGAGCAGTGATCACATTTGGAGTACCCGGAGGGTCAAACTCAATCTCTCCAGCATCAATCATATCCTGAATTTTATTCTTCAATACCCAACAACTATTGGTATCATGTCCCTGACAATTTGAATGATATGCACATCGTGCATTAGGATTATACCTGGGAGAGGTAACATTGGGATTCTGAGGAGGGTCCCTCAAAGTGATAAGTTCACCCTTCAACAAGTGTTGCAAGGCTTGGGTCAGTGACATGTTGATATTAGTGAACTGCCTTCTATTCCTCTGTTGATTTCCCTGTGGCTGCTCTGGTGTTGCAGGAGTTGGATTGGAGATATGAATTGCACTCACAGATTGATGCCTCCTATTACGATCAGGTTGACCATAAACAACATTTGACTCTTTCTTCCCACTGGGAGGCTTCTTTGCAGCATTGGATGAAGAAGTACCCACTTGGATCTTGCCACTCTTTATACCACTTTCTACGCGTTCTCCTGTCATTATAAACTCAGTGAAGCCAGATGATGAGCTTCCAATAAGATGACTGTAAAAGGGACCATTCAACGTACACATGAACATATCAACCAACTCCCTGTCAGTTAGAGGGGGTTGCACTCTTCCAGCCAAATCTCTCCACTTCTGAGCATACTCCTTGAAATTTTCTTTAGCACCCATAGACATGCTCTGTAGTTGCATGCGAGTAGGGGTTAGATCAGCATTGTATTGATATTGCTTATAAAAGGCTTCAGCAAGATATTCCAATCACGGATGTTGACACTCTCCAATTGATAGTACCATTCCAATTGAGCTCCAGATAAGCTCTCTTGGAAGAAATGGATCCACAACTTTTTATCAGCAGTATGGGGTTGGATTCTCCGGACATAGGACCTCAGATGCAGCTTGGGACAAGAAACACCATCATAAACTACGAAAGTAGGAACCTTGAAACCAATGGGTATGACTACCCCAGATATCAAACTCAGGTCTTCAAAATCCAGCCCAGAAGACTTTTGCAATTCCATAGCATCCATTCTATCCACCAGCATTTTGAACTTATCTTCATTAGGCTCATGATAGTAGTTAGCTTCAGAATCAGAGTCCCCCATTGTGTTGTGGAGACTGCCTCCCTCTTTCTCAGACTCTTCAGACTCATAATATTCAACCTGTTATTTGGTCTTGACAGGACCTCTGAACCTTCTTCCCATGTTGATCAGGCCACCTGACCTTCTAGTCTTCTTAGTCTTCTTGGCCAGCAGTGTCTTCAATTCATCTTGCCCCTTGGACAAGTTCAGGATCAGCTCTTGAAACTGTGCATTTTGTGCCTGAAGATCTTTAACTGTTTGTTCAAGAGCCATTGCTGAAATAAACAGCGAGAAGATAAGAAACCCGTGCACAAGAAACCTGTGATGCAATGATATGGTGTATAAATGCGTATGCAATGTTTTCAAGGACCGCAAGATTTAAATTTGCTTAAACAATCAAGAAGGTAAACTTTTATTAGTAATAAATTTGTTTGCCCTTTGGGCTTACAAAATGAAATGAAATAAATACAAAAGATGGGGTTTTAAGTCTCCCATGGACGTTTCCTCTTTGTGTTGAGGTATGAGTTGAGATTCCGCTCCTCGTGAAGTTGCTTTGTTAGCTCCAGGATTCTTTCTTGGCTTGTTTTGTAATGAGCCTCGAAAGTATCCCTTTGCTCCTTCAACTGAATCCAGGATCTCTATAAGTCTTCCATGTCAGTGGGCATGTCTGGGTGAAGGATGGTATAAGATGTATCTCCTTCAGCAACAGGCTCCATAGTAACTGGCAGGATGGCAGGATATGGCATCATGAGAGTCTGAGCACGAGATCGCACCCATCTGAGGTAATCTTCCATAGGAATAGTGTACTTGGGCTCTAGAGTCTTGTTGTCAACCTTATTCACCTTTCCCCATGCTCGTATGAACCTTTGACGGTAACCTTGCAGATCATTGTCGTAGTCAAACACAATACCCTGAATCAACATGTCGTGTGGACCATCACTCCGAGCGTAACCAAACTGTCGTAAAGCTAAAGAAGGGTTGTAAGTAATGCCTCCCCTTATGCCTAGAAGTGGCACATTAGGAAACTCCCCACAACGGTCAATGATAGTAACGTTCTCCATAGATCTGGAGCACCAATGAATATCTGAATGCGAGAGTGACATAATCCTCTTGGACCACCTGAACCCTTGTTCATTCTTCATCACTGATCGAGGAAGGTGAGAAATAAACCACCTAGATAGCAAAGGTATGCAGCACATCAGAGTTCCTCGTGCCTTTGTAGTACGAGTGTGAAGAGAATGTAGGATGTCTCCAAGTAATGTAGGCACTGGATTGTGACTCAGGAATATGTTGATGGCGTGAATGTCTATGAACTGATCTGGATTGGGGAACAACACTAAGCCATAAATCAGCAAGGCTAAAATTTCCTCAAAAGCATCATAGCTCATAGCCTTCAAGAACACTTGAGCTTTATCCATTAATACCTTAGCAAGAATACCCTTAACTCCGCTTCTCGTTTCTAGAACAATGTCAGACTTCTTCAGATGTAGAGCTGCAGCAATAACCTCAGGTTTAGGCTCTTTTTCCAAGCCTGTGAATGGTTTCTGATCAAGTATAGGTATGCCCAGAAGTTTAGAGAACTCTTCCATTGTAGGAACCAGCTGATAGTCGGGGAATGTGAAGCAATGGTGCTTAGGATCAAAGAACTGAAACAGAACACTCATCATGTCTTCATTGAATCCTGAAGTGACTAGATCCAATAGGTGACCATGTCTCTTGATGAACTGGGAGTGTTCAGACACTTGAGAAACCAACTCTTTAAGCTTAACAGGTATCCCTACAAAGTTGATCCTTATAGTGTTTCTACGAGCAGAAGCCATGACCTGCAACAAAGAACAAAGATAAATCCTTTGGTCCTTGAAATGGTTAGTGTAAACACCCCAAATTTGCCCTCACCCATTTCACCATGGCTTGTGATCTTTTCATATGCATAAGTTCAATCATAGCATCTCATACCACATTTTTTATTCACTGCATTGCTTCTAAGTCATCTGCATCTAGGGTTTGTGATCTGAGCCATCCTGATCCATTTGAGCCACTCCAAAGGTCATCAATCACTTCAAAGGGGTCCATGTATGTACAAGCATCATATTGTATCCTCACAAGGTCAAGAAAGTCAAAAAATCACAAGAACTGAGAAGGGCATGGAAGCAGAGCCAGGTTTAACTGCACAGATGACCTAGAATTAGGGTTTTGGTTTCAAAGGCCATAACTCCAAATTTTTTGGTCATTCTTGTTTCTATTGGTCTCTATATGGTATAAGGATCATTCATATCAAGTTTCATGAAGAAATTCCATGGGGAAGGCATCTAATCAAGAGTTGACTTCTTGAGCAAGTCAGTGCAAAATCAGGGCATCTAAGGCCCCCAATGACCCAACCAAAGGGTGTTCATCATCATTTTGATTGTGTATGATCTTTATTTGATCATAGAAGATGTTAGAAGTTCACAAAATTGAAGAATTTCAAGCCATTTGCAAAGTTGCCATTTTGGGAAAGTGACTTGTAATGTAAACTTTCCATTTTGGGAAAGTTTTTCAACCCTTTCTTTTTGATTCAAAAATGCTTCAAATGAGAAAATTTTGGTCATGAAAGTTGTAGAATGGATCCTCCAATTTTCAAAAAGTACAAGAACTCATTCTAATTCATTTTGGATCAAAAGTTATGGCCTTGCAAAGTTGGATAAAATCATTGAAATTTCACTTTTGCACAAAATGGAAAACTTGCAAATTCTCATGACAAGCCTTTATGTGATTTCAATGTGACCTCTAATCATCATACAAACACAATTCATGACCTAAAAAATCAGTTTGGCCCAAGAGATTTCCCATTTCTATGCCTTGGTTTTCAAGTAACCATAAGCCATTCTTCATGAAAGTGCAAAGAGGGATTTCTTGCAAAATGATTCTCAAAGGGATTGTATGACCTCTAGCTGGTCTCAAGGCATTGCCATGACCTAATGAAGCATACCACACCAAAAATTCAGCAAGACTTCTCACATGTACATGGCCAAAAATCATGAAATGTAACAAGTTACCATATTGCAAGAACACTTCAAACATGTGATCCATTGCACCCAGCTGTCTTATCTTGATCCTAGGGCCTTCCTTGACCCAAGCTGAGGTAGGACAAGCCTCAAGATTGCCTCTGACCCGAGCCATGCTTAGGGTACACAATATCTTGACTTTCTTGCATTTTGCCCATACCAATCCCACAGTGACACACCAACTCTCTGCCCAACCAGAGCATGATATGTGGACATCAAGCAATCCAAAAGCATACCATACACAAGCTGAATCCTCCCACATTGCAGCACACACAAAATTCTGTCAAAACCTTTCCCTCTTTGAATCACTCAATACAACCATCAAACAACCAAAATTTCTTCACCCACAAACCACAAATCATTCATAGAGCAGAGTCCACCCTCTGAAACTGCCTGAATCACCACATATCCAACTCTCCAAATCTGCTACACCAGAAACAAAACCTTCAAACAAGGCCATACAAACTCATTCCAAGCCTCATTTCATCATCCAGAGGTTCATAGGGGAGGATTTGCAACAAAGGGAAGCCCAGAAAGCTCAGAAACAGAAAGTTCAATCTCAGGTATACTTCATGAACTTTTTTCTCAGAAGCTTGTTTTTAAGTTCATTTATGATTCCTTGAGCTCCCCTGGTCATGGGGATATGTTTATTTTTGAAAATGGTTGAGAAACCACCATGTATGCAAGCTCTGAAATTTTACCCGTGAAAATGTTTTGCTTCGATTCTCCTTGATCATGCTTGATAAATGATGTTTGATGATGGATTTGAGTTTAGTTTTGATAGGAGAATGTTTCTGGGCAATTAATTTGGGTTGGGGTGACCTGTAGTGGAAGCTAGGTTTTTGGTTTCGCCGGAGAAGACGACCGGAACACTGTTCCGGTCGCCTGAATTTGTTTAACCCTAATTGTGTCATTAATGAGACTTTGAATCTGGACCTTAGATGTTGTTGACTCCCATTGACTCCCGCACGTGTGTGTGGCCAGGATTTGTCATTAAAACCCTAATCCCTGATTAATTAACTAACTTAGGTTTAATTAAATATTAAAACAAATTTAGCCAGGTTTGAATCTGGGCCTTTGGATCTGGCGCGCAGTCAACCAGTCCAAACCCAGATCAAATCCTGGCCCTTCTTCTGGATTACTTTTCATTATTTTCATTTTAAATTCATTTTCTTTTCATTTTATTTGCACGAATTATTAAAAATAGCTAAAATCATTTAAAAATTATGAAATTTTTTGTCAAAGATTTCATTAATTTTTAAAACCCAAAAATATTTTTATTTTCATTTTGTTTCACTGAAAATTATTTTTAAATTATTTAAATGTTTATTTTTAATTAATTAATGAAAATTAATTAATTAAAAATACATTTAGGTATTTAAAAATCACAAAAAAATTCACATAGCATTTAAAAACATTTAGAAACATTATCCAACTCTCAAACCAAATTTCTTTTTTGTTCTTAATACCTTTTGATCATTTTCATTGGAATTAATTTCCTTTTTAGGCAATATTTTGGTTCAACCTTTGAAAATTTCATTCTGCCTAACCATTGAGAGTTGGATGATGATTCCTCTTGCATTGCATCCTCCATAGCATGTACTTTATAGGATAAAATTGGTTTGAATTGATCTTGAATTTTCAATTTGTTGTGCATTTTTCTTGATGAGGTACCTTAAAACCCTAGCAATCTTAGGAAATTCATAACTTTCACTAGGTTATGAGTTGGATCCCCTCCTTTGGGTAGTGAGCTTGTATAGGTTTAGGGTATCTTTGATTGCATTTTCAAATTTTTATCATGTCATTTGTTTCTGGTTTTGAATTTTTGCTTTGCATGATGCATATAACCCTAATTTGTGCCTTCCTTTGCATCCATTTCTCATTTGCTTGCATCCAATGACTTGCCATGACATTTTGTGCATCCACATGATTCATAAGACATCTTAGGACATCTTAGAATCATGTTTGATCATTGCATCTTTCATTAGCCATATTACATGTCCATTGCATTTCATAAACTTTCATGAATTTCCAGTGGTTCAAAGCATGTCTCATTTGCATCCATACCCTTGTATGATCATTCTCATGTCTTGCCTCGTGTTTGCATCATCTCTTAGCATCATTAACATCATGTTTATGCTTCTGACTTTGGTTTGCATCATGGCATTTCATCTCATTTGCATTGCATTTCATTTCTTTTGCTAACTTTTCAGGTGGTAAGTTGTTTTGAGAAGTGAATTTGCCTTCACTTCTCACAATCTCTCTTCATCTCTCTTATGCATTCATTGCTGCATTTTACTTTTATATTAGAGTGAGCTTGCTCATTCATGCTCTTTCCTACTTTCTTTCTTTAAGCAACTTGTCTTCTTAAATGAAGCAAGTTGTCTTGCTTCTCTCTGCTTCTTTCCTGGTGGCTTTTCTCTTGAAGATCTCTTGCAAGCTTCATAAACCCTAGGAACAACCAAGCATGATAACAATTAGGGTTTGATTAGTCCCCCATTTAGCTTTGCCTTTGTGTCATCTTTGAGTCTTCTCTTCTCACCTCATAATCAGGGACTAAACCCTAAAGGCTTTAAGGCTTTGTGATTAAGCTTATGCCTGCATCCTTCTATTAGGATGGAGTGTATAACTTTAATCCTAAGTGTTAAATCCTTAATATGTTTAAATCCTTTAATCAATCCATCTAATAATCACCAAGACATCAAGCTTGTAACTTGGGCCTTGCATTAGGGTTCTATTTCTTCCTTAATTGGTTAAGAAGGACTAACCCTAGTGTTAATGGACAAGTCCTCCTCAAGTTGTCTTACAAACCATAAAAATCACTTCTTCATCTCATCATTAACTAAAATCCATCTAATAAAGGCCTTGTTTTGTCATGAGGTTAATCCTTAATCATGGATTAAGTTGAGGAGCCTTCCTCATCTTAAATGTTCTCATCTATTATCCTTCTATTAGGATGGTGTAATGGGTCCATTAAATCCCTGATTATGGCTTAATCTCATTACTTAACACTAAACAAAAACAACAAAAACATCTAAATAATCACAAGTAGGTTAATGATCGTAATCCTACATCATGGTGATTAAGTGTGAGGTGCTTACCTCATACTTAAGGTATTCTCATTACCCCTAATCAGAGGGAAGATGTGATGAGTTTACTAACCCTTGGTTTAGGCTTAAGCTCATTTTCTTATGACAAACATAAAAAGCAATAAAAGACTGAAAACACAAAAACAAACAATAATCGTCTCCTTCGGGATTCTTTTCTCATCATATTCACTCACAAACGAGAACTTGCTTCTTCCGTCTAATGCAAGACAGTTAGCACCTGAGCCAGACAGGTCATACACTTGAGCATAGACAAGTAAGCAGTTCACAAGTCAATTTATCTTTCAGTCTCTTTGAGTCGAACTACGGTGTTCTAACTTCCTCATTGCACGAGAGGATACGTAGGCATAACTTAACTGTTATCGAACAAAAGTCTCTGTATATTCCCCCTCCTTCTAGCATCATTCTTTTAGTCTCATGATCTTGAGCATTTCATTCTTGTTCTTACACTGACACTTCTATTGTACACTTCACATTTCTTTTACACTGACACTTGCATTCTTTTCCAGCTTTGATACACAAATTGCACTGACACTACCCCTTTAAAACACAAATCTTTTAAGCGTGGATCCCGTCGAGTACGGCGGACAATCTAGGTGCTAATACCTTCCTAGGTTGTAACCAACCCCCTTTCTCAGTCTCTCTGGTTTGCAACCGTCTTATCCATATCTTTCTAGGTTTATGCAGCATTACCTTTCCTTCGGGATAAAAATGCCTAGCTGGCGACTCTTGTCTTCTGAGTTCACCCTTGGGTGTTCTCTCTCCTTTCGCCGACCGTTCGCTTCTGTACCCCATTTGACCTAAGCCTCATTTTGGTGGGAGCGACAGCTTGGCGACTCTGCTGGGGACCCTTATACTGCAACCAGGGCCTCTGGTTCTTTTTGTGGGTTCCTCCTAACGCTTGTTTGATTTGTGTTTATTGGGGTGTTATGTGCTAATTGTGTTTATATAGTTGCTTTATTTATTGCTTTATGTACATCTTTATTTATTGTTTTCTTTACAGTTTTTATATTTCATACTGTCATACTGTCATCTTGCTGGATCCGGTTTGTTGTTTTGAAGGGTGGGGTTCTATTGAGAGTTTAAGGTCCTACACCTGGGACCTGAGTGACACCTAGGCTAGAGTGGTTCATGTTCTTTCCCATTCCATTTCGGTCTGGTGCGGGAATATGAAACACAGTTCAGATGTGGGTTTCTTCTTGAGAACTCTGTGCTACAGATTTCCTGTAGTGCTAGGGCTATCTAGGAAGCCTGCTAAGTCTGGATGACCTTTATTATGACCTTCAGAAACTGAGGTGAATTAGAGGAGGGTCTTTTATGGTTATTGTAAACAATGTACCTCCGGGTTAGAAGTGTTTACACTTCTCATAACTGATCCAAGTCTGAGGATCTTTGTTTTAGAACATCACCTGTGAGGGGGTTGGGCTGTTTACAGGTTTGCAGGTACCCTTGGCCACATCATACCCTATTACTTGTTTGATTAAGAGTACCTCATTTTGGACAGTTCTTGTGATTTAACCCTGGACATGTGACTCTTTATTTGAGTCCCCCACCTTGGTTACTGGATTTCTGAACCTCCATCTGGACTTCTTGAACATACATGGGCCTTATATATCAAGACAGTTAATCAGATCCAGCTTGATCACAAACCCTTGCATATCATTTGCATACATCATCATGGCATCATTTAACATTTGTTTATTTATTTTCCAGGGTATCCACATCATATTTGGCTTGGTTTTGACCCCTTCATCAGCAGAGACCTCTATTCATCAGATATTTGCTTCAGTTATTTTCATCATCACCAGCACTAGCCTATCAGTGGCTCATCTCCAGCACTTGTCTTCAGCTCTTCATCAGCACTCATGTCTGCACCCAGGAAGAGCAACATTTCATACCATTTCTTCGAGCCTGTGTTGACTGGTATCAGGCAGGTCCAGTCCCTTATCACTCCAGACCACATCCCATTATTTAGAGAGCATTATGGAGGCATCCTTGATATGGTCATGGATCTGGACCCTTCTCAGAGGAGTATGATTCACACCTGCCTACAGTTCTATGACCCTCCTTTGAGATGTTTCACTTTCCAGAACTTTCAGTTAAGACCTCTGCTGGAGGAGTTCTCATCATTGATTGGAGTACCTGTCAGGGGTGGTGTCCCCTTCAACCCAGAGATGACTTCTCCCAGCAATGGAGAAGTGGCAAAAGCACTGTACCTGGAACCTATTTTGATTGAGCAGAACATGACAACAAAGGCTAGGATCCCTGGTTTGCACCTAGACTTTCTGACTTCTCAGGCTATCCTGAAGGCCTCCCTGGGAGAATGGAGGGCAGTTTGTGCATTGTTAGCCCTCAGCATATATGGGGTTATACTGTTTGCAGATGAGCCCAAATTTATCAGCAAGAATGCCATTCATCTTTTCCTTCTGAGGAACCCAGTACCCACATTGCTGGGGGATTTCTATTATTCTGTTCACCAAAGAAATGAGAAGCAAAGAGGGAAGCTGGTGAGATGCTGTGCTCCTCTGTTTCATACTTGGCTGCTTAAACACTTACTAAGACTGATGCCTTCCTGAATCCCCACCAACAGAAGAATTGGGCTAAAAGACTTATTGCTTTGACTTCAGATGACATCAGATGGTGCACCCAGAGCACCAAGGGCAAGGACATCATCACTAGCTGTGGGCAGTACCCCAATGTACTTCTAGTAGGAGTGAAGGGTTGCATTAACTACAATCCTTTGCTGTTTAAGAGACAACTGGGCTATGCTTTAGTACACCCTCCTAGAATGCAAGATCTAGCTGAGACCCTGTATTGTGAGATAAAGCCTAATCTAGCTATTGTCAGGCAAGCATCCTGGGCTTGGGACAACATCCAGACCAAAGGGATTTCCATTCTTGGGAGGTGCAATAATGTGGCTTCAGCTCAGTATTATGAATGGTCTCATGC
Source organism: Lathyrus aphaca (assembly GCA_963966055.1). NCBI lineage: Eukaryota > Viridiplantae > Streptophyta > Magnoliopsida > Fabales > Fabaceae > Lathyrus > Lathyrus aphaca. Next base: position 89,858,359 of record OZ014523.1, read on the forward strand.
TAGAGCTCAGATTTCTGGGATGCCCTTAACCATTGAGGATACACCTGGATCATCCACAGTACAACCAGCAGCCACTGTCAGCCTGGAAGAATTTGAGAAGCTGAAGGAGAGGAATGAGAATCTGTCTCAAGCTTTGAAGAAGACCCTCTGGGAGAGGAGTGATGGTCGTCTGGACATTGAGAGGTTGGAGAAGCTTAAAGTGGAGCATCTGACCAAGATTGAGAAAGCAGAGGACTACATCAAGAAATCAAGAGCTGGGGAGCAAATATTGAAGAATGCCTGTAAGGAGGCCAAGCTTCAGAAAGCTAGAACTGAACTCTATCTACAAGAAAGTCAGGCTATGTGGGTCAGGATCACTGAAGCCCGGACACAAGAAGATCAGAGAACTCAAGCCAGGATTGAGCAGTTGGAGGCCATTGAAAAGAAGCAGCAGGAAGTTTTGCTGGCAGCCCAGAAGGAGATTTCAGAATTGAAGCTTAGGGCTGGACTGAAGAGGTCAAAGGACCAGGATAGGCACAAGAAGCTGACCACTGCTATTGCCACTAGGAACCTTCTCATCAGGACTATTACAGAGCATCCGGCTGGTCCTGTAACTGAGGCACTTTTGAAGGAGGTTCGGGAGGATGAGTTTGGACTTGATGTCTGACTTTTTGTTTGTTGTTGCTTTCATTTGATGTACTTTTCTTTTATGTTGTATTTTTTTGACCCCTCAGGGACATGTGTTGTAAAAAAACAGACTATGTATTATGCACCATTTGTAATATATTTGTCAGTTTGTTTCATTGAGTTTCTTTTCTCAAGCAACATCAGAGCACCTTCCTCGGGGTCTGGAAAGTTCAAAACCAAGAGCCAAGCCGGATACCTTGGAAAACAAATAAGCATACTGCATTGCATACTAACTTTTGTTTTGTTTTGTAGGTTTTTGTTTTAGTTTGTTTGTTACTAACTCTGTTGTGGTTCAGGAATTATTGCTCGCCGCCGGGTGTTCCCTCTCAACCGTCCACACCGGTATCCTACTCGCAACAATCTTCCTGGTATCCAAATGGATCAAGTACAGCAGGACCTGACAGAGGTCAGAACTCAGATGGCTAATGAAAGACTGGAGATGAGAAACCAAATGACTCAATTCATGGAAGTAATGACTGGCTTGGCCCAAAGTCAAGAGAGGTTAAGGGCATTGGTAGAAAGACAAACTCCCGAGGAACCTCATCCTGGGACTGGAGGAACAAGTAACAATGAAAGGGGTCAACCTCATGTTAATCCACCAGTATTTGGACCTCATATAGATCCGGAAGTCAACATCCCAAGAAATGTACCGGGCAATACTGCTGCAGGCAGGATCTTGCAAGAAGATCCTCAAGAAGAGCAGTTTACTGTAATGGGAGCTGGGGATGAAGTCTATGATAGGAGGTTTGATGAAATTGCTGAGAAGTTGAGATCTCTGGAGTCTCAAAATTCCTTAGGCTTCGATGTAATGGATATGGGGTTAGTGGATGGGGTAAGGATTCCCCACAAGTTTAAACCCCCGTGCTTCGAGAAGTACAATGGAACCTCCTGTCCACGAACTCACCTGCAGTCTTTTTTGGGGAGACTTAAAGCATATACCATGGATGAGAAGCTGTGGATGTTCTATTTTGAAGATAGTTTGACTGGGGCTTCAAGAGAGTGGTATTCACACTTGACCAGAGCTACTATCAGATGCTGGAAGGACCTAGCTGAAGCTTTCATCAGAAAATACCAATACAATCTGGACATGGCTCCTAACAGGACCCTCTTGATGGGAATGTCTCAATCCTCCAGGGAAAGCTTCAGGGAATATGCCCAAAGGTGGAGACAGCTTGCTGCTGCTGTCCAACCACCCATGTCGGAAAGAGAAATGGCCGATATGTTCATGAATACTCTGCAAGGAACATATATTGATAGGCTGGCTGCCTTTTCTTCCACCAGTTTCGCTGACGTAGTTATAGCTGGGGAAAGGATTGAAAGCCTTTTGAAAATGGGTAAGATTTCTGATAATGGTGCAAGTTCGTCTAGTAATCCCAGGAAGCCTTTTGTGGGACCTCGAAGGACCGGTGAGACAAATGCCATTCATGCCAACAGGGGCAGACCTCAGTATGTCCACAGATCAGTAGCAGCTGTCACTATTCCAGCTCTGATTCCTCAGCAACCAGCATACCAACAACCACAACAACCTCATTATCAACAGCAAGTTCAGTATCTGCCACAAAGAGCATACAACAACAACAACAGCAATCAACAGCAAAGACCTTTTCAGCAAAGACCATCACAGGAAAATAGGGTGATTGATCCTATCCCTATGCCTTATGCCGCCTTATTGCCACTACTCCTGAAACTTAACTTGGTTGAGTTAAGGACATTGGCACCTCCAGATCCCTCCAATCTCCCGAAGAATTACGATGTCAACGCCAGGTGTGCTTTTCATTCCAATGCACCAGGCCACAATACTGAGAAATGCAGGGCTTTGCAAATGAAAGTTCAAGATCTGGTGGATTCTAAAGCCCTCAACTTCGCACCGCCTCCAAATGTCAACAGAAATCCTATGCCTAATCATGATGGGCCAAGGATTAATGCCATCGAGGAAGACAAACCATCTACTCTGATCACCAGTGTTGCACAAATTCGAACACCTCTGGTCGAAATTAAAGCTCAGCTTCTAGAGTGCCAGGTGTTTCCCGGGTGTGAACTCGGTTGTGGGTATTGCAACATTGCAGTCAACGGGTGTGATAATTTGAGAAGTGGCATAGATGTTCTTATCAGGGATGGTATCCTTCAGATCTCAACAACGACATCTACAAATCCAGCTATTCCTTTGACAACAATTCCCGAGTCTCCTATAACAGCAGCAACAATCATTCCGACCGATTCATCAATATCATCAACAATGGCTCCGTCCATCACTTCAACAAATCAAATTTCAACAACCGTCTCTTCTACAACATCAACATCCGTTTTATTAGCAGAATCTTCTACAACGCCAGCAAAAATTAATGAAGATGTCTCAGCAGTCACAATCTACTATGATCCATCAAATGTTCCCACAAACAACAACTTTCAACAACAAGCAGTGGCACCTCCTGCCAGATCACCAGTCACAATTTACTACGATCCGCACACCATTTCAGTACCCTCCGTTGCAGCAGTCAGTCCAGTTACTATTACGGTGCCTGGACCCGTTCCATATGAAAGCAGTAATGCCATACCTTGGCATTACGGCTCTGATCTTTACTGCAACGGGGAGAAAATCACTTTGGATTCTTCAACCTCTTCTCCACAGATTGATAATGTTGGGGGAGGCGGAGGCTTCACCAGAAGCGGACGCCTTTTTGCCTCACAATTGCAAAGACCTAGTGCTGAAGCAGAAGCTGCTGCCAAAGCAAAAGGAAAAAGTGTGGTGCCTGAAGAGCCAATTATCAGAGAAACTCAGAAGACATCTTTTGAACAAGATGTAGACGAGTTTATGAGAATCATAAAGAGAAGTGATTACAAGGTGGTGGATCAGCTTCACCAAAGTCCCTCAAAGATCTCCATATTATCCCTGTTAATGTGTTCTGAAGCTCACATGAATGCACTACTAAAAGTCCTGCACGCAGCATACGTGCCAGAGGAGATCACTGTTAATCAGCTAGAAACTGTGGTAGCAAATGTCAATACCAGTCATGGACTGGGCTTCACCAATGCTGACTTAACAACTGAGGGACGTAACCACAACAAGGCTTTACACATCACTCTAGAATGCAAGGGTGCTGTTCTATCTCATGTGCTGGTGGACACTGGGTCATCACTCAATGTTCTACCAAAGAAAGCCTTAGTGAAGCTGGAATATGATGGCTTGGCACTGCGTCCGAGTAATTTGGTGGTGAGAGCATTTGATGGCTCTAAAAGATCAGTGCTTGGGGAGATTGATCTGCCTGTGATGATTGGCCCGCAGACCTTCAAAATTACTTTCTATGTGATGGACATTCAGCCGACCTACAGCTGTTTGTTGGGTAGACCCTGGATCCATGCCGCTGGCGCTGTTACGTCTACCCTTCACCAGAAGCTGAAATTCGAGTGGGAAGGCCAGATCATCACCATCTGTGGGGAAGAAGACATCTTTGTTAGCCATCTGGCTACGTATAAGTACATAGAGATGGATGGAGAAATCCATGAAATTATGAGCCAGGGGTTTGAGGCCCTGAACATTAATGAAGCATCTGCTGTACTGGGAACCTCCATGACGTCTTATCAGCAAGCCAGGAAGGTTGTTGAAGAGGGTACTGCCCAAGGCTGGGGAAAGCTGTTGCCCGTGGAAAAGAAAGAAAACAGATTTGGGTTGGGTTACAGACCAACTCAACAAGATCAATCAGAGTCTGCCAAGAAGCCCAATTTTGTCAGCGGGGGAATGCTCACCTCGAATGCAGTGAACAACTTGGAAGACGAGGAGGAAAGCAACCGCAACCTGGAGAGCTGGATACGTCCAAGGATCCCAGGGAGCCAAGTCCTTAACTGGTCTTCCCAGGAAATTATTAGGGTTACTCCTGCAGAGTAATTATTATTTCCTGTATTTTTTAAGCATGCATCAAGTCTTGCATCTTGCCCAAGATGACAAGACTCATTTTGTAATCGGGCCATCTTGTAATTTTGTGCAAATGGATTAATCAATGAATATCGGACATCTTTTGCAAATGAGTCTTTTCCTTTTTCGCTCACTGTTTTTCATTTTTCTTTTTGTACAAAAATAAAATGGCAATGTTTTCCAAAATGATAACTTCATTTCACCTTTTTCTAAACAAGATTAAAATTGATCACTAAAATGAACAATCTAAACACTTGCAGAGAGTGCCTTCCAGACTGCACCGACAACAACACTGCTATGACTTCGTATGACTTTGACAATCCAATCAATCAAGCTGATGAAGGGGTTGAAGAAGATTACGAGCTTCCTGAAGAGTTGGCCAGGTTGTTAAAGCAAGAGGAGAAGGTTATCACTCCTCATCAGGAGGAGATTGAAACGGTTAATCTTGGTACGGAAGAAGACGTGAAAGAAGTTAAGATCGGGGCCTGCCTGCAAGACTCAGTGAAGGAACAACTGATTGATATGCTTCGAGAGTATGTGGATGTGTTTGCTTGGTCTTATCAGGATATGCCAGGGTTGGACACCGATATTGTCATGCACAAGCTGCCTTTAAAAGAAGATTGCCCACCAGTAAAACAGAAGCTGCGCCGTACTCGCCCAGATATGGCAATGAAGATTAAAGAAGAGGTGCAAAAGCAGTGGGACGTCGGTTTCCTTGCTGTGACTAGCTATCCGCCATGGGTTGCTAATATTGTACATGTGCCTAAGAAAGATGGCAAGGTGAGAATGTGTGTAGACTACCGGGATCTGAACAGGGCCAGCCTGAAAGATGATTTCCCTTTACCTCACATTGATGTATTGGTGGATAATACGACTCAGTTCTCGATTTTCTCCTTCATGGATGGATTTTCAGGATATAATCAGATCAAGATGTCACCTGAAGACATGGAGAAGAAAACTTTCATCACACCCTGGGGCACGTTCTGTTATAAGGTGATGCCATTCGGACTGAAGAATGCTGGTGCAACTTATCAACGGGCTATGGTAACATTATTCCACGACATGATCCATAAAGAAATTGAATGTTATGTGGATGACATGATTGCCAAGTCCCTCATAGAAGAAGACCACCTGGTAAATCTGTTGAAGCTATTCAAGTGTCTGAGGAAGTACCAACTGAAGTTAAACCCCAACAAATGCATATTCGGGGTGCGATCCGGTAAGCTGCTGGGATTTGTTGTGAGTGAAAAAGGGATTGAAGTTGACCCTGATAAAGTTAAAGCCATTCAAGAAATGCCTGCGCCGAAGACTGAAAAAGAAGTTCGAGGGTTTCTAGGTAGATTGAACTACATTTCACGGTTCATATCTCACCTTACTGCAACCTGTGAACCCTTGTTCAAGCTGCTAAGAAAAGAACAAACGGTCAGGTGGAACGAAGACTTCCAAAGGGCCTTTGACAAAATCAAGGAATACTTACAAGAGCCTCCAATCCTTATGCCTCCAGTTGAGGGAAGACCTCTAATCATGTACTTGACAGTATTAGAGGAGTCAATGGGGTGTGTGCTGGGCCAGCATGACGAGTCTGGTCGAAAAGAGTATGCAATATACTACCTAAGCAAAAATATTACCGACTGTGAACAACGTTATTCACTGCTCGAGAAAACTTGCTGTGCTTTAGCGTGGGCTGCTCGCCGACTGAGACAGTATATGTTGACCCACACTACTTTATTGATATCAAAGATGGACCCAGTCAAGTACATTTTTGAGAAGCCAGCACTTACCGGACGGGTTGCAAGATAGAAAATGATCCTCACGAAATACGACATTCAGTACACATCCCAAAAGGCCATCAAAGGCAGTGTATTGTCTGATTATCTAGCGGAGCAACCCATTGATGATTACCAGCCTATGAGATTTGAGTTCCCTGATGAAGATATCATGTTCATAAAAGCGAAAGATCATGAAGAGCCTATTCACACCGAAAAGCCTGACCTGGAAGAAGAATGGACTATGATGTTTGATGGGGCTGTTAACATGAATGGTCGTGGTGTTGGTGCAGTACTCATTACACCTAAGGGAGTTCACATGCCTTTCTCAGCAAAACACACCTTTAACTGCACTAACAACGAAGCTGAATACGAAGCTTGTATTATGGGTCTTGAGGAAGCCATTGACCTCAGGATCAAAACTTTGACTGTATTCGGAGATTCAGCTCTGGTGATTAATCAAACTAACGGCAAATGGTACACACACCAAGATCATCTGATACCTTATAGGGACTATACAAGGAGGTTATTGACTTTCTTTACAACGGTCAAGCTTGAGTATATCCCTCGAGACGAAAATCAGTTTGCAGATGCTCTGGCTACCATTTCATCCATGATCAAAGTTCAAGCTGCCAACTTCGTACCTCGGATTTCAGTGTCCAGGCTTGACAGACCAGCATATGTATTTGCAACAGATGTTGTTAAAGATGATAAGCCTTGGTTCCATGACGTCAAATGCTTCCTGGAGGATCAAACATACCCACCTGGGGCATCTTCCAATGATAAGAAGACATTAAGAAGGCTAGCTGGTAGTTTCTTTCTGAATACTGATGGTTCCCTGTACAAGAGAAACTTTGATATGGTACTCCTCAGATGCGTTGATAGAACAGAAGCAGATTTGTTGATGCACAAGGTGCACGAAGGATCCTTTGGTACCCATGCAGGAGGGCATGCCATGGCCAAGAAGTTGCTAAGATCAGGTTATTACTGGATCACAATGGATGCCGACTGTTGCGCTTATGCCAGGAAGTGCCATAAATGCCAGATCTATGCGGATAAGGTGCATGTGCCTCCCAATCCTCTGAATGTGATGTCTTCACCTTGGCCCTTTGCTATGTGGGGCATTGATATGATTGGCAAGATTGAACCAACTGCTTCAAATGGCCACAGATTCATCTTGGTTGCCATTGACTATTTTACCAAGTGGGTTGAAGCAGCTTCCTATGCAAATGTTACCAGGCAGGTGGTAGCCCGATTTCTAAAGAGAGACATCATCTGTCGGTATGGAGTGCCCAAGCGAATCATTACTGATAATGGTTCCAACTTGAACAATAAAATGATGGCAGAACTATGCCGGGACTTCAAGATCCAACACCACAATTCTTCTCCTTACAGGCCAAAGATGAATGGCGCTGTTGAGGCGGCTAACAAGAATATCAAGAAGATTGTGCAAAAGATGGTGGTTACCTACAAAGACTGGCATGAAATGCTACCATTTGCCTTGCATGGGTACCGTACGTCAATCAGAACATCCACTGGGGCAACACCGTATTAGCTTGTGTATGGTATGGAGGCAGTCCTACCTGTTGAAGTTGAATTACCCTCCCTACGGGTACTGATGGATGTTAAGATGAATGAAGCAGAATGGGTCCGGTCCCGAAACGAACAACTGAATCTAATTGAAGAGAAGAGGTTGGCTGCCATCTATCATGGGCAGCTGTATCAGAAAAGAATAAAGAAAACCTTCGATCAGAAAGTCAGGCTTCGAGAGTACCAAGTAGGAGATCTTGTGCTGAAAAGACTCCTCCCTCCTCATACAGACCACAGGGGCAAGTGGACTCCGAACTATGATGGGCCGTTCATAGTAAAGAAAGTTTTCTCTGGTGGAGCACTGATGCTCAACACTATGGATGGTGAAGACTTCCCGTCCCCTGTGAATTCAGATGCGGTTAAAAAATACTTCGCATAAAATGACCCGCTGGACATAAAAACAGAATGTAAGTCCAGGCAAAAATAGGGCATCCCGGCGAGTCAAAAAACAGAATAAAAGACTCGGGCAAAAATAACGGAAAATAAACAAAAAATGTGCACCCGCTGAGTTGAAAAGCCGCATTGGACAACTCAGGCAAAAATGGGTATCCCGGTGGATTGAAAACCCGAAAGGGCGATCCACGCAAAATAAGGGAATAAGCGAACAACTGCATTCTGAATTCGTCTGTATCACTTACAACTTGGTAAGCTTCGAAAGGATCAAGTTTCGTTCAGAATCGACCTTCTTCAGAAAGCAAGACGAGAAGAACGTCAAATGTCATACGAGTCATAGCAAAAGGGAAGCTCCTTGAAGCGTCATCAACATTGCCAGCATCTTTTGTTTCTCAATTTGTAACAATCCCCTCATTCCAGGGGATTTGTTTATATGACTGTATCTTGCCAATTCAGGACACTCAAATTAATAAAATCAGATTTTCAGTCACATACTGTCTCGTACTCTTTTATTTGCAAAAAAATGTCCGATGTCATTAATTTGTCGATCGCATAAATACGGATGCGTCTTTCTGAAACTACATGCTTACAGGAGATATACTTACTCCCAGAGGTGTCTAAACTCCTATGTTGGAATCCAGTAAGGGATACCTCGGGGTACTTGTGCGTTTCTTTGTCTTTACAGGATTGCAGGTATCCAAAGCGCGACATGGGGCATGAAAGCTTCACCCCAGCAAGTTGGCAAATCATTATCTACTCAGCCTATCTCACAATTAGCACCGGAGGTGCTTTCTCCCCAGCTGAGTTGCCATCTATTATTCCTCCTCAGCCAAGTACAAAAGCCAGGGAACCATCTCCCCACAGAGTTTCAACCTCTATCCAGAAAAGCAACGCGTGAAGAAACCACAACAGAGTGAGGAAAGCTTCTACAAACCCCAGCTGGGTCCCTCATTACCAAGACGGGTCTATCAGTGATTTATTTCCCCAAGCAGATACATCTTATCAGATCCACCAATGATCTCATCCCCAACTGGGATATCCACTTCAAGCAGATCAGCCAGAGATCTCCATAGCAACGGGATCCGAATCCCGGATCGTTATCATTGCATAATCATAGCATTCACATCATATTTTCCCCCACAGAGCGTAGCATTCCGTATAAAACGGAGCATTACGGCAAAAATCAAACATATTGCATAATCATAAGCCATGTTCTGAATCAAACACTCATGAATCCTGACAATTCATCAATAATATACTGAAAACTCCCCAGGTTCCCCGGCAGAGAGCCAAGGCACTTTCCCTAAAGATACAGGTACATACTCCTTTTGGCACTCGTCCGTGTCATCATTCCCCAATAAAGTCGCCCGAGCGTTCTCTACATACAGATACTTATACATTACAGATACTTCCTGACACCCGTCCGTGTCATATCCCCAGTAGAAAGCCAAAGCGCCCCCTTTGCACTCACAGATGCGTATCTATACATACAATCCCTTGACATCCGCCCGTGTCACCTTCCCCAACATAGTTACCTAAACACTTCGTAAATCATATATATTTGTACATATACATACACTTTCTCTGACACCCGTCCGTGTCGTGCTCTCCCCAGCAAGTTAAACACTCGTCTGTACACCACTCATACTTGTTACCCCAGTTTTACTCATACAGATACTCGTCCGTATCTTGTATGTGTCGCTCCCACCTAAATGACACCTGGTCAGAAGGGGTACAGACGCGAACGGTCAGCGAAAGGGGAATGAGAACACACAGGAGTGAACTCAAGGGAAAAGAAAAGAGTCGTCAGCTAGACATTTTTATCCCGAAGGAAAGGTAATGCTGTATAGACCTAGAAAGATATGGATAAGACGGTTGCGAACCAGAGAGACTGAGAAAGGGGGTTGGTTACAACCTGGGAAGGTATTAGCACCCAGATTGTTCGTCGTACTCGACGGGATCCACGCTTAAAAGATTTGTGTTTAAAAGGGGTAGTGTCAGTGCAATTTGTGTATCAAAGCTGGAAAAGAATGCAAGTGTCAGTGTAAAAGAAAAGTGAGGTGTATAGGAGAAGTGTCAGTGCAAGGAAAGAATGAAGCTCAAGACTATGAGGCTTAAAGAATAATGCTGGAAAGAGGGGGAATATACAGAGACTTTTGTTCGATAACTGTTAAGTTATGCCTACGTATCCTATCGTGCAATGAGGAAGTCAGAACACCGTAGTTCGACCCAAAGAGACTGAAAGATAGATTGACTTGTGAACTGCTTACTTGTCAATGCTCAAGTGTATGACTTGTCTAGCTCAGGTGCTAACTGTCTTGCATTAGACGGGAGAAGCGAGTTCTCGTTTGTGAGTGAATGAGATGAGAAAAGAATCCCGGAGGAGACGATTATTGTTTGTTTTTGAGTTTTCAGTCTTTTATTGTTTTTGGAAATGTGTCATAAGTTAATGAGCTTAATCCTAAACCAATGGGTTAGTAAACTCATCACATCCTCCCTCTGATTAGGGGTAATGAGAGTACCTTAAGTGTGAAGTCAGCATCTCACACTTAATCACCCTGAAGTAGGATTAAGATCATTAACCTACTTGTGATTATTTAGATGTTTTTGTTGTTTTTGTTTAGTGTTAAGTAATGAGTTTAAGCCATAATCAAGGATTAAATGGACTCATTACACCATCCTAATAGAAGGATAATAGATGAGAACATTTAAGCTGAGGAAGATACCTCAACTTAATCCATGATTAGGGATTAACCTCATGACAAAACAAAGCCTTTATTAAGTGGATTTTAGTTAATGATAAGATGAAGAAGTGATTTTTATGGTTTGTAAGACAACTTGAGGGGGACTTGTCCATTAACACTAGGGTTAGTCCTTCTTAACCAATTAAGGAAGAATTAGAACCCTAATGCAATGCCCAAGTTACAAGCTTGATGTCTTGATGGTTATTAAGTGGATTGATTAAAGGATTTAAACACATTAAGGGTTTAACACTTAGGATTAAAGTTATACACTCCATCCTAATAGAAGGATGCAGGCATAAACTTAATCACAAAGCCTTAAAGCCTTTAGGGTTTAGTCCTTGATTATGAGGTGAGGAGAGAAGACTCAAAGATGACACAAAGACAAAACTAAATGGGGGACTAAATCAAACCCTAATTGTTATCATGCTTGGAGATCCTAGGGTTAGTGAGGTTTGCAAGAAAGATCTTCAGAGAAACCACCAGGAAAGAAGCAGATGAATGGAGGAAGAAACAAAGAGAAGCAAAACAACTTGCTTCACTTAAGAAGACAAGTTGCTTGAAGAAAGAAAGTAAGATGAACATGAATGAGCAAGCTCAATCCAAACACATACAAAAATGCAGCAAATGAAATATGAAGGAGATGAAAAGAGAATGTGAGAAGTGAAGGCAAATTCACTTCTCAAACAACTTACCACCTGAAATGTTAGCATAAGAAAATGAAATGCAATGCAAATGAGATGCAATGTCATGATGCAAACCAAAACCAGAAGCAAGAACATGATGTCAATGATGCTAAGGGATGATACAAACATTAGGCAAGGCAAGAGAATGATCAAGCAAACATAAGGATGCAAATGAGGCATGCATAGAACCATGAACAAACTTGAAAAGTTATGAAATGCAAATGACATACAACATGGCAAATGAAAGATGCAATGATCACACATGATTCTAATATGTCCTAAGATGTCTTATGAATCAAAATAATGCACAAAAAGTCATGGCAAGTCAATGGATGCAAGCAAATGAGAAATGGATGCAAAAGGAGGCACAAATTAGGGTTTCATGCATCATGCAAAGCAAAAATCCAAAACCAGAAGCAAACATCATGATAACAATTTGAAAATGCAAACAAAGATACCCTAGACCTATACAAGTTCACTGCCCAAAGGAGAGGATCCAACTCTTAACCTAATGAAAGTTATGAATTTCCTAAGATTGCTAGGGTTTTAAGGTACCTCATCAAGAAAAATGCTAAACAAATTGAAAATGCAAGATCAATTCAAACCAATTTTATCCTATAAACTACATGCTATACAAGATGCAATGCAAAAAGAATCATCATCCAACTCTCAATGGTTAGGCAGAAATGAATTTTTGAAGTTTGTCACAAAATATTGCCTAAAAATGAATTTAATTCCATTGAAAATGATCAAAAGGCATCAATAACAAAAAAGAAATTTGGTTTGAGAGTTGGACAATGTTTCTAAATGTTTTTAAATGTTACATGAATTTTTTTGGAATTTTTAAATACCTAAATGTATTTTTAATTAATTAATTCTTATTAACTAATTAAAAATAATCATTTAAATGATTAAAAATAATTTTTAATGCAAAAAATAAAAATAAAAATATTTTTGTGCTCTGAAAATTAATTAAGTCTTTGACAAAAAATTTCAGAATTTTTTAACTATTTTTACTATTTTTAAAAATTCGTACAAATTAAACATGAAACAAATAAAAATAAAATGAATTTAAATGAAAAATGGGAAAGTCAGCTGATCTGAGGGCTGTGGTTCAAACCTAGGACGCGGGAATTGACCAGCGCGCGCATCTGGACGGCCAGAATTCAAATCTCACTAATTACGCTTAAACCCTAATCCTGTGCCCTAATTACTTTCAGATGACCGGAACAGTGTTCCGGTCATCTTCTCCGGCAAGGTCCTCACTCAATCTCTCTTAATACGCCATGAAACTTCACAAATCTCTCCAGAATCAATCATTAGACAACTCTAAACAAGAATCCAGCAATCAAAATCATTTATTTTCATTCAAACTCAAGAATCAAAACAAAAAGCATTTCACGGGCAAAGTTTCAGAACAAGCATACATGGCCATTTCTCACTCATTTTCAAAACAAATTACATCAGGGTAATCAGTGAAGCATAAGGAAGCATTTAGACACTAAAAATGGAAGTTCTGGAAAAAATAAATGCCATGGCTACCTGAGCTTGAGCTTTCGAAACAGGGACCTTCTGGCTGCTTCTTTGGTTCAAACAAGCTCCAATGATCCTCCTTTGAAGCTTTTGACACTTAGCTGGAGTTTATATGGCCTCTAGTGAGAGTTGGCAGAAGCTCAGGCCAAGGGAGTGTGAAAATCGTATTTGTGATGTGGGAGGTTTCAGGTCAAAACAATGGTTGGGAAATGATCAGAGGATCATGGTGAGTGATTTGGTGAAGTTTGTTTTGATGTTTGATGCTTGTGTGATCAGATTCGAAGGAAAGTGCATAAGAGGTGAGTTTCTTGAACTATGGCTTGGGGGGAGTCTCAGCATGAATTGTATGTTGTGTCTTGATGCATTTGGTCCACTTATCAATCTTGGGTAGGTCAGAAGAGTGGTTGTGCCCTATTGTGATTGGTATGGGTCTTTATGCAAAAAGTCAAGCTTTGTGTAAGAGAGGTATGGGCCAATAGTTAGCCAAGGACAAGAGGGGTGTCCTGCGCAGCAAGAAGTGAGGAGAACCCTAGGATCAGTTTTGTAGCCAGCCAACAAATGGATTAGGGTTTGGATGATGTTTTGCAACTTTGATCAACTTTGGCCCTTTTGAAGTTTCTTGATCCATAAGTCATGAAAATGGGCAAACTTTTAGTGCATTCTGAATTTTAGACATTGGTTCATGTTTGTACAAAGGCTAGAAGTCACTTTGATGGCACAATTTGTCTTGGCAAGTGGTTTTGCAACTTTGCCTCTTTGGTGCATAACTTGAAATTATGTGATTTTTCCCAACTTTGACAAGCCATAACTTTTGATCCAAAATGAATTAGAATGAGTTCTTGTACTTTTTGAAAAGGGAAAGATCCATTCTACAACTTTCATGACCAAAGTTTTCTCATTTGAAGCAATTTTGAATCAAAAAGCAAGGGTTGAAAAAGTTTCCCAAAATGGCAATTTTCCATTACAAGTCATTTTCCCAAAAAGTCAACTTTGCAAATGGCTTGAAATTCTTCAATTTTGTGAACTTCCCACATCTTCTATGATCAAATAAAGACCATACACAATCAAAATGATGAAGAACCCCCTTTGGTTGGGTCATTGGGGGCCTCAGATGCCCTGATTTTGCACTGACTTGCTCAAGAAGTCAACTCTTGGTTAAATGCCTTTCCCATGGAATTTCTTCATGAAAATTGATATGCATGATCCTTATAACATATAGAGACCAATAGAAACAAGAATGACCAAAAAATTTGGAGTTATGGCCTTTGAAACCAAAACCCTAATTCTAGGTCATCTGTGCAGTTAAACCTGGCTCTGCTTCCATGCCAATCTCAGTTCTTGTGATTCTTTGACTTTCTTGACTTTGTGGGGATATAATATGATGCTTGAACATACATGGACCCCTTTGAAATGATTTAAGACCTTTGGAGTGGCCCAAGTGGCTCTTGGATAGCTCAAATCACAAACCCTAGATGCAGATGACTCTGAGCCAATGCAGTGAATCAAAAATGTGGTATGAGATGCTATGATTGAACTTATGCAAATGAGGATAGTTAAAAGCCATGGTGAAATGAGTGAGGGAAAATTTGGGGTGTTTACAGCTGCCCCTATTCAAACATGAGTTAGCTGTGTAGGATGTAAGCAACGACTTAACAGGCAAACAAGATAACTTGTGGTTGAATACCAAAGACAGTCCAAAATTTGCACTCACAGAATGAAGAAGAAAAGGGATATAGATTATAAAAGAAAACAAAGCATGTATATAAAGTGCGGGTGACGGAGGATGACCGTCGTGCAGAGGACGACTGCTGGGGAACGAGCGATGACGGGGACGACCGACATGCTGGGGATATAAGAGATTATGATGGGGACGGCCATCAGGTAAGGCTATAAGACTTTCTAGGGATTATAGGTAAATAAAATAAAATGATGAGGTACGGTCATCAAAGGTGAAGGACGATCACCTAGCAGGGGACGGCTGCTCTGTTGGGGATCAGATGAGGGACGGTCATCTAAGGTGAAGGACGATCACCTGGCAGGGTACGGTTGCCAAAAGTATCACGAAATAGGACGAATGTCGGATAAAAGGGTCGACGATGGGGACGGCCATCGGATAAGCATGATGAAGGACGATTATCAAGAGGTGAAGGACGATCACCTAGCAGGGTACGGCTGCTCTCAGGGTTTATCATGACATGGGACGAATGTCAGATAACAAGATCAACGACGGGGACGGCCATCGGATAAAAAATGATGAAGGATGATCATCAAGAGGTGAAGGACGATCACCTAGCAGGGGACGGCTGCTAAATATCACGACATAGGACGAATGTCGGATAGGAAAGGGTTCCAATAATGGAGACTCTGCTGGGGAAAGGATGAGGGACGGTCATCCAAAGGTGAAGGACGATCACCTGGCAGGGTACGGCTGCCGAAAGGGTATCATGACATAGGACGAATGTCAGATAGAAAGGAAACAGTTCACTGGGATTTGCTGGGACAAGTAAACACGGACGGGTGTCTATATCCAAGAAATGAGAAGTATAATTGTTTGGTTACTGTGTATAGACCAAAGATGCGGACGAGCATCCTTAAGATTATGATACGGACGAGTATCAGGTAGAAACAAAAGCTGACACATGTTCAGAGATGATGATACGGACGAGTATCAACTGGTTAACAAAGAACACGGACGAGTATTGATTCTGCGGGGACTCTTCTGGGGAATGGTAGACACGGACGAGTGTCTAAATTCAAGAAGACATAAGTGTTTGACACGGTGTATAGATTAAAGATGCGGACGAGCATCCCTAAGACTACGATACGGACGAGTATCGGGTAGAAACAAACGCTGACGCATGTTCAGAGATGATGATACGGACGAGTATCAACTGGTTAACAAAGAACACGGACGAGTGCCGAATCTGAGGGGCTATAAGTAGTGTACACAAGATAAGGACGAGTATCTGTAGAAGTAATAAGTATGAGTGGTTAACCTGCTGGGGAGAGCACGACACGGACGAGTGTCGGAAAAAGTATATTATAAACAAGTATATGATTTACAAAGTGTTTTGGTAACTGTGCTGGGGAAGGTGACACGGACGGGTGTCAGGGAACTGTATATATATATATGTATCTGTGAGTGCAAAGGGGACGCTTTGGCTTTCTGCTGGGGGGTATGACACGGACGGGTGTCAAGAAGTATCTGTAATATAAGTGGTTTGTTTGTAAAGAATGCTCGGGCAACTTTACCGGGGAATGATGACACGGACGGGCGCCAAAAGGAGTGTGTACTTGTATTTGTGAGGGTAAGGCCAGTGTTGTGGCTCTCTGCCAGGGAATCTTGGGGAGCATTTTGTATATTGTTGATGAATCGTCGGGATTCAGGACATGGCTTATGATTATGCAATATGTTTGATTTTTGCCGTAATGCTCCGTATTAGACGGAATACTACGCTCTGTGGGGAGAATATGATGTGAATGCTATGATTATGCAAAGATGCCGGTCCGGGATCTGGATCCCGCTGCTGCGAAGATCTCTGGCCGATCTGCTTGAAGTGGACATCCCAGCTGGGGATAAGATCATTGATAGATCTGACATATATAATTCTGCATGGGGGAGTAGATTACTGATAGACCTGTCTTTGATAATGAGGGACCCAACTGGGGTTCGTAGAAGCTTTCTTCACTCTGTTGTGGTTTCTTCACGCGTGGCTCTTCTGGATAGAGGTTGACACTCTGTGGGGAGATGGTTCCCTGGATTTTGTACTTGGCTGAGGAGGAAAGGTGACTGGCAACTTAGCTGGGGAGAAATCCCCTGGTGCTAAGACTGAGTAGATAATGATTTGCCAGTTTGCTGGGGTGAAGCTTTCATGCCCCATGTTGTGCTTTGAATGCCTGCAATCCTGAAAAGACAGAGAAATGCGCCAGTAATCCCGAGGTATCCCTTACCGGATTCCATCATAAGAGTTTAGACACTCCCGGGGGTAAGTATATTTCCTGCAAGCACGTATTGTATATATATTTTTTTTTGAAGCAAAGCATCTGTATTTATGCAACCAATATTTTAACGACATCGGACTTTTGCAAATGAAAATAAAATGTACGAGACAAAACATGACTGAAAATCTGATTTTATTAACTCGTGTGCCCTGAATTGGCAAGATACAGTTAAAGAAACAAATCCCCTAAAATGAGGAGATTGTTACAAATTGAGAAACAAAAGATGTTGGCAATGTTGATGACGCTTCGGGGAGCTTCCCTCTGCTATGACTCGTATGACATTTGACGTTCTTCTCGTCTTGCTTTCTGAAGAAGGTTGATTCTGAACGAAGCTTGATCCTTTCGTAGCTTACCAAGTTGTAAGTGATACAGACGAATTCAGAATGCAGTTGTTCGCTTATTCCCTTATTTTGCATGAATCGCCTTTTCGGGTTTTCGATCCATCGGGATACCCATTTTTGCCTGAGTTGTCCAATGCGGCTTTTCAACTCAGCGGGTGTACATTTTTTATTTATTTCCCTTATTTTTGCCCGAGTCCTTTATTCTGTTTTTGACTCGCCGGGATGCCCTATTTTTTTTGCCTGGACTTACATTCTGTTTTTATGTCCAGCGGGTCATTTTATGCGAAGTATTTTTTAACTGCATCTGAATTCACAGGGGACGGGAAGTCTTCACCATCCATAGTGGTGAGCATCAGTGCTCCACCAGAGAAAACTTTCTTTACTACAAATGGTTCTTCATAATTCGGAGTCCACTTGCCCCTGTGGTCTGTATGAGGAGGGAGGAGTCTTTTCAGCACAAGATCTCCTACTTGGTACTCTCGGAGCCTGACTTTCTGATCGAAGGCTTTCTTCATCCTTTTCTGATACAGCTGCCCATGACAGATTGCAGCTAATCTCTTTTCTTCAATCAGACTCAGTTGTTCGTATCGGGATCGGACCCACTCTGCTTCGTTCAGCTTAACATCCATCAGTACCCGTAGGGAGGGTAGTTCAACTTCAACAGGTAGGACTGCTTCCATACCATACACGAGCTGATACGGTGTTGCCCCAGTGGATGTTCTGATTGATGTGCGGTACCCATGCAAATCAAATGGCAGCATTTCATGCCAGTCCTTGTAGGTGACTACCATCTTTTGCACAATCTTCTTGATATTCTTATTAGCCGCCTCAACAGCGCCATTCATCTTTGGCCTGTAAGGAGAAGAATTGTGGTGTTGGATCTTGAAGTCCCGGCACAGCTCTGCCATCATTTTGTTGTTTAAGTTGGAACCATTGTCAGTAATGATTCGCTCGGCCACTCCATACCAACAGATGATATCTCTCTTTAGAAATCGGGCTACCACTTGCCTTGTGACATTTGCAAAGGAAGCTGCTTCAACCCACTTGGTAAAATAGTCAATGGCAACCAGGATGAATCTGTGGCCATTTGAAGCAGTCGGTTCAATCTTGCCAATCATATCAATGCCCCACATGGCAAAGGGCCAGGGTGAAGACATCACGTTCAGAGGATTGGGAGGCACATGCACTTTATCCGCATAGATCTGGCATTTATGGCATTTTCTGGCATAGGCATAACAGTCGGCATCCATTGTGATCCAGTAATAGCCTGATCTTAGCAACTTCTTGGCCATGGCATGCCCTCCTGCTTGGGGTACCAAAGGATCCTTCGTGCACCTCGTGCATCAACAAGTCTGCTTCTGTTCTATCAACGCATCTGAGGAGTACCATATCAAAGTTTCTCTTGTACAGGGAACCATCAGTATTCAGGAAGAAACTACCAGCAAGCCTTCTCAAAGTCTTCTTATCATTGGAAGATGCCCCAGGTGGGTATGTTTGATCCTCCAAGAAGCATTTAATGTCATGGAACCAAGGCTTATCATCTTTGACGATGTCTGCTGCAAATACATATGCTGGTCTGTCAAGTCTGGATACTGAAATCCGAGGCACAAAGTTGGCAGCTTGAACTTTGATCATGGATGAAATGGTAGCCAGAGCATCTGCAAACTGATTCTCGTCCCGAGGGATATACTCAAGCTTGACCGTTGTAAAGAAAGTCAATAACCTCCTTGTATAATCCCTGTAAGGTATCAGATGATCTTGGTGGGTGTACCATTTGCCGTTGGTTTGATTAACTACCAAAGCTGAATCTCCGAACACAGTCAAAGTCTTGATCCTGAGGTCAATGGCTTCCTCGAGACCCATAATACAAGCTTCGTATTCAGCTTCGTTGTTAGTGCAGTTGAAGGTGAGTTTTGCCGAGAAAGGCATGTGAACTCCCTTAGGTGTAATGAGTACTGCACCAACACCACGACCGTTCATATTAACAGCCCCATCAAACATCATAGTCCATTCTTCTTCCGGGTCAGGCCCTTCAGTGTGAATAGGCTCTTCATGATCTTTTGCTTTTATGAACATAATGTCTTCATCAGGGAAGTCAAATCTCATAGGCTGGTAATCATCAATGGGTTGCTCAGCAAGATAATCAGACAACACACTGCCCTTGATGGCTTTCTGAGATGTGTACTGAATGTCATATTCTGTGAGGATCATTTGCCATCTTGCAACCCGTCTGGTAAGTGTTGGCTTCTCAAAAATGTACTTAACTGGATCCATCTTTGAGATTAATAAAGTAGTGTGGGTCAACATATACTGCCTTAGTCGGCGAGCAGCCCACGCTAAAGCACAACAAGTTTTCTCGAGCAGTGAATAACGTTGTTCACAGTCGGTAAACTTTTTGCTTAGGTAGTAAATTGCATACTCTTTTCGACCAGACTCGTCATGCTGGCCCAGCACACACCCCATTGACTCTTCTAATACTGTCAAGTACATTATCAGAGGTCTTCCTTCAACTGGAGGCATAAGGATTGGAGGCTCTTGCAAGTATTCCTTGATTTTGTCAAAAGCCCTCTGGCAGTCTTTGTTCCACCTGACCGTTTGTTCTTTTCTTAACAGCTTGAATAAAGGCTCACAGGTTGTTGTAAGGTGAGATATGAACCGTGAAATGTAGTTCAATCTACCTAGAAACCCCCGAACCTCTTTTTCAGTCTTCGGTGCAGGCATTTCTTGAATGGCTTTGACTTTATCAGGGTCCACTTCAATCCCTTTTTCACTTACAATAAATCCCAGCAATTTACCGGATCGTACCCCGAATGTGCACTTGTTGGGGTTTAGCTTCAGTTGGTACTTCCTCAGACGCTTGAATAACTTCAGCAGATTCACCAGGTGGTCTTCTTCTGTGAGGGACTTGGCAATCATGTCATCCACATAACATTCTATTTCTTTATAGATCATGTCATGGAATAATGTTACCATAGCCCGTTGATAAGTCGCACCAGCATTCTTCAGTCCGAATGGCATCACCTTATAACAGAACGTGCCCCAGGGTGTGATGAAAGTGGTCTTCTCCATGTCTTCAGGTGACATTTTGATCTGATTGTATCCTGAAAATCCATCTATGAAGGAGAACACCGAGAACTGAGCCGTATTATCAACCAACACGTCAATGTGAGGTAAGGGGAAGTCATCCTTCGGGCTGGCTCTGTTCAGATCCCGGTAGTCCACACACATTCTTACTTTGCCATCTTTCTTAGGCACAGGTACAATATTAGCAACCCACGGCGGATAGCTAGTTACAGTAAGGAAACCGGCGTCCCACTGCTTTTGTACCTCTTCTTTAATCTTCATTGCCATATCTGGGCGAGTACGGTGCAGCTTCTGTTTTATTGGCGGGCAGTCTTCTTTTAAAGGCAGCTTGTGCATGACAATATCGGTGTCCAACCCTGGCATATCCTGATAAGACCAAGCGAAAACATCCACATACTCTTGAAGCATATCAACCAGTTGCTTTTTCACTGAGTTTTGTAAGCAGGCCCCGATCTTAACTTCTTTCACATCTTCTTCCGTACCAAGATTAACCGTTTCGACCTCCTCCTGATGAGGAGTGATAACCTTCTCCTCTTGCCTTAACAACCTGGCTAGCTCTTCAGGAAGCTCATAATCTTCTTCAACCCCTTCATCAGCTTGATTGATTGGATTGTCAAAGTCATACGAAGTCATAGCAGTGTTGTTGTCGGTGCAGTCTGAAAGGCACTCTCTGCAAGGGTTTAGATTGTTCATTTTAGTGATCGATTTTAATCTTGTTTAGAAAAAAAGTGAAATGAAGTTATCATTTTGGAAAACCATTGCCATTTTATTTTTGTACAAAAAGAAAAATGAAAAACAGTGAGCGGAAAAGAAAAAGACTCATTTGCAAAAGATGTCTGATATTCATTGATTGATCTGTTTGCACAAAATTACAAGATGGCCTGATTACAAAATGAGTCTTGTCATCTTGGGCAAGATGCAAGACTTGATGCATGCTTAAAAATACAGGAAATAATAATTACTCTGCAGGAGTAACCCTTATAATTTCCTGGGAAGACCAGTTAAGGACTTGGCTCCCTGGGATCCTTGGACGTATCCAGCCCTCCAGGTTGCGGTCGCTTTCATCCTCGTCTTCCAAGTTGTTCACTGCATCCGGGGTGAGCATTCCCCCGCTGACAAAACTGGGCTTCTTAGCAGCCTCTGATTGATCTTGTTGAGTCGGTTTGTAACCCAACCCTAATCTGTCCTCCTTCTTCTCCATGGAATGCAGCTTGCCCCAACCTTGGGCAGTCCCTTCTTCAACAACCTTCCTGGCTTGCTGGTAAGACGTCATGGAGGTTCCTAGTACAGCAGATGCTTCATTTATGTTCAGGGCCTCAAATCCCTGGCTCATGGTTTTGTGGATTTCTCCATCCATCTCAATATACTTGTACGTAGCCAGATGGCTGACAAAGATATCTTCTTCACCACAGATGGTGATGATCTGGCCTTCCCACTCGAATTTCAGCTTCTGGTGAAGGGTAGACGTAACAGCGCCAGCGGCATGGATCCAGGGTCTACCCAACAAACAGCTGTAGGCCGGCTGAATGTCCATCACATAGAAGGTAATTTTGAAGGTTTGCGGGCCAATCATCACAGGCAGATCAATCTCCCCAAGCACTGAACTTTTAGAGCCATCAAATGCTCTCACCACCAAACTACTTGGACGCAATGCCAAGCCATCGTACTCCAGCTTCACCAAGGCTTTCTTTGGCAGAACATTGAGTGAAGACCCAGTGTCCACTAGTACATGGGATAGAACAGCACACTTGCATTCTAGAGTGATGTGTAAAGCCTTGTTGTGGTTACGTCCCTCAGTTGTTAAGTCAGCATTGGTAAAGCCCAGCCCATGACTGGTGTTGACATTTGCCACCACAGTTTCTAGCTGATTAACGGTGATCTCCTCTGGCACGTAAGCTGCGTGCAAGACTTTTAGTAATGCGTTCCTGTGAGCTTCAGAACACATCAACAGGGATAATATGGAGATCTTTGAGGGAGTTTGGTGAAGCTGATCCACCACTTTGTAATCACTTCTCTTTATAATCCTCATAAACTCGTCTACATCTTGTTCAAAAGATGTCCTCTGAGTTTCTTTGACAGTTGGCTCTTCAACTACCACGCTCTTTCCTTTTGCTTTGGCAGCAGCTTCTGCTTCGGCGTTAGGTCTTTGCAATTGTGAGGCAAAAAGGCGTCCGCTTCTGGTGAAGCCTCCGCCTCCCCTAACATTATCAATATGTGGAGAAGAAGTTGAAGAGTCCAAAGTGATTTTCTCCCCGTTGCAGTAAAGATCAGAGCCATAATGCCAAGGTATGGCATTACTGCTTTCATATGGAACGGGTCCAGGCACCGTAATGGTAACTGGACTGACTGCAGCAGAGGAGGGTACTGAAATGGTGTGCGGATCATAGTAAATGGTGACTGGTGACCTGGCAGGAGGTGCCACTGTTTGTTGTTGAAAGTTGTTGTTTGGAGGAACATCTGATGGATCATAGTAAATGGTGACTGCCGAGATATCTTCATTATTTTCTGTTGGCGTTGTAGAAGATTCTGCTGAATAAATAGGTGTTGATGTTGTAGAAGAAATGGTTGTCGACATCTGATTTGTTGAAGTGATGGATGAAGCCATTGTTGATGATATTGATGAATTGGTCGGAATGATTGTTGTTGCAGTTGTAGAAGAGTCGGGAATTGTTGTCGAAGGGATTGCTGGATTTGTGGGCGCCGTTGTTGTGATCTGAAGTATACCACTTTTGATAAGACCATCTATGCCGCTTCTCAAGTTATCACACCCGTTGACTGAAATGTTGCAATACCCACAACCGAGCTCACACCCGGGGAACATCTGGCACTCTAGAAGCTGAGCCTTAATTTCGACCAGAGGTGTTCGAATCTGTCCAACACTAGTGATTAAGAAAGATGGCTTGTCTTCCTCAATGACATTAATTCTTGGTCCTCCATGATTGGGCATGGGATTCTTGGTGACACTTGGAGGGGGTGCAAAGTTGAGAGCTTTAGAATCCACCAGGTCTTGTACCTTCATTTGTAAAGCCCTGCATTTCTCAGTATTGTGGCCAGGTGCATTGGAATGGAAAGCACATCTGGCGTTGACATCATAATTTCTTGGAAGGTTAGAGGGATCTGGTGGTGCCAATGTCCTTAATTCAACCAAGTTGAGTTTCAGGAGTTGTGGCAATAAAGCGGCATAAGGCATGGGGATTGGGTCAATCACCCTATTTGCCTGTGATGGTCTTTGCTGAAAAGGTCTTTGCTGTTGATTGTTGTTATTGTTGTTGTAGGCTCTTTGTGGCGGATACTGAACTTGCTACTGATAATGTGGTTGTTGTTGTTGTGGTTGATATACTGGTTGCTGAGGAATCGAAGCTGGAATAGTGACAGCTGCCACTGACCTGTGAACATACTGAGGCCTGCCCCTGTTGGCATGAATGGCATTTGTCTCACCAGTTCTTCTAGGTCCCACAAAAGGCTTCCTGGGATTACTAGACGAACTTGCACCATTATCAGAAATCTTACCCATTTTTAGAAGGCTTTCAATTCTTTCTCCAGCTATAACTACGTCAGTGAAACTGGTGGAAGAAAAGGCAGCTAGCCTGTCAATATACGTTCCTTGCAGTGTATTCATAAACATGTCGGCCATTTCTCTTTCCGACATGGGTGGCTGGACAGCAGCAGCAAGCTGTCTCCACCTCTGGGCATATTCCCTGAAGCTTTCTCTGGAAGACTGGGACATTCCCATCAGGAGGGTTCTGTTAGGAGCCATGTCCAGATTGTATTGGTACTGCCTGATGAAGGCTTCAGCTAGGTCCTTCCAGCATCTGATAGTAGCTCTGGTCAAGTGTGAATACCACTCCCTTGAAGCCCTAGTCAAACTGTCTTCAAAGTAAAACATCCACAGTTTCTCATCCATGGTGTATGCTTTAAGCCTTCCCAGAAAAGACTGTAAGTGGGTTCGTGGACAGGAAGTTCCATTGTACTTCTCGAAGCACGGGGGTTTAAACTTATGGGGAATCCTTACCCCATCCACTAGCCCCATATCCATGACATCAAAACCTAGGGAATTTTGAGACTCCAGAGATCTCAATTTCTCAGCTATTTCATCAAACCTCCTATCATAGACTTCATCCCCAGCTCCCATTACAGTGAATTGCTCCTCTTGGGGGTCTTCTTGCAAGATCCTGCCCCCAGTAGTATTCCCTTGCACATTAGTTGGGATGTTGACTTCCGGATGTAGATGAGGCCCATAGACTGGTGGATTAACATGGGGCTGACCCCTTTCATTGTTACTTGTTCCTCCAGTTCCCAGATGGGGTTCCTCCGGGGTTTGTCATTCTACCAATGCCCTCATCCTTTTTGACTTTGGGCCAGGCCATTCATTACTTCCATGAATTGGGTCATTTGGTTTCTCATTTCCAACCTTTCATTAGCCATCTGGGTTCTGACCTCTGTCAGATCTTGCTGTACTTGGTCCATTTGGATACCAGGAAGATTGTTGCGAGTAGGATACCTGTGCGGACGGTTGAGAGGGAACACCCGACGGCGAGCAATAATTCCTGAACCACAACAGAGTTAGTAACAAACAAAACAAAATCCTACAAAACAAAACAAGAGTTAGTATGCAATGCAGTATGCTTATTTATTTTCCAAGGTATCCGGCTTGGCTCTTGGTTTTGACCTTTCCAGACCCTGAGGAAGATGCTTTGATGTTGCTTGAGAAAAGAAACTCAAATGGAAACAAACTAACAAATATATTACACATGGTGGATCATACATAGTTTGTTTTATTTTTTTTTATTTTTACAACACATGCCCCTGAGGGGTCAAAATACAACATAAAAGGAAAAGTACATGAAATGGAAATAACAACAAGCAAAGAAATCAAACATCTAATCCAAACTCATCCTCCTTAACCTCCTTCAGAAGTGCTTCAGTTACAGGACCAACCGGATGCTCTGTAATGTTTCTGATAAGAAGATTCCTGGTGGCAATAGCAGTGGTCAGCTTTTTGTTCCTGTCTTGGTCCTTTGACCTCTTCAAACCAACCCTAAGCTTCAACTCTGAAATCTCCTTCTGGGCTGCCAGCAAAGCTTCTTGTTGTTTCTTCTCAATGGCCTCTAACTGCTCAATCCTGGCCTGAGTTCTCTTATCCTCTTGAGTGCGAGCTTCAGTGATTCTGACCCACCTATCTTGACTTTCTTTCAGATAGAGATCAGTCCTAGCCTTCTGAAACTGGGCCTCTTTACAGGCATTCTTCAAAATTTGCTCTCCAGCTCTTGACTTCTTGATGTAGTCCTCTGCTTTCTCAATCCTGGCTAGGTGCTCCACCTTAAGCTTCTCCAACCTCTCAATGTCTAGACGACCATCACTCCTCTCCCAGAGGGTCTTCTTCAGAGCTTGAGACAGATTCTCATTCCTCTCCTTTAGTTTCTCAAATTCTTCCAGGCTGACAGTGGCTGGAGGTGGTACTGTGGATGGTCCAGGTGCATCCTCAATGGTGAAAGGCATCCCAGAAAGCTGAGCCCTAACATGAGACCATTCATAATACTGAGCTGAGGCCACATTGTTGCACCTCCCAAGAATGGCCATCCCTTTGGTCTGGATGTTGTCCCAAGCACAGGATGCTTGCCTGACAACAGCTAGATTAGGCTTTATCTCACAGTACAGGGTTTCAGCCAAGTCTTGAACTCTAGGAGGATGAACCAAAGCATAACCCAATTGTCTCTTGAATAGCAAAGGGTTGTAGTTGATGCAACCCTTCACTCCTACTAGAGGTACATTGGGGAACTGCCCACAGCTGGTTATTATGTCTCTGCCTTTGGTGCTCTGGGTGCACCATCTGATGTCATCTGAAGTCAAAGCAATAAGTCTTATAGCCCAATTCTTCTGTTGGTGAGGATTCAGGAAGGCATCAGTCTTGGGTAAGTGTTTGAGTAGCCAAGTGTGAAACAGAGGAGCACGGCATCTCACCAACCTTCCTCTTTGCTTCTCATTTCTTTGATGAACAGAATAATAGAAATCTCCCAGCAATGTGGGCACTGGGTTCCTCAGAAGGAAAAGATGAATGGAATTCTTGCTGATAAACTTGGGCTCATCTGCAAATAATATAACCCCATATATACTGAGGGCTAATAATGCACAAACTGCCCTCCATTCTCCTAATGAGGCCTTCAGAATGGCCTGAGAAGTCAGAAAGTCTAAGTGTAGGCCAGGGATCCCAGCCTTTGTTGTCATGTTCTGCTCAATCAGTATATGCTCTAGGTACAGTGCTTTTGCCACTTCTTCATTGCTGGGAGAAGTCATCTCAGGGTTGAAGGGGACACCACCCCTGACAGGTACTCCAATCAATGATGAGAATTCCTCCAGCAGAGGTCCTAGCTGAAAGTTCTGGAAAGTAAAACATCTCAAAGGAGGGTCATAGAACTGTAGGCAAGTGTGGATCAAACTCCTCTGAGAAGGGTCCAAGTCTATAACCATGTCAAGGATGCCTCCATAATGCTCTCTGAATAATGGGATGTGGTATGGAGTGATAAGTGCCTGGATCTGCCTGATGCCAGCCAGCTCAGGCTCAAAGAAGTGGTATGAAATGTTGCTCTTCTTGGGTGCCATGACTGCTGGTGAAGAGCTGAAAACAAGTGCTGATGAGAAGACTGATGCTGGAGATGAGCCACTGATAGGCTGATGCAGGTGATGAAGGTAACTGAAGCAGGCAACTGATGAAGATAGCTGAAGCAGATACTGATGAACAGGGGTCTATGTAGATGAAGGGGTCAAAACCAAGCCAGATAATTTGTGGATACCCTGAAAAACAAATAAACAAATGTTAAATGATGCAAATGATGAGTATGCAAATGATATGCGAGGGTTTGTGATCAAGCTGGATCTGATTACTGCCTTGATATAAATCCATGTATGTTTAAGAATTCCAGATGGAGGTTCAGAAGTCCAGTAACCAAGGTGGGGGACTCAAATAAAGAGTCACATGTCTAGGGTTAAATCACAAGAACTGTCCAAAGTGAAGCATTCTTAAACAAAACAAATATCAGGGTATGATGTGGCCAAGGGTGCCTGCAAACCTGTAAACAGCCCATCCCCCTCACAGGTGGTGTTCTAAAACAAGGATCCTCAGACTTGGATTAGTTATGAGAAGTGTAAACACTTCTAACCCGGAGGTACAGTGTTTACAATAACCATAACAATTCCTCCTCTAATTCACCTCAGTTTCTGAAGGTCATAATAAAGGTCATCCAGACTTAGCAGGCTTCCCAGATAGCCCTAGCACTACAGGAAATCTGTAGCAAAGAGTTCTCAAGAAGAAACCCACATCTGAACCGTGTTTCATATTCCCGCACCAGACCGAAATGGAATGGGAAAGAACATGAACCACTCTAGCCTAGGTGTCACTCAGGTCCCAGGTATAGGACCTTGAACTCTCAGTAGAACCCCACCCATCAAAACAGAAACCAGATCCAGCAAGATAACAGTATGACAGTATGAAAATGCAAAACTGTAAAGAAAGCAATAAATAAAGCTGTACATAAAGCAATAAATAAAGCAACTATATAAACACAATTAGCACATAACACCCCAGTAAACACAAGTCAAACAAGCGCTAGGAGGAACCCACAGAAAGAACCAGAAGCCCTGGTAGCAATATAAGGTTCCCCAGCAGAGTCGCCAAGCTGTCGCTCCCACCTAAATGACACCTGGTCAGAAGGGGTACAGACGCGAACGGCCGGCGAAAGGGGAATGAGAACACACAGGAGTGAACTCAAGGGAAAATAAAAGAGTCGCCAGCTAGGCATTTTTATCCCGAAGGAAAGGTAATGCTACATAGACCTAGAAAGATATGGATAAGACGGTTGCGAACCAGAGAGACTGAGAAAGGGGGTTGGTTACAACCTGGGAAGGTATTAGCACCCAGATTGTCCGTCGTACTCGACGGGATCCACGCTTAAAAGATTTGTGTTTAAAAGGGGTAGTGTCAGTGCAATTTGTGTATCAAAGCTGGAAAAGAATGCAAGTGTCAGTGTAAAAGAAAAGTGAGGTGTATAGGAGAAGTGTCAGTGCAAGGAAAGAATGAAGCTCAAGACTATGAGGCTTAAAGAATAATGCTGGAAAGAGGGGGAATATACTGAGACTTTTGTTCGATAACTGTTAAGTTATGCCTACGTATCCTCTCGTGCAATGAGGAAGTCAGAACACCGTAGTTCGACCCAAAGAGACTGAAAGATAGATTGACTTGTGAACTGCTTACTTGTCAATGCTCAAGTGTATGACCTGTCTGGCTCAGGTGCTAACTGTCTTGCATTAGACGGGAGAAGCGAGTTATTGTTTGTGAGTGAATGAGATGAGAAAAGAATCCCGGAGGAGACGATTATTGTTTGTTTTTGAGTTTTCAGTCTTTTATTGTTTTTGGAAATGTGTCATAAGTTAATGAGCTTAATCCTAAACCAATGGGTTAGTAAACTCATCACATCCTCCCTCTGATTAGGGGTAATGAGAGTACCTTAAGTGTGAAGTCAGCATCTCACACTTAATCACCCTGAAGTAGGATTAAGATCATTAACCTACTTGTGATTATTTAGATGTTTTTGTTGTTTTTGTTTAGTGTTAAGTAATGAGTTTAAGCCATAATCAAGGATTAAATGGACTCATTACACCATCCTAATAGAAGGATAATAGATGAGAACATTTAATCTGAGGAAGATACCTCAACTTAATCCATGATTAGGGATTAACCTCATGACAAAACAAAGCCTTTATTAAGTGGATTTTAGTTAATGATAAGATGAAGAAGTGATTTTTATGGTTTGTAAGACAACTTGAGGGGGACTTGTCCATTAACACTAGGGTTAGTCCTTCTTAACCAATTAAGGAAGAATTAGAACCCTAATGCAAGGCCCAAGTTACAAGCTTGATGTCTTGATGGTTATTAAGTGGATTGATTAAAGGATTTAAACACATTAAGGGTTTAACACTTAGGATTGAAGTTATACACTCCATCCTAATAGAAGGATGCAGGCATAAACTTAATCACAAAGCCTTAAAGCCTTTAGGGTTTAGTCCTTGATTATGAGGTGAGGAGAGAAGACTCAAAGATGACACAAAGGCAAAACTAAATGGGGGACTAAATCAAACCCTAATTGTTATCATGCTTGGAGATCCTAGGGTTAGTGAGGTTGCAAGAAAGATCTTCAGAGAAACCACCAGGAAGGAAGCAGATGAATGGAGGAAGAAACAAAGAGAAGCAAAACAACTTGCTTCACTTAAGAAGACAAGTTGCTTGAAGAAAGAAAGTAAGATGAACATGAATGAGCAAGCTCAATCCAAACACATACAAAAATGCAGCAAATGAAATATGAAGGAGATGAAAAGAGAATGTGAGAAGTGAAGGCAAATTCACTTCTCAAACAACTTACCACCTGAAATGTTAGCATAAGAAAATGAAATGCAATGCAAATGAGATGCAATGTCATGATGCAAACCAAAACCAGAAGCAAGAACATGATGTCAATGATGCTAAGGGATGATACAAACATTAGGCAAGGCAAGAGAATGATCAAGCAAGCATAAGGATGCAAATGAGGCATGCATAGAACCATGAACATACTTGAAAAGTTATGAAATGCAAATGACATACAACATGGCAAATGAAAGATGCAATGATCACACATGATTCTAATATGTCCTAATATGTCTTATGAATCAAAATAATGCACAAAAAGTCATGGCAAGTCAATGGATGCAAGCAAATGAGAAATGGATGCAAAAGGAGGCACAAATTAGGGTTTCATGCATCATGCAAAGCAAAAATCCAAAACCAGAAGCAAACATCATGATAACAATTTGAAAATGCAAACAAAGATACCCTAAACCTATACAAGTTCACTGCCCAAAGGAGAGGATCCAACTCTTAACCTAATGAAAGTTATGAATTTCCTAAGATTGCTAGGGTTTTAAGGTACCTCATCAAGAAAAATGCTAAACAAATTGAAAATGCAAGATCAATTCAAACCAATTTTATCCTATAAACTACATGCTATACAAGATGCAATGCAAAAAGAATCATCATCCAACTCTCAATGGTTAGGCAGAAATGAATTTTTGAAGTTTGTCACAAAATATTGCCTAAAAATGAATTTAATTCCATTGAAAATGATCAAAAGGCATCAAGAACAAAAAATAAATTTGGTTTGAGAGTTGGACAATGTTTCTAAATGTTTTTAAATGTTACATGAATTTTTTTGGAATTTTTAAATACCTAAATGTATTTTTAATTAATTAATTCTCATTAACTAATTAAAAATAATCATTTAAATGATTAAAAATAATTTTTAATGCAAAAAATAAAAATAAAAATATTTTTGTGCTCTGAAAATTAATTAAGTCTTTGACAAAGAATTTCAGAATTTTTTAACTATTTTTACTATTTTTAAAAATTCGTACAAATTAAACATGAAACAAATAAAAATAAAATGAATTTAAATGAAAAATGGGAAAGTCAGCTGATCTGAGGGCTGTGGTTCAAACCTAGGACGCGGGAATTGACCAGCGCGCGCATCTGGACGGCGGACAAAATGGGTGCTAATACCTTCCCAGGTTGTAACCAACCCCCTTTCTCAGTCTCTTTGGTTCGTAACCGTCTTATCCATATCTTTCTAGGTTTATGCAGCATTACCTTTCCTCCGGGATAAAAATGCCTAGCTGGCGACTCTTTCTTTCTCATGATTTCACTCCTGTGTGTTCTCATATCCCTTTCGCCGACCGTTCGCGTCTGTACCCCTTCTGACCCCAGGTGTCATTTTGGTGGGAGCGACAGCTTGGCGACTTCGCGTAAAAAACGACCCGCTGGACATAAAGACAGAATGTAAGTCCAGGCAAAAATAGGGCATCCCGGCGAGTCAAAAAGAGAATAAAAGACTCGGGCAAAAATAAGGGAAAAATAAACAAAAGATGTACACCCGCTGAGTTGAAAAGCCGCATTGGACAACTCAGGCAAGAATAGGTATCCCGATGGATTGAAAACCCGAAAGGGAGATCCATGCAAAATAAGGGAATAAGCGAACAACTGCATTCTGAATTTGTCTGTATCATTTACAACTTGGTAAAGCTTCGAAAGGATCAAGCCTCTTTCAGAATCAGCTTCCTTCAGAAAGCAAAGACGAGAAGAGCGTCAAACGTCATACGAGTCATAGCAAAAGGGAAGCTCCTTGAAGCGTCGTCAACATTGCCAACATTCTGTTTCTCAATTTGTAACAATCTCCTCATCTTAGGGGATCTGTTTCCTCGACTGTATCTTGCCAATTCAGGGCATACGAATTAATAAAATCAGATTTTCAGTCATGTCTCGTCTCGTACATTTTATTTTCATTTGCAAAATGTCCGATGTCTTTAAGATACTGATTGCATAAATACAGATGCTTCTAAAGTACGTGCTTGCAGGAAATATATTTACTCCCGGGAGTGTCTGAACTCTTACGACGGAATCCGGTAAGGGATACCTCGGGATTACTTGTGTGTTTCTCTGTCTTTGCAGGATTGCAGGTATTCAAAACGCAACATGGGGCATGTAAACTTCATCCCAGCAAGCTGGCAAATCAATACTCACTCAGTCTTAGCACCCGAAGTGTTTTCTCCCCAGCTGAGTTGCCACTTGTTATTTCTCCCCAGCCGAGTTACCATTTACTATTCCTCAAGTCAAGTACAAAAGTCAGGGAACCTTCTCCTCACAAAGTGTCAACCTCTACCCGAAAAAAAAAAAAAAAACAGCACACGAAAGAATCACAACAGAGTGACGAAGACTTCTACAGACCCCAGCTGGGTTCTTCATTTACTGGAATAGGTCTATCATGGACTTATTTCCCCAAACAGATGCATCGCATCAGATCTACCAATGATCTCATCCCCAGCTGGGATGTTCACTTCAAGCAGATCAACCAGGGATCTTTGCAGCAACATGACCCGAATCCCGGATCATTATTTTTGCATAATCATAGCATCCGCATCATATTCACCCCACAAAGCGTAGCATTCCGCCTAATACGGAGCATTACGGCAAAAAAATCAAGCATATTGCATAATCATAAGCCATGTTCTGAATCAAACACTTGTGAATAATGACAATCCATCAAAGATATACAGAAAATTCCCTAGATCCCCACCGGAGAGCCAAAAGCATTTGCATTACACTCATAAATGCAAACACCACTCCTTTATTGGCACACCGTCCGTGTCATCATTCCCCAGCAAAAGTCACCCGAGCACTCTTTACAAACAGACCACTCATATATTTACAGATACTTCTTGGCACCTGTCCGTGTCATACCCCCAGCAGAAAGCCAAAGCGTCCTCTTTGCACTCACAAATACCTCTTTATATAAATTCCCCGACACCCGTCCGTGTCGCTTTCCCAGCACAGTAACCTAAACACTTTGTATATCATATATTTGTTTATACTATACTTTTCTCCTTTTAACACTCGTCCGTGTCACCCTCCCCAGCAAGTTAAACACTCATCCATACACCACTCATACTTATTACTCTTATTTCACTTATACAGATACTCGTCCGTATCTCGTATACACCACTTATATCCCCTCAGAGTCGACACTCGTCCGTGTTCTTTGTTAACCAGTTGGTACTCGTCCGTACCATCATCTCAGAACATGCGTCAAGCGTTTGTTTCTACCTGATACTCGTCCGTATCATAGTCCTAAGGATGCTCGTCCGCATCTTTAATCCATACACGTGTCAAACACTCTTATCTTCTTGAATTTAGACACTCGTCTGTGTCTACTATTCCCCAGAAAAGTCCCCACAGATTCAACACTCGTTCGTGTTCCAATGATCCTCCTTTGAAGCTTTTGACACTTAGCTGGAGTTTATATGGCCTCTAGTGAGAGTTGGCAGAAGCTCAGGCCAAGGGAGTGTGAAAATCGTATTTGTGATGTGGGAGGTTTCAGGTCAAAACAATGGTTGGGAAATGATCAGAGGATCATGGTGAGTGATTTGGTGAAGTTTGTTTTGATGTTTGATGCTTGTGTGATCAGATTCGAAGGAAAGTGCATAAGAGGTGAGTTTCTTGAACTATGGCTTGGGGGGAGTCTCAGCATGAATTGTATGTTGTGTCTTGATGCATTTGGTCCACTTATCAATCTTGGGTAGGTCAGAAGAGTGGTTGTGCCCTATTGTGATTGGTATGGGTCTTTATGCAAAACGTCAAGCTTTGTGTAAGAGAGGTATGGGCCAATAGTTAGCCAAGGACAAGAGGGGTGTCCTGCGCAGCAAGAAGTGAGGAGAACCCTAGGATCAGTTTTGTAGCCAGCCAACAAATGGATTAGGGTTTGGATGATGTTTTGCAACTTTGATCAACTTTGGCCCTTTTGAAGTTTCTTGATCCATAAGTCATGAAAATGGGCAAACTTTTAGTGCATTCTGAATTTTAGACATTGGTTCATGTTTGTACAAAGGCTAGAAGTCACTTTGATGGCACAATTTGTCTTGGCAAGTGGTTTTGCAACTTTGCCTCTTTGGTGCATAACTTGAAATTATGTGATTTTTCCCAACTTTGACAAGCCATAACTTTTGATCCAAAATGAATTAGAATGAGTTCTTGTACTTTTTGAAAAGGGAAAGATCCATTCTACAACTTTCATGACCAAAGTTTTCTCATTTGAAGCAATTTTGAATAAAAAAGAAAGGGTTGAAAAAGTTTCCCAAAATGGCAATTTTCCATTACAAGTCATTTTCCCAAAAAGTCAACTTTGCAAATGGCTTGAAATTCTTCAATTTTGTGAACTTCCCACATCTTCTATGATCAAATAAAGACCATACACAATCAAAATGATGAAGAACCCCCGTTGGTTGGGTCATTGGGGGCCTCAGATGCCCTGATTTTGCACTGACTTGCTCAAGAAGTCAACTCTTGGTTAGATGCCTTTCCCATGGAATTTCTTCATGAAAATTGATATGCATGATCCTTATAACATATAGAGACCAATAGAAACAAGAATGACCAAAAAATTTGGAGTTATGGCCTTTGAAACCAAAACCCTAATTCTAGGTCATCTGTGCAGTTAAACCTGGCTCTGCTTCCATGCCAATCTCAGTTCTTGTGATTATTTTACTTTCTTGACTTTTTGGGGATATAATATGATGCTTGAACATACATGGACCCCTTTGAAGTGATTTAAGACCTTTGGAGTGGCCCAAGTGGCTCTTGGATAGCTCAAATCACAAACCCTAGATGCAGATGACTCTGAGCCAATGCAGTGAATCAAAAATGTGGTATGAGATGCTATGATTGAACTTATGCAAATGAGGATAGTTAAAAGCCATGGTGAAATGAGTGAGGGAAAATTTGGGGTGTTTACAGTATGCACCACTTATATCCCCTCAGATTTGACACCTGTCCGTGTTCTTTGTTAACTAGTTGGTACTCGTCCGTATCATCATCTCTGAACATGCGTCAGTGTTTGTTTCTACTGGTACTCGTCTGTATCATGGTCTTATACACAATGTCAGATACTTTTACCTCTTTTTAGAATTTAGACACTAGTCTGTGTCTATCTTTCCCCAGAAGAGTCCCCGCAGGATCAACACTCGTCCGTGTTCTTTGTTAACTAGTTGATACTCGTCCGTATCATCGTCTCTGGACATGCGTCAAGCGTTTGTTTCTACCTGATACTCGTCCGTATCATAGTCCTAAGGATGCTCGTCCGCATCTTTAATCCATACACGTGTCAAACACTCTTATCTTCTTGAATTTAGACACTCGTCTGTGTCTACTATTCCCTAGAAAAGTCCCCACAGATTCAACACTCGTTCGTGTTCCAATGATCCTCCTTTGAAGCTTTTGACACTTAGCTGGAGTTTATATGGCCTCTAGTGAGAGTTGGCAGAAGCTCAGGCCAAGGGAGTGTGAAAATCGTATTTGTGATGTGGGAGGTTTCAGGTCAAAACAATGGTTGGGAAATGATCAGAGGATCATGGTGAGTGATTTGGTGAAGTTTGTTTTGATGTTTGATGCTTGTGTGATCAGATTCGAAGGAAAGTGCATAAGAGGTGAGTTTCTTGAACTATGGCTTGGGGGGAGTCTCAACATGAATTGTGTGTTGTGTCTTGATGCATTTGGTCCACTTATCAATCTTGGGTAGGTCAGAAGAGTGGTTGTGCCCTATTATGATTGGTATGGGTCTTTATGCAAAAAGTCAAGCTTTGTGTAAGAGAGGTATGGGCCAATAGTTAGCCAAGGACAAGAGGGGTGTCCTGCGCAGCAAGAAGTGAGGAGAACCCTAGGATCAGTTTTGTAGCCAGCCAACAAATGGATTAGGGTTTGGATGATGTTTTGCAACTTTGATCAACTTTGGCCCTTTTGAAGTTTCTTGATCCATAAGTCATGAAAATGGGCAAACTTTTAGTGCATTCTGAATTTTAGACATTGGTTCATGTTTGTACAAAGGCTAGAAGTCACTTTGATGGCACAATTTGTCTTGGCAAGTGGTTTTGCAACTTTGCCTCTTTGGTGCATAACTTGAAATTATGTGATTTTTCCCAACTTTGACAAGCCATAACTTTTGATCCAAAATGAATTAGAATGAGTTCTTGTACTTTTTGAAAAGGGAAAGATCCATTCTACAACTTTCATGACCAAAGTTTTCTCATTTGAAGCAATTTTGAATAAAAAAGAAAGGGTTGAAAAAGTTTCCCAAAATGGCAATTTTCCATTACAAGTCATTTTCCCAAAAAGTCAACTTTGCAAATGGCTTGAAATTCTTCAATTTTGTGAACTTCCCACATCTTCTATGATCAAATAAAGACCATACACAATCAAAATGATGAAGAACCCCCGTTGGTTGGGTCATTGGGGGCCTCAGATGCCCTGATTTTGCACTGACTTGCTCAAGAAGTCAACTCTTGGTTAGATGCCTTTCCCATGGAATTTCTTCATGAAAATTGATATGCATGATCCTTATAACATATAGAGACCAATAGAAACAAGAATGACCAAAAAATTTGGAGTTATGGCCTTTGAAACCAAAACCCTAATTCTAGGTCATCTGTGCAGTTAAACCTGGCTCTGCTTCCATGCCAATCTCAGTTCTTGTGATTCTTTGACTTTCTTGACTTTGTGGGGATATAATATGATGCTTGAACATACATGTACCCCTTTGAAGTGATTGAAGACCTTTGAAGTGGCCCAAGTGGCTCTTGGATAGCTCAAATCACAAACCCTAGATGCAGATGACTCTGAGCCAATGCAGTGAATCAAAAATGTGGTATGAGATGCTATGATTGAACTTATGCAAATGAGGATAGTTAAAAGCCATGGTGAAATGAGTGAGGGAAAATTTGGGGTGTTTACAGTATGCACCACTTATATCCCCTCAGATTCGACACTTGTCCGTGTTCTTTGTTAACCAGTTGGTACTCGTCCGTATCATCATCTCTGAACATGCGTCAGTGTTTGTTTCTACTGGTACTCGTCCGTATCATGGTCTTATACACAATGTAAGATACTCTTACCTCTTTTTAGAATTTAGACACTAGTCTATGTCTATCTTTCCCCAGAAGAGTCCCCGCAGGATCAACACTCGTCCGTGTTCTTTGTTAACTAGTTGATACTCGTCCGTATCATCGTCTCTGGACATGCGTCAGACGTTTGTTTCTACCTGATACCCGTCCGTATCATAGTATTAAGGATGCTCGTCCGCATCTTTAATCTATACACCGTGTCAAACACTTACACCTCTCATTTCTTGGATGTAGACACTCGTCCGTGTTTACTTTTCCCCAGCGAAGTCCCCAACAAAACTTGTTAAACTATTTTCTTTCTATCTGACATTCGTCCTATGTCATGATACCTTTTCGGCAGCCGTACCCTGCCAGGTGATCGTCCTTCACCTTTTTGATGATTGTCCTTCATCAATCCCCAGAGGAGTATCTATTCATTTGAACCCTTTCCTATCCGACATTCGTCCTATGTTGTGATATCTTTAGCAGCCGTACCCTGCTAGGTGATCGTCCTTCACCTCCTGATGATCGTCCTTCATC
Source organism: Lathyrus aphaca (assembly GCA_963966055.1). Lineage (NCBI taxonomy): Eukaryota > Viridiplantae > Streptophyta > Magnoliopsida > Fabales > Fabaceae > Lathyrus > Lathyrus aphaca. Next base: position 89,896,117 of record OZ014523.1, read on the forward strand.
ACTTTATTCGATGGTCGTCCCCATCGTTGATCTGGTTATCAGACATTCGTCCTATGTCATGATAAACCCCGAGAGCAGCCGTACCCTGCTAGGTGATCGTCCTTCACCTCTTGATGATCGTCCTTCATCATGCTTGTCCGGTGGCCGTCCCCATCGTCGACCTTTTTTATCCGGCATTCGTCCTATGTCGTGATACTTCCGGCAGCCGTACCCTGCCAGGTGATCGTCCTTCACCTTAGATGACCGTCCCTCATCTTAACCCCAACAGAGCAGCCGTCCCCTACTAGGTGATCGTCCTTCACCTTGGATGACCGTACCTCATCATTTATTTTATTTACCCATAATCCCCAGAGAGTTTTATAGCTTCACTTGATGGCCGTCCCCATCATAATCTCTTATATCCCCAGCATGTCGGCCGTCCCCGTCATTGCTCTTTTCCCAGCAGTCGTCCTCTGCTCGGCAATCGTCCTCTGCTCGACGGTCGTCCTCCGTCGCCCGCACTTTATAATCATACTTTAGTTTCCTTTACAATCTATATCCCTTTTCTTCTTCATTCTGTGAGTGCAAATTTCGGACTGTCTTTGGTATTCAACCACAAGTTATCTTATTTGCCTGTTAAGCCGTTGCTTACATCCTGCACAGCTAACTCATGCTTGAATAGGGGCAGCTGTAAACACCCCAAATTTTCCCTCACCCATTTCACCATGGCTTGTGATCTTTTCATATGCATAAGTTCAATCATAGCATCTCATACCACATTTTTGATTCACTGCATTGCTTCTAAGTCATCTGCATCTAGGGTTTGTGATCTGAGCCATCCTGAGCCATTTGAGCCACTCCAAAGGTAATAAATCACTTCAAAGGGGTCCATGTATGTACAAGCATCATATTGTATCCTCACAAGGTCAAGAAAGTAAAAAAATCACAAGAACTGAGAAGGGCATGGAAGCAGAGCCAGGTTTAATTGCACAGATGACCTAGAATTAGGGTTTTGGTTTCAAAGGCCATAACTCCAAATTTTTTGGTCATTCTTGTTTCTATTGGTCTCTATATGGTATAAGGATCATGCATATCAAGTTTCATGAAGAAATTCCATGGGGAAGGCATCTAATCAAGAGTTGACTTCTTGAGCAAGTCAGTGCAAAATCAGGGCATCTGAGGCCCCCAATGACCCAACCAAAGGGTGTTCATCATCATTTTGATTGTGTATGATCTTTATTTGATCATAGAAGATGTTAGAAGTTCACAAAATTGAAGAATTTCAAGCCATTTGCAAAGTTGCCATTTTGGGAAAGTGACTTGTAATGTAAACTTTCCATTTTGGGAAAGTTTTTCAACCCTTTCTTTTTGATTCAAAAATGCTTCAAATGAGAAAACTTTGGTCATGAAAGTTGTAGAATGGATCCTCCCATTTTCAAAAAGTACAAGAACTCATTCTAATTCATTTTGGATCAAAAGTTATGGCCTTGTGTAAACACCCCAAATTTGCCCTCACCCATTCACACAATGGCTTGTGATCTCCTCATATGCATAAACTCAATCATAGCATCTCATACCACATTTTTGATTCACTACATTGATTCAAGTCATCTGCATCTAGGGTTTGTGATCTGAGCAGTCCAAGAGCTTTTTGAGCCACTCCAAAGGTCATCAATCACTTCAAAGGGGTCCATGTATGTTCAAGCATCATATTACATCCCCTCAAAGTCAAGAATGTCAAAGAATCACAAGAACTGAGAAAGGCATGGAAGCAGAGCCAGGTTTAACTGCACAGATGACCTAGAATTAGGGTTTTGGTTTCAAAGGCCATAACTCCAAATTTTTTGGTCATTCTTGTTTCTATTGGTCTCTATATGGTATAGGGATCATGCATATTAATTTTCATGAAGAAATTCCATGGGGAAGTCATCTGATCAAGAGTTGACTTTCTGAGCAAGTCAGTGCAAAATCAGGGCATCTGAGGCCCCCAATGACCCAACCAAAGGGTGTTCTTCATCATTTTGATTGTGTATGATCTTTATTTGATCATAGAAGATGTTGGAAGTTCACAAAATTGAAGAATCTCAAGTCATTTGCAAAGTTGACTTTTTGGGAAAGTTGACTTATAATGAAAATTGCCATTTTGGGAAACTTTTTCAACCCTTGCTTTTTGATTCAAAATTGCTTCAAATGGAAAAACTTTGGTCATGAAAGTTGTATAATGGATCATTCCCTTTTCAAAAAGTACAAGGACTTGACCTAATTCATTTTGGATCAAAAGTTATGGCTTGTCAAAGTTGGCCAAAATCACAAAATTTGAAGTTTCCTACCAAAGAGGCATTTTGCAAAATGCTATGATCAAGTGTTCTAAAGGCCTCAAATGTGTACAAATTCTTCACAACATGATCACATGACCTCTAAAATTCAGAATGGGCCAAAGAACTTTGCATTTTGATGCCTTGAATCTCAAGAATTTCCAAAGGGGCCAAACCTTGTGAAATTTGCAAAACACTTCACAAACCTTGATCAACTTGCTGATTTATCTCATAAACAATTCCATGGCTCTCCCTAAACTCAGCTGAACCAAGACAAGCCAAAAATCAAGTTGTACCATTGCCCATACCTCAAGTACAAGTCAAGTTGACATTTTGGCAACTTGCCCATACCAATCACAATAGGCCAGCACCCACTCTCTGACCTATCACACTTGTTTATACAAATCAAAAGCAAGCCAAAGCACATAACCATTCATGCTGAAACACACCCCAAGCCCTAGTTCCAAGTTTATGCTTCATTTGCAAAACTCTTCGAAACACCCTCCACAAGCCTCAAACACACAAACAAACTTCACAAACAATCTCAACATGTCTCACTGATCAAAAACCACCCATTACCATAGCCTGAAACTCACTGAAAGCAAAATACGATTTCTGCCCCTCCTTGAACAGAACTTCAACAATCCTTCAAACCAGCCATTTTAAACTCCAAACAAGTATTGCAAGCTTCTCAGGAGGTCCATTAGAGGTGTTTTGGACCAAAGGGCCAGCCAGAAAGTTCCAGAAATCAAAGCTTCGATTCAGGTAGCCATGGAAATTCATTTTTCCAGAACCTTTATTTCTTGTTTCTAAATGATAAAGCATGCTTCCCTGAGTTCACTGAACCTTTTACTTTTGAAAAAGATTGAGAAATGAGGTTGTATCGTGTTTCTGAAATTTTTACAGTTTTTGATGTTTGATTCGTATCTTGATTTTGAGTAGAAATAAATGGGATTTGTTGCTGGATTATGTTTTGTTGTTGATCATTGATTGTTTCTGGAGCTTTTGGTGAGTTTTCATGGCGTATTGAGAGAGATTGAAAGAGGAGCCTGCCGGAGAAGACGACCGGAACAGTGTTCCGGTCGTCTGAAAGTGATTAGGGCATTTAATTAGGGTTTAATCATAATTAGGAGAGTTTGAATGTGAGCCGTCCAAACGCGCGCGTAGTCCATTCCCGCCCCTGCCAGTTTGAATCTCGTCCATTGGATTGGCTGACTTTCTTATTTTTCAGTTTAATTTCATTTTATTTTCATTTAATTTCATTTGTTTTCTACAATTTATTAAAAATAGTAAAACATCTTTAAAAATTCTGAAATTTTTTGTCAAAGGTTCAATTAATTTTCAGAAACCAAAAACATTTTTATTTTTATTTTTTGCATTGAAAAATATTTTTAAATCATTTAAAAGTTTATTTTTAATTAATTAATGAGAATTAATTAATAAAAAATGCTTTTAGGTATTTAAAAATCACAAAAAAATTCATGAAACATTTAAAATCATTTAGAAACATTGTCCAACTCTCAAACCAAATTTCTTTTTTGATCTTGATGTCTTTTGACAATTTTCCATGGAATTAATTTCATTTCAAGGCATTATTTTGATTCAATCTTCAAAAATTCATTTCTGCCTAGCCTTCAAGAGTTGGACAATGATTCTTTTTGCATTGCATCTTGTATAGCATGTAGTTTATAGGATTAAATTGTCATGAATTGATCTTGCATTTCCTATTTGTTTGGCATTTTTCTTGACAAGGTACCTTAAAACCCTAGCAATCTTAGGAAATTCATAACCCTCATTAGGTTAAGAGTTGGATCCCCTCCTTTGGGCAGTGAGTTTGTATAGGTTTAGGGTTCCTTTGAATGAATTTTCAATTTTTTATCATGATGTTTGCTTCTGGTTTTGATTTTTGTTTTGTGTATTGATCATAAACCCTAATTTGGGCTTTCATTTGCATCCACCTCTCATTTGCTTGCATACCATGACTTGCCATGACATTTTGTGCATCCATTTGATTCATAATAAATCTTAGGACATATTAGAATCATGTTTGATCATTGCATCATCCATTTGCCATGTTGTATGTCATTTGCATTTCATAACTTTTCATGCATATTCATGGTCCTAAGCATGCTTCTCTTGCATCCATATGTTTGTATGATCATACTAATGCCTTGCCTCATGTGTGCATCATCTCTTAGCATCACTAGCATCATACTCATGCTTCTGGTTTTGGTTGGCATCATCCCATTTCACTTCACTTTGCATTGCATCTCATTCCTTTCACTAACTTTTCAGGTGGTAAGTTACTTTGAGAAGTGAATTTGCCTTCACTTCTCACAATCTCTTTTCATCTCTCTTATGCATCATTGCTGCATTTTATCTTGTGTTTGGATTGAGCTTGCTCATTCTTGTTCATCTCTTACTTTCTTTCTTCAAGTGACTTGTCTTCTTAAATGAAGCAAGTTACTTTGCTTCTCTTTGCTCCTTTCATCTGCTTCCTGGTGGTTTCTCTGAAGATCTTTCTTGTAAACCTCACAAACCTTAGGAACAACCAAGCATGACAATAATTAGGTTTTGATTAGTCCCCCACTTAGCTTTTGCCTTTGTGTCTCATTGAGTCTTCTCTTCTCACCTCATAATCAGGGACTAAACCCTAAAGGCTTTAAGGCTTTGTGATTAAGCTTATGCCTGCATCCTTCTATTAGGATGGAGTGTATAACTTTAATCCTAAGTGTTAAACCCTTAATGTGTTTAAATCCTTTAATCAATCCACTTAATAATCATCAAGACATCAAGCTTGTAACTTGGGCCTTGCACTAGGGTTCTAATTCTTCCTTAATTGGTTAAGAAGGACTAACCCTAGTGTTAATGGACAAGTCCCCCTCAAGTTGTCTTACAAATCATAAAACTCACTTCATCATCTTATCATTAATTAAAATCCATTTGATAAAGGCTTTGTTATGTCATGAAGTTAATCCCTAATCATGGATTAAGTTGAGGAGCTTTCCTCAGCTTAAACATTCTCATCTATCATCCTTCTATTAGGATGGTGTAATGAGTCTGTTTAATTCTTGATTATGGCTTAATCTCATTACTTAACACTAAACAAAAACAACAAAAAACATCTAAATAATCACAAGTAGGTTAATGATCTTAATCCTACATCATGATGATTAAGTGTGAGAAGCTGACTTCACACTTAAGGCATTCTCATTACCCCTAATCAGAGGGAAGATGTGATGAGTTTACTAAATCCATTGGTTTAGGCTTAAGCTCATTAACTTATGACAAACTTCAAAAGCAATAAAAGACTGAAAACTCAAAAACAAACAATAATCGTCTCCTTCGGGATTCTTTTCTCATCTCACTCACTCATAAACGAGAACTAGCTTCTTCCGTCTAATGCAAGACAGTTTGCACCTGAGCCAGACAGGTCATACACTTGAGCATAGATAAGTAAGCAGTTCACAAGTCAATCTTTCTTTCAGTCTCTTTGGGTCGAACTACGGTGTTCTGACTTCCTCATTGCACGAGAGGATACGTAGGCATAACTTAACAGTTATCGAACAAACGTCTCTGTATATCCCCCCTCTTTCTAGCATCATTTTCTTAGCCTCTTTATCATGAGCATTTCACTCTTGTCCTTACACTGACACTATACATATCACACTTCACTTCTTTTACACTGACACTTGTACATCCTTTTCCAGCTCTCTATACGCAAATTGCACTGACACTACCCCTTTAAAACACAAATCTTTTAAGCGTGGATCCCGTCGAGTACGGAGGACAATCTGGGTGCTAATACCTTCCCAGGTTGTAACCAACCCCCTTCCTCAGTATCTCTGGTTCGCAACCGTCTTATCCATATCTTTTCCTAGGTTTATGCAGCATTACCTTTCCTTCGGGATAAAAATGCCTAGCTGGCGACTCTTTCTTTCTCATGAGTTCACTCCTGTGTGTTCTCATATCCCTTTCGCCGACCGTTCGCGTCTGTACCCCTTCTGACCTTAGGTGTCATTTTGGTGGGAGCGACAGCTTGGCGACTCTGCTGGGGAGTTAAGTACTATAACCAGGGCTTCTGGTTCTTTTTGTGGGTTCCTCCTAGCGCTTGTTTGATTTGTGTTTACTGGGGTGTTAAGTGCTAATTGTATTTGTATAATTGCTTTATTTACTGCTTTATGTACAATTATTTATTGCTTTCTTTTACAGCTTTATATACATCATACTGTCATACTGTTTTGGCTGGATCTGTTTTTTTGCTTTGGTGGGTGGGTGTTCTATTGAGAGTTAAGGTCCTATACCTGGGACCTGAGTGACACCTAGGCTAGAGTGGTTCATGTTCTTTCCCATTCCATTTCGGTCTGGTGCGGGAATATGAAACACGGTTCAGATGTGGGTTTCTTCTTGAGAACTCTGTGCTACAGATTTCCTGTAGTGCTATGGCTATCTGGGAAGCCTGCTAAGTCTGGATGACCTTTATTATGACCTTCAGAAACTGAGGTGAATTAGAGGAGGATCTTTTATGGTTATTGTAAACACTGTACCTCCGGGTTAGAAGTGTTTACACTTCTCAAAACTGATCCAAGTCTGAGGATCCTTGTTCTAGAACATCACCTGTGAGGGGGTTGGGCTGTTTACAGGTTTGCAGGTACCCTTGACCTCAGCATACCCTGTTACTTGTTTGATTAAGAGTACTCCACTTTGGACAGTTCTTGTGATTTTAACCCTGGACATGTTACTCTTTATTTGAGTCCCCCACCTTGGTTACTGGACTTTTGAACCTCCATCTGGACTTCTTAGACATACATGGACTTATATCAAGGCAGCTAATCAGATCCTGCTTGATCACAAACCCTTGCATATCATTTGCATACATCATCATTGCATCATTTAACATTTGCTTATTTGTTTTTCAGGGTATCCACATCATATTTGGCTTGGTTTTGACCCCTTCACCTGCATAGACCTATCTTCATCAGTATCTGCTTCAGCTATCTTCATCAGCTACCTGCTCCAGTCACCTACATCACCAGTATCAGCCTATCAGTGGGTCATCTCTAGTGATAGTCTCCATCATCAGTATTTGCTTCAGCTCTTCATCAGCAGACATGGCACCCAAGAAGAGCAACATCTCATATCATTTCTTTAAGCCTGAGCTGACTGGCATCAGGAAGGTTCAGACCCTTATCACTCCAAACCATATACCATTATTCAGAGAACATCATGGAGGCATCCTTGACATGGTTATGGATTTGGACCCTTCTCAGAGGAGCTTGATTCACACTTGCCTACAGTTCTATGATCCCCCTTTGAGATGCTTCACCTTCCAGAATTTTCAGTTGGGACACTTGTTGGAAGAGTATTCATCACTGATGGGTGTACCTGTCAGGGATGGTGTCCCCTTCAACCCTGAGATGGCTTTTCCCAGTAATGAAGAAGTGGCAAAAGCACTGTATCTAGAACCTATACTGATTGAGCAGAACATGACAGCAAAGGCTGGAATCTCTGGTCTACACTTGGATTTCTTGACTTCTCAGGCTATCCTGAAGGCCTCCTTGGGAGAATGGAAGGCAGTCTGTGCTTTGTTAGCCCTCAGCATATATGGGGTTATATTATTTGCAGATGAGCCTAAGTTTATTAGCAAGAATGCCATTCATCTTTTCATTCTGAGGAACCCAGTGCCCACCTTACTGGGAGATTTCTACTACTCTGTTCACCAAAGGAATGAAAAGCAAAAAGGAAGGTTGGTGAGATGTTGTGCTCCCCTGTTCCATACCTGGCTGCTCAGACACTTGCCCAAGACTGATGCCTTCTTGAATCCTCACCAACAGAAGAATTGGGCTAGGAGACTTGTTGCTTTGACCTCAGATGACATCAGGTGGTGCACCCAGAGCACCAAGGGCAGGGACATCATTACTAGTTGTGGGCAGTTCCCCAATGTACCTCTGATAGGAGTGAAGGGTTGCATCAACTACAACCCTTTGCTATTCAAAAGACAGTTGGGCTATGCTCTGGTTCACCCTCCAAGAGTACAAGACTTGGCTGAAACCCTTTATTGTGAGATTAAGCTTAATCTAGCTGTTGTCAGGCAAGCATCCTGGGCTTGGGACAATATTCAGACCAAAGGGGTAACCATTCTTGGGAGATGCAATAATGTGGCCTCAGCTCAGTATTATGAGTGGTCTCATGCAAGGGCTCAACTTTCTGGGATGCCCTTCACCATTGAGGATGCACCTGGACCATCCACAACACCACCTCCAGCCACTGTCAGCCTGGAAGAGTTTGATAAGCTAAAAGAGAGGAATGAGAATCTGTCTCAAGCCCTGAAGAGAACCCTCTGGGAGAGGAGTGATGGTCGTCTAGACATTGAAAGGTTGGAGAAGCTTAAGGTGGAGCATCTAGCCAAGATTGAAAAAGCAGAGGACTACATCAGGAAATCAAGAGCTGGAGAGCAGATTTTGAAGAATGCCTGTAAAGAGGCCCAGTTTCAAAAGGCTAGGACTGATCTCTACCTGAAAGAAAGCCAAACTAGGTGGGTCAGGATCACTGAAGCTCGCACTCAGGAAGATAAGAGAACTCAGGACAAGATTGAGCAGTTGGAGGCTAATGAAAAGAAGCAACAGGAAGCCCTGCTAGCAGCCCAGAAAGAGATCTCAGAATTGAAGCTTAGGGCTGGTGTGAAGAGGTCAAAGGACCAAAGCAGGCACAGGAAGCTAACCACTGCTATCACCACCAGGAATCTTCTTATCAGGAACCTCACAGAGCATCCAGCTGATCCCGTAACTGAAGCACTTCTGAAGGAGGTCAAGGAGGATGAGTTTGGTCTTGGTGTTTGACTTTTGCTTGTTATTGCTTTCATTACATGTACTTTACTTTTATGTTATATTTTTTGACCCCTCAGAGGGCATATGTTGTAAAAAAACAAACTATGTATTGATTCACCATTTGTAATATATTCATTAGTTTGTTTTATCTGAGCTCTTTTTCTATCAAGCAACATCAAAGCATCTTCCTCAGGGGTCTGGAAAGGTCAAAACCAAATGCCAAGCCGGATACCTTGGAGACAAATAAGCATACTGCATTGCATACTAACTTTTGTCCTGTTTTGTAGGTTTTTTTTGTTGTTTTGTTTGTTACTAACTCTGTTGTGATTCAGGAACTATTGCTCGCCGTCGGGTGTTCCCACTCAATCGTCCGCACAGATATCCCACTCGCAACAACCTGTCGGGTATACAAATGGACCAAGTACAGCAGGACCTTACAGAAGTCAGGACTCAAATGGCCAATGAGAGGCTAGAAATGAGAAACCAGATGACCCAGTTCATGGAAGTGATGAATGGCCTGGCTCAAAGCCAAGAAAGATTAAGGGCATTAGTAGAAAGGCAGACCCAAGAAGACCCCCACCTAGGGACTGGAGGAACGAGCAACAATGAGAGGGTACAACCTCATGTGAATCCACCAGTGTATGGGCCCCATCTTCATCCAGAGATCAACATCCCTGCTAATGTACAAGGGAATACTACTGCGGGCAGAGTATTACAAGAAGACCCCCAAGAGGATCAATTCACTGTGATGGGAGCTGGGGATGAAGCCTATGACAGAAGGCTAGATGAAATTGCTGAGAAATTGAGATCTCTGGAGTCTCAAAATTCCCTGGGCTTTGATGTCATGGACATGGGTTTAGTGGACGGGGTGAGGATTCCCCACAAGTTTAAACCCCCGTGCTTCGAGAAGTACAACGGAACTTCCTGTCCACGAACCCACTTACAATCCTTTCTGGGGAGGCTGAAGGCATACACCATGGATGAGAAACTATGGATGTTTTACTTTGAAGACAGTTTAACAGGGGCTTCAAGGGAATGGTACTCTCATTTGACTAGAGAAACCATCAGATGCTGGAAGGACCTAGCTGAGGCCTTCATCAGACAGTACCAGTACAACTTGGACATGGCTCCTAACAGGACCCTCCTGATGGGAATGTCTCAATCATCCAGGGAAAGTTTCCGGGAATACGCCCAGAGGTGGAGACAGCTTGTTGCTGCTGTCCAACCACCCATGTCGGAAAGGGAAATGGCCGACATGTTTATGAACACCCTTCAAGGGACATATATTGACAGGCTAGCTGCCTTTTCTTCCACCAGCTTCGCTGACGTAGTCATAGCTGGAGAAAGAATTGAAAGCCTATTAAAGATGGGCAAGATTTCTGACAATGGTGCGAGCTCGTCCAGCAACCCCAGAAAACCTTTTGTGGGGCCTAGAAGAACAGGTGAGACTAATGCTATTCATGCCAACAGGGGCAGACCTCAATATGTTCATAGGTCAGTGGAAGCTGTCACTATTCCCGCTCCAATTCCTCAGCAACCCGCATATCAACCACAGCAACAACCCCACTACCAGCAACAAATTCAGTATCCGCCTCAGAGGAACTACAATAACACCAGCAACAACAATCAACAAAGACCTTTTCAGCAGAGACCATCTCAGGCCAATAGGGTGATTGATCCAATCCCTATGCCTTATGCCACTCTATTGCCACAACTCCTGAAGCTCAACCTGGTTGAGTTAAGGACATTGGCACCACCGGATCCTTCCAGTCTGCCAAGAAATTATGACGCCCGCGCCAGATGTGATTTTCACTCCAATGCACCTGGCCACAGTACAGAGAAGTGCAGAGCTTTACAAATGAAGGTACAAGACTTGGTAGATTCTAAAGCTCTAAATTTCGCACCCCCGCCGAATGTCAACAAGAACCCCATGCCCAACCATGGAGGACCAAGAATTAATGCTATTGAGGAAGATAAGCCGTCTTTCTTAATTACCAATGTTGGGCAAATTCGGACACCCCTGGTAGAGATTAAAGCTCAACTCCTAGAATGCCAGATATTCCCCGGGTGTGAGCTCGGGTGCGGTTATTGCAACATTTCGATAAATGGGTGTGATAACTTGAGAAGCGGTATAGATGGTCTTATCCAGAGTGGCATACTTCAAATCACAACATCAACACCTTCAAATCCAACAATCTCTCCAACAACAATTCCTGAGTCTCCTACAACTGCAACAACAATCGTTCCAAACAATTCTTCAATTTCATCAACAAATGCTTCATCTATCACTTCAACAAACCAGATATCAACAACCATCTCTTCTACAACATCAGCACCCCTTTATTCAGAGTCTTCTACAACGCCAACAGACATCTCGGCAGTCACCATCTATTATGATCCGTCCTATGTTCCACCTAACAATAATTTTCAACAACAAGCAGTGGCATCTCCTGCCAGGTCACCGGTAACCATCTACTATGACCCGCACACTATTTCAACACCCTCCTCTGCTGCAGTCAGTCCGGTTACCATCACGGTGCCTGGACCAGTTCCTTATGAAAGCAGTAATGCCATCCCTTGGCATTATGGCTCTGACCTTTACTGCAATGGGGAGAGAATCACTCTTGACTCTTCAAGCTCTTCTCCACAGATTGATAATGTCGGGGGAGGCGGAGGCTTCACCAGAAGCGGACGCCTTTTTGCCTCGCAAACACAAAGACCTAATGCTGAAGCAGAAGCTGCTGCCAAAGCAAAGGGAAAGAGTGTAATATCTGAAGAACCCATTCTCAAGGAAACTCAGAAGACATCTTTTGAACAAGATGTAGACGAGTTCATGAGAATTATAAAGAGGAGTGATTACAAAGTGGTGGATCAGCTTCACCAAACTCCCTCAAAGATCTCCATCCTATCCCTGCTGATGTGTTCCGAAGCTCACCGGAATGCATTACTAAAAGTCTTGCACGCAGCATATGTGTCGGAGGAGATCACTGTTAATCAGCTGGAGACCGTGGTAGCAAATGTCAATACCAGCCATGGATTGGGTTTTACCAATGCTGATTTAACAACTGAGGGGTGTAACTACAACAAGGCTTTACACATCACTCTTGAATGCAAGGGTGTTGTTCTATCACATGTACTGGTAGACACTGGGTCTTCACTCAATGTTTTACCAAAGAAAGCCCTGGTGAAGCTGGAATATGATGGCTTGGCATTACGCCCAAGTAATCTGGTGGTAAGAGCATTTGACGGCTCTAAGAGATCAGTGCTAGGAGAGATTGATCTGCCTGTGATGATTGGCCCACAGACTTTTAAAATTACCTTCTATGTGATGGACATTCAGCCGGCCTACAGCTGTTTGTTGGGTAGACCTTGGATCCATGCCGCTGGCGCAGTAACGTCTACCCTTCACCAGAAGTTGAAATTCGAGTGGGAGGGCCAGATCATCACCATCTGTGGTGAAGAAGATATCTTTGTTAGCCATCTGGCTACGTACAAATACATTGAGATGGATGGGGAGATCCATGAAACCATGAGCCAGGGATTTGAAGCCCTGAACATTAATGAAGCATCTGCTGTACTTAGAACCTCCATGACATCTTATCAGCAAGCCAGTAAGGTTGTTGAAGAGGGGACTGCCCAAGGCTGGGGCAAGTTGCTGCCCGTAGAGAAGAAAGAGGACAGATTTGGGTTGGGTTACAGACCAACTCAACAAGATCAACCAGAGGCTGCTAAGAAGCCCAATTTTGTCAGTGGGGGGATGCTCACCCCTGATGCAGTAAACAACTTGGAAGATGAGTCGGAAGATGAACGCAACCTGGAGAGCTGGATACGTCCAAGGATCCCGGGGAGCCGTATCTCAAACTGGTCTTCCCAGGAAATTATAAGGGTTACTCCGGCAGAGTAATTATTATTTCCTGTATATTTTAAGCATGCATCAAGTCTTGCATCTTGCCCAAGATGACAAGACTCATTTTGTAATCGGGCCATCTTGTAATTTTGTGCAAACAGATCAATCAATGAATATCGGACGTCTTTTGCAAATGAGTCTTTTTCTTTTCCGCTCTCTGTTTTTCATTTTTCTTTTTGTACAAAAATAAAATGGCAATGTTTTCCAAAATGACAAAAATTCATTTCACTTTTTCTAAACAAGATTAAAATCAATCACTAAAATGAACAATCTAAACCCTTGCAGAGAGTGCCTTTCAGACTGCACCGACAACAGCACAGCTATGACTTCGTATGACTTTGACAATCCAATCAATCAAGCTGACGAAGGGGTTGAAGAAGATTTTGAGCTTCCTGAAGAGCTAGCCAGGTTGTTAAGACAAGAGGAGAAGGTTATCACTCCTCATCAGGAGGAGATTGAAACGATTAATCTTGGTTCAGAAGAAGACGTGAAAGAGGTTAAGATCGGGGCCTGCCTGCAAAATTCAGTGAAAGAGCAACTGATTGATATGCTTCGAGAGTATGTGGATGTGTTCCCTTGGTCTTATCAGGACATGCCAGGGTTGGACACCGATATTGTCACGCACAAGTTGCCTTTAAAAGAAGACTGCCCGCCAGTAAAACAGAAGTTGCGCCGTACTCGCCCAGATATGGCAATGAAGATAAAGGAAGAAGTGCAAAAGCAGTGGGACGCTGGGTTCCTTGCTGTGACTAGTTATCCGCTGTGGGTTGCTAATATTGTACCTGTGCCTAAGAAAGACGGCAAAGTGAGGATGTGTGTTGACTACCGGGATCTGAACAGAGCCATCCCGAAAGATGATTTTCCATTACCTCACATTGATGTACTGGTTGACAATACGGCTCAGTTCTCGGTGTTCTCCTTCATGGACGGATTTTCAGGATACAATCAGATCAAGATGTCACCTGAAGACATGGAGAAAACAACTTTCATCACACCCTGGGGCACGTTCTGTTATAAGGTGATGCCATTCGGACTGAAGAATGCTGGTGCAACCTATCAACGGGCTATGGTGACATTATTCCACGATATGATCCATAAAGAAATCGAATGTTATGTGGATGACATGATTGCCAAGTCCCTCACAGAAGAAGACCACCTGGTAAATCTGTTGAAGCTATTCAAGCGTCTGAGGAAGTACCAACTGAAATTGAACCCTAACAAGTGCACATTCGGGGTGCGATCTGGTAAGCTGCTGGGCTTTATTGTAAGCGAGAAAGGGATTGAAGTCGACCCTGATAAAGTCAAAGCCATTCAAGAAATGCCTGCACCGAAGACTGAGAAAGAAGTTCGAGGGTTTCTAGGTAGATTGAACTACATTTCAAGGTTCATATCTCACCTTACGGCAACCTGTGAACCCTTGTTTAAGCTATTGAGAAAAGAACAAACGGTCAGGTGGAATAAAGACTGCCAGAGGGCTTTTGACAAAATCAAGGAGTACTTGCAAGAACCTCCAATCCTAATGCCTCCAGTTGACGAGTCTGGTCGAAAAGAGTATGCAATTTACTACCTGAGCAAAAAGTTTACCGACTGTGAACAACGTTATTCACTGCTCGAGAAAACTTGTTGTGCTTTAGCGTGGGCTGCTCGCCGACTGAGACAGTATATGTTGACCCACACTACTTTATTGATTTCCAGGATGGACCCAGTTAAGTACATTTTCTAGAAGCCAGCACTTACCGGACGGGTTGCAAGATGGCAAATGATCCTCACGGAATATGACATCCAGTACACATCTCAGAAAGCCATCAAGGGCAGTGTATTGTCTGATTATCTTGCTGAGCAACCCATTGATGATTACCAACCTATGAGATTTGACTTCCCTGATGAAGACATCATGTTCATAAGAGCAAAAGATCATGAAGAGCCTATTCACACTGAAGGGCCTGACCCGGAGGAAGGATGGACTATGATGTTTGATGGGGCTGTTAATATGAATGGTCGGGGTGTTGGTGCAGTACTCATTACACCTAAGGGAGTTCATATGCCTTTCTCGGCAAAACTCACCTTTAATTGCACTAATAACGAAGCTGAATACGAAGCCTGTATTATGGGTCTTGAGGAAGCCATTGACCTTAGGATCAAGACTTTGACTGTATTCGGAGATTCAGCTCTGGTAGTTAATCAAACCAACGGCAAATGGTACACCCACCAGGATCATCTGATACCTTACAGGGATTATACAAGAAGGTTATTGACTTTCTTCACAACGGTCAAGCTTGAGTATATTCCCCGGGACGAGAATCAGTTTGCAGATGCTCTTGCCACCATTTCATCCATGATCAAAGTTCAAGCTGCCAACTTTGTGCCTCGGATTTCAGTGTCCAGACTTGACAGACCAACATATGTGTTCGCAGCAGATGTTGTCAAAGATGATAAGCCTTGGTTCCATGACATTAAATGCTTCTTGGAGGATCAAACATACCCACCTGGGGCATCTTCCAATGATAAGAAGACTTTAAGAAGGCTTGCTGGTAGTTTCTTCCTGAACACTGATGGTTCCCTGTACAAAAGAAACTTTGATATGATGCTCCTCAGATGTGTTGATAGAACAGAAGCAGACTTGTTGATGCACGAAGTGCACAAAGGATCCTTTGGTACCCATGCTGGAGGGCATGCAATGGCTAAAAAGTTGCTAAGATCAGGTTATTACTGGCACGAAATGCTACCATTTGCCTTGCATGGATACCGAACGTCAATCAGAACATCCACTGGGGCAACACCGTATCAGCTTGTGTATGGGATGGAAGCAGTCCTACCTGTTGAAGTTGAATTACCCTCCCTGCGGGTACTGATGGATGTTAAGCTGAACGAAGCAGAATGGGTCCGATCCCGATACGAACAGTTGAGTCTGATTGAAGAGAAAAGATTGGCTGCAATCTGCCACGGGCAGTTATATCAGAAAAGAATGAAGAAAGCCTTCGATCAGAAAGTCAGGCTCCGAGAATGCCAAGTAGGAGATCTTGTGCTGAAAAGACTCCTCCCTCCTCATACAGACCACAGGGGCAAATGGACTCCGAACTATGAAGGACCATTCGTAGTAAAGAAAGTTTTCTCCGGTGGAGCACTCATGCTCAGCACTATGGATGGTGAAGATTTCCCGTCCCCTGTGAATTCGGATGCAGTTAAAAAATACTTCGCATAAAAAATGACCCGCTGGACATAAAGACAGAATGTAAGTCCAGGCAAAAATAGGGCATCCCGGCGAGTCAAAAACAGAATAAAAGACTCGGGCAAAAATAAGGGAAAATAAACAAAAGATGTACACCCGCTGAGTTGAAAAGCCGCATTGGACAACTCAGGCAAGAATGGGTATCCCGATGGATTGAAAACCCAAAAGGGCGAACCATGCAAAATAAGGGAATAAGCGAACAACTGCATTCTGAATTCGTCTGTATCACTTACAACTTGGTAAGCTTCGAAAGGATCAAGCTTCTTTCAGAATCAGCCTTCTTCAGAAAGCAAGACGAGAACCAGCTTCTTCCGTCTAATGCAAGACAGTTTGCACCTGAGCCAGACAGGTCATACACTTGAGCATAGATAAGTAAGCAGTTCACAAGTCAATCTTTCTTTCAGTCTCTTTGGGTCGAACTACGGTGTTCTGACTTCCTCATTGCACGAGAGGATACGTAGGCATAACTTAACAGTTATCGAACAAAAGTCTCTGTATATCCCCCCTCTTTCTAGCATCATTTTCTTAGCCTCTTTATCATGAGCATTTCACTCTTGTCCTTACACTGACACTATACATATCACACTTCACTTCTTTTACACTGAAACCTGTACATCCTTTTCCAGCTCTCTATACACAAATTGCACTGACACTACCCCTTTAAAACACAAATCTTTTAAGCGTGGATCCCGTCGAGTACGGCGGACAATCTGGGTGCTAATACCTTCCCAGGTTGTAACCAACCCCCTTTCTCAGTCTCTCTGGTTCGCAACCGTCTTATCCATATCTTTCTAGGTTTATGCAGCATTACCTTTCCTCCGGGATAAAAATGCCTAGCTGGCGACTCTTTCTTTCTCATGAGTTCACTCCTGTGTGTTCTCATATCCCTTTCGCCGACCGTTCGCGTCTGTACCCCTTCTGACCCCAGGTGTCATTTTGGTGGGAGCGACAGCTTGGCGACTTCGCGTAAAAAACGACCCGCTGGACATAAAGACAGAATGTAAGTCCAGGCAAAAATAGGGCATCCCGGCGAGTCAAAAACAGAATAAAAGACTCGGGAAAAAATAAGGGAAAAATAAACAAAAGATGTACACCCGCTGAGTTGAAAAGCCGCATTGGACAACTCAGGCAAGAATGGGTATCCCGATGGATTGAAAACCCGAAAGGGCGATCCATGCAAAATAAGGGAATAAGCGAACAACTGCATTCTGAATTCGTCTGTATCATTTACAACTTGGTAAAGCTTCGAAAGGATCAAGCCTCTTTCAGAATCAGCTTCCTTCAGAAAGCAAAGACGAGAAGAGCGTCAAACGTCATACGAGTCATAGCAAAAGGGAAGCTCCTTGAAGCGTCGTCAACATTGCCAACATTCTGTTTCTCAATTTGTAACAATTTCCTCATCTTAGGGGATCTGTTTCCTCGACTGTATCTTGCCAATTCAGGGCATACGAATTAATAAAATCAGATTTTCAGTCATGTCTCGTCTCGTACATTTTATTTTCATTTGCAAAATGTCCGATGTCTTTAAGATACTGATTGCATAAATACAGATGCTTCTAAAGTACGTGCTTGCAGGAAATATATTTACTCCCGGGAGTGTCTGAACTCTTACGACGGAATCCGGTAAGGGATACCTCGGGATTACTTGTGTGTTTCTCTGTCTTTGCAGGATTGCAGGTATTCAAAACACAACATGGGGCATGTAAACTTCATCCCAGCAAGCTGGCAAATCAATACTCACTCAGTCTTAGCACCCGAAGTGTTTTCTCCCCAGCTGAGTTGCCACTTGTTATTTCTCCCCAGCCGAGTTACCATTTACTATTCCTCAAGTCAAGTACAAAAGTCAGGGAACCTTCTCCCCACAGAGTGTCAACCTCTACCCGAAAAAAAAAAAAAAAAAACAGCACACGAAAGAATCACAACAGAGTGACGAAGACTTCTACAGACCCCAGCTGGGTTCTTCATTTACTGGAATAGGTCTATCATGGACTTATTTCCCCAAACAGATGCATCGCATCAGATCTACCAATGATCTCATCCCCAGCTGGGATGTTCACTTCAAGCAGATCAACCAGGGATCTTTGCAGCAACAGGACCCGAATCCCGGATCATTATTTTTGCATAATCATAGCATCCGCATCATATTCACCCCACAAAGCGTAGCATTCCGCCTAATACGGAGCATTACGGCAAAAAAATCAAGCATATTGCATAATCATAAGCCATGTTCTGAATCAAACACTTGTGAATAATGACAATCCATCAAAGATATACAGAAAATTCCCTAGATCCCCACCGGAGAGCCAAAAGCATTTGCATTACACTCATAAATGCAAACACCACTCCTTTATTAGCACATCGTCCGTGTCATCATTCCCCAGCAAAAGTCACCCGAGCACTCTTTACAAACAGACCACTCATATATTTACAGATACTTCTTGGCACCTGTCCGTGTCATACCCCCAGCAGAAAGCCAAAGCGTCCTCTTTGCACTCATAGATACCTCTTTATACAAATTCCCCGACACCCGTCCGTGTCGCTTTCCCAGCACAGTAACCTAAACACTTTGTATATCATATATTTGTTTATACTATACTTTTCTCCTTTTAACACTCGTCCGTGTCACCCTCCCCAGCAAGTTAAACACTCATCCATACACCACTCATACTTATTACTCTTATTTCACTTATACAGATACTCGTCCGTATCTCGTATACACCACTTATATCCCCTCAGAGTCGACACTCGTCCGTGTTCTTTGTTAACCAGTTGGTACTCGTCCGTACCATCATCTCAGAACATGCGTCAAGCGTTTGTTTCTACCTGATACTCGTCCGTATCATAGTCCTAAGGATGCTCGTCCGCATCTTTAATCCATACACGTGTCAAACACTCTTATCTTCTTGAATTTAGACACTCGTCTGTGTCTACTATTCCCCAGAAAAGTCCCCACAGATTCAACACTCGTTCGTGTTCCAATGATCCTCCTTTGAAGCTTTTGACACTTAGCTGGAGTTTATATGGCCTCTAGTGAGAGTTGGCAGAAGCTCAGGCCAAGGGAGTGTGAAAATCGTATTTGTGATGTGGGAGGTTTCAGGTCAAAACAATGGTTGGGAAATGATCAGAGGATCATGGTGAGTGATTTGGTGAAGTTTGTTTTGATGTTTGATGCTTGTGTGATCAGATTCGAAGGAAAGTGCATAAGAGGTGAGTTTCTTGAACTATGGCTTGGGGGGAGTCTCAACATGAATTGTGTGTTGTGTCTTGATGCATTTGGTCCACTTATCAATCTTGGGTAGGTCAGAAGAGTGGTTGTGCCCTATTGTGATTGGTATGGGTCTTTATGCAAAACGTCAAGCTTTGTGTAAGAGAGGTATGGGCCAATAGTTAGCCAAGGACAAGAGGGGTGTCCTGTGCAGCAAGAAGTGAGGAGAACCCTAGGATCAGTTTTGTAGCCAGCCAACAAATGGATTAGGGTTTGGATGATGTTTTGCAACTTTGATCAACTTTGGCCCTTTTGAAGTTTCTTGATCCATAAGTCATGAAAATGGGCAAACTTTTAGTGCATTCTGAATTTTAGACATTGGTTCATGTTTGTACAAAGGCTAGAAGTCACTTTGATGGCACAATTTGTCTTGGCAAGTGGTTTTGCAACTTTGCCTCTTTGGTGCATAACTTGAAATTATGTGATTTTTCCCAACTTTGACAAGCCATAACTTTTGATCCAAAATGAATTAGAATGAGTTCTTGTACTTTTTGAAAAGGGAAAGATCCATTCTACAACTTTCATGACCAAAGTTTTCTCATTTGAAGCAATTTTGAATAAAAAAGAAAGGGTTGAAAAAGTTTCCCAAAATGGCAATTTTCCATTACAAGTCATTTTCCCAAAAAGTCAACTTTGCAAATGGCTTGAAATTCTTCAATTTTGTGAACTTACCACATATTCTATGATCAAATAAAGACCATACACAATCAAAATGATGAAGAACCCCCGTTGGTTGGGTCATTGGGGGCCTCAGATGCCCTGATTTTGCACTGACTTGCTCAAGAAGTCAACTCTTGGTTAGATGCCTTTCCCATGGAATTTCTTCATGAAAATTTATATGCATGATCCTTATAACATATAGAGACCAATAGAAACAAGAATGACCAAAAAATTTGGAGTTATGGCCTTTGAAACCAAAACCCTAATTCTAGGTCATCTGTGCAGTTAAACCTGGCTCTGCTTCCATGCCAATCTCAGTTCTTGTGATTATTTGACTTTCTTGACTTTGTGGGGATATAATATGATGCTTGAACATACATGGACCCCTTTGAAGTGATTTAAGACCTTTGGAGTGGCCCAAGTGGCTCTTGGATAGCTCAAATCACAAACCCTAGATGCAGATGACTCTGAGCCAATGCAGTGAATCAAAAATGTGGTATGAGATGCTATGATTGAACTTATGCAAATGAGGATAGTTAAAAGCCATGGTGAAATGAGTGAGGGAAAATTTGGGGTGTTTACAGTATGCACCACTTATATCCCCTCAGATTTGACACCTGTCCGTGTTCTTTGTTAACCAGTTGGTACTCGTCCGTATCATCATCTCTGAACATGCGTCAGTGTTTGTTTCTACTGGTACTCGTCTGTATCATGGTCTTATACACAATGTCAGATACTTTTACCTCTTTTTAGAATTTAGACACTAGTCTGTGTCTATCTTTCCCCAGAAGAGTCCCCGCAGGATCAACACTCGTCCGTGTTCTTTGTTAACTAGTTGATACTCGTCCGTATCATCGTCTCTGGACATGCGTCAGGCGTTTGTTTCTACCTGATACCCGTCCGTATCATAGTATTAAGGATGCTCGTCCGCATCTTTAATCTATATACCGTGTCAAACACTTACACCTCTCATTTCTTGGATGTAGACACTCGTCCGTGTTTACTTTTCCCCAGCGAAGTCCCCAACAAAACTTGTTAAACTATTTTCTTTCTATCTGACATTCGTCCTATGTCATGATACCTTTTCGGCAGCCGTACCCTGCCAGGTGATCGTCCTTCACCTTTTTGATGATTGTCCTTCATCAATCCCCAGAGGAGTATCTATTCATTAGAACCCTTTCCTATCCGACATTCGTCCTATGTTGTGATATCTTTAGCAGCCGTACCCTGCTAGGTGATCGTCCTTCACCTCCTGATGATCGTCCTTCATCACTTTATTCGATGGCCGTCCCCATCGTTGATCTGGTTATCAGACATTCGTCCTATGTCATGATAAACCCCGAGAGCAGCTGTACCCTGCTAGGTGATCGTCCTTCACCTCTTGATGATCGTCCTTCATCATGCTTTTCCGATGGCCGTCCCCATCGTCGACCTTTTTTATCCGGCATTCGTCCTATGTCGTGATACTTCCGGCAGCCGTACCCTGCCAGGTGATCGTCCTTCACCTTAGATGACCGTCCCTCATCTTAACCCCAACAGAGCAGTCGTCCCCTGCTAGGTGATCGTCCTTCACCTTGGATGACCGTACCTCATCATTTATTTTATTTACCCATAATCCCCATAGAGTTTTATAGCTTCACTTGATGGCCGTCCCCATCATAATCTCTTATATCCCCAGCATGTCGGTTGTCCCCGTCATTGCTCTTTTCCCAGCAGTCGTCCTCTGCTCGGCAATCGTCCTCTGCTCGACGGTCGTCCTCCTTCGCCCGCACTTTATAATCATACTTTAGTTTCCTTTACAATCTATATCCCTTTTCTTCTTCATTCTGTGAGTGCAAATTTCGGACTGTCTTTGGTATTCAACCACAAGTTATCTTGTTTGCCTGTTAAGCCGTTGCTTACATCCTGCACAGCTAACTCATGCTTGAATAGGGGCAGCTGTAAACACCCCAAATTTGCCCTCACCCATTTCACCATGGCTTGTGATCTTTTCATATGCATAAGTTCAATCATAGCATCTCATACCACATTTTTGATTCACTGCATTGCTTCTAAGTCATCTGCATCTAGGGTTTGTGATCTGAGCCATCCTGAGCCATTTGAGCCACTCCAAAGGTAATAAATCACTTCAAAGGGGTCCATGTATGTACAAGCATCATATTGTATCCTCACAAGGTCAAGAAAGTAAAAAAATCACAAGAACTGAGAAGGGCATGGAAGCAGAGCCAGGTTTAATTGCACAGATGACCTAGAATTAGGGTTTTGGTTTCAAAGGCCATAACTCCAACTTTTTTGGTCATTCTTGTTTCTATTGGTCTCTATATGGTATAAGGATCATGCATATCAAGTTTCATGAAGAAATTCCATGGGGAAGGCATCTAATCAAGAGTTGACTTCTTGAGCAAGTCAGTGCAAAATCAGGGCATCTGAGGCCCCCAATGACCCAACCAAAGGGTGTTCATCATCATTTTGATTGTGTATGATCTTTATTTGATCATAGAAGATGTTAGAAGTTCACAAAATTGAAGAATTTCAAGCCATTTGCAAAGTTGCCATTTTGGGAAAGTGACTTGTAATGTAAACTTTCCATTTTGGGAAAGTTTTTCAACCCTTTCTTTTTGATTCAAAAATGCTTCAAATGAGAAAACTTTGGTCATGAAAGTTGTAGAATGGATCCTCCCATTTTCAAAAAGTACAAGAACTCATTCTAATTCATTTTGGATCAAAAGTTATGGCCTTGTGTAAACACCCCAAATTTTCCCTCACCCATTCACACCATGGCTTGTGATCTCCTCATATGCATAAACTCAATCATAGCATCTCATACCACATTTTTGATTCACTACATTGATTCAAGTCATCTGCATCTAGGGTTTGTGATCTGAGCAGTCCAAGAGCTTTTTGAGCCACTCCAAAGGTCATCAATCACTTCAAAGGGGTCCATGTATGTTCAAGCATCATATTACATCCCCTCAAAGTCAAGAATGTCAAAGAATCACAAGAACTGAGAAAGGCATGGAAGCAGAGCCAGGTTTAACTGCACAGATGACCTAGAATTAGGGTTTTGGTTTCAAAGGCCATAACTCCAAATTTTTTGGTCATTCTTGTTTCTATTGGTCTCTATATGGTATAGGGATCATGCATATTAATTTTCATGAAGAAATTCCATGGGGAAGTCATCTGATCAAGAGTTGACTTTCTGAGCAAGTCAGTGCAAAATCAGGGCATCTGAGGCCCCCAATGACCCAACCAAAGGGTGTTCTTCATCATTTTGATTGTGTATGATCTTTATTTGATCATAGAAGATGTTGGAAGTTCACAAAATTGAAGAATCTCAAGTCATTTGCAAAGTTGACTTTTTGGGAAAGTTGACTTATAATGAAAATTGCCATTTTGGGAAACTTTTTCAACCCTTGCTTTTTGATTCAAAATTGCTTCAAATGGAAAAACTTTGGTCATGAAAGTTGTATAATGGATCATTCCCTTTTCAAAAAGTACAAGGACTTGACCTAATTCATTTTGGATCAAAAGTTATGGCTTGTCAAAGTTGGCCAAAATCACAAAATTTGAAGTTTCCTACCAAAGAGGCATTTTGCAAAATGCTATGATCAAGTGTTCTAAAGGCCTCAAATGTGTACAAATTCTTCACAACATGATCACATGACCTCTAAAATTCAGAATGGGCCAAAGAACTTTGCATTTTGATGCCTTGAATCTCAAGAATTTCCAAAGGGGCCAAACCTTGTGAAATTTGCAAAACACTTCACAAACCTTGATCAACTTGCTGATTTATCTCATAAACAATTCCATGGCTCTCCCTAAACTCAGCTGAACCAAGACAAGCCAAAAATCAAGTTGTACCATTGCCCATACCTCAAGTACAAGTCAAGTTGACATTTTGGCAACTTGCCCATACCAATCACAATAGGCCAGCACCCACTCTCTGACCTATCACACTTGTTTATACAAATCAAAAGCAAGCCAAAGCACATAACCATTCATGCTGAAACACACCCCAAGCCCTAGTTCCAAGTTTATGCTTCATTTGCAAAACTCTTCGAAACACCCTCCACAAGCCTCAAACACACAAACAAACTTCACAAACAATCTCAACATGTCTCACTGATCAAAAACCACCCATTACCATAGCCTGAAACTCACTGAAAGCAAAATACGATTTCTGCCCCTCCTTGAACAGAACTTCAACAATCCTTCAAACCAGCCATTTTAAACTCCAAACAAGTATTGCAAGCTTCTCAGGAGGTCCATTAGAGGTGTTTTGGACCAAAGGGCCAGCCAGAAAGTTCCAGAAATCAAAGCTTCGATTCAGGTAGCCATGGAAATTCATTTTTCCAGAACCTTTATTTCTTGTTTCTAAATGATAAAGCATGCTTCCCTGAGTTCACTGAACCTTTTACTTTTGAAAAAGATTGAGAAATGAGGTTGTATCGTGTTTCTGAAATTTTTACAGTTTTTGATGTTTGATTCGTATCTTGATTTTGAGTAGAAATAAATGGGATTTGTTGCTGGATTATGTTTTGTTGTTGATCATTGATTGTTTCTGGAGCTTTTGGTGAGTTTTCATGGCGTATTGAGAGAGATTGAAAGAGGAGCCTGCCGGAGAAGACGACCGGAACAGTGTTCCGGTCGTCTGAAAGTGATTAGGGCATTTAATTAGGGTTTAATCATAATTAGGAGAGTTTGAATGTGAGCCGTCCAAACGCGCGCGTAGTCCATTCCCGCCCCTGCCAGTTTGAATCTCGTCCATTGGATTGGCTGACTTTCTTATTTTTCAGTTTAATTTCATTTTATTTTCATTTAATTTCATTTGTTTTCTACAATTTATTAAAAATAGTAAAACATCTTTAAAAATTCTGAAATTTTTTGTCAAAGGTTCAATTAATTTTCAGAAACCAAAAACATTTTTATTTTTATTTTTTGCATTGAAAAATATTTTTAAATCATTTAAAAGTTTATTTTTAATTAATTAATGAGAATTAATTAATAAAAAATGCTTTTAGGTATTTAAAAATCACAAAAAAATTCATGAAACATTTAAAATCATTTAGAAACATTGTCCAACTCTCAAACCAAATTTCTTTTTTGATCTTGATGTCTTTTGACAATTTTCCATGGAATTAATTTCATTTCAAGGCATTATTTTGATTCAATCTTCAAAAATTCATTTCTGCCTAGCCTTCAAGAGTTGGACAATGATTCTTTTTGCATTGCATCTTGTATAGCATGTAGTTTATAGGATTAAATTGTCATGAATTGATCTTGCATTTCCTATTTGTTTGGCATTTTTCTTGACAAGGTACCTTAAAACCCTAGCAATCTTAGGAAATTCATAACCCTCATTAGGTTAAGAGTTGGATCCCCTCCTTTGGGCAGTGAGTTTGTATAGGTTTAGGGTTCCTTTGAATGAATTTTCAATTTTTTATCATGATGTTTGCTTCTGGTTTTGATTTTTGTTTTGTGTATTGATCATAAACCCTAATTTGGGCTTTCATTTGCATCCACCTCTCATTTGCTTGCATACCATGACTTGCCATGACATTTTGTGCATCCATTTGATTCATAATAAATCTTAGGACATATTAGAATCATGTTTGATCATTGCATCATCCATTTGCCATGTTGTATGTCATTTGCATTTCATAACTTTTCATGCATATTCATGGTCCTAAGCATGCTTCTCTTGCATCCATATGTTTGTATGATCATACTAATGCCTTGCCTCATGTGTGCATCATCTCTTAGCATCACTAGAATCATACTCATGCTTCTGGTTTTGGTTGGCATCATCCCATTTCACTTCACTTTGCATTGCATTTCATTCCTTTCACTAACTTTTCAGGTGGTAAGTTACTTTGAGAAGTGAATTTGCCTTCACTTCTCACAATCTCTTTTCATCTCTCTTATGCATCATTGCTGCATTTTATCTTGTGTTTGGATTGAGCTTGCTCATTCTTGTTCATCTCTTACTTTCTTTCTTCAAGTGACTTGTCTTCTTAAATGAAGCAAGTTACTTTGCTTCTCTTTGCTCCTTTCATCTGCTTCCTGGTGGTTTCTCTGAAGATCTTTCTTGTAAACCTCACAAACCTTAGGAACAACCAAGCATGACAATAATTAGGGTTTGATTAGTCCCCCACTTAGCTTTTGCCTTTGTGTCTCATTGAGTCTTCTCTTCTCACCTCATAATTAGGGACTAAACCCTAAAGGCTTTAAGGCTTTGTGATTAAGCTTATGCCTGCATCCTTCTATTAGGATGGAGTGTATAACTTTAATCCTAAGTGTTAAACCCTTAATGTGTTTAAATCCTTTAATCAATCCACTTAATAATCATCAAGACATCAAGCTTGTAACTTGGGCCTTGCACTAGGGTTCTAATTCTTCCTTAATTGGTTAAGAAGGACTAACCCTAGTGTTAATGGACAAGTCCCCCTCAAGTTGTCTTACAAATCATAAAACTCACTTCATCATCTTATCATTAATTAAAATCCATTTGATAAAGGCTTTGTTATGTCATGAAGTTAATCCCTAATCATGGATTAAGTTGAGGAGCTTTCCTCAGCTTAAACATTCTCATCTATCATCCTTCTATTAGGATGGTGTAATGAGTCTGTTTAATTCTTGATTATGGCTTAATCTCATTACTTAACACTAAACAAAAACAACAAAAAACATCTAAATAATCACAAGTAGGTTAATGATCCTAATCCTACATCATGATGATTAAGTGTGAGAAGCTGACTTCACACTTAAGGCATTCTCATTACCCCTAATCAGAGGGAAGATGTGATGAGTTTACTAAATCCATTGGTTTAGGCTTAAGCTCATTAACTTATGACAAACTTCAAAAGCAATAAAAGACTGAAAACTCAAAAACAAACAATAATCGTCTCCTTCGGGATTCTTTTCTCATCTCACTCACTCATAAACGAGAACTAGCTTCTTCCGTCTAATGCAAGACAGTTTGCACCTGAGCCAGACAGGTCATACACTTGAGCATAGATAAGTAAGCAGTTCACAAGTCAATCTTTCTTTCAGTCTCTTTGGGTCGAACTACGGTGTTCTGACTTCCTCATTGCACGAGAGGATACGTAGGCATAACTTAACAGTTATCGAACAAAAGTCTCTGTATATCCCCCCTCTTTCTAGCATCATTTTCTTAGCCTCTTTATCATGAGCATTTCACTCTTGTCCTTACACTGACACTATACATATCACACTTCACTTCTTTTACACTGACACTTGTACATCCTTTTCCATCTCTCTATACGCAAATTGCACTGACACTACCCCTTTAAAACACAAATCTTTTAAGCGTGGATCCCGTCGAGTACGGCGGACAATCTGGGTGCTAATACCTTCCCAGGTTGTAACCAACCCCCTTCCTCGGTCTCTCTGGTTCGCAACCGTCTTATCCATATCTTTTCCTAGGTTTATGCAGCATTACCTTTCCTTCGGGATAAAAATGCCTAGCTGGCGACTCTTTATTTCTCATGAGTTCACTCTTGTGTGTTCTCATATCCCTTTCGCCGACCGTTCGCGTCTGTACCCCTTCTGACCTTAGGTGTCATTTTGGTGGGAGCGACACCTTGCAAAGTTGGATAAAATCATTGAAATTTCACTTTTGCACAAAATGGAAAACTTGCAAATTCTTATGACAAGCCTTTATGTGATTTCAATGTGACCTCTAATCATCATACAAACACAATGCATGACCTAAAAAATCAGTTTGGCCCAAGAGATTTCCCATTTCTATGCCTTGGTTTTCAAGTAACCATAAGCCATTCTTCATGAAAGTGCAAAGAGGGATTTCTTGCAAAATGATTCTCAAAGGGATTGTATGACCTCTAGCTGGTCTCAAGGCATTTCCATGACCTAATGAAGCATACCACACCAAAAATTCACCAAGACTTCTCACATGTACATGGCCAAAAATCATGAAATGTAACAAGTTGCCATATTGCAAGAACACTTCAAACATGTGATCCATTGCACCCAGCTGTCTTATCTTGATCCTAGGGCCTTCCTTGACCCAAGCTGAGGCAGGACAAGCCTCAAGATTGCCTCTGACCCGAGCCATGCTTAGGGTACACAATATCTTGACTTTCTTGCATTTTGCCCATACCAATCCCACAGTGACACACTAACTCTCTGCCCAACCAGAGCATGATATGTGGACATCAAGCAATCCAAAAGCATACCATACACAAGCTGAATCCTCCCACATTGCAGCACACACAAAATTCTGTCAAAACCTTTTTCCTCTTCGAATCACTCAATACAACCATCAAACAACCAAAATTTCTTCACCCACAAACCACAAATCATTCATAGAGCAGAATCCACCCTCTGAAACTGCCTGAATCACCACATATCCAACTCTCCAAATCTGCTACACCAGAAACAAAACCTTCAAACAAGGCCATACAAACTCATTCCAAGCCTCATTTCATCATCCAGAGGTTCATAGGGGAGGATTTGCAACAAAGGGAAGCCCAGAAAGCTCAGAAACAGAAAGTTCAATCTCAGGTATACTTCATGAACTTTTTTCTCAGAAGCTTGTTTTTAAGTTCATTTATGATTCCTTGAGCTCCCCTGGTCATGGGGATATGTTTATTTTTGAAAATGGTTGAGAAACCACCATGTATGCAAGCTCTGAAATTTTACCCGTGAAAATGTTTTGCTTCGATTCTCCTTGCTCATGCTTGATAAATGATGTTTGATGATGGATTTGAGTTTAGTTTTGATAGGAGAATGTTTCTGGGCAATTAATTTGGGTTGGGGTGACCTGTAGTGGAAGCTAGGTTTTTGGTTTCGCCGGAAAAGACGACCGGAACACTGTTCCGGTCGCCTGAATTTGTTTAACCCTAATTGTGTCATTAATGAGACTTTGAATCTGGACCTTAGATGCTGTTGACTCCCATTGACTCCCGCGCGTGTGTGTGGCCAGGATTTGTCATTAAAACCCTAATCCCTGATTAATTAACTAACCTAGGTTTAATTAAATATTAAAATAAATTTAGCCAGGTTTGAATCTGGGCCTTTGGATCTGGCGCGCAGTCAACCAGTCCAAACCCAGATCAAATCCTGGCCCTTCTTCTGGATTACTTTTCATTATTTTCATTTTAAATTCATTTTCTTTTCATTTTATTTGCACGAATTATTAAAAATAGCTAAAATCATTTAAAAATTATGAAATTTTTTGTCAAAGATTTCATTAATTTTTAAAACCCAAAAATATTTTTATTTTCATTTTTTTGCACTGAAAATTATTTTTAAATTATTTAAATGTTTATTTTTAATTAATTAATGAAAATTAATTAATTAAAAATACATTTAGGTATTTAAAAATCACAAACAAATTCACATAGCATTTAAAAACATTTAGAAACATTATCCAACTCTCAAACCAAATTTCTTTTTTGTTCTTGATACCTTTTGATCATTTTCATTGGAATTAATTTCATTTTTAGGCAATATTTTGGTTCAACCTTTGAAAATTTCATTCTGCCTAACCATTGAGAGTTGGATGATGATTCCTCTTGCATTGCATCCTCCATAGCATGTAGTTTATAGGATAAAATTGGTTTGAATTGATCTTGCATTTTCAATTTGTTGTGCATTTTTCTTGATGAGGTACCTTAAAACCCTAGCAATCTTAGGAAATTCATAACTTTCACTAGGTTATGAGTTGGATCCCCTCCTTTGGGTAGTGAGCTTGTATAAGTTTAGGGTATCTTTGATTGCATTTTCAAATTTTTATCATGTCATTTGTTTCTGGTTTTGAATTTTTGCTTTGCATGATGCATATAACCCTAATTTGTGCCTTCCTTTGCATCCATTTCTCATTTGCTTGCATCCAATGACTTGCCATGACATTTTGTGCATCCACATGATTCATAAGACATCTTAGGACATCTTAGAATCATGTTTGATCATTGCATCTTTCATTAGCCATATTACATGTCCATTGCATTTCATAAACTTTCATGAATTTCCAGTGGTTCAAAGCATGTCTCATTTGCATCCATACCCTTGTATGATCATTCTCATGTCTTGCCTCGTGTTTGCATCATCTCTTAGCATCATTAACATCATGTTTATGCTTCTGACTTTGGTTTGCATCATGGCATTTCATCTCATTTGCATTGCATTTCATTTCTTTTGCTAACTTTTCAGGTGGTAAGTTGTTTTGAGAAGTGAATTTGCCTTCACTTCTCACAATCTCTCTTCATCTCTCTTATGCATTCATTGCTGCATTTTACTTTTGTATTAGAGTGAGCTTGCTCATTCATGCTCTTTCCCACTTTCTTTCTTCAAGCAACTTGTCTTCTTAAATGAAGCAAGTTGTCTTGCTTCTCTCTGCTTCTTTCCTGGTGGCTTTTCTCTTGAAGATCTTTTGCAAGCTTCATAAACCCTAGGAACAACCAAGCATTATAACAATTAGGGTTTGATTAGTCCCCCATTTAGCTTTGCCTTTGTGTCATCTTTGAGTCTTCTCTTCTCACCTCATAATCAGGGACTAAACCCTAAAGGCTTTAAGGCTTTGTGATTAAGCTTATGCCTGCATCCTTCTATTAGGATGGAGTGTATAACTTTAATCCTAAGTGTTAAATCCTTAATGTGTTTAAATCCTTTAATCAATCCATCTAATAATCACCAAGACATCAAGCTTGTAACTTGGGCCTTGCATTAGGGTTCTATTTCTTCCTTAATTGGTTAAGAAGGACTAACCCTAGTGTTAATGGACAAGTCCTCCTCAAGTTGTCTTACAAACCATAAAAACCACTTCTTCATCTCATCATTAACTAAAATCCATCTAATAAAGGCCTTGTTTTGTCATGAGGTTAATCCCTAATCATGGATTAAGTTGAGAAGTCTTTCTCAGCTTAAATGTTCTCATCTATTATCCTTCTATTAGGATGGTGTAATGGGTCCATTAAATCCCTGATTATGGCTTAATCTCATTACTTAACACTAAACAAAAACAACAAAAACATCTAAATAATCACAAGTAGGTTAATGATCTTAATCCTACATCATGGTGATTAAGTGTGAGGTGCTTACCTCATACTTAAGGTATTCTCATTACCCCTAATCAGAGGGAAGATGTGATGAGTTTACTAACCCTTGGTTTAGGCTTAAGCTCATTTTCTTATGACAAACATAAAAAGCAATAAAAGACTGAAAACACAAAAACAAACAATAATCGTCTCCTTCGGGATTCTTTTCTCATCATATTCACTCACAAACGAGAACTTGCTTCTTCCGTCTAATGCAAGACAGTTAGCACATGAGCCAGACAGGTCATACACTTGAGCATAGACAAGTAAGCAGTTCACAAGTCAATTTATCTTTCAGTCTCTTTGAGTTGAACTACGGTGTTCTGACTTCCTCATTGCACGAGAGGATACGTAGGCATAACTTAACTGTTATCGAACAAAAGTCTCTGTATATTCCCCCTCCTTCTAGCATCATTCTTTTAGTCTCATAATCTTGAGCATTTCATTCTTGTTCTTACATTGACACTTCTATTGTACACTTCACATTTCTTTTACACTGACACTTGCATTCTTTTCCAGCTTTGATACACAAATTGCACTGACACTACCCCTTTAAAACACAAATCTTTTAAGCGTGTATCCCGTCGAGTACGGCGAACAATCTGGGTGCTAATACCTTCCCAGGTTGTAACCAACCCCCTTTCTCAGTCTCTCTGGTTCGCAACCGTCTTATCCATATCTTTCTAGGTTTATGCAGCATTACCTTTCCTTCGGGATAAAAATGCCTAGCTGGCGACTCTTGTCTTCTGAGTTCACCCTTGGGTGTTCTCTCTCCTTTCGCCGACCGTTCGCGTCTGTACCCCATTTGACCTAAGCCTCATTTTGGTGGGAGCGACAGTTAGTGAAAATGCTATGCTTATGATGCATGATGATGTCATGATGTTATGCTCAATCACAAACATGTGGCACACACAAACAAATCACACAATAGCCCTAGGTTTGAAGGCTTGCATGAGGTTTAAAGGTAAGTACCCTCCCCTGAAGTTAGTTGGCTCATCCTGTCCTACAAAGTAACCAGGTTCTAAGGGATCTCAATATCATTGATCCTTCACAAGGGTGGTTGTTCAGTAGGCAACTTACTTGCCAACCAAAACCCTCCAAGTTTAGGATCTCAATGAGTGTAGCATCGAGTATCAACCAACTTCAGTCTTCACCAAAGCCGATTATCTCACTACTTTTCTAAAGGCCAAGATGGGATAACTAGGGTTCTAAAAGTCAGTTAGTGTATTGACAACATATGGCAGTCTCATATTATCCTCAACTTGACTTAAGGAACATAAGCACCAACCAAGAAGTCACACTAACTATGGCCACCAGATCAACCATATCGGTATACGCCGTACAGTTTCCTTGGTCTATTGCCATTTACCTAAGGTACACTAAATTCGGGTTAGGATCTTTCACACATAAGAGCACCCAACAAGTAAGTATAAAGCAAACAAGGCAAACAATTTTAAAGTGATCTAATTCCTAAGGGTACCCCTCTTTTATTAAATCCCCAGCAGAGTCGCCAGTTCTGTAACACGGTGGGAGAACTGACTTTAGTTAAATGTTGCGGATAGCAAGAGTCGCCACCGACTTTTATTTTATCCAAAGGAAAGGGCATAAAAGAACAGGAAAGACCTTAAAAGATTTTTGGGTTCGGGGGGTAGGTTATGTAAAGGGAAGGTGTTAGCACCCTTTACATCCATGGCTATCCATGGGCTCTTAGTTACTTAGCTCACTTTAAAATGTTTTGGGAAGTGTAGTGTGTGATTAAAAATTTTCTTAAGTACTTTATAATGATCCATGTACGGATATATATAAAGACTTTGTTTTGAAAATTTGTTTTGAATTTTTTTGGAAATTGAGCAAGTACATAAGAGGAACCTACCCTAAGTTAAGTCTTTTCTGTTCTTAAATATCCTTTAAATGGTAAGACTATCCCTATTATTAAGGAATAGGTAGTCATTACCTTGGATGTGTGAGGGACAAGTGAAGGGACATCTGTTATTTAGGCAACTGTGAGGTGTATAAGCAATTCGAAGGGACTTATCATCTTTATTCGAAAGGGACAAGATCATTACGAAGGCAACATTCGAAGGGACTTGATCTTTTTATCTGTTTAAGGGACTAGATGATATAAGATGAGGGACTTTGCTTTATACATCCTACTTGACCTTTTGTTTAGGCAACTTGAGAGGTATCCTTAAGAAGGTGAGATGGCGATCCAGGATCGACTTACGTGTGTGAGTGTATCAATTTAAATATTTATCTTGAGATTAAGTGACCTAAATTAATTTTTAAATACAAACATATCTTGTACTCCCTATTTTACTAACCATAGCATTTAAAATTAAATATTAAAAATTACTACAACTATTACAAAAGGGATACAATTACATTATAATAATAATAAAAAATAAATAAACAAGTAAATAATAATAAATAATTGGGTTAGTAACAATAATAATAAAAATCACATAATATATAAATAAATGGGGTTAGTAATAATAAATAAGAATAAAATAAAGAAATTAGCATAATAATGAATAATAAATTAAAAGTTCAATTTCTAATAAATAATTATTTTTTTAAGATTTTAAGAAGCAATTCATACTATATACTAATTATTATAAAGATTTAAATTTATATACATGTTATAAAAATAATGGTTAATTAAAATTAAATAAACGTATTATAAAATAAATTACATTTATAAGATTAAATTAAGAGTTTTAATTATTTTAAAAAAATCTAGGGTTTAATATTTAATTATTTATATGCAAAAAAACTATATTAAATAATAATCATAAACAAATTATAAAATAATGTACATAATTAAAGTTTACAAATAAATAAATTAAAAGTTATAACATAATTAGGTTTTATGAAAATATTTTTAGGGTTTATATGTTTAGAAAAAAGAAATTAGGGTTAATTATCTAATTATAAGTTAATTATACAAAATTATATAATATTAATAATATACAACAAGATAAAAAAATAATTTTTACTAATAAAGTTTAATTTTTGAAAAGATGCATTTTGAATTATAGAAAAGAAAATAATAATATAAACATTTTATTTTTATTATTTAAATTTATTTAATTGTAATATAAACAAATTAAACAAAAAACAAGAAAAAGTGGAAAAAACTTACCTGGGCTGGGATTCGAACCCAGTCCCTGAGCTTTCACACTCTCAAGACCAATACACCAGCCACTGGGCTACGCACGCGCAGGTGAGAAGGGGGGGAACTCCATATGGTTTTGTTTCAAATCCTGAAAATCATAACAAAACAAAACAAAAGCACAAAAAAGGGGCCTGGGGGGGATTCGAACCCAGGACCCTCACATAACAAGCAAACACTCTTACCATCCAGCCAGAAGGGCGCATCTGATGTATAATCCACAACAAGTTATAATATATTAAGTCCTGTGATTAAATGGAAAAATAAGAAAAAAGATTGCTGCATCCAAGGATCGAACCAAGGCCTTGAGCTATAACACACGCATCCCTCACCACTGGGCCAGACGCGCATATGTGAAATAAATTAACAACAACACAATAAAATATTAAGGCAATTATTTGAATTCCAGAACGCGCGCCAAGGTCTTCGTCTTCCTCCTGGCCACCTTCAAATTTTGTTGCGAATTCACCTACACATTTTCCTGCGAGTTCTTGATATCCATAACCTGCGAATTTCAACCAGCAAGCAAACAGTACAATTTTCTTCAATTGATTAGGGCATTGTGATCCCCAGAGCTTACACAATCATCCTATGTTTTCCAAATTCATTTATATTAGGTTTAGTGTGAAGCCCTAAAAGCTTGGCCGAAACCCTAGCAATGGCAATTCCTTAAACCTGTATCAAAACTTCAATTAAACAACCCAGAAACAATCAACAATTCAATACAAACATGAAACAGTGATCAAATCTCATTTATAACACACAAACATAAGAAAACGAAAAAATCATCAAAGCATGAAAAGTTTGATTCGGGTTATGCATTATGTCATGTTTTTGATGCTTTTAATGATTGGAATAGGTTCAATGATGTCCATAGAACATGTATCAACCTTCAAATTGCCTTGAAAGAGCTTGAATCGTGAAATCCGAATTGTGTTTTTGGTGAGTTTTGGAAAATTGGAAACTTACTCTTGGGGCAGAATTTTTCGTCCCCTATGCTTGTGATATGTTTATGTACTTATAGTGGATGGAATTAGGTCAAAAGATTGGATCATTGTTTGGACTTTTTGATTTTTGAAGATTGAAAAAGATCATGACTTGAATTTCATATATTTTTGAATGAGACCTTTCTATCTTAAGACAATCATCATCAATTGCATATCAATCTGATCCAATTCATGTTTATGACCTTCTAGAATCAAAATATATTTTAAATCTTCATATTTGATATTTTATTTAAATTTAAAATGATTTTTAATATAAAAAATCATAATAAATAAAATAAATAAAATAAAATAATGAAAATATTAAATAAATTTCGTGCATGATGTCATGGAACACCTTGGGTCACAAAAAGTTCAGCCCATTTGAAGAATTATGGTTTTAAGACCTTATTTTCTTCATAAACCACCCAAAAATTTCCCAACTTTGCAAGGACACACATCCTTCAATTTTAATTCTATGAGGGTGTTCTTGGACATTTTGTAAAACTTAAAGAGTCCTCTAACCAACCCCACTAGTTTCATGTCCATATCATTTACCATTCTCAAGTTATGCCCTTTTGAAGTTGTTGACTTTTTGTTGACTTTCAAAAGGACCTATAATGTCTTAGCTCATACCTTCCAAATGAAGCATTTTTGGGCTTGGCTTGTGAGACACAAAGTTGTATAGAATTCAATCTCCTTAAAAATGAGCTTTGGATAGGAAAAATTTGATGAAGCATGTGAAAGTTATGGCTGGTCAAAGTTCAGTTGACTTTTCCTAAGGAAACCCTAATTTAGAAACTCCTGATTCTTGATGATCTGAAATCTCCTTGATGAATCATGATCAAACCTTGATCAAATGATGAATTATAATTCATATACTTGATTTTGGCAAAAAATCATGAAGTTTGACTTTGGTTTGACCACAGTTGACCTCAGTTTGACTTTTTAACTACTTTGACTGATTTTGACTTATCTGATCATCTGACTGAGCAAACTTTTGAGAAAAATCTTGAAACTTGTCATGGGGACTCTTAAACACATATAAGATGTTATGAAGCTCACTTGAAGTCTTGGAAGTCCATTTAGCCTGATTAAAGTTAAAACCCTAGTTTGGGATGCACTGCTTAGGAGGATGCATTGTCTGAGGGAGTTGTCAAATCTTCTGACTAGTTGTGAACTTTGTGAACCTTATGAACCTCATAAGATGTCTTGTGAACCTTGTGAACCTCATAAGAGGTCTTGTGAACCTTGTGAACCTCATAAGAGGTCTTGTGAACCTTGTGAACCTTGTGAGCCTCTTAGTACACAAAGTCTTGTTTTGTGAGGGCAAATTTTGGGGTGCAACACATGGCATGTTACATTCAGTATGATATAAACATTTTCTAATCCCTTTCTTAGTTTTTGATGAAGGTGGATTTCCAATATCATTTTCCCTTTCTTCATTAGTCCTAAGTCTTTTGAAGATATCCAAAATTATGGCATATTATCTATCTATACTTTTTGTTAAAGGGTATGGGTATAGAAATACTTGCCCATGATGGTTCTTCAGGTTTATTTAATCTTCACTGATTCTTTGACTTTTTGATTTCACCTCATATTTCACCACATTTATTTTTTGCATTTCTTCTTTTATTTCATTAAATCCTTTTATTTTCCCTTTTCCTTTCGTTTTTTTCTTCGATTCTACAATAAAACTTTGTCATATTCAAAAACAATATCACTTACACCGATGCTAGTGAATTTATCACAATGATCTTTTGGATACATTTGGGTACTTGCAGCGTAAATGTCTTCTTATTGATTAGATATATGCTTTTTAATATATTCCATATGATTTCTAGGTTTTTTATTGTCGCACTAGTTTTCTTCTAATAAACCATTGACATCTTTATAAACTACCTAATAGTGTCATCTAAATTTGACGCCTTATTAGGTTGAGCCTTAATTTGATTGTAAGTTTGACATGAGAATTGCTTGTTTAATCAACACATGTCTCGCGTCTAACCTTGATCAATATTTGGAGTGTTTCTTCTTTGATATTTGAAATACCCTCCTTAATATTGTACTGATTATTGTAGATAATTCATCTAATTCACCTTTTCATTATAGGTAAGGAAGTAACCAGTAGTATGATTCCCAGTACATACCTCACATTATAAGATCTAATTATGTATTTCATGTGATTTTTGGATTTCCTTGAACTGTTGTACAAGCTTTGTTAATTCTTCCACGGTCTTGGTCAACAAACTATTCTAAGCCAACATATCATCATCGATACTTAATTCAAACATTTCAAGAATTCTTTTGCAAACAAGCAAGTTATAAATTACTAGATAAAAAATAAATTTATATACACATTATGCACAATATAACTTACATTGATAAAATCTATAATATAAGAAAATAAGATGTTGTGGAAAATTCAATTTTACCTCAATCTAAATTTTTTCCATGTCATCAAAATAAGGGCAAATAGGGTCCAAAATTTACTTTATTGAACTAAATTTGCTTTACAACCAACTTAGTTGATTAAGTTAGGCATGTTTAGTATCTTTTGCCTTTTGTTTAATTCATTAGTTTCATTTTTTTATTCAAAACCAATTGAAAACTGTAAACACCCCAAATTTTCCCTCACTAAGTTCACACCATGGTTTGTGATCTTTCTCATTTGCATTGGTTCAATCATATCATATCATATTACACCTTTGCTTCATTGCATTGGTTCGAGTTCATCTGCATCTAGGGTTTGTGATCTGAGCAATCCAGGATCCATCTGAGCCACCTCAAAGGTCTTCAATCATCTCAAGAGGGTCCATGTGTGTTCAAACATCATATTATGTCTTCCCAAGATCAAGAAAGTCAGAAAATCACAAGAACTGGCAAGGCATGGAAGCAGAGCCAGGATTCAACTGCACAGATGACCTAAGATTAGGGTTTTGGTTTCAGAGGCCATAAATTCAATTTTTTTGGTCATTATTATTTCTATTGGTCTCAATATGTTATAAGGATCATGCATACTAAGTTTGGTGGAAAAATTCATTGTGGAAGTCATCTGATCACTGGGTAACTTCCTGAGCAAGTCAGAGCAAAATCAGGGCATCTGAGGCCCCCCAACATGGAACCAAAATGGATTTTTCATAAAAATGAAGTTATATGGTCTTTATTTGATCATTTAAGTGCTTAGAAGTTCACAAATTTGAAGAAAAGTGGGCAAAACCAAAAGTTGCCAAAAATGGAAATGACTTGTAATGTAAACTTTCCATTTTGGGAAAGTTTTTCAACCTCTTCTTTCTTAACCAAAAATGCTTCAAATGAAAAATTCTTGGTCATGAAAGTTGTAGATTGGATCATTCCCTTTTCAAAAAGTACAATAACAAGATCTAATTCATTTTGGAACTCAAGTTATGGTTTTCCAAAGTTGGCAAAAATCACTTAATTTCATGTTTCATGCCAAGAGGGTTTTTTTTGCAAAACCTCATACCAAACCATTTTGTGACTTCTAAATGACTTCTATGCATCATTACAACTTGCCAAAATCAGAATTGCACAAATTCACAA
The DNA here is from genome assembly GCA_963966055.1 of Lathyrus aphaca. Lineage (NCBI taxonomy): Eukaryota > Viridiplantae > Streptophyta > Magnoliopsida > Fabales > Fabaceae > Lathyrus > Lathyrus aphaca. The sequence goes on from OZ014523.1 coordinate 89,935,093, forward strand.
AGTTTCATGCCTTGGATCACAAGCTTCCATAAGGCATTTTTCGTAAATTCTCAAGAGAGGGATTTTTGCAAGAAGGACTTCTAATGATTGTTTTGGTTGCTAATTGATCTCAAAGCATCATAACAACATCATATGATTCATTTTGCTGAAAATTGTCCAAGAATTCATAAGATTCCTTGCCTTGGTTCACAAGAAATTCCAAAGAGGGAAATATGCAAGAACATTGGGAACTCTTGATCAAGGCCATCCAGCTCACAAAATTTGATCCAAAGGCCTTCCTTGATCCAAGCTGAAGCAAGACAAGCCCTAAGATCTTCTCTGACCCGAGCCATGCCTATGGTACACAAAATCTTGACTTTTGCATCTTTGCCCATACCAATCAAGCTGTGACATTACCAACCCTCTGGCCAATTAGAATATGTTATGTGGACCTCAAGGACTTGAAAAAAACACACACACAAGCCTGAACTCTCCCATAAGCCAGGATTCACAAAAATTGTCAAAACCTTCATCTCTTCGAAACTCCTTCCACAGCCATCAAACTTCAAATTTTTCTTCACCAACAAGTCACATATCATCTATAGAACCAGAATCAACCATCAAAACAGCCTGAAACATCACATATCAAAACCTCAAAATCTGCTACACCAGAGCTGGAACTTCAAAACCAGTCACTCTCAAAGCTTTCTAAACTTCATTTCATCATCAGGAGGTTCATAGGAGTGGATTTGCACCAAAGAAGGATCCAGAAAGCCCAGAATCAGGAGGTTCAATCTCAGGTATAGCTCAAGAACTTTTTTCCCAGAAGCTTGTTTTTAAGTTCTTGAATGATTCTCTATGCTCCCTTGATCATGAGGATGTGATTATTTTTGAGAATGGTTGAGAAACCATGATGTATGCGTATTTTGAAATTTTGCCTGTTTTCACGTTTTGGTTCGAATCTTGTTCATGATGCAAAATAAATTATTTTTGATTGGGGGTTTAGGTTCAGGGATGTTAGGGGATCATTTCTGGGCAAGAAATTTTGAGAATAGAGGCTTAGGGAAGAATCTAGGGTTTGTGTTCACCGGAGAAGATGACCGGAACACTGTTCCGGTCACCTGAAAGTAATTTTCCCTAATCCCATTAATTAAGCTGAGTTTGAATAATGGCCCTTAGATCCTAGGTTTACCGCGTGTATGGACGTCCCAGATCACATGTTTAAACCCTAATCCACCATTTAATTAATTAATTATGATTAATTAGTCAGGACAAATCCCAACCATTCAAAAACGCGCCAGTCAACCCTGGAGTCTCAGCTTCAAATCTCGACCTTAGGATCTTCATACTTTTCGTTTTTATTATTTTTATTTTATTTTTCTTTGTATTTCTTTGTACATTTTATTAAAAATAGCAAAAATAGTCTAAAAATTCTGAAATTTTTTATTAAACCTTTTATTAATTTTCAGAACCCAAAAATATTTTTATTTTTATTTTTAGTATTAAAAAATTATTTTTAAATCATTTAAATGTTATTTTTAATTAGTTAATGAGAATTAATTAATTAAAAATACATTTAGGTATTTAAAAATCCCAAAAAAATTCAGAGAACATTTTCAAACATTTAAAAGCATTTACAAACTCACCACACAAATTTATTTTTGGTTTTGATCATACTTTGACATTTTTCAATTGAATTAGGGTTCTTAAATTTGATTATTTTTAACCCTAACTTCAAAAATTCATAACTTTTGAACCAAAGTGAGTTTGTGAATGATTCTTTTTGCATTGTGTTATGCATGACTTCAAGCATCTAAAAACATTTTTGTTTCATTTTTATCTTTAATTTTCAATTTTGTTGGCATTTTACCCTTAGGATCACCCTTAAAACCCTAGAAACTTAGAAAAATCATAAGTCCTTCTAGGTTAAGCTTCTGACCTCCCTCTTTGGATGGTGAACCAGTATAGGATTAGGGTTCCTTTGAGTCCATTTTCAATTTTTTATCTCATGTTTTGCTTCTGTTTTTGAATTGTGCATCTCACATGTTCATATAACCCTAATTTGCATCTTCATTTGCATCCATCTTGTATAAACTTGCATACATGAACTTGCCATGACATTTTGTGCATCCAAATGACATATAAGACATCTTAGGACATATTGAAATCATGTTTGATCATTGCATCATCCATTTGCCATGTTTTGCTTTCATTACATTCCATATGCATTCATGAACTTTCATGCTTCCTTAATGCTTCATTTGCATTCCCATCCTTTGTATGATCATCTTCATCTCATGACATACATTTATATCATCTCTTTGCATCATTTGCATCATAAACATGCTTCTGGTTTTGGTTTCCATCTTTGCATTTCAATTCATTCTCATTTCATTTCACTTCCTTTTGCTAACTTTTCAGGTGGTAAGTATTTGAGAAGTGAATTTGCTTTCACTTCTCATAATCTCTTCTCATCTCTCTTATGCATTCATTGCTGCATTTTGCTTTTGTCTTAGAGTGAGCTTGCTCATTCATGTTCCCTCCTCGCCTTCTTTCTTCAAGCAACTTATCTTCTTAAGTGAAGTAAGTTGACTTGCTTCTTTCTGCTTCTCCTCCTTCATCTGCTTCTTCCTTGGTGGCTCATCCTGAAGACTTATTGCAAGCCTCATAAACCCTAGGAATACCCAAGCATGATAACAATTAGGGTTTGATTAGTCCCCCATTAGTTTTACCTTTGTGTCATCTTAATCAGGGACGAAACCTTACAGGTTTTAAGGCTTTGTGATTAAGGTTATGCGTGTATCCTTCTATTAGGATGGAGTGTATAACTTTAATCCTAAGTGTTAAACCCTTAATGTGTTTAAATCCCTTAATCAATTCATTTAATAATCACTAAGACATCAAGCTTGTAACTTGGGCCTTGCATTAGGGTTCTAATTCTTCCTTAACTAGTTAAGAAGGACTAACCCTAGTGTTAATGGACAAGTCCCCCTCAAGTTGTCTTACAAACCATAAAATCCACTTCTTAATCCTACCATGTCATGAGGTTAATCCCTAATCATGGATTAAGTTGAGGAGCCTTCCTCAGCTTAAATGTTCTCATCTATTATCCTTCTATTAGGATGGTGTAATGGGTCCATTAAATCCCTGATTATGGCTTAAACTCATTACTTAACACTAAACAAAAACTCCAAAAACATCTGTATAAATACAAGTAGGTTAATGATCTTAATCCTACATCATGGTGATTAAGTGTGAGGTGCTTACTTCACACTTAAGGTATTCTCATTACCCCTAATCAGAGGGAGGATGTGATGAGTTTACTAACCCTTGGTTTAGGCTTAAAACTCATTTTCTTATGACAAACACCAAAAAGCAATAAAAGATTAAAAACATAAAAAACAAACAATAATCGTCTCCTCCGGGATTCTTTTATCATCTCATTCATTCACAAACGAGAACTCGCTTCTTCCATCTAATGCAAGACAGTTAGCACTCGAGCCAGACGAGTCATACACTTGAGCATAGACAAGCAAGCAGTTCATCAGTCAATTTCTTTTCAGTCTCTTTGAGTCGAACTACGGTGTTCTAACTTCCTCATTGCACGAGAGGATACGTAGGCATAACTTAATAGTTATCGAACAAAAGTCTCTGTATATTCCCCCCTCCTCCAGCTTTATTCTTTAAGCCTCATAGTCTTGAGATTTGCACTCTTTTCTTGCACTGACACTTCTTCACTTCACTCCACATTTCTTTTGCACTGACACTTGAACTCTTTTCCACCTTTTGCACACAAAATAGCATGACACTACCCATTTAAACACAAATCTTTTAAGCATGGATCCCGTCGAGTACGACGGACAATCTGGGTGCTAATACCTTCCCAGGTTGTAACCAACCCCCTTTCTCAGTTTCTCTGGTTCGCGACCGTCTTATCCATCTCTTTTCTAGGTTTATGCACCATTACCTTTCCTTCGGGATAAAAATGCCTAGCTGGCGACTCTTTTCAGTTCATCTTCATGTCCTCTTTCGCCGACCGTTCCCGCTGTACCCCTTCTGACCAGGTGTCATTTGGTGGGAGCGACAGCTTGGCGACTCTGCTGGGGACCCTTATGCTGCAACCAGGGCTTCTGGTTCTTTTTGTGGGTTCCTCCTAGCGCTTGTTTGACTTATGTTTACTGGGGTGTTATGTGTTATGTGTGTTTATTTTGTTTTTGCTTTATTTATTGCTTTATGTACATCTTTATTTATTGCTTTCTTTACAGTTGTTTGCATATTTCATACTGTCATTGCTGGATCTGGTTTTCTGTTTTGATGGGCGGGGTTCCATTGAGAGTTTAAGGTCCTATACCTGGGACCTGAGTGACACCTAGGCTAGAGTGGTTCATGTTCTTTCCCATTCCATTTCGGTCTGGTGCGGGAATATGAAACACGATTCAGATGTGGGTTTCTTCTTTAGAACTCTGTGCTACAAATTTCCTGTAGTGCTAGGGCAATCTGGGAAGCCTGCTAAGTCTGGATGACCTTCATTATGACCTTCATAAGCTGAGGTGAATTAGAGGAGGATCTTTCATGGTTATTGTAAACATTGTACCTCCGGGTTAGAAGTGTTTACACTTCTCATAACTGATCCAAATCTGAGGATCCTTGTTCTAGAACACTACATGTGAGGGGGGTGGGTTGTTTACAGGTTTGCAGGAACCCTTGGCCACATCATACCCTGTTACTGTATTATTTAAGAATACTCCACTTTGGACAGTTCTTGTGATTAACCCTGGATATGTGACTCTTTATTTGAGTCCCCCACCCTGGTTACTAGATTTCTGAGCCTCCATCTGAACCTTTGAACATACATGGGCCTTATGTCAAGACAGATAGTCAGATCCAGCTCTTGATCACAAACCCTTGCATATCATTTGCATATAGCATCATTGCATCATTTAACATTTGTTTATTTGTCTTTCAGGGTATCTGATCAGTGATATTTAGTGGTAATGTTCAAGCCGGTTTTCAGTGTCTTTTGAGTCTAATTTGGTTTGTTTGTAGTATCTCGTTCATGTTTTGTCATAGTTTTCTCATTATTGTGTGCAAGTTAGTTTTAATCGTTTTACTTTGTTTTTATCAGTGGAATGGGTTATGTGGTCGTTTTCTTTGTTGTGTTTCAGGTAAATATGTAATCGGTTGTTCGAGGCGTCCGAGAGATGATCCAAGCATTAAAAAACGACAGAAAATGGGATTTCAGAGGCACAACACGGGTGCCAGTGTTGTACAACACGGCCCGTGTTGTGAATACCAGAAGAGACTAAGATTTGCAAAGAAAAAGAAAAAGAAAAAGAAAATATGATTACTATAGACAATAGAGCTAACTGGCTGTATGAGGACCCTATGCAGGGTGGTTCCGATCAGTTTGATGAGTATTTTTCAGATGAGGAGGATGAAGGGAACCAAGCTGAAGAGGTCCCGGTGCAAACTGCTGGTGGATCATCTAACCAAGCAACCGGTCAGTGGAATGTGTCTAAGGACCAGTGGGACGAAATGATCAGAGAGCAGACCCGGCAAGGGGACCTCATCGATGAGCTGCATGCATGGATGCAGCAGATGATGCTTCATGGATTTCCTCCCGAGCAGTGATAGTTGTGAGTCCCCTCCGACATTGGTTCTTCAACAGTGAGGACACTGTTGAGTTCAAGTGTGGGAGGGTTTAGTTTTCATGTTTTCGTTTGTTTTATTTTAATCTTTGTTTATTTTTAATAGTATCGTAGTGTCGGCTTGAAGATTATAGCTATGTGTTATCTGAAAAAAACACCCCTGAGTTAACCTGTTGTGTGTTGCAAGTGAATTATGAGAAAGTATATAGGATGTGAGTGAAAAGAAACCCGATGAGAAAATATGGAAAATTTTGATGTATAGGTACCACATGAACACACTGAGTCTTCGGAATTAGGAACGAGTTCGACATGTAGATTCGTGCCATGGTACTTTGATCTGAGAAGTAAACCCGAAGTAGTTTCTATTGATATATCTGGCTTTATCTATAATAATTGTGTGTACAAAGTTGATCCAAAAGAGAAAAAGGCTTGAAGGCACCGGAAAAAAAATGAATAAAAACATTAGAACGATCGATCCTTCTAAGTTGGGTAACCCTCACAAGGTTATTCAACCTAACGGCGGTTGAACATAAATGTTTCCCTAAGGTACAAAGAAAAATCGGTGCCAACAATTAAAAAAAAGGGGATCAATCTTGTACACATAGTGAAAATCATTAAAAGCCTTAAAAGTGATTGTCCGAATGAAAAGGGTTGAAAATCGAAAAAATAAGACCTAAGCACGAAGCATAGTCGGAGAGGTTACCGAAAAGGAGATTCAGATCTGTGGTTTTCCACGGTGTAGTGTTTGTGTGATATCTATACTGAGAGAAAAGTACCAAAAAGAACTCATTGGGTGAATTGGAATGAAGGATCCACGTATGAGTATCATAATTCATCTTGCTAGTTTTTAAGGTGTAAATACAGGATTTTTGCTTGAGGGCAAGCAAGAATTCAAGTTTGGGGGAGTTTGATCAGTGATATTTAGTGGTAATGTTCAAGCCGGTTTTCAGTGTCTTTTGAGTCTAATTTGGTTTGTTTGTAGTATCTCGTTCATGTTTTGTCATAGTTTTCTCATTATTGCGTGCAAGTTAGTTTTAATCGTTTTACTTTGTTTTTATCAGTGGAATGGGTTATGTGGTCGTTTTCTTTGTTGTGTTTCAGGTAAATATGTAATCGGTTGTTCGAGGCGTCCGAAAGATGATCCAAGCATTAAAAAACGACAGAAAATGGGATTTCAGAGGCACAACACGGGTGCCAGTGTTGTACAACACGGCCCGTGTTGTGAATACCAGAAGAGACTAAGATTTGCAAAGAAAAAGAAGAAGTCAGGGTTGTGACACGGGTGCCCGTGTTGTACAACACGGCCCGTGTCATGGCAGCTGGTGAAGAAGAGGTTTTGTGGTGATCCAGAGGCACAACACGGGTGCCCGTGTTGCACAACACGGCCCGTGTTGTGAAGACCAGAGAGAAATCTTATGTTTTGCTGCTTCAAGGGTATTCCTGACATTTCGCGGTGCTTTTGAAGACTGATTTATATTTGACAATTATTACTGTTAGAAAACACTTTTTGATTGGGGGATTTTGGGATTGAACGAATACGGGAGAAGAAGGATTGATCAAGAGCGGAAGCGATTGACGATCCAACAAATCCGACGTTAATTGTAATGTCTCAATTTTCTTGCTCTGTTTTTATTTCCAGTATGAACATGAGTGGCTAAACCCCCCAATGCCAGGGGGGTGTCCCTGATTTGCTTTATGTAATGACTTTTTGAATTCTTCAATTTGGGATTATTTTTTTTAGTTTCGTTTCTTTATTTTATTGCAACGTCCTTAATGCTTTATCGTTGTTGGAAAATGAGATAATTGATCGTGGTTAGGATTTGGTCTGACCAACCATCCTAACCTTGTTGCATAATTTTATCGCGAAAAATATTACTGAGGAATTGGGATATTTTTGTGAAAACCTTTTTATGTCAGAATTATTGCTTGATATTCTTCTTTGACCATTGAGGAATCACGGTCGATGAAGAATACCAAAGGTTTTTCTTTAAAGGAATTTTGGAAAAACATTATAAACTTAGGAAAGACACTTTCTAAAGCATATCTCTAAAATTAAGAAACATTTGAGTCATCGCACTGCGAATCATACACCGTCCCTGGCATTACTTTCATATTAGTGAAACTATTGGTTTTAGTATACGTTTTATTCTCTTTAGTTTATATAATTTAACTTCAAACCTTTAAACTATGAATTTTGTCCAATTGAGATTAATCACTAAGAGCTTATTTTAGTACGCAGTCCTTGAGATCGATATTTGGGGTTAATCCCTTCTATTACTACATCGGTAAAAATAGTACACTTGCTATTTATCCGATCAAGTTTTTGGCGCCGTTGCCGAGGACTGCCAAAGAATTAAGTTGTTTGTGTTATATCAATTGGAATTTTGTTGCTCTGCGACTAAAATTTTACTTTTCTCTCTGTATATCATTTTAGTGTTATTGAAATTTTGTTTTCTAACTCGTGTCTAACTGTTTATGCGAGGTCAGGCCTCAGCTAAATTTTCTTTTGACACAGAACCAGAAAGAGCTTTGCACGAGAGACGCCGCAAGGCAAGAATTGATAGTCTGTCTAAGACTGGTCCAAGTGTCCCGTATCAGGAAACTGAGGACTATATTTCCGTTCACTCGGAGCACAGTGACTCTGATTCAGACAGAGAAACTGACCCTGAATTCAACGACATGGCAGGAAATCAACCTGCTGCAGAGAGACTCTTAGGTGATTACGGAGGGGAAAATGCTCAACCTAACAGGATGACGATTGTTAATCAACCGGTGAATGTAGCACACTTCCATTTGCATCCATCTACTATCCGCCAGTTAGAGAGCAAGCCTTTCTCCGGAAGAATTAATGAGGATGCAAATAAGCATCTACAGAGATTTCTTACTACCACAACTTCTTTGAAGATCGAAGGTCATTCAGAGGAGGCAAAACGACTGGTGATGTTTCCATTCACACTTACTGACGATGCTGAAGAGTGGTTCTATTCTCTTCCCGTAGCAAGTATCACAACATGGCAAGAGATGGAAACAACTTTCCTAAACAAATACTTTCCTGCTTCAGTGTTCATCCGGAAAAGATATGATATAGTCAATTTTAAACAAAAAGAGGGTGAATCACTTGGAGATGCTTATAAACGATTCAAAAGGTGTTTGACTTTGTGTCCTACTCATAACATGGACGCAACAGAGCAGATGCAAAACTTTGTGAATGGGTTGCGACTCAAGACAAAGCAACTTATTGATACTGCTGCAGGTGGCTCAACAAACTTTTCAACAGCCACAGGTATTAAAAGAATCATAGAAGCTATTGCTGCCAATGAACACCTAGAGTTATATGATCGCACCGTGAATCAACCAGACGGGAAAATCGATCTTAAGCTGACAGAGCAGGTTGTAAAAATGGAAGATCAAATTGCCGCAGAAGTTGAAAGAAGGTTAAAGAAGATGAATCTGGGAACTCACACAGTTGCTCAGGTTGAACCCGTTCAAGCGGTGATTTGCGAGATATGTTGTGGTCCTCACTTTGCCATGCACTTTTGGCAACTCAAGAGCAGGTTGAGCAGATTAATATGTTGAGGCAGAACAATCCTTATGCCAACACATATAATCCGGGGGGGGAAAATCACCCAAATTTCTCTTGGAAAGATCATCAAGGGAACATCCAAAAACCGGTTCAAGGCCAACAACAGTATCAGCCCCAGCAACAACCTTATCAGCCTCCAGTGTCAAGAAAAGCTGATTGGGAGATTGCCATTGAAAAGATGGCAGCTCACAATTGTCAATTTCAAGAAGAAACAAGAAGTAACTTCAAGAACACTGGAGCCTCTATAAAGAATCTTGAAGTGCAAATGAGCCAAATTGCTCAACACCTTGCCATTCCACAAACTCCAGGGACTCTTCCTAGTGCTACTGTAACAAATCCTAGAGATAATCACAAAGTAAATGCAGTCACAACGCGAAGAGGTAAAGTTAGTGAAGAGGTTCAAGAAAATTCTGAAGTTGAAAGTCAATTGATTGAGGTTGAGCTTGAAATCAAAGAAAATGAAGAGGTTGGCAACGAAAAAGAAGTTACCCCAGCACCGGTCATCAAAGAAAAAGCGGTTGAACCGAAACCGGTGGTCAAACTTCCATATCCTACAAGAAACAAGAAGAAAGGGCAGCAAGAGAAGAATTTTGAGAAATTTCTTGACTTGTTCAAAAAGCTGGAGTTGAATATCCCATTGCTTGAAGCTCTTGAACAAATGCCCACTTATGCCAAGTTCATGAAAGATATAATTGCTAAAAAGAGGACTATGGGAGCTGAACCTATTATTCTAACCGAAACTTGTAGTGCTATTTTGCAGGGACTAAAGATTCCGGTGAAGAAAAAAGATAGAGGAGCTGTCACCATTCCTTGCACAATCGGTGACCGATCGTTCAAGAGAGATCTCATTGACTTGGGAGCGAGCATCAGTTTAATGCCTCTATCCATCTATAAAAAGTTGGGTATTGGTGTTGTTCAAGACACTAGGATGACTCTCCAATTCGCGGACCATTCTGTGAAGCGGCCGTATGGAGTTGTCCATGATGTCTTGGTTAGAGTGGACAAATTTGTGTTCCCGATTGACTTTGTGATCCTTGAAATGCCAGAAGATGAAGAAATCCCCTTGATTTTGGGAAGACCTTTCCTAGAAACCGGGAGAGTAATGATAGACATGGAAGGTGGAACACTAACGTTGAAGGTGTATGATGAAGAGTTGAAAATTGATGTTAGGAACACTTTGAAGTATAAAGATGATGTGGGCACTAGTAGTAACATACAAGTGTTAGAACAAATGGAAGCTAGTGAGCATTTAGAAAGTGTATCCAAATTACCTTTAGAGAGGGTGCTGAGTATGTCCATTTTTGAAGGTGATAAGGAAGTTGGAGATAATGATATGGAAGTGGTAGCTATGCTTGAAACTCAACCTATCTTTAAAAGAGTTAGAATGCACCGGTGGGAAGAGTTGCGACAGCCTATAACGGTTGATGAAGGCAAAGACAAGCCGAAAATATCTGAATTGAAGCAACTTCCCGAGAATCTCAAATATGTCTTTCTTGACACGGAAGAAAAATGTCCCGCTATTATTAGCGCTAATTTGAAAGACATGCAAGAAGGCAAGTTAATTGAAGTTCTTAAAAAATTCAAGGGAGCAATTGGGTGGAAGATTGAAGACCTTAAAGGTATAAGTCCCACGGTGTGTATGCATAAAATACTTATGGAAGAAGATCACAAACCGGTTGTGCAACCACAAAGGAGATTGAATCCGGTGATGAAGGAAGTAGTGCGAAAAGAAGTTGTTAAGCTATTGGATGCGGGATTAATTTATCCTATATCCGATAGTGCTTGGGTTAGTCCGGTGCATGTGGTTCCCAAAAGGGGGGGAACAACTGTTATAACAAATGAAAAGAATGAGTTGATTCCTACTAGAACTGTTACTGGGTGGAGAGTGTGCATTGATTATAGAAGATTGAATTTGGCTACGAGAAAGGACCATTTTCCGTTGCCATTCATTGACCAAATGTTGGAAAGACTAGCGGGACATGATTACTATTGTTTTCTTGATGGTTATTCCGGGTACAATCAAATTGCTGTTGCACCGGAAGACCAAGAGAAAACGGCGTTTACATGCCCCTATGGCATTTTTGTTTATAGAAGGATGCCATTTGGGCTATGTAATGCCCCCGCTACATTCCAAAGATGCATGACATCCATTTTTGCGGATATGCTAGAAAAACACATGGAAGTGTTCATGGACGATTTCTCCGTGTTCGGATCCTCATTTGATCATTGTTTATCTAACCTTTCACTTGTTTTGCAGCGATGTCAAGAAAGAAACTTAATATTGAACTGGGAAAAATGCCATTTCATGGTGCGAGAAGGCATTGTTCTTGGTCACAAGATCTCACAAAAAGGGATCGAAGTTGATCAAGCCAAAGTGGAAGTGATCTCTAAGTTACCTCCTCCAATCAACGAAAAGGGTATAAGAAGTTTTTTGGGACATGCGGGATTTTACCGCAGGTTCATAAGAGATTTCTCGAAGATAGCCAAACCTTTAACTACTCTGTTGGTTAAAGATAAGGCTTTTGTTTTCAATAAGGAATGCAGCGACGCTTTTGAAACACTTAAAAAGGAATTAGTGTCTGCACCTATTGTTATTGCCCCTGATTGGTCCCTACCCTTTGAGATTATGTGCGATGCTAGTGACATTGCGGTGGGGGCTGTTCTTGGACAGTGAAGAGGAAAATTGCTTCATGTCATTTACTATGCTAGTCATGTTTTGAACCCTGCACAGATAAACTATGCAACTACCGAGAAAGAGTTGCTAGCGGTTGTGTATGCCTTCGATAAATTCAGGCAATATCTGTTGGGTTCAAAAGTGATTGTTTATACTGACCATGCTGCTTTGAAATATCTTTTTGCTAAGCAGGATTCAAAGCCCAGGTTGTTGAGGTGGATTTTACTCCTCCAGGAATTTGATGTGGAGATCCGTGACAAGAAAGGGTGTGAAAACACTGTTGCAGATCATCTTTCTCGGATGTCACTAATTGAGGAGACGGAAGAGCAACGCCCTATAAAGGATGAGTTCGCTGACGAACACATCCTAGTTGTTATTGGGGTGCCTTGGTTTGCAGATTATGCAAACTACCTCGTTGGCGGTATTATACCCGACGATTTTGATTCTAACAAGAAAAAAAAGTTTGTTCATGACTGCAGGTTTTATTTATGGGACGATCCGTTTCTCTACAAAAGAGGGGTGGATGGCCTTGTGAGAAGATGTGTACCTGAAGAAGAACAAAAAGATGTGCTGAAAGCATGTCACGACTCTGAGTATGGTGGATATTTCAGTGGTGATCGAACAGCTGCTAAAGTCCTACAATCAAGACTTTACTGGCCATCTTTATTTAAGGATGCTCAAGAGGTAGTGAAAGAGTGTGACAGATGTCAGAGGACTGGGAATATATCAAAAAGAAACCAGATGCCCCAAAACTCTATGCTCGAGGTTGAGTTATTCGATGTATGGGGGATAGACTTCATGGGGCCGTTTCCACCGTCGTTCGGGAAAAACTATATTTTGGTGGCAGTGGATTATGTGTCCAAATGGGTGGAGGCTGTTGCATTACCCACCAATGATGCTAAGGTCGTGGTGAGATTCTTAAAAGAGAACATCTTCGCAAGGTTCGGTGTCCCGAGAGCATTAATAAGCGACGAAGGGACACATTTCTTGAATCACCTTATGGAGAAGCTGCTGCAAAAGTACAATGTTAAACACCGGATAGCTACTCCATACCACCCCCAAACGAGCGGTCAAGTTGAGGTGTCCAATAGACAACTGAAACAAATCTTGGAAAAGACAGTGAATTCATCCAGGAAGGATTGGTCTAGTAAGTTGGATGACGCTTTATGGGCGTACCGAACGGCTTTTAAAACGCCAATCGGTATGTCACCATATCAACTGGTTTACGGAAAGGCATGTCACCTACCTTTGGAACTTGAACATAAAGCTTTTTGGGCGTCTAAATATCTTAATATGGATTTGTCAAAAGCTGGAAGTTCGAGGATTCTTCAACTTCATGAGTTAGAAGAATTCAGGAATCGGGCGTATGAGAATGCCAAAGTTTACAAAGAGCAAACGAAAAAATGGCATGATAAAAGGATTCAAAGAAAAGAGTTTTGGGAAGGACAAATGGTCCTTCTGTACAATTCAAGGCTGAAGCTATTCCCAGGCAAATTAAGGTCTAAATGGTCGGGACCTTTTGTAGTTCACAAGGTATTTCCTCACAGAGGTGTTGAGATTAAAAATCAGACCAATGGAGATATTTTCAAAGTGAACGGGCAGAGATTAAAGCATTATTTCAAAGGCCAGACCACTGGTGATGTGCATGTCACTCGTCTTACTCAGTAGTACGACGGACCGTCGAGCCATGCGACGTTAAACGCAGTGCTACGTGGGAGGCAACCCACGAGTTTTTCATTCTTACTTTGGTTTGTTTCTATTTTGTAGGTTTTGTATATCACTGGTTATAAGAAGGAAAGAACGAGGTTTGAAGTCGGGCAAGGAAGATCAGAAAATCAAGAAAAAGTGAAAATCAGGGGTGCAACACGGCCCGTGTTGCATAGTGCAGAAGAATGTGTTTTTTGTGAGGCTTTGAAGAGAATCCAGGGAGGCAACACGGGTGCCCGTGTTGTGCAACACGGCCCGTGTTGCAATGTCTGGAAGTTTGTTTTTCCAAGGAAGTTTAAGAAGGAAACCAGGGGTGCAACACGGGTTCCCGTGTTGTGCAACACGGCCCGTGTTGCAAGTACTGAAGGAGAGGCATTATGAAGTGAAATAGTTGGAACAACCAGGGAGGCAACACGGGTGCCCGTGTTGGACAACACGGCCCGTGTTGCGCATGCGGGAAGCTGAAATTTCAAATTTTTTTAAGTTTCCCAACTTTATTCTGTGGGCCCCACGTGTTTATTTTCATAACTTCTAATTAGTGCTCATTAACCAAGCAATTATCATTATCCTTCATCTTCTCCAAACTCCATTCTCTCTCAAAAACCCTAACCCCATTTTTATCCTTCACAAAACCTCCATTTTCTCAAGCACCCACTCACCGAAACCAACTACCCCGTTCACAAAAATTGTTCCCCATCCCTCTCTTGTCACTTCTACGGTGACCGATTTCTCTAATATTTCAATTTTTTTTCGTGTGCTTCATTTGTGCAGGTGAGAACAATGCCTCCTCGAAGGGATACCGGTAAGAATGTTGCTGAATCGTCTCGTCCTCGTAAGAGAGCACACCGAATGCCGAATGCTCATGGCATTTTGTTTGAGGACCCGGAGCATCAAGCCAAGTATGCAAAGTTGGTAAGGCGTAAGTTGATACCGGCCCGGTACATGTGTAATGAAACTCTTGAAAATCTAGGACTTAAATTTGAAGTTCATAGAATGTTTCACAGTATCGGTATGTTAAATTTTATGCAGTATGAAGCGCCAACTTTTGAGCGCATAACCTTGGAATTTTTGAGTTCTTTACAGTTTCAGCTCAAGCATACATGGACCGGATCCGACACAGAGTACTTCGGTACTTTGAAGTTCCGCCTATTTGACAATGATCATGTGATGTCGGTGGCTGATCTGGGGAAGATTTTAGATCTCCCAGTTTATGGGCCTGGTGCACCGCCGAGTACATTCGTGGCAGGATCATTCTGGAAAGATATCACCGGCAATACCGAGTATGCCACGTCGACAGCAAAAGCCTCATGCATCCATAACCCGTGCTTCCGGTATGCTCAAAAAGGGTTATCTTATACCCTTTTCTGCCGAGGCGATAGCACAGGAGTCGCAACACTGCGAGAGTTGTACTTCCTGTATGGAATGGCAAACAATGAGCTGATCAACGTTGCGGCCTTCGCAGCAGACCACCTGAAGCGGGTAGCTAATGCTGCCTCGGGTGAGATTTCTGTTGGAGGGATGATTACGCAGATTGCTGAGCATCTTGGGTATAATGAGAGGTTGCTTGAAGTGCCTGCAGTGGCAGGTAAGACCAAAATTGATCTTGAAACATTGATCAACCAAGGTATGATTAAAACCGCTCATAATTATTATGCTGTGATGACTCGTAACAAGCATTTGATTTCTTTACCTGCGCCTAATATGATTACTATAGACAATAGAGCTAACTGGCTGTATGAGGACCCTATGCAGGGTGGTTCCGATCAGTTTGATGAGTATTTTTCAGATGAGGAGGATGAAGGGAACCAAGCTGAAGAGGTCCCGGTGCAAACTGCTGGTGGATCATCTAACCAAGCAACCGGTCAGTGGAATGTGTCTAAGGACCAGTGGGACGAAATGATCAGAGAGCAGACCCGGCAAGGGGACCTCATCGATGAGCTGCATGCATGGATGCAGCAGATGATGCTTCATGGATTTCCTCCCGAGCAGTGATAGTTGTAAGTCCCCTCCGACATTGGTTCTTCAACAGTGAGGACACTGTTGAGTTCAAGTGTGGGAGGGTTTAGTTTTCATGTTTTCGTTTGTTTTATTTTAATCTTTGTTTATTTTTAATAGTATCGTAGTGTCGGCTTGAAGATTATAGCTATGTGTTATCTGAAAAAAATACCCCTGAGTTAACCTGTTGTGTGTTGCAAGTGAATTATGAGAAAGTATATAGGATGTGAGTGAAAAGAAACCCGATGAGAAAATATGGAAAATTTTGATGTATAGGTACCACATGAACACACTGAGTCTTCGGAATTAGGAACGAGTTCGACATGTAGATTCGTGCCATGGTACTTTGATCTGAGAAGTAAACCCGAAGTAGTTTCTATTGATATATCTGGCTTTATCTATAATAATTGTGTGTACAAAGTTGATCCAAAAGAGAAAAAGGCTTGAAGGCACCGGAAAAAAAATGAATAAAAACATTAGAACGATCGATCCTTCTAAGTTGGGTAACCCTCACAAGGTTATTCAACCTAACGGCGGTTGAACATAAATGTTTCCCTAAGGTACAAAGAAAAATCGGTGCCAACAATTAAAAAAAAGGGGATCAATCTTGTACACATAGTGAAAATCATTAAAAGCCTTAAAAGTGATTGTCCGAATGAAAAGGGTTGAAAATCGAAAAAATAAGACCTAAGCACGAAGCATAGTCGGAGAGGTTACCGAAAAGGAGATTCAGATCTGTGGTTTTCCACGGTGTAGTGTTTGTGTGATATCTATACTGAGAGAAAAGTACCAAAAAGAACTCATTGGGTGAATTGGAATGAAGGATCCACGTATGAGTATCATAATTCATCTTGCTAGTTTTTAAGGTGTAAATATAGGATTTTTGCTTGAGGGCAAGCAAGAATTCAAGTTTGGGGGAGTTTGATCAGTGATATTTAGTGGTAATGTTCAAGCCGGTTTTCAGTGTCTTTTGAGTCTAATTTGGTTTGTTTGTAGTATCTCGTTCATGTTTTGTCATAGTTTTCTCATTATTGCGTGCAAGTTAGTTTTAATCGTTTTACTTTGTTTTTATCAGTGGAATGGGTTATGTGGTCATTTTCTTTGTTGTGTTTCAGGTAAATATGTAATCGGTTGTTCGAGGCGTCCGAAAGATGATCCAAGCATTAAAAAACGACAGAAAATGGGATTTCAGAGGCACAACACGGGTGCCAGTGTTGTAAAACACGGCCCGTGTTGTGAATACCAGAAGAGACTAAGATTTGCAAAGAAAAAGAAGAAGTCAGGGTTGTGACACGGGTGCCCGTGTTGTACAACACGGCCCGTGTCATGGCAGCTGGTGAAGAAGAGGTTTTGTGGTGATCCAGAGGCACAACACGGGTGCCCGTGTTGCACAACACGGCCCGTGTTGTGAAGACCAGAGAGAAATCTTATGTTTTGCTGCTTCAAGGGTATTCCTGACATTTCGCGGTGCTTTTGAAGACTGATTTATATTTGACAATTATTACTGTTAGAAAACACTTTTTGATTGGGGGATTTTGGGATTGAACGAATACGGGAGAAGAAGGATTGATCAAGAGCGGAAGCGATTGACGATCCAACAAATCCGACGTTAATTGTAATGTCTCAATTTTCTTGCTCTGTTTTTATTTCCAGTATGAACATGAGTGGCTAAACCCCCCAATGCCAGGGGGGTGTCCCTGATTTGCTTTATGTAATGACTTTTTGAATTCTTCAATTTGGGATTATTTTTTTTAGTTTCGTTTCTTTATTTTATTGCAACGTCCTTAATGCTTTATCGTTGTTGGAAAATGAGATAATTGATCGTGGTTAGGATTTGGTCTGACCAACCATCCTAACCTTGTTGCATAATTTTATCGCGAAAAATATTACTGAGGAATTGGGATATTTTTGTGAAAACCTTTTTATGTCAGAATTATTGCTTGATATTCTTCTTTGACCATTGAGGAATCACGGTCGATGAAGAATACCAAAGGTTTTTCTTTAAAGGAATTTTGGAAAAACATTATAAACTTAGGAAAGACACTTTCTAAAGCATATCTCTAAAATTAAGAAACATTTGAGTCATTGCACTGCGAATCATACACCGTCCCTGGCATTACTTTCATATTAGTGAAACTATTGGTTTTAGTATACGTTTTATTCTCTTTAGTTTATATAATTTAACTTCAAACCTTTAAACTATGAATTTTGTCCAATTGAGATTAATCACTAAGAGCTTATTTTAGTACGCAGTCCTTGAGATCGATATTTGGGGTTAATCCCTTCTATTACTACATCGGTAAAAATAGTACACTTGCTATTTATCCGATCAGTATCCATCATATCTGGTTTGGTATTGACCCCTTCTACTGCTTAGACCTCTGCTTCAGTCATATTCCTCAGCATCTGCTTCAGCTATCTCCTTCAGCATCTTCTTCAGTCTATCAGAGACTCACCAGCATCGGTCTGTCCGAGATTTACTTCCAGCATCAGTCTGTGATCTTCATCAGCATTTGTCTTCAGCTTCTTCAGTAGCACCCATGGCTACTCCCAGGAAGAGCAACATATCTTATCACTTCTTTGAGCCTTCTTTGACTGGTATCAGGCAGGTCCAGTCACTCATCACACCTGACCACATCCCACTGTTTAGAGAGCACTATGGGGGTATCTTAGACATGGTTATAGACCTTGATTCTTCTCAGAGAAGCATAATCCACACATGCTTGCAGTTCTATGACCCTCCTTTTAGATGCTTCACCTTTCCTGACTTTCAGATGGGACCTCTGTTGGAAGAGTTTTCTTTGTTGATTGGAGTGCCTATCAGAGGAGGGATCCCCTTTAACCCAGAGATGTCCACTCCCAGAAGTGAATAGATAGCAAGGGCATTGTACTTGGAGCCTACCCTTATTGAGCAAAGCATGACAACAAAAGCTGGGATTCCTGGTTTACATTTGGATTTCTTGATTTCCCAGGCCATCCTGAAGGCTGCAGTGGGAGAGTGGATGGCAGTCTGTGCATTCTTAGCCCTCAGCATATATGGGGCTATACTGTTTGCAGATGAGCCTAAATTTATCAGTAAGAATGCCATCCATTTGTTTCTTCTGAAGAACCCAATGCCTACATTACTAGGAGATTTTTACTATTCCATCCATCAGAGGAATGAGAAACAAAGGGGGAAGTTGGTTAGATGTTGTGCTCCCTTGTTTTATTCTTGGCTACTCAGACACCTGCCTAAATTAGATGCTTTCTTGAAACCACATCAGCAGAGGAATTGGGCCAAGAGGTTCATTGCCTTAACTTCAGATGATATCAGATGGTGCACCCAGAGCACCAAAGGCCAGGACATTATCACCAGCTGTGGGCAGTACCCTAATGTGCCTCTAATAGGAGTAAAAGGTTGCATCAATTACAACCCTTTACTGTGCAAGAGACAATTGGGATATGCCTTAGTTCACCCTCCCAGAGGATAGGATTTAGCAGAGACCCTATACTGTGAAGTGCAACCTAATTCAGCTGTTGTCAGGCAAGCAGCTTGGGCTTGGGACAACATCCAGACCAAAGGAGTAGCTAGCCTTGGAAGATGTAACAATGTTGCTTCATATCAGTACTATGACTGGTCCCGTACTAGAGCTCAGATTACCAGAATGCCTTTCACCTTGGAAGACATACTTGGACCATCTACAGTACAGCCTGCAGCAACTGTTAGCCTGGAGGAATTTGAAAATTTGAAGGAAAGGAATGAGCATCTATCTCAGGCCTTGAAAAAGACTCTTTGGGAAAGAAGTGATGGTCTCCTGGACATTGAGAGATTGGAAAAGCTCAATATTGAGCATCTGACCAAGATTGAAAAGGCATAGGACTACATATGGAAAACAAGAGTCGGGGAACAGATATTGAAGAATGCCTGCAAGGAGGCCAAGATTCAGAAAGCTAGGGCTGAGCACTATCTGCAAGAGAGCCAGGCTAGGTGGGTCAGGATCACCGAAGCTCGTGCACAAGAAGACCAGAAGACTCAAGCCAAGATTGAACAGCTGGAGGCCAATGAGAAAAAGCAGCAGGAAGCTTTGTTGGCAGCTCATAATGAGATTTCAGAATTGAAGCTTCGAGCAGGGTTAAAGAGATCCAAAGACCAGGACAGGCATAAGAAGCTGACTACTGCCATTGCTACTAGGAACCTCCTCATCAGGACCATTACAGAGCACCCAGCTGGTCCGGTGACTGAGGCACTCCTGAAAGAGGTCAGAGAAGATGATTATGGATTGGATGTCTGACTCATATTTGCTTGTTGTTCTTTCCTTTTGATGTACTTTTCCTTTTTGTTGTATTTTTGACCCTCCATGGGCATGAATTGTAAAACAGACTATGTATTGTTCATCATTTGTAATATATTTAGTTTGTTTTCATTGGGCTTCTTTTCTCAACAACATCAAGCATCTTCCTCGAGGTCTGGAAAGGTCAAAACCAAGAACCAAACCAGGATACCTTGGAAAATAAATAAGCATACTGCATTGCATACTGACTTTTGTTTTGTTTTGTAGGTCTTGTTTATTATTTTTGTGTCTAACTTTGTTGTGATCTCAGGAAACATTGCTCGTTGCCGAGTGTTCCCTGTCAACCGCACACACCGGTACCTTACCCGTAACAACCTTCCAGGCATTCAAATGGAGCAGGTACAGCAGGACCTGAATGAGGTCAGAAATCAGATGGAAAACGAAAGGGTCGAGATGAGAAACCAGATGTCTCAGTTTATGGCTATCATGACTGGCTTAGCCCAGAGTCAAGAAAGACTAAGAGAGCTGGTAGAAAGACAGACACCTGAGGAGCCCCATCTTGGAACAGGGGGTACCAGCAATAATGAACAGGGGAAGCCTCGTATTGACCCACCAGAGTATGGACCCCATTTGAATCCAGATGTTAACATCCCGAGGAACGTTCAAGGTAATACTGCTGGGGGCAGAATCCTGCAAGAGGATCCCCAAGAAGAACAATTTACTGTTATAGGGGCTGGAGATGAGGTATATGATAGAAGATTAGATGAGATTGCTGAAAAGTTAAGATCTTTGGAATCTCAGAATTCTTTGGGCTTCGACGTAATGGATATGGGGCTGGTAGATGGGATGAGGATTCCCCACAAATTCAAACCCCCATGCTTTGAGAAGTATAATGGTACCTCCTGCCCGCGTACTCATCTGCAATCTTTCCTAGGAAGACTCAAGGCTTATACCATGGATGAGAAGTTATGGATGTTCTACTTTGAGGACAGTCTGACTGGAGCTTCAAGAGAATGGTATTCGCATTTAACAAGTGCCACCATAAGATGTTGGAAGGACTTGGCCGAGGATTTCATCCGGCAATACCAGTACAACCTAGACATGGCCCCCAATAGAACTCTTCTAATGGGCATGTCTCAGTCTTCAAGGGAGAGCTTCCGGGATTATGCTCAGAGGTGGAGACAGCTTGCTGCTGCTGTCCAGCCACCCATGTCAGAAAGGGAAATGGCTGACATGTTCATGAACACCTTGCAGGGAACTTATATTGATAGACTCACTACTTTCTCCTCTACCAGTTTTGCTGATGTAGTTATAGTTGGTGAGAGAATTGAAAGTCTCCTGAAGATGGTCAATATCTCCGACAATGGTGCAAGTTCCTCCAGCAACCCCAGAAAACCTTTTGCAGGACCCCGAAGGGCGGGTGAAACAAATGATATTCATACAAGCAGGGGCAGGCCCCAATATTCTCACAGGTCAGTAGCAGCTGTTACCATCCCAGCTCCAGTTCCACAACAACCATTATATCCTCAACAACAACAACATCACTATCAGCAACCATCTCATTTTCCGCAACAGAGAACCTACAACAACAACAATAGAAACCAACAACAGCGTCCTTTTCAACAGAGGCCATCTCAGGCAAATAAGGTGATTGACCCTATCCTTATGCCTTATGCTGCTTTATTGCCACAACTCCTAAAGCTTAACCTAGTTGAGTTAAGGACGTTGGCACCACCGGATCCTCTTAATCTCCCGAAGAATTATGATGTTAATGCCAGGTGTGTCTTTCACTCCAATGCACCTGGTCACAATACTGAGAAGTGCAGAGCTTTACAGATGAAGGTTCAGGATTTGGTCGATTCCAAAGCTCTCAATTTCGCACCTCCTCCGAATGTTAACAGAAATCTTATGCCTAATCATGGTGGGCCTAGGATTAATGCCATTGAAGAGGACCAACCATCTACACTAATTGATAATTTTGCACAGATTCAAACACCACTGGCTAAGGTCAAAGTTCAACTTTTAAGATGCCAAGTGTTCCCAGGCTGTAGGGCCTGCTGTGAATTGTGTAAGACAGCTAGTAATGGTTGTGAGAAGCTAAGGATTGGCATATATGGCCTCATCAAATATGGAATCTTACAAATTACTTCAACAGCTCCTTCAGCAACTCTTGTATCAACGACAATGGATCCTCCTACAACACCAACAATTATTTCTTCAACAGTTTCTCCTACAATCGCAACGACAATCATTCCTACTGACTCATCAACAACACCAGCAATCACTCCGCCTATTATTTCAACAAGTCAAGGTTCAACGACTTTTTCTTCTACAACATCAACACCCCTTTTATCAGCGGAATCTTCTACAACGCCAACAAACATTAATGAAGATGTCTCAACGGTCACAATCTACTATGACCCAACAAATGTTCACAACAACAACAATTTCCAACCACAAACTGCAACACCTCCTGTCAGATCTCCAATCACGATTTACTATGATCCGCACACCATTACAGTACCTTCCTCTGCAGCAATCAGTCCAGTTACCATTACGGTACCCGGACCTGTTCCTTATGAATGCAGTAATGCCATACCTTGGCACTACGGCTCTGATCTCTACTGCAATGGGGAGAAAATCACTCTGGATTCATCAACCTCTTCACCACAAATTGACAATGTTGGAGGAGGAGGAGGCTTCACCAGAAGCGGACGCCTTTTTGCCTCACAAACACCAAGACCTAATGTTGAAGCCGAAGCTGCTGCTAAAGCAAAAGGAAAGAATGTGGCATCCGAAGAGCCAACTGCCAAAGAAACTCAGAAGACATCTTTTGAGCAAGATGTAGACGAGTTCATGAGAATAATAAAAAGGAGTGATTACAAGGTGATGGATCAGCTTCACCAAACACCCTCCAAAATCTCCATATTATCACTATTAATGTGTTCCGATGCTCACAGGAACGCATTGTTGAAGGTCCTGCACGCAGCATACGTGCCGGAGGAGATTACTGTTAATTAGTTAGAAACTGTGGTTTCAAATGTCAACACCAGTCATGGACTGGGCTTTACAAATGCTGATATAACAACGGAGGGGCGCAACCATAACAAGGCTTTGCACATCACCTTGGAATGCAAGGGTGCTGTTCTTTCTCATGTGCTGGTGGACACTTGGTCTTCACTCAATGTTCTACCAAATAAAGCCTTAGTGAAGTTGGAGTATGATGGCTTGGCATTGCGCCCAAATAATTTGGTAGTGAGAGCATTTGATGGCTCTAAAAGATCGGTGCTTGGAGAGATCGATTTTCCTGTGTTGATTGGCCCGCAGACCTTTAGAACTACCTTCTTTGTGATGGACATACAGTCGGCCTACAGATGTCTGTTGGGTAGACCCTGGATCCACGCCGCTGGCGCTGTTACGTCTACCCTTCACCAGAAGTTAAAATTCAAGTGGGAGGGCCAAACATCACCATATGTGGGGAGGAGGATATTTTTGTTAGCCAGCTGGCTACGTACAAATACATAGAAATGGATGGGGAGATCCATGAGACCATGAGTTAGGGGTTTGAGGCCCTTAATATTAATGAAGCATCTGCTGTGTATGGGACCTCCATCACTTCATATCAACAGGCCCGGAAGGTTGTTGAAGAGGGTACCGCTCAAGGCTGGGGCAAGCTGCTGCCAGTTGAAAAGAAAGAAGACAGATTCGGGTTGG
This sequence comes from Lathyrus aphaca, assembly GCA_963966055.1. NCBI lineage: Eukaryota > Viridiplantae > Streptophyta > Magnoliopsida > Fabales > Fabaceae > Lathyrus > Lathyrus aphaca. The sequence goes on from OZ014523.1 coordinate 89,958,664, forward strand.
GTTACAGACCAACTCGACAAGATCAACCAGAGGCTGCAACGGAGCCCAAATTTGTCAGCGGGGGAATGCTAACCCCAGATGCTGTGAACAGTCTGGAAGACGAGGAAGAAGACGAATGCAACCTGGAAAACTGGATACGTCCAAGGATCCCGGGGAACCAAGTCTCAAACTGGTCTTCCCAGGAAATTATAAGAGTTACTCCTGCAGAGTAATTATTATTTCCTGTCTTTTAGCATGCATCAAGTCCTGCATCTTGCCCAAGATGTCAGGGCTCATTTTGTAATCGGGCCATCTTGTATTTTTTGCAAACGATCAATTAATGAATATCAGGACATCTTTTGCAAAATGAGTCTTTTCTTTTCCAATCACTGTTTTTCATTCTTTATTTTTTGTACAAAAATAAAATGGCAATGTTTTTCAGAAAAAAAATAATAACTTCATTTTCACTTTTTTAAGCAAGATAAAATTGATCACTAAAATGAACAAATCTAAACCCTTGCAGAGAGTACCCTCCAGACTGCACCGACAACAACACCGTTATGACTTCATATGACTTCGACAATCCGATTAATCAAGTCGATGAAGGGATTTAAGAAGATTATGAGCTACCCGAAGAGCTAGCCAGATTATTAAGACAAGAGGAGAAGGTAATCACCCCTCATCAGGAGGAGGTTGAGACAGTTAATCTTGGTACAGAAGAAGACTTGAAAGAAGTTAAAATTGGGGCCCGTCTGCAAAATTCAGTGAAAGAACAACTTATTGACATGCTTCGGGAATATGTGGATGTTTTTGCTTGGTCTTATCAAGATATGCCAGGTCTGGATACCAACATTGTTATGCACAAGCTGCCTCTAAAAGAAGACTGTCCTCCGGTGAAACAGAAGTTGCGCCGTACTCGTCCGGATATGGCAATGAAGATAAAAGAAGAGGTACAAAAACAGTGGGACGCCGGTTTCCTTGTTGTAGCTAGTTACCCGCCGTGGGTCGCTAATATTGTACCTGTGCCTAAGAAGGATGGCAAAGTACGGATGTGTGTGGATTATCGGGATCTGAATAGAGCTAGCCCGAAAGATGACTTCCCATTACCTCACATTGATGTATTGGTCGACAATACGGCTCAGTTCTCGGTGTTCTCCTTCATGGATGGATTTTCAGGATATAATCAGATCAAGATGTCACCTGAAGACATGGAGAAGACAACTTTCATCACACCCTGAGGCACATTCTGTTATAAGGTAATGCCATTCGGACTGAAGAATGCTGGTGCCACCTATCAATGGGCTATGGTAACATTATTCCATGACATGATCCACAAAGAAATTGAATGTTATGTGGATGACATGATTGCCAAGTCCCTCACAGAAGAAGACCACCTGGTAAATCTATTGAAGCTGTTCAAGCGTCTGAGGAAGTACCAATTGAAGCTGAACCCCAACAAATGCACATTCGGGGTACGGTCCGGTAAACTGCTGGGTTTTATTGTAAGTGAGAAGGGAATTGAAGTTGACACTGACAAAGTCAAAGCCATTCAAGAGATGCCTGCACCAAAGATAGAAAAAGAAGTTCGTGGGTTTCTAGGTAGATTGAACTACATTTCAAGGTTCATATCTCATCTTACAGCGACCTGTGAGCCCTTGTTCAAGTTGTTAAGGAAAGAACAAACAGTCAGGTGGAATGAAGACTGCCAAAGGGCTTTTGACAAAATCAAGGAATACTTACAAGAGCCTCCGATCCTTATGACGCCAGTTGAAGGAAGACCTCTAATAATGTACTTGACAATATTAGAAGAATCAATGGGGTGTGTGTTGGGCCAGCATGACGAGTCTGGTCGAAAAGAGTATGCAATATACTACCTAAGAAAAAAGTTTACCGACTGTGAACAACGTTATTCACTGCTCGAGAAAACTTGTTGTGCTTTAGCGTGGGCTGCTCGCCGACTAAGGCAGTATATGTTGACCCACACTACCTTATTGATCTCGAAGATGGATCCAGTCAAGTACATATTCGAAAAGCCAGCCCTTACCGGACGTGTTGCAAGATGGCAAATGATTCTCACAGAGTATGACATTTAGTACACATCTCAAAAGGCCATCAAGGGCAGTGTACTGTCTGACTATCTTGCTGAGCAACCCATTGATGATTACTATCCTATGAGATTTGACTTCCCTGATGAAGACATCATGTTCATAAAAGCAAAAGATCATGAAGAGCTTGTTCACACTGAAGGGCCTGACCCAGAAGAAGAATGGACAATGATGTTTGACGGGGCTGTTAATATGAATGGTCGTGGTGTTGGTGCAGTACTCATTACACCTAAAGGAGTTCACATGCCTTTCTCGGCAAAGCTCACCTTTAACTGCACCAATAACGAAGCTGAATACGAAGCTTGTATTATGGGTCTTGAGGAAGCCAATGACCTCAGGATAAAGACTTTAACTGTATTCGGAGATTCAGCTCTGGTAATCAATCAAACCAACGGCAAATGGTATACTCACCAGGAACATCTGATTCCATACCGGGATTATACGAGGAGATTACTAACTTTCTTCACTACAGTCAAACTTGAGTATATCCCTTGAGACGAGAATCAGTTTGCAGATGCTCTGGCTACCATTTCATCGATGATCAAAGTTCAAGCTGCCAACTTTGTGCCTCGTATTTCGGTATCCAGACTTGACAGACCAGCGTACATATTCTCAGTAGACATTGCTAAAGATGATAAGCCTTGGTTCTATGACATCAAATGCTTCTTGGAGGATCAAACATACCCACCTGGGGCATCATCCAATGATAAGAAGACATTAAGAAGGCTAGCTGGTAGTTTCTTCCTGAATGTCGATGGTTCGTTATACAAGAGGAACTTTGATATGGTACTCCTCAGATGTGTTGATAAGACAAAAGAAGACTTGTTGATGCACGAGGTGCATGAAGGATCTTTTGGTACCCATGATGGAGGGCATGCAATGGCCAAGAAATTGTTAAGATCGGGTTACTACTGGATCACAATGGATGCAGACTGTTGTGCTTATGCCAGAAGGTGCCATAAATTCCAGATTTATGCGGACAAAGTGCATGTGCCTCCGAATCCTTTGAATGTGATGTCTTCACCTTGGCTCTTTGCCATGTGGGACATTGATATGATTGGAAAAATTGAACCAACTGCTTCAAACAGCCACAGATTCATCCTGGTAGCCATTGACTACTTTACCAAATGGGTTGAAGCAGCTTCATATGCAAATGTCACCAGGCAAGTGGTAGCCCGATTCCTGAAGAGAGACATCATCTGTCGGTATGGAGTGCCCGAGCGAATCATTACTGATAATGGTTCCAACTTGAACAATAAAATGATGGCAGAACTGTGCCGGGACTTCAAGATCCAACATCACAATTATTCTCCTTACAGGCCAAAGATGAATGGCGCTGTGGAGGCAGCTAACAAGAATATCAAGAAGATTGTGCAAAAGATGGTGGTCACATACAAAGATTGGCATGAGATGCTACCATTTGTCTTGCATGGGTACCGTACATCAATCAGAACATCCACTAGGGCAACACCGTATCAGCTGGTATATGGTATGGAAGCAGTCCTACCTGTTGAAGTTGAATTACCCTCCCTACGGGTACTGATGGATGTCAAATTGAATGAAGCAGAATGGGTCCGATCCCGGTACGATCAACTGAATCTGATCGAAGAAAAGAGATTAGTTGCGATCTGTCATGGGCAACTGTATCTGAAAAGAATGAAGAAAGCTTTCGATCAGAAAGTCAGGCTCCGAGAATACCAAGTGGGAGATCTTATGCTGAAAAGACTCCTTCCTCCTCATACGGACCACAGGGGCAAGTGGACTCCGAATTATGATGGTCCATTCATTGTAAAGAAAGTTTTCTCAGGTGGAGCATTGATGCTCACTACTATGGATGGTGAAGACTTCCTGTCCCCTGTGAATTCAGATGCAGTTAAAAAATGCTTCGCATAGAAAGACCCGCTGGACATAAAAACAGAATGTAAGTCCAGGCAAAATAGGGCATCCCGGTGAGTCAAAAACAGAATAAAAGACTCGGGCAAAAATAAGGGAAAATAAAGAAAAAATGTACACCCGCTGAGTTGAAAGGCCGCATTGGACAGCTCAGGCAAAAATGGGTATCCCGGTGGATTGAAAACCCGAAAGGGCGATCCACGCAAAATAAGGGAATAAGAGAACAACTGTATTCTGAATTCGTCCGTATCACTTACAACTTGGCAAGTTTCGAAGGGTTAAAGCGTCGATCAGAATCAACCTTCTTCAGAAAGCAAGATGAGAAGAACATCAACGACATACGAGTCATAGCAAAAGGGAAGCTCACTAAAGCGTCGTCAACATTGCCACCACCTTTTTGTTTCTCAATTTGTAACAATCTCCTCATTTCAGGGGATCTGTTTCTTTGACTGTATTTGCCAATTCAAGGCAGCCAGATTAATAAATCAGATTTTCAGTCACACTTCGTCTTGTACATTTTTATTTTATGTTTGCAAAAATGCCTGATATCCTTGATATAATAGTTGCATAAATACAGATGCGCCTTTTCTAATCACATGCTTACAGAAAATATATTTCTTACTCCCGAGAGTGTCTAAATTCCTATGATGGAATCTAGTAAGGGATGCCTCGGGGTACTTGTGCGTTTCTTTGTCATAACAGCATTGCAGGTATTCAAAGCGCAACATAAGACATGAAAGCTTCTCCCCAGCAAGCTGCCAAATCATTATTTCCTCAACACATCTTCCAAACAGCACCAGAGAAGCTCTCTCTCCCCCATCAGAACTATCGGGCATCACTTCTCCAGCACATCTGTCAGAGCAGCGTCAGAAGGGGATCAGTTCCCCAGCTGAGTTGTCAAGTATCGCCCTCAGAAATTACTAGGAAAATCATTCAGTGATCTTTCTCCTCCCCAGCCAAGTGCTAGACAGGGAACCATCTCCCCATAGAGCTCCAACCTCTATCTAGAAAAGCAATGTCTAAAAATCTCACAACAAAGTGACAAAGGCATCCACAGCCCCAACTGGGTCCCTCATTATTAAGATTGGTCTATCAATGGCCTATTTTCCCAAGCAGAATCATCTGTTTCAGATCTACCAATGATCTCATCCCCAGCTGGGATATCTTTTCAAGCAGATCAGCCAGAGATCTCCACAACAGCGGGATCCGAATCCCGGATCGGTATCATTTGCATAATCATAGCATTTACATCATAATTCCCCTCAAAGCGTAGCATTCCGTCTAATACGGAGCATTACGGCAAAAATCAAACATATTGCAAGATCACAAGTCAGGTTTTGAATCAGTCACCTGTAAATACCAACAATACCGTATCAGCAATATACCACATACCTTTCAATTTCCCCAGCAGAAAGCCAAAGCATCCCCTTTGAATTCACAAATACATGTTCATATACACTCTTCTCGACACTCGTCTGTGTCATATCATATCCCCTGCAGATATATATACACTCTCTGGACACCCGTCTGCGTCACCACTCCCCAGCATAGTTGCCTAAACACTTTATAAACCCAAACATTTATTTATAATACACTTTCATTGACACTCGTCCGTGTCATCTTATCCCCACAGAACTTCAGAATATCTTTTACACTTATAAGTTCATAACTTATACATATTCTCTTATGATACTCGTCCGTGTCATACTCTCCCCAGCAAGTTGAACACTCATTTGTATCTCACTCATGCTTATTCCTCACTCATACAGATGCTCGTCCGTATCTTGTATACACCACTTATTTCTCCTCAGATTCGACACTCGTCTGTGTTCTTTGTTAGCCAGTTGGTACTCGTCCGTACCATCGTCTCTGAGCATGCGTCAGTGGTTGTTTCTACCGATACTCGTCCGTATCGTAGTCTTAAAGATGCTCGTCCGCATCTTTAATCTATATACGGTGTCAAACACTTATGCCTTTCTTTCCTTGAATGTAGACACTCGTCCGTGTCTACCATTCCCCAGAAAAGTCCCCAGCAAATCCCTAGTAAAAAGAAAAATTTCTTTTCTATCTGACATTCGTCCTATGTCATGATACTTTCGGCAGCCGTACCCTGCCAGGTGATCGTCCTTCACCTTTGGATGATCGTCCCTCATCCTTTTTTCCCAGCGGAGTCTCCATTATTGAAACCCCCTTTTCTATCCGACATTCGTCCTATGTCGTGATATTTTAGCAGCCTTCCCCTGCTAGGTGATCGTCCTTCACCTTTTGATGATCGTCCTTCATCACTTTATCCGATGGCCATCCCCATCGTCGATTCTGTTATCTGACATTCGTCTTATGTCATGATAAACCCCGAGAGCAGCAGTACCCTGCTAGGTGATCGTCCTTCACCTCTTGATGATCGTCCTTCATCATGCTTATCCGATGGCCGTCCCCACCGTCGAACTTTTCTATCCGACATTCATCCTATGTCGGGATACTTTCGGCAACCATACCTTTCCAGGTGATCGTCCTTCACCTTGGATGACCGTCCCTCATCCTTATCCCCAACAGAGCAGCCGTCCCCTGCTAGGTGATCGTCCTTCACCTTTGATGACCGTCCCTCATCATTTTATTTCTTCAATCTAATTGTCGTCCCCATCATAATCTCTTTATTTCCCCAGCATGTCGGTTTTCCCCGTCATTGCTTTATCCCCAGCAGTCGTCCTCTGCTCGATGGTCGTCCTCCATTGCCCGCATTGTTATAATCATACTTTACTTCCTTTTACAATCTATATCCTTTTTCTTCTTCACCCAGTGAGTGCAAATTTTGGACTGTCTTTGGTATTCAACCACAAGTTATCTTGTTTGCCTGTTAAGCCGTCGCTTACATCCTGCACAGCTAACTCATGCTTGAATAGGGGCAGCTGTAAACACCCCAAATTTGCCCTCACTAAGTTCACACCATGGCTTGTGATCTTTCTCATTTGCATTGGTTCAATCATATCATATCATATTACACCTTTGCTTCACTGCATTGGTTCGAGTTCATCTACATCTAGGGTTTGTGATCTGAGCAATCCAGGATCCATCTGAGCCACCTCAAAGGTTTCAATAATCTCAATAGGGTCCATGTGTGTTCAAACATCATATTATGTCTTCCCAAGATCAAGAAAGTCAGAAAATCACAAGAACTGGCAAGGCATGGAAGCAGAGCCAGGATTTAACTACACAGATGACCTAAGATTAGGGTTTTGGTTTCAGAGGCCATAACTTCAAATTTTTTGGTCATTCTTGTTTCTATTGGTCTCAATATGTTATAAGGATCATGCATACCAAGTTTGATGGAAATATTCATTGTGGAAGTCATCTGATCACTGGGTAACTTCCTGAGCAAGTCAGAGCAAAATCAGGGCATCTGAGGCCCCCCAACATGGAACCAAAATGGATTTTTCATCAAAATGAAGTTATATGGTCTTTATTTGATCATTGAAGTGCTTAGAAGTTCACAAATTTGAAGAAAAGTGGGCAAAACCAAAAGTTGCCAAAAATGGAAATGACTTGTAATGTAAACTTTCCATTTTGGGAAAGTTTTTCAACCTCTTCTTTCTTAACCAAAAATGCTTCAAATGAAAAATTATTGGTCATGAAAGTTGTAGATTGGATCATTCCCTTTTCAAAAAGTACAAGAACAAGATCTAATTCATTTTGGAACTCAAGTTATGGTTTTCCAAAGTTGGCAAAAATCACTTAATTTCATGTTTCATGCCAAGAGGGATTTTTTGCAAAACCTCATACCAAACCATTTTGTGACTTCTAAATAACTTCTATGCATCATTACAACTTGCCAAAATCAGAATTGCACAAATTCACAAAGTTTCATGCCTTGGATCACAAGCTTCCATAAGGCATTTTTCGTAAATTCTTAAGAGAGGGATTTTTGCAAGAAGGACTTCTAATGATTGGTTTGGTTGCTAATTGATCTAAAAGCATCATAACAACATCATATGATTCATTTTGCTGCAAATTGTCCAAGAATTCATAAGATTCCTTGCCTTGGTTCACAAGAAATTCCAAAGAGGGAAATATGCAAGAACATTGGGAACTCTTGATCAAGGCCATCCAGCTCACAAAATCTGATCCAAAGACCTTCCTTGATCCAAGCTGAAGCAAGACAAGCCCTAAGATCTTCTCTGACCCGAGCCATGCCTATGGTACACAAAATCTTGACTTTTGCATCTTTGCCCATACCAATCAAGCTGTGACATTACCAACCCTCTGGCCAATCAGAATATGTTATGTGGACCTCAAGGACTTGAAAAAAACACACACACAAGCCTGAACTCTCCCATAAGCCAGGATTCACAAAAATTGTCAAAACCTTCATCTCTTCGAAACTCCTTCCACAGCCATCAAACTTCAAATTTTTCTTCACCAACAAGTCACACATCATCTATAGAACCAGAATCAACCATCAAAACAGCCTGAAACATCACATATCAAAACCTCAAAATCTGCTACACCAGAGCTGGAACTTCAAAACCAGTCACTCTCAAAGCTTTCTAAGCTTCATTTCATCATCAGGAGGCTCATAGGAGTGGATTTGCACCAAAGAAGGATCCAAAAAGCCCAGAATCAGGAGGTTCAATCTCAGGTATAGCTCAAGAACTTTTTTCCCAGAAGCTTGTTTTTAAGTACTTGAATGATTCTCTGTGCTCCCCTGATCATGGGGATGTGATTATTTTTTAGAATGGTTGAGAAACCATGATGTATGCGTGTTCTGAAATTTTTTCCGTTTTCACGTTTTGGTTCGAATCTTGTTCATGATGCAAAATAAATGATTTTTGATTGGGGGTTTAGGTTCAGGGATGTTAGGGGATCATTTCTGGGCAAGAAATTTGGAGATTAGAGGCTTAGGGAAGAATCTAGGGTTTGTGCTCACCGGAGAAGATGACTGGAACACTGTTTCGGTCACCTGAAAGTAATTTGCCCTAATCCCATTAATTAAGCTGAGTTTGAATAATGGCCCTTAGATCCTACGTTTACCGTGCGTATAGACGTCCCAGATCACATGTTTAAACCCTAATCCACCATTTAATTAATTAATTATGATTAATTAGTCAGGACAAATCCCAACCATTCAAAAACGCGCCAGTCAACCCTGGAGTCTCGGCTTCAAATCTGGACCTTAGGATCTTCATACTTTTTCGTTTTTATTATTTTTCTTTGTATTTCTTTGTACATTTTATTAAAAATAGCAAAAATTGTCTAAAAATTCTGAAATTTTTTATTAAAACTTTTATTAATTTTCAGAACCCAAAAATATTTGTATTTTTATTTTTATTATTAAAAAATTATTTTTAAATCATTTAAATGTTATTTTTAATTAGTTAATGAGAATTAATTAATTAAAAATACATTTAGGTATTTAAAAATCCCAAAAAAATCAGAGAACATTTTCAAACATTTACAAACATTTACAAACTCATCACACAAATTTCTTTTTAGTTTTGATCATACTTTGACATTTTTCAATTGAATTAGGGTTCTTAAATTTGATTATTTTTAACCCTAACTTCAAAAATTCATAACTTTTGAACCAAAGTGATTTTGTGAATGATTATTTTTGCATTGTGTTATGCATGACTTCAAGCATCTAAAAACATTTTTGTTTCATTTTTATATTTCATTTTCAATTTGTTTGGCATTTTACCCTTAGGATCACCCTTAAAACCCTAGAAACTTAGAAAAATCATAAGTCCTTCTAGGTTAAGCTTCTGACCTCCCTCTTTGGATGGTGAACCAGTATAGGATTAGGGTTCTTTTGAGTCCATTTTCAATTTTTTATCTCATGTTTTGCTTCTGTTTTTGAATTGTGCATCTCACATGTTCATATAACCCTAATTTGCATCTTCATTTGCATCCATCTTGTATAAACTTGCATACATGAACTTGCCATGACATTTTGTGCATCCACATGACATATAAGACATCTTAGGACATATTGAAATCATGTTTGATCATTGCATCATCCATTTTCCATGTTTTGCTTTCATTACATTCCATATGCATTCATGAACTTTCATGTTTCCTTAATGCTTCATTTGCATTCCCATCCTTTGTATGATCATCTTCATCTCATGACATACATTTATATCATCTCTTTGCATCATTTGCATCATAAAGATGCTTCTGGTTTTGGTTTCCATCTTTGCATTTCAATTCATTCTCATTTCATTTCACTTCCTTTTGCTAACTTTTCAGGTGGTAAGTATTTGAGAAGTGAATTTGCCTTCACTTCTCATAATTTCTTCTCATCTCTCTTATGCATTTATTGCTGCATTTTGCTTTTGTCTTAGAGTGAGCTTGCTCATTCATGTTCCCTCCTCACCTTCTTTCTTCAAGCAACTTATCTTCTTAAGTGAAGTAAGTTGACTTGCTTCTTTCTGCTTCTCCTTCTTCATCTGCTTCTTCCTTGGTGGCTCATCCTGAAGACTTATTGCAAGCCTCATAAACCCTAGGAATACCCAAGCATGATAACAATTAGGGTTTGATTAGTCCCCCATTAGTTTTACCTTTGTGTCATCTTTGAGTCTTCTCTTCTCATCTCTTAATCAGGGACTAAACCTTAAAGGTTTTAAGGCTTTGTGATTAAGGTTATGCCTGTATCCTTCTATTAGGATGGAGTGTATAACTTTAATCCTAAGTGTTAAACCCTTAATGTGTTTAAATCCCTTAATCAATTCATTTAATAATCACTAAGACATCAAGCTTGTAACTTGGGCCTTGCATTAGGGTTCTAATTCTTCCTTAACTGGTTAAGAAGGACTAACCCTAGTGTTAATGGACAAGTCCCCCTCAAGTTGTCTTACAAACCATAAAATCTACTTCTTAATCCTACCATGTCATGAGGTTAATCCCTAATCATGGATTAAGTTGAGGAGCCTTCCTCAGCTTAAATGTTCTCATATATTATCCTTCTATTAGGATGGTGTAATGGGTCCATTAAATCCCTGATTATGGCTTAAACTCATTACTTAACACTAAACAAAAACTCCAAAAACATCTGAATAAATACAAGTAGGTTAATGATCTTAATCCTACATCATGGTGGTTAAGTGTGAGGTGCTTACTTCACACTTAAGGTATTCTCATTACCCCTAATCAGAGGGAGGATGTGATGAGTTTACTAACCCTAGGTTTAGGCTTAAAACTCATTTTCTTATGACAAACACCAAAAAGCAATAAAAGATTAAAAACATAAAAAACAAACAATAATCGTCTCCTTCGGGATTCTTTTATCATCTCATTCATTCACAAACGAGAACTCGCTTCTTCCGTCTAATGCAAGACAGTTAGCACTCGAGCCAGACGAGTCATACACTTGAGCATAGACAAGCAAGCAATTCATCAGTCAATTTCTTTTCAGTCTCTTTGAGTCGAACTACGGTGTTCTGACTTCCTCATTGCACGAGAGGATACATAGGCATAACTTAACAGTTATCGAACAAAAGTCTCTGTATATTACCCCCTCCTCCAGCTTTATTCTTTAAGCCTCATAGTCTTGAGCTTTGCACTCTTTTCTTGCACTGACACTTCTTCACTTCACTCCACATTTCTTTTGCACTGACACTTGAACTCTTTTCCAGCTTTTGCACACAAAATAGCATTGACACTACCCCATTTAAACACAAATCTTTTAAGCGTGGATCCCGTCGAGTACGACGGACAATCTGGGTGCTAATACCTTCCCAGGTTGTAACCAACCCCCTTTCTCAGTTTCTCTGGTTCGCGATCGTCTTATCCATCTCTTTTCTAGGTTTATGCAACATTACCTTTCCTTCGGGATAAAAATGCCTAGTTGACGACTCTTTTCAGTTCATCTTCATGTCCTCTTTCGCCGACCGTTCGCGTCTGTACCCCTTCTGACCAGGTGTCATTTGGTGGGAGCGACAAAAACATGTGACAAAATTTGTTGTCTTGTCACTCATTTTCTTTTTGTCATATCACATATAAAAAATAATTTGAAAGATACTCTTCCCTAAACTCTGTATTTTCACTTTCCCATTCAATATTTTCTCTCTCATTCTTCCACAATATTATCTATCCTTATACTCTCTTCTTCTTCCTCATTTTTCTTCTTTTTCTCTCTTCCACTATATTTGTCCACCTACCCTTCTTTCTTCTATTTCTTTTCTTGAACAAAACAATCGGGTTTTGAAAAAATTTACATAAGTTTTTCAACAAAGTTTTTTAAGGTTTGTGTTATTTTGTTTGGCAAAATACATTTTTTGGTCCCGTAATTATACCCTTGGGTTCAGATTGTTCCCTTAATTTATTTTCGTGTCAATTTGGTCCCTTAACTTTTAAAATGTGTCATTTTAGTCATTTTTGTCCAATTATCGATCAATTTAGCGACCAATTTTTGAATTTTTCTGTCGCTAATAAGACAAAAAGGACTAAAAGATACGTTTTAAAAGTTAAGAGACCAATTTGACACGAAAAAAAGTTAAGGGATCAATCTAAACTCAAGGATATAATTACGAGACCAAAAAGAGTATTTTGCCATTTTGTTTTCACCTAAGTTTGTTGGTGTTGTAGGAATAAGGAAAGAAACATATATGGTGTGTTAAGAAAATATCTAAATTTAAAGCAAAAGAAATTTTTTATGACTTTGATTGATGAAGGTTGGCTCTTTGCTATGCAAGAAAATCTCAATTAGTTTAAAAGAAATGACATATGGTATCCTGTCCCACATCCTATAAATAAAACTGGCACATGCACCATATGGGCCTTAAGGAACAATCTTTAAGCTTTATGAATACGACATAATTATAAAAAATAATGCAATGCTAGAGGCAAATGTATGCCACCAGGTCGAAGGGGTTGATTATTATGAGTCATGTGCTTCTATAGCCCATTTGGAAGCAATTTTGCTCCTTTGGTATTCACATGCTGCTTGTATTTAAAATTGTATTAAATGGACATTGCGTCCACCTTCCATTTTTGGTTATTAAGTCTCATCTAAGTTAGGTTTTGCACATATTTTTAAAATTGAATGTAATGCATTAAATAGTGTTTTCATTAAATTATGTTTGGAATGCATTGAATCGATCTCTGAGATAAAAGCCATTGCAAATTGGTTCAAGTTAAATTAATCAAAATTGTTTGGGTCATGAAATGCATCAATGAATGGTCCATATCATAAAAGCTTTAAATTCAATCTTATACTTCAAGTTTCATAAATATTTAATTTTTTGAAGTGTGATTCGATTAAAAGTTATGCATAATTTGAATAAAAAATTGAATGTCAAAAAAATATATTTTGTCACTGTTGGTGTGATTTGAATCACAAGCTTCTCTGATACGAATTAGAAGCAAGTTCGATTTGAATCAAGCTTGATTCGAATCAAGTTAATGGTTCTCTCAAATAAAAAAAAAATCATTTTAAATCGAAATTTTAGTTTTATTAGTCTGATTCGAATCAAAGATCTTTTTACTCAAATCACTAACTGAAATCATGATTCGAATCAAAATATCAAAATTTTAAAGTTGAAAAAAAGTGTTAGAGTTATAAATTTATAATGTATTTCTAAATATGTTTTTGTTTGTCAAACTTTCGATGATTCATGTTAATGGATTGTGTGTTTGAAGGAAGATGTTAAATAAAATGTATAAGGTCTTTTGTTATAAAAGGGTTAATAATTATTTAGTCAATCTATATTTTATTATATAATCTTTCTATAACTGTTATTTTTCATAAATTATAATATTCACGTTATTGAAATTGTAGTTGTTTTCCTCTTTTTTACTTTGTCATATCTATTGTTAACATAATTTAATTTATTATTAAAAAAAATGAAATTAATTTATATAATTAAATTATTATAATTTTGATTCAGAAATAAATGAGATTATCTTCTCAAATAAATTGATTATATTTTTAAACAATGTTGCAGAGTGTACTACAAAAGAAAAAGTACTTGTATAATTTTTTTTCCTCTCCATTTATTCTACTAATGTATGATCTAATAAATTTCATTTTCCTTCAATTCAAATCCTCACTAATATTCTAATAAATTATTAACCTTACATCCCCAAAGGTAAAAAAAAATACAGATGATTACTCATCTCAAATATAAACAACTTTAAAAAAGAAAATTATGGTCTTAAATTCATATATTTATTATATTCAATCTTATTATTTTAAATATATCTTTATTTTTTTTATTTCTAGGTTTTGAACGATTTCTAATATAAAAAGTAAAGATAAAATTAAAAAAAGAATAAAACTTAAATACTTTTTTTAAAGAATAATATTTTTTTAAAATTTAATTATATATGAGACCGGAGTAAGTTTATTATACAACGCACAAACAAAAGACAACATCTACAGCATCAAACCCCAAAGAATTTGATTATGTCACTCCTTTTATCTGACCATAACAAAAACAAAACACCATCTGTCAATTGTCTCTCCACTCCACACTAAACTACAAAAAAAACTACACAATTACTGTCTAGTCTAGACCATACAATAATCTGATTCAATCTTCACTTTCTTTCGTACGGATCATCAAAATCAATAAAGTGAAGAACCAATCTACACTACACACTCAACTCGTTTAGTGATTTTTTTTTTGGCCTAAACTTTGTTACTCATATGCAACTATTTAAATCACATTCGATTTCACGAAAATATTATTACAAATCACAATAAAACCGCAATTGTGATGTTATTAATAATCACAATAAAAACTGTATTATAACGCCGCGACCGCATCATAATACCGTAACATCCGCATTGAACTGCAACAGATTATAAGAAATTATGCAGTCCGATTAGATCGTAATAAATTATGCAATACTTGAACCGTTTTGTCACAGTTATTTTCACAACATCGAACCGTTTTTTAAATCCTTCCTCATATGTTGAAAATTTCTCATTCTTTTCATTTCTTGACATTTGAACTTGATAGGAGGCAGAGTATAAGTGTCCCCTTAACGCACCCCAAGACATGTCTTTTGTTTAATCCAAACAAGGAAATAAAACGACAAATTCATCAACAAAAACGACTTATCATAACCAAAAGTAAAGTACATTACATTCTATTCTATTTTTCAACTTCAACTTTCTTCTTCTAATCTTCTTCTCACATTCAAATAAAAATCCCGCTACCCTTTTCTTTATCACACTCAAATTCAAATCTTTTGATTCTTGCATTGCTTTTTATCATTCAAGAGTTTCATAATCAGAAAAGAAAAAAGAAAAAGAACACAATTGATCAGTTTCTTTCTTCCTTTCTTTTTTCTCTACTAAATTATTATAAACATGAGACTCTTCACATCTTCGTCATCACCTTCATCTTCATCGACTTTTAGTTTCGACCCGACATTTTGCAGCTCGAAAACTATAGCTGCAGGGTGTTTCACAACCATTTTTCATAGGATTAGAGAGTTTCATTCAAAGTTCACCAGTGAAAAAGTTCAAAAATTCAAAACCAACACTATAACTAATAGTACTATAATTTCTTCTTCTTCTTCGTCTTCGTCTTCGTCTTCTTCTGGTATAGTTGCGAGGTTAATGGGTTTGGATTCAATGGAAGAATCTGAATCAACACAAAGCTCAAAAGTTCACTATGTGGCACAAGGTTTTCAATTGCTTGAAAATGAGAACTTTTTGGTGTTTAGCTTTGAAAGTGGAGGTGAGAGTAGAAAATTCAAGTCAAAAGGGAGAAGAAGAGAAAAGGGTTGTGTTGATTTGAAGAAGAGAAGAGAAGAGAGGAATGAGGTGAAGAAAAACAAGAGAGAAATGGTGAATGATGGTGAAGTTCAGTTTGAGAAGAGATTGTTTAAGGAAGTTAGTAATGATGAGAAAGTTAAGAAGAGAAAGAAAGGAAAAACATGTTTTGTGGAAAATAAGGTTGAAAGTGAATGTGGTTCAGAAGATTCTAGTCCTGTTTCTGTCTTTGATTTTGAACGTGATGTTTCTGGAACAGGTTTGTTTCTTCAATTGTAGTATTACTTTTTTCTTAACTTTATGAAATTGGTTTATTTACTTACTAATTTTTCGGGTCGATCTCAAGTCTGTGTCACTGCAGTTATGCAATATATTACAATTGTCTTTTAAAGAAGCCGTCTCTCGTTTAGTTTAGTTTCGACTAGATTGAACGCTAACCAATTATACATAAAATTGTTGCAGAGGAAGATCTTTGTGATGTTGCTATGAGTTGGAGAAGAAAATTATCACCAGTGCTTGAAAATGATAAGCTCTATATTCAACATTGTGATAGTAACTTGATGAATGAGGAAGAGATGGAAGTTGAGGAAATTGAGAACAACATGCATGAAGGATCAAAGAAAAAAGAGAGACAAAACAATGAGTGTGTGGATATTTGGAGTAAAATTTGCAGGCTAGTTGAAGATGAAATACCGGATGTAAAGAGAAACCAAAGTGATTTTGAAAGTTTAAGTGCTGATTTAGAATCACTGATTTTAGATGAGATTATAGATCAATTTGTTTCTTCTTGTTTGTAATTTTTTCGGCAAAAACTGGATATCTCATATGCGTAACTGCATAGACTAATTTCTCGAATGTTTAGAATATGTAAAACAAGCTAATTTATGAAATGTAAATATTTTAATTCTTCCTCTTATTTTTCAAATTTACTAATCCTTATTTTCTTTTATCCATTTCTCTATAATCACTTTTACCTTTTTCTACATGGTGTGCTAGTAAAGAAGATTTTTCAAATCATGTTTCATTTTGTTGGTTGAAAGTATCGAAGCGGAAATAACAAAGTTCATGTTAATATGCTTTGAGTTTCACACAACACAAGAAAGACAACTTCAACTTCAACTTCAATATCATGAAGCACCTACAAACAAGGATAAAGTAAGACGGCAAAGGGGACAAATGTTCTGTTCACTAAAATATTGAAGATACTTTTGGTTTTCTGCATAAGGAATCAAATGTACCAAAAACTAAAGCTACATTTGAGAAACAAATAAGGCTAGCAGTAGTGACACAGAATCCAAATCCATATTCAAAGTTTAAATGGTTGAAGTCATTCGGGTGAAAATTCCATTGGTGGACATTTCAAATTTCAGACTGAGATTGAAGATTCTCTAGCCGAAATTTGGGACTCTTTTTTTTTTTTTTTTTTAAGTTCAAACGTACTTGTTGATAGTGTTTGATGGGAATAGTGACTTAAAGATTAAGTTATCTAAGAATTTTAGGTGTGACGGCTCGTTCGAAATGCAATTTTTTTTCTTCTAGAATTTTGAAAGAGATAACCTTACGATGAAACATGAATCTTTTTAGATTCCTTGTAACAAGTTGTTGGAACCTATTTAAGAATTTGATCCAATAGTTATCGGCCAATAAACCTCGCAAAATGTCTGCAACAAGTCTCTTTAATGTGAGACAATGTTACTATGAGTTCATGCATGGATACCTAGCACACTTCAACGAATCAAAGTGATGAATCTTAATCAACATATATTCGTAGAGCGTTTTAGAATGACCTAAAGACAAGAGCAGAATGTTGCGTCAAATGTGAGTAGAGTGATATGGAAAAGTGAGTCACTGATGACAAAGAATGAAGCACCGACAAGACTTACCCCTCTAATCAGCGCAAAAACAACTAATCACAACTGATTAGAGACAAAGGAACATTTAAACCACTTCTCGGAAGGCGAGAACAAATTTTGAGGATAAATCTATTACATGAAAATCATTCTCGAACCTCTAGTATCAAGATGAAATGTAATGTAAAACGTGTCCAAAAAGTGGTGCAAGTATCTCAAAGTGAAAGGCCACCACAACAGTGATTGTTTTAGAATGAAAAACAAGATGGAGTGACACATCAAAGAAAATCATTTGAGAAGATACATCTAGGGTCCGCTAGTAGGATGCGGATCAAGAGATTGATCTAATGGCCATAATAGATCCAAAAGCCCTTTTCCTATAAGGGATAAAGAACCCCTGGATAAAGGTAGAAATGAAGGTAGACTTATTCACCACATCCTAAACACCGTATAAGGAGAATTATCTAGAGGCGGTGAATCGATTTTCCCACAAAAGGTATGATCGCTAGGTGATGCAAATTGATGACTTCCACTCCAAACACCATTTGTCTATCACTCCCGATAATACCTTCACTAATAATTCCTCATTGGGATCCTCCCCCGTGAAGAAGACCATATGGTGATCAATGTACAAATATTTAACTAGAACATAAAATGAGTCTCGGTAGATCCTAATAGCTTTGTGGTGTCCTTTCTTATGACGCATTTGGGTGATTAAAATTTGATCACGAGCATTTACAACCCCTTAAATACTCTTTAGTAGGGTTCTTAGGTGATCAAATTCAAGATCCATGATACATCTTCATCAAAACAAATTTTGGAGTGGGGAAGAATTCAAAAACCAACAAAGTCAAATATCTCATTGTTAGTACTACCTTATATATAATCATAGGGTGTCTGACACTTAACACTCTAGAAGAATCCATATCCACATTTTACATCACCTTGAAGTATCCTCTAGACAATGAACAAGTATAGGTTATGGAAAGAGATATCCCAAAAAGGTTACCAGGAGGATAGTCTTAGGATAAGAATGGTGGATGTAACTAGAAACTCGCCACTGAGATCAAACACCCAAAATGTCAAATTCGTATAAAACATGCTAGTTCCCGCCAAAGACCTTAAAGAATTTTAGGTCAGGTCATTAGCTTTCAAACCATTAAAGAAGTTAAGTTCTCCTACTTTTGAATAATTTGGATCTCTTTACCAAGAGCCCCTCTAACATGTCGAGAATAAATGGAGAAGATATTTTCCACTAACTCGCCTTAAACACTAACGTCAAGCCTATCATATAAAATAAGAAAAAGATGGGACATGATATGAGAATAAAATATGTTGAAGAAGTAAAGAAGTTGATAAATATGGACTTTATAAACGAGATTAAATATCCCACATGTCTGGAGAACTTTGTGATAGTAAGTAAATACTAAAAAAAATGGAGAATGTGTGTGGAATTAACTAACCACAACATGGTGTGTCCCGAGGAACCATACCTTTTTTCCAACATTGATAGACAGATAGATGGTGATTAAAGTTATAAAATATTGAGTGCCATTGATAGTTACTTGAAATACAACCAAAATAGGAAGAACCCCTTGGTTGCACCCAATACCAATTTCATAACTAACATCAACAACAATTACTTTGAGATTATGTCATTCGGTCTAAAAAATATTAGAGCTACTGTTGGCTTTTATTTTTCGACGAACAACCGCTGGTTTCTAATTCAATGTCTAAATTAGTTAACTTGCAGGATCAACCATACAAATCCTAGGACATAAGTGCGTAATTCATCTGTATCTGGTCGAATGTATTGATTATGTCATCCTAAATGATTTCACTTTCATTCAATTATCTTAAATACGCTTGTATGATTCATAAGAATAAAGAATAAAAGTAGAATAAACTTGACATAATTTAAAGAAATAACTTCTAGGAATGTGTTAAAGTAATGGAAGACAAGTAACGTAATGCGTCGAAATGAAAGACTTATAATTAACTAAAAACTATGAAATGGTAAAGGAATTTAAATGAACTTGGAATTTTATTGAAAACTTAAAGAAAGTAAAGATGGTGTTTTTCACACGTACATTTTCCAGATTCACACTCTTTTCTCTCACACGGGTACTTTGAGTTCAATAGGAATTTATACAAAATATATCACACACACGAACTAACAACAAATATTCTATATATTTAGGAAACTAAACTAACTGCCACTAACGGACGAATTTTAATAACTTGATACTTGGCCTTTTGGCATGCCTTCATTCCTCTAGATGCTTCCACGCGTCCTTTTTGCCAAACGTTGCAACTTCACACTTTGAATTTCTTATTTCAATTTGAATTGATGTTGTCATACCTCAAAAAAATACGATCCTCGCGATGGGACGCGGAAAGAAAACAACAGAGTTGCCACCTAATTCTATTTATTCTATGAGAAAAAAGGGAGATATAGATACAACCTAATAAAGGATAAGAAATGGTTTACGAAACCAAATTCTAAGTTCGGGAGTCGGTTATGCAAGGGGAAGGTATTAGCACCCCTCACGTCCGTTGTACTCAACGGGAACCTCTTAGCTAACTATGTGATTAAATGTTGATATAAGTCTTGTCTTCTAAATATTATTAATATGCATGTTTTAAAGAAATTATTAATTATTATTAATATGAAAATGACGGAGAAATGATTAATTTTTTTATTAGGATGCTCGCAAAGGATTAAAATCCCTATGCCTACGTATTCCCTTGTGCAATGGGAAAGTCAGAGCTTCGTAGTTCGTGCTACTACGGTTTGTGATTTTTATATTGAACGATTGTTTAAAACGCAATCTACTGCTAAGCATTGGCTTATACTCGCGGTGGAGGCTGAAGCGCTAGCTTGTTTGCGAGATAGAATGATTTAAACAATGTTTGTTTTAGAGAAAAGTGTTTGACCTTTATTAAGGTGTTTTAAACGAAAGGGCGAATGAACCACGTCGCGTGGGGCTAGCGCAAGAGTGATTGCATTCCAGAACGTGCGGAATGCTAGACTCCGAAGCTCTGTTCTTTCGTTGATTAATTTTGAAAATGATTTGAATTAGTTGGTAAGTTTTAAGTTGCTTTTAAGTACGAAAGAGCGAATGAAGCACGTCACGTGGGGCTAGCCCAGGAGCGATTGCATTCTAGAACGTGCGGAATGCTAGACTCCGGAGCTCTATTCTTTCACGAATTAATTTGTACGATTAAGATATTTTGATATACGAAAGATGAATGAACCACGTCGCGTGGGGCTATCCCAGGAGCGATCCATTTCAGAACGTGCGGAGTGCTAGACTCCGGAGCTCTATTTTTCGTATTTAAAAATAAGTTGGATATTTTGTTTTTTAGACGTTTTTTAGGGTAAACGTATTTTAATAACGAATGAGTAAACGAAACACTACGCGTGGGGCTAGCCCAGGTGTGGTTCGTTCCAGAAAGTGCGGAATGCTGGACTCCGGAGCTCTGTTCCTTGTTAAATTAATTAAGATACATAAAAGTCGTGCAGGCGGCAATCACATCGGCTTACGTGTGTGCGACGTGTAGGCGAGAATGATTTACTTGGTGTTTGACCAAGAATTATACTATATTATTCTTTTAATAATTATTTAGAACATTATGCTCATGTCCTGCTTAACAATTTATGATCGAAAATCGGGAACGATATTCGTGTTATACAAGTCAACATTATCACCGTGCGACCAAATGATGAGCAAGAAAAGGAAATAAACAAACACCTTATAAATATAATAAATAAATAAAACCAAACTAATTTAAATAATTATTACCAAAGTTAATTAATAAACTAATTAAATCGAAATAGTTAACATAAATAATTAATACAAAGTACCTTTTTTTAAAATTTGTCTTTAAAAGAAAAAAATTAGAGAAAGAAAAAAAACTTAAAAGGATTAAAACATACAACATAAAAATAAATAAAAGGATTTAGTGAAAATGAAAACAACAAAAAAGGTGCTCGAAAGCCCAGCATGAAGGCCCAAAGGGGCTGATCCGCGGGCAGTGGAGAACGGGTCGGGTCTAACCCACGAGCCGATTTGCCCTAGTGTGAGAGAAAAGAAAACCAAATCCCTTGAGGTCTTAAAACGCAACGCTTGTAATCTTACTAGAAAACTCTCTCTTTCACGATTTTTATTACCCTACCCCGATTCCAACTGAACCATTGATTACCTCATCCCCGTAAAAAATCCCTACCCCGATTCCAATTGAACCATTGATTACCATAGTCAAATGTTGCTTTCAGTTTTGTTTTCCAAAGCTCGCGGTGGGGCTCCGGCGCCGTTTCCGTCTCAGTCACGAACTCTTCTAAGCATTTTGCGCGACTTTGGGCGAGAGTTGGCGAAGATTGGTTTGTTTGTTCATTTCGCCTCAAGATCTCGCGCGGTTCTGTTGGTATTTCACTCACGGCGTCTCTCACGTTTCTCTTGGTCGTGCTCTGCCTCTCTCTAACGGTTCATCGTGGTTTGCAGCGGTTGTCCTGTGGGTGTTCAGAAGTGAACGGTTTTGGCAGGTTTGGTTTTAGTTCTGAATCGGTTTGTTTGACTCGTGGCGGTTTGAATGGTGTTACGGTGGTGAGCGGTTTGCTCTCTTCGTCTCGTTCTCACATTCAGAGGTGGGAATTTCATATTCGCGTCTGTGTTATGGATGTTTGCGGTTAATGGGTTTGGGATGATGAAGGTGATTGCGGTTTCGGAGGATGACGGTTGAGCGGCGGATTGGTGGTATTCGAAGGGTGTTTGGTTGCGGTTAACGACTTCAGATCGGTGCTATGGTTTTGGTGATTTTGTCGGACGTGGTTTCGATTAAGAGTGGGTCAGTGATGGTATTGATTTTTACAGGGGTTAGGTTTTGTTCTTGGTGTCTAGAAAAACAGAAGGATCCTCTTCCTCTTTTTTTCGTCCAAAATGAGGGATGGCTTAGAAGTCTGATAAAGAGAGGAGATGAGTGAAGTGGTGGTTGAGGGTGGTTTGAAGGGTTATTTTTATGTGTATTTCTGATATTTTCTCTGTTTGAATTGGTTTCATTGTGGGTTTTCTTTCGGTTTTGAAAGTTGATGGAGGAGGTGAGTAATGAAGGGTGACGACATAAAATAGGTGAATGTTTCTCAGCTTTTTTTTGTGACCCCCTGTAGGCACATAATTTCGACACCATGAGTTGAGATGTAAAATCATGTTTTTACTAAGGAGATGGTCACCAGATAAAGGAGAAAGAAAATAAAAGATATTCAGAAGAAGTTTTGGTTTTTTCGACAAGACCAGATGCTTAGATATTTCGACAAGAATGTGAGGAATTTGTCAGTAAACAAAGTCTGAAGAATTTTCATTACAGTTCAGCATTTGACAGGATTTGAAGAATTGATATGTTTTTCGACATTTCGACAAAAGATAGGTTGGAAAAGATTTCGACAAAGGCAGTATCATATAAAGTTTGAAGAGTTTTGTTCTCTTCGACAATTCGACAAAACAAAGAGAGGCAGCATTTCGTCGCAAAGAGGAAGAATTCAAATTTAAAAGTTACAACATTTGGCAGTTGGACGCGTGGAAGCTTCAGGAAAAGAAGAATACATGCAGATTGACAAGTGTCATTTAGTTAGGATTTTTCCGTTTTAGGCAGTTATTTTATTTGTATATATATAGGGTAGTTGTTGTAGAATCATGTGTGTGAAAAACTTATACAATAATCCTGTAAAATACTCTAAGTACCCAGTGTGAGAGAAATGAGTTTGATATGTGGAGAAATGTATGTGTTGAACACCAATTTCATTCAAGTTATTTAAATTACAAGTCTTTTTCATCAAATTATTTTACTTTCAGTTTCTTTATTTTTCTGCAAAATTTATAGTCTTTTCGCCATTTTTCTTTACTTTTTGTTCAACCTTTAGTTACTTTACTTTTACATTCAAACATTCAAGATTTTAATATCATTAATGAAACGAACTACAAACAATTATCAACACTAAGAGTAATTTGACAACAAAATTGCACATGTGTCCTAGGACTTGTTTGGTTGGTCCTGCAAGTAACCCAGTCCTGTAAAAGATTTGCTAACTAGAGGTTGTTCGTCAGAAATCACAGCGAACAAATTGGCACACCTGGTGGGACTAGTGCAATTATAAATACAAATCCTCTTAGTTAAAAAGTTTCTTACTGCGTTGTATGATTCTTAGAAGCGGTAAACTAGTCGTAACCGACGTAGAAAGACCAAAAAGAACAAGAGGAAGAAAGATGGCAAATCCGCCAAATACTTCAAACAATCCTAACGAAACCATTCCAGTGTCCAATCCTATCCCTTCGTCAGAAGGAGGTGCAGGTTCTGGCCCTGTTTTAGAACAAATTGTGCCTTCATCAGCAGATTCGATACTAGCGGTTTCAGGATCCCAAAATGCGCCTGTTTCTTCCACCATGGGGAACTCAATGCCCATGGGAACGCCTCCTCCTGGAGGAAATACCTTTAGGCCATTCTTTAATTATTCCATGCCCATGTCTGGTAGAGAACAACCATACGGAATGCCAACTTCAATGATGGCAAATTTACATAATTCATCACCATTGTTTTCTGATGCTATGGTCCAAATATCTTCACCATTACAAGGGTCAGGATATGGTGGAAATGGGAGTAGATTAAATCAGATTCCACCAGGATTCCAAATGCCAACTATTACGAACCATTTTGCGCAAGTGATTCGTCAACAGATGGATGAAAGTAACCATGATATGGTACAGGCATTGACACAACAAATGGGAGAAGTGTTCAACCCTTTAATACAAAACACTACCCAAACAAACCAGATATTGGCAGAACAAATGGCGCGTATTGCTAGTTTCTTTGGAGTTCCTCAAACACAACAAAGAATACAAATAAATCAGAATCTTGTTAATAGGCCTGTCGAAGAAGAACCTACCATAAACCAAAGGCAATTAGGAAATCTTCAGGAAAATCCTAGAGACCAAGAGGCAGTAGTCGAACAGCCTCGTGTAGAAAATCCCGTTTGACAGGAACCTAGGAGAATAATAGTTCAAAGAGACCAGAACGCTGACGAAATATTGCAGCAAAGAATGCGTTGTAACAATTTTCCTTTCGAGAATAACATTGCAACCATGGTCGAAAGAATAATGGCACAAAATGGGGTGAACGTAGGATTACAAAGGCCTAGTTATACTTCCCCTTTGTCTGAATACGTTTGCAACAAGAATTACCACCAAGGTAGAAAGTCCCTAAATTCACCAAATTTTCAGGGGACACTAGTGAATCCACCATAGAGCACATAGCACGTTATTTGATCGAAGCAGGAGAAATAGCTAATAATGAGAACTTAAGAATGAAATATTTTCCAAGTTCTTTGACAAAAAATGCTTTTACTTGGTTTACTTCCTTGCCCGCGAATTCAATATTTACATGGACAGAATTAGAAAGATTGTTCCATGAACAATTCTATATGGGGCAAACTAAGATAAGTCTGAAGGAATTAGCAAGTGTCAAAAGAAAATTCTCTGAACCTATAGATGACTATCTAAATAGGTTTAGATTATTGAAGGCTAGATGTTTTACACAAGTGCCAGAACAAGAATTAGTCGAAATGGCTGCAGGGGGTCTGGATTATTCCATAAGGAAAAAATTAGACACCCAGTATTTAAGAGACATGGGACAACTAGCAGATAGAGTAAGACAAATATAAAGGCTGAAAACAGAGAAATTTAGATCAAATAAAAAAAAGTGGCCTATGTAGGGATTTGTCAAGACGAAGATTATGACGAAAACGAATCCGTCATTTTCGACGAACAAGAAATTGATCTGGCAGAATTAAAACAAGGCCCACCGTATTCGTGTAAAGTTTTAGCTCCGTAGAATGGAAAAAATTCAGTCGAAATTGAAAGGAATGATAGGTTCCCTAAAAGAACTTACACATTCGACATCACCAAGTGTGATGAAATTTTCGATTTATTGGTTAAAGATGGTCAATTGATAAAACCAGCAGGCACTAAAGAGCCTCCTGTAGACCAACAGAAAAAGAGAGGTTTTTGCAAATACCATAATTTCTTGGGTCATAAAACTTCTCAATGTTACCTTTTCAGGGATCTTGTCCAGAATGCAATTCAGAACGGAAGGCTGAAATTTGGAGACAAAGCTAAGCAACAGATGAGGATCGACTCTAATCCCATGCAGGTTGTGGAGGCCAACTATGCTGAACCAGAGATGGTGAATATGGTCGAAATGGAGGTAATGTTTGAAGGAATTTTTGAAATGATAGAAGCTACTAAGGGCTTCGACACCAACTTCACCATGATAGAGGCTGTTGAGGGCTTCGACACCCACGTAAACATGGTAGAAGGTGCTGATGATCTCACTGATTAGGCTGAGGAGGTAATATCTGAAGGCTCTGTGGCAAAATCAGCCACAACCAAGGTTGTTGAGGATCTTGACATTAAAGAAATAAATGATTACACCAACACAGAAGAGACTACTGATAGTTTCGACAGCCAGGAAGAAGTCAAAGCTACTGAAGGCTTCGACAGAGAGAACATAATTAAAGCCACTGAAGGTTTCGACGGAGGGAACACAGTCAAAGCTAGTGAAGGCTTCGACAAGAAGAATAACAACAAAGGTACTGAGCATGGAGTGGTCTGGGACACTCTAGGAGAGCCCAGTGGAAAGTTTGATTTCATGGTGAAGTATTCTGCACCACCAAACCCTAAAACTGACATCAATGAAATCAAACCCACGGGATGGGGAGATTTCTTCAGAGATGTTGACAAGAAAACAGATAACAAGGTCCTCATTACCAAAAAAGAGGCCACTGAAGGCCTTAGTCATGACAAAATTGAGGGAATAGGAATTGCTGACAATATCAACACTGTCGAACCAGAGAATAAAAGCATTACCAGAATTAAAGAAGATCCTGCTGAAAGTTGCGTGCAGCCCACCCCTCATGGAATTCTGCGCAGAACAATGGAAGATCCAAAAGAAAAGTCAGTTGCGCAATGTTGTAAGTACATCCACAAAGGCTTACGCCCAAAAAGCAGTTTGGATCAGTTAAAAGGAAATATCCCTGAGGAGATGATGTTAGTCGAAAAGATGAACAAACTAAAGATTACAAGTGATCAGAATGCAGACGTTCATATGGTGGAGGTCACTCAGGAAACACAACCAGATACCAATAAAAAGAATCATCAAGAGAAACATCAGAAGTTTGTTTATCCAAAAGAAGACGAAAGTCTGGTGGAATTCATCCAAAGATGCCAGAAAAAGAATGCAGAGGTCATGCTTTGTCCAAGGTGTAGTTTTGTATTCGACAGAAAAGCAGCCAATAATCTGGAAGCAGTAGAGAAGGCCAAAAAGAGAGGGAACTAGGGAGCAGTCCCACCAGTCAGAAATGAGAGGTTTGATCCAAGAAAAAGGGAGCATCATAACCAAAGAATGGGAGAAAGGCGTTATAATACCTATAAGCCATCCAACAAGGCAAATGATGACAAGTGGGTCCAACCTATAAGGAATGCCCAAGGTCAGAAAAGGTGGAAAAGTTTTGAAGTAAGTAGGGGTGCTTCGATAGAAGCAAGAAAGGAAGTAGAAAAACCAAAGCCAAAATACGTCTCTGAAAATTACAAGGGGAAGAACCCCATGTCGAGGTCTCAATGGAGGAGGTTTCAAAGACAAAAGAGGGCCGAAAAAGAAACTGCAAAACAGAACGTGGATGACAAAAATAAAGCTAAATCAAGTAAGTTTATGCAGGTAATAAGCAAAGGAGAGTCTCTACCAAAAGGAGATCCTTCTCAGAAAAACAAATCAAGCAACATAACAGAAATGTCAAAGACTGACAACAAAATGCCAGAAGACGAAGAAGTGACTGATGACTTCAAGTCAGATTCTGAAGCGTCCTTCGACGGCACATGCAATGTGGTTTCAGTATTACCTAGAGATTATGACAGAACAATGGAAGTGGAGGACGAAGAGGATGACATGGCAGATGACAGCATAGGGCTTAAGCCTGTGTGTTACTATGTAATGAATAATGGCTGTGTCGAAGATAAAAATGCGTTCTTTGAAAATCCAGACGATGCAATGAAGGCCCATTTGAAACCCTTGTTTATAAAAGGGAAAGTAGAGAATGTGGGTGTAAACAAGATCTTGATAGACGGAGGAGCAGCTGTCAATCTAATCCCTCATTATATGATAAAGAAGATTGGCAAAGATGACTCAGACACCAAACCTCACAAAATGGTGTTATCTAACTATGAAGGTAAGGTAGGAACGACATTGGGGGTGATACAGTTGAACCTAACTGTGGGAACCATTACCAGGCCTACAATGTTTGTGGTTATAGCATCAAGAGCAAACTACAATCTGTTGCTAGGAAGAGAGTGGATCTATGGGATTGGGGCTGTACCTTCATCCATGCATCAGAGGATAGCAATTTGGAGGCCAGATGGGATCGTCGAGAACATAGAGGCAGACCAAAGTTACTTCATGGCTGATGTGAACAACATTAATAGCCGTAATTTCGACAAAAACTTGGCTCATATAGCACCTTGCAACCCTGCTGGGTTCGACTTGACAGCCTCCGACAATGCATATTGTTCCATGTATCTCCACCCTACGCATGGATTCCAGTGGGACAAAGAGATAATTGGAGAGACGAATTATGCTTGGGGAACCACTCATGTCAATCCAACTGGGTGGGGAAGTAAATTTAGTGAAAATGACCGAAGCATCGACAATGAAAAGGATTACGGCTTATATAGCCGAAAACAAACTCAAAGCGGCCCTTGAGGCCGAAGTAAAATATATGGCTATTAAAGCCAACGCACAAACTGTCGAAGAACAACATTCTCAACAAACTGTCAAAGAACAACATCCTCAAGAGAATGTTGGGGAACAATGTCCAAAACAAAGTATTGAAGAAAACTTTAATGGCGAATGGCAAAATCAAAGGCTTGACGCCATTTATGATGACGAACCCCTGGGGTTTGAAAAAGATCCAGCCCCAACAAATATAAAAATGGTGGCGCAGGATCCCTTAGAAGATATTAATTTAGGACTGGGGGCAGAAAAAAGGCCAACTTACATCAGTGCCAAGATGGACCCTCAGTTCAGAGTCGAAGTAATCCAATTGCTGAATGAGTTTAAAGACTGCTTCGCATGGGATTATGACGAAATGCCTGGTTTATACAGTAACTTGGTCGAATTGAAGTTGCCAATAACGGAGGGAAAGAAGCCAATAAAACAAACTCCCAGACGCTTCGCACCAGAGATCCTGTTGAAAATTAAAGAAGAAGTCGAAAGACTTCTAAAATGCAAATTCATCCGTACAACGAGGTATGTCAAATGGATTGCTAATATTGTTCCTGTGATTAAGAAAAATGGCAAGCTTAGGGTATGCATTGACTTTAGAGATTTAAACTCAGTTACCCCTAAGGATGAATATCCTATGCCATTAGCAGAAATGCTTATAGATTTTGCAGCAGACCATGAGTATTTGAGTATGCTTGATGGATACTCTGGCTATAACCAGATTTTTATTGCTGAAGAAGATGTTCCAAAGACAGCTTTTCGGTGTCCAGGGGCAATAGGAACATATGAATGGGTAGTCATGCCCTTTGGGTTAAAGAATTCTGGAGCCACCTATCAAAGGGCAATGAATTCTATTTTTCATGATTTCATTGAGACATTTATGCAAATTTATATAGATGATATTGTGATTAAGTCTGTCTCAGGTTCAATCATATTGATCATCTTCGACAATCCTTTGAAAGGATGAGGAAGTTTGGTTTAAAAATGAATCCCCTTAAATGTGCTTTTGGTGTGCAGGCGGGTGATTTCTTAGGTTTTGTGGTCCACAAGAAAGGGATCGAAATTAATGAGAACAAAGCCAAAGCCATAATGGAAGCGAAAGCGCCATCGGCAAAGAAGGGATTGCAGTCTCTACTAGGGAAAATCAACTTTCTTAGAAGGTTCATCTCCAACCTTAGTGGAAAGACACAGGCTTTCTCACCTTTACTTCGACTGAAGAAGGAAGATTTCACTTGGGGGCAAGAGCAACAAGATGCTTTCGATAAAATCAAAGAGTATCTGGCTAGTCCTCCAGTTCTAATGCCTCCTTGTCGAAAAAGAAGTATGAGGCTTTACATCTCAGCATCTGACAGAACATTGGGAAGCATGCTTTGTCAGGAAGATGAATATGGCGTCGAAAGGGCCATCTATTACCTCAGCAGAGTCTTAAATGATGCTGAAACTAGATATAGCATAATAGAAAAACTATGTTTATGTGTATATTTCTCTTGTACAAAGTTAAAGCATTATATAAAACCCATTGATGTATATGTATCTTCTCATTTCGACGTAATAAAATACATGTTATCTAAATCCATTCTACATAGTCGAATTGGGAAATGGGCCTTGGCATTAACTGAATACTCTTTGAAGTATATGCCTCTAAAGGCTGTCAAAGGACAAGTGGTTGCTGATTTTATAGCTGACCACTCAATAATTGAAAGTGAAATAAAATATGTCGAAATAGAACCTTGGAAATTATATTTCGACGGTTCCAGTCACAAGAATGGAACTGGTGTTGGGATGTTGATTATTTCTCCTAATAAAATTCCAACAAAATTCAAGTACAAAGTAGAAGGCTTGTGTTCAAATAATGAAGCAGAATACGAGGCTTTGATTGCTGGACTTGAAATATTGTTGGAATTGGGGGCAACAAGAGTCGAAATAATGGGTGACTCTGAGTTGGTAATAAAGCAATTGACAAAAGAATACAAATGTGTCAAAGAGAATTTGATCATCTACTTTGTAATAGCCAACAGACTCCTCAAGACATTCAACAGTGCAGCCTTTAAACACATTCCTAGATTGGAGAATCAGGAAGCAAATGATTTGGCTCAACTGGCATCAGGCTATAAAGTGTCGAAAGAAAATTTGGAGAAAGCTATTGAAGTAAGAGGAAAAGTATTATCCACCAAATTGTCCCCATCAGATTTGGAAACAATAAGACTGGGTTATGGTGACGAAGAAAATTTTGAAATTTTTAATGTAGATGATCCAGAGGTGGGAGATTGGAGAAAACCTATTAAGGATTATTTACAAAACCCAAACCAGACAGTCGAAAGAAAAATAAAGTATAGGGCTTTAAGCTATGTACTTTTTGGAAATGAGTTATTTAAAAAGACTGCAGAAGGAGTCTTACTAAAATGCTTAGGTGAAACTGAAGCTTATATAGCTTTATCAAACGTGCACAGTGGTGCATGTGGTGCACACCAGGCAGGTCACAAGATGAAGTGGTTACTATTTCGACAAGGGATGTATTGGCCAACAATGTTAAAGGACTGTGTCGAATTTGCAAAAGGGTGTCAAGAATGCCAAATTCATGCAGGCATACCTCATGTACCTGCAAATGAGTTACACTCTATTATAAAGCCTTGGTCGTTTAGAGGTTGGGCTTTAGATTTAGTTGGGGAAATTCGACCAGCTTCTTCAAAGGGGCAAAGATACATTTTGGTTGGAGTAGACTATTTTACTAAGTGGATTGAAGTTATACCACTGACGAATGTAGATCAGGAGGCAGTTATAGAATTCATCCAGAAACACATAATTCATAGGTTCGGAATACCAGAAACCATAACCACTGATCAAGGATCTGTGTTTACTGGGAAAAACATGCAGGCATTTGCAAAAGAAACAGGTTTTAAGTTGTTAACTTTGACACCCTATTACGCCCAAGCAAATGGACAGGTCGAAGCAGCCAACAAAGTTGTGATAAATCTGATAAAAAGCATGTTGGTAAAAAACCTAAAAATTGGCACAAGACTCTGGATCAAATTCTTTGGGCTTGTCGAACGTCTCCTAAAGAGGCAACTAATTCTACCCCATTTAAGTTAACTTATGGGCATGATGCAGTATTACCAGTTGAAATCTATTTACAATCAATACGAATTCAAAGGCATCATGAAATTCCATCTGAGACTTATTGGAGTATGATGATGGATGAGTTAGTTGACTTAGATGAGGAGAGGTTGCGTGCTTTAGAGTTGATAAAGAGGCAGAAAGAAAGAGTCGAAAAGTTTTACAATAAGAAAGTAAAATTTAAAGCCTTTTTAGTTGGTGATCTTGTTTGGAAGGTGATTTTGCCCATGGACAAGAAAGATAGATTAATGGGAAAATGGTCTCCTAAGTGGGAAGGACCTTTCCAAATCTTAAGAGTTTTTTCAAATGGCGCATATGAAGTCGAAGAAATAGAAAAAGATAAAAGGATACTGAAAATAAATGGCAGGTATTTGAAAAAATATAAGCCAACATTGCAAGAAATAAAGATAGAAGTGGAATAAATTCATAAACTGCAAAATATGTCTTCGCCAAACAGATGGCGTTGGTAACATTACATATAAAAGCCTTGAAAGGCTGCCAAAGAAAAACAAATACAAAAACCTATTTCTATTACAAACTATTGTCGAAGAAAAGTTTCTTTGAGTTCTTCAAATTTCTTCTGTTGAAGTTGAATTCGACGTTCACAAAGGCTTTTACTAACAGACAACTCGTCAATTTCTCTATTGAGTTGCTGAGCTATTTCTGCATGTTGAAGCCCCTTTTGAAGTTCTCTGTCAATGTCCTCTTGGTTAGGTTGTTGAATATTGGCTTGACGTTCTTTCTCTTGAAGGATTTTCTTCTGGAGTTCGACAATTTGAGCCTGGAAAGTCTGGATTTTGCTTTCAGATTCAGCAGCAGCTTTGGAGTAGTCTTCAGAAAGTTTGTTTAGTTCTGAGATTTTTTCGGTCGAAGAGGCTACAACATTCCACTCTGAAACTTGTTTCTCAGACTTAGTTGTGATGTTCTGGGAAAACTCCTTTTGACGAAGTAAGTCAGCACTCACCGAGTCAATCATAGACATCAAATCCATTACCAGACGGCTTTCCTTAGTAGAAGCCTCCAAGAGATTAGCCTGTTTTAGAAGTTTTTTCAAATCATATTGGGCAGAAGGTTTTTCGACCAGAACTTTAAACAAATCTACGCCAAGGATTCTAGTCTTGATCTCAGCCATGACAACATCAATTGATTGAACTTCAGAGGTAGCTCCAGAAGTTATTGAACTGTTGTAGGAAGAATCCTGAAAGTTATGTCGAGAGCTGAGAAGAGCCTTCAGATATTCTAGCGGTTTTTTCACTTTCAGACTCTCAATCTCTTCATGAGATAAGCTTGTCGAACCCGTGTTTGGAGGAGTTTCTGTTCAAATGGGAATAGGTTGGGCACTTCCTCCAGGAGGCAAGCTAATATCTGATCGTTTCGACATATCTTTTTCCTCTTCGACAACCTTCTTGTCAGCTTCAGCTGTATCAATTGGCCCTTGCATTTGTCCATCTTGGTCCTTATCAGTTTTTTCCTCCACGGTGAATTATGGGCGAACAGGGGAGTTGTTGTCAGAGGATTCTTGGTCACTGATGTCGAAGTCACTATTGGTTTGAGGTCCATAAGCACCAGCATCTGGAGTGGCCTCTCCCAGGAGTCGTTCAGCCAAAGTTTTCACATAATCATAGGGGATAAGTTTTTCTTGGACTTTGGAGGTTCCTTCGACGTCGAGATCAACCTGAGGTCAATAGCAAAAGGAAATTGAGTAAAGAAACAATGCAAGTAAAAAATGTTTTTGAATACTATCAGTCGAAATAAAAATACCTGAGGAATCTCAGTATGGGTGCTTGAATTCCCACTCTTCTCACTTTTTGAGTGAGTTTTGGTGATCGGACTGGTAGGGGGAGTTCTTCTGTTGACGATAGATCTCTGGGATGCTACCGTTTTTATTTTCATACCCTTTTTCCTTTTGAGAGGCTGTGACTCAGGGGATTCGTCTTCGGACTCTTCGATACTCACCTCCTTCTCTTCTTGTTTCCTCTTGGTTGCTGGTGTGCGATTTATCTGAGACATACAAAAAGAAATTTGTTCAGCATTAAAAATAATAAAGTTTATATGAGAAAGGTGGAATGCTTTGGCATGTCGAAACCTTCTTTGCAGCTGCAGGTGATCTTTCGACCTGTTTGGTGGAAGTCCCTTCGCCAGAGGTTTTCTTGCTAGTTATCTTGACAGCTGAAAGGAAAGAAAATAAATGAACATGGATATAAAACATATAAGAAAGTTAGAAATAGGAAGAGAGGTTGTATTTATTCGACACCTTCAAGAATAGGAGATTCCACGCGAACGTGTTCTATTCCAATATGAAGGTGCCCTGGGAAGTTGTCCAAATGATACTTCGTCGGAACCACACGATCAACAAGTTTTTTGCGGGACTCACGAAGCAGCTTTAAATCAGACCCACACACAAACCAATCTGGAAATGGAGGGCACAGGGCCACACCAAATTCTGCAGAAGGAAGTGGGGGAAACCTTGGAGGAAACGTGGTAAAAGAAAAATTATAGCGTGCATGTGATGGAATATATGGAGGCAACTCCAACTTATCCATTTTTTCTGAAAATTTCTGTTTTAAGGTCACTGTTGCTTCGCCTATGGTTCGACGAAGATCATTTGGCTTGTAAATGGTTTCAAAATATTTTTGAAAATTTTGAATCTCTTTGATGTGTTTGTCCGTACCTTTCTTCTTTTTGTCCTGCACAAAAGCAAAAGCGTTCGTCAGGTGTGTTGTAAAAGCTGCTACATCGAAGAATTTGGTAAGGTAGTATTCTTTCCACCAGACGTCGAAGTCCTCAGTGCACAGATAGGTTGGTCGAAAAATTACAGGTTGGACTTCCAAAGTTGCGTCGAAAAACTTGTGATACAGTTCTAAACTTTTTTCTAAGTTGTGAAAGGAATTGTAGAACAAAATGGATCCTTTCTTGGGATAGATAGGTTTGGTTTTTGTTTGGATTAATTCAAATTGTCTGGCCACCAGATTAGGCTGATAGACAATGAGAGAAATCTTTGTGTTATTCAGGCTATTGTGAGAAAAGAGATGCCTTGGTGTGAGGAATGATGCCCAGATAGATATGTAGGAATCCTCTTCTTTCTGATGTTCTAAAGGAAGTTGTCTGGTGAACCATTTGGGACCTACAATCCTGTTGGCGAAGGGTGCCATAGATGGTGTGAATTTGTAATGTTTGGCAAACATCATCACGTAGCTGGTAAAGGCTTGTCGAAGGATTATCCCTTCATCAGTTAGAGTCAGTTTGACTAGCCTAGGCCATTCGACACGTCTGTCCTTTACCTCTTCTTCGTCTATTGGGTTCTTGATGGGAATGCAGGTTTCAAAAGTGTCATTCAGCCACAATTGTAGAAGCCAAAAAGGACCTGTCAGGCTCATATTTCCTTTTTCTTTGATAGTCTTCAGGTTGTTTACACTTTCGCTAAGGGATTCATAAAGATTCACCAGAAGCATTTCACTTAGACAAAAAGTAACTCCAACATGAAGTTGGTTAGCAATGGTGATGTAACTCCTGGAAACTTGAAGAGATCTAGTGCAGAAGACGAATTTTGCTAGCCACAAAGTGAGGAAAGCCACATGCTCTTTATCAGAGACCTCTTCAGTGTCTTCACCTTGGTGGTGTGCAATGAACAGGGAGTAACCAGCATGTTTTGTGTCGAAGCCTATAGGGTCTTTATTTAAATGTTCAGGGTTGAAAATTTCACCTATAGGACTAAGAACTGTGATGGCTGCTATATCAAAAAGGGTTGGGGTGACCATCCCACAAGGGAGGTGAAAATTGTTGTAGGTGCTGTCCCAAAAATATAAGGAAGCCAATAACATGTTTTGGCAATAACGTGGTCCATCTTTCGACAGTTGGATTAGGTCATAAATGCTTGTTTTCTTCCAAAATTTTCCCTTGGCCCTTTCGACTCTACTTAACCAAGCTAGGTAATCCTTAGGGTCTTTTTTCAATGGAGGGCTCCTAAAAATCCTATTTTCATTTAAATATGATAAATCTATGTCTGTCGAAGCTGAAGGGGTTTCAGGATTTTTGGAGGATGTTTCCGTAGGTTGAGGTTTTCTACCTGCACCTATGGGTTTTGAAGCAGAATAAGAAGGGTAAAAATCTTTTAAACGGTCCTGATCAGCGTTAGGATCAGAGAGTGGACCTAATAATGCTTGGCAGACTCCAGAAATTAAAATAAGGATAAATACCTGAGATCG
Source organism: Lathyrus aphaca (assembly GCA_963966055.1). Classification (NCBI taxonomy): domain Eukaryota; kingdom Viridiplantae; phylum Streptophyta; class Magnoliopsida; order Fabales; family Fabaceae; genus Lathyrus; species Lathyrus aphaca. The sequence goes on from OZ014523.1 coordinate 89,994,350, forward strand.
GTAGATGCTAGCCTTTTCTCTCTCATTGGGAGGCTCTGGGATATATTGTTGTTGGTTTACCTGCACTGGCCCAGGTAGCGTGTGAGCAGGAGGAAGATCAGTGGTTCTTTTTGCTTTCTTATCACCTTGGTCAGCAACGTTCTTTGGAGGAGCCATTGTTGAGAGAAGTTTGAGCTAGAGTTGCAGAAGGATTAATGGAGTGGAAATGTTGTTTGATAAAGAAGAGGAAGTTTAAGAGCATAAAAAGAAAGAAGATTTGAAAAAAGAAATATTTATAGGAAGAAAATGATAAAGTAGAAATAAAAAGAAAAGGAAGAAAAGAAACGTTTCAGTTTTTGATCATGGGGTACGTGTCCTGTTGATCAACGGTGATGATAAAAAAAGTGGTGGTTGGAGAAAACCCATGATTAGCTAGGTTGTAGGGTTATGGAAGATCGTGTTTAAACGTGGGCTAGATGAGACGTTTTCAGAGAAAGTGAAATCATGGTTTTTCTTGGGACTTAACAAAGTCATGTCACAATTAATGAAACTGACGTGGTGTCAGAATAATTTCTTTCGACAGCAAAGGATGATTTCTCCAGGGTTAGTCGAAACATCTTTGCTGGGGGGCAATTTGTAAGCACATAATTTCGACACCATGAGTTGAGATGTAAAATCATGTTTTTACTAAGGAGATGGTCACCAGATAAAGGAGAAAGAAAACAAAAGATATTCAGAAGAAGTTTTGGTATTTTCGACAAGACCAGATGCTTAGATATTTCGACAGGAATGTGAGGAATTTGTCAGTAAACAAAGTCTGAAGAATTTTCATTATAGTTCAGCATTTGACAGGATTTGAAGAATTGATATGCTTTTCGACATTTCGACAGAAGATAGGTTGGAAACGATTTCGACAAAGGCAGTATCATATAAAGTTTGAAGAGTTTTGTTCTCTTCGACAATTCGACAAAACGAAGAGAGGTAGCGTTTCGTCGCAAAGAGGAAGAATTCAAATTTAAAAGTTACAACATTTGGCAGTTGGACGCGTGGAAGCTTCATGAAAATAAGAATACATGCAGATTGACAAGTGTCATTTAGTTAGGATTTTTCCGTTTTAGGCAGTTATTTTATTTGTATATATATAGGGTAGTTGTTGTAGAATCATGTGTGTGAAAAACTTATACAATAATCCTGTAAAAATACTCTAAGTACCCAGTGTGAGAGAAATGAGTTTGATATGTGGAGAAATGTATGTGTTGAACACCAATTTCATTCAAGTTATTTAAATTACAAGTCTTTTTCATCAAATTATTTTACTTCCAGTTTCTTTATTTTTCTGCAAAATTTATAGTCTTTTCGCCATTTTTCTTTACTTTTTGTTCAACCTTTAGTTACTTTACTTTTACATTCAAACATTCAAGATTTTAATATCATTAACGAAACGAACTACAAACAATTATCAACACTAAGAGTAATTTGACAACAAAATTGCACATGTGTCCTAGGACTTGTTTGGTTGGTCCTGCAAGTAACCCAGTCCTGTAAAAGATTGGTTAACCATAGGTTGTTCGTCAGAAATCACAGCGAACACCCCCTTCCCCCTTCCTTTCGTCCTCCCCTACTGTTGTATATATCCTATGAGTTATATGGAAATCCACTTATATCAGTGTGTTCTTTTTTAATCAAAACCCTTTCTCTTTTGAATTTTTGGTTCTCCCTCCCTGTAATGTCACTCTCAACTCATATTGTTGTTGTTGCTTTTCTGCTTTTATTGATGCAGGTTCTGCTTGTGCTCTATTTTTGTGTAATATTTGGACTATAGAGTTGCTGGTATATCAAATGGTGCAGGACTTTGTGGGTTGATTTGGTGTTGCTATTCTTAGGAAATAAGACAGGCTGTATTGTTTGGAGGGCTGACTGAAATAAAATAAGACAAACCTTCTGTTTTTGCATTGTTAAACTTCATAAACTTAATAAACAATTAAATGATAAAAAAGAAAGGTTGTAATACAAACTAAACCATAATTAAACTAAAACAAATTTTATCTATAAACTAATAAAAATTAAATACCCAGAATTAAATAAAATGGAAAAGTCTAATTAAAACAAATTAATTAAACTAACCTAAAGTAGAGCTAAAATAATTTACCTTAAAAAATAAAAATGCACTTACTTAATTAATCATTAAAATAATTAAATTTAATTAATCCAAAAAAAGAAGTAAAAACAAGAACTAAACATTATATAGAAAATAATCAATAAAATAAAAATAAAATTAATTAATAATAAAAAGTAATCTTAAAAGTAAAAGCTTAATTAAATACAAAATAAATTACAATCGAATTAAGTCAATTATTTAAACTATATAAAAATAAATTATGAAAAGAGACCATATTCGAAATAAATCAATGAAATTACGAACAAAACACACAAACGAGAATGACTCGGAATGATGGGGGACGAATAAAAGATGCATGATTAATGATTAATGAATTAAAAATGCGACAATGATTGGTTATCAATAAATACGATGCAAAAGTGTCGAAAATGAAATGATTTTTTTTTAAAACAAAGTTCGGTCAAAATTTAGGGTGTGACAGTTGCCCCTATTTAATCTTCTTGAACCTGAATGTATGAATAAACACAATTTTTGGTAATTCAAGGTGGAAGAGGATTAAATATAAAAATACCTAAAATTTTGACCGACTGCAAATGAAATGCAATGATATGCAATGTTACGAACTTATGAAGGACTCTTTTTGTTTTGCTGGGGATATGACGTGCGAGATGCAATGAACCCTAGCATGTTGATTTTTTGAATGATAAATATGTTGAATATGGCATGCGGGAAATGATGCATAACTGGTAATGGTGATTCACAAAAGCTGGGGGTGAATACTTACTGTGGATAATAATATATTAGGGATGACGCGACAGAAACAAGATGTATTCAAAGTGATGGGTCAACAGCTTCAAGTGTAAATGTTGGCACTAAGAAACAAAAAATGGGAAACAAAATAGAAATCCAGAGCATAGGGTTAAAGACAGATTGATACCATATGATAGCAAGAAAATGGTTCAAAGTGAAAACGTAATGGCTTAATGCGACCAAAACTGACACTATGAACAAAAACAGACTATCTGCAGTGATGAGTTAGCAAGTTCAAGGATGACTGCTGGGGATCCCCAATACAGCAGATCAGTAGTTGGGAAAGGTAATTAAAATGACATTGACATGGAGGTCGGGAAAGCGGTTCAACACGGCGGTCGGGAAATAACAAACATCAACACGACGGTCAAGAAATAAAATAATAGACATTGACACGGTGGTCGGGATATAAAATAACAGGTGTCGACACGACGATCTAGAAATAAAATAACATATATCGACACGGTGGCCGGGATATATAAAATAACAGGCGTTGGCACGGTGGTCGGGAAATAAAATAACAGACGTCGACACGGTGGTCAGGAAATAAAATAACAGACATCGACATGGTGGTCGGGATATATAAAATAACAGACATCGACACGGTGGTCGGGATATATAAAATAACAGACATCGACACGGTGGTCGGGAAATAAAATAGCAGACATCGACACGGTGGTCAGGAAATAAAATAACAGACATCGACACGGTGGTCAGGAAATAAAATAACAGACATCGACACGGTGGTCGGGATATATAAAATAACAGACATCGACACGGTGGTTGGGAAATAAAATAACAGACATTGACACAGTGGTCGGGATTATATAAAATTACAGACATCGACACAGTGGTTGGGATATATAAAATAACAGACATCGACACGGTGGTCGGGAAATAAAATAGCAGACATCGACACGGTGGTCAGGAAATAAAATAACAGACATCGACTCGGTGGTCAGGAAATAAAATAACAGACATCGACACGGTGGTCGGGATATATAAAATAACAGACATCGACACGGTGGTCGGGATATATAAAATAACAGACATCGACACGGGGGTCGGGAAATAAAATAGCAGACATCGACACGGTGGTCAGGAAATAAAATAACAAACATTGACACGGTGGTCGGGATATATAAAATAACAGACATCGACACGGTGGTCGGGATATATAAAATAACAGACATCGACACGGTGGTCGGGAAATAAAATAACAGACGTCGACACGGTGCTCAGGAAATAAAATAACAGACATCGACACGGTGGTCGGGAAATAAAATAACAGACATCGACACGGTTGTCGGGAAATAAAATAACAGACATCGACACGGTGGTCAGGAAATAAAATAACAGACATCGACACGGTGGTCGTGAACTAAAATAACAGACATCAACACGGTGGTCGGGAAATATAATAACAGACATCGACACGGTGGTCGGGAAACAAAATAACAGACATTGACACTGTGGTCGGGAAATAAAATAACAGACGTCAACACGATAGTCAGGAAATAAAATAACAAACATCGACATGGTGGTCGGGAAATAAAATAACAGACATCGACACAGTGGTCGGGAAATAAAATAGCAGACATCGACACAGTGGTCTGGAAATAAAATAACATACATCGACACGGTGGTCAGGAAATAAAATAACAGATGTCGACACGGTGGTCAGGAAATAAAATAACAGACATCGACACGGTGGTCGGGAAATAAAATAACAGACATCAACACGGTGATCGGGAAATAAAATAACAGACAAAAAATCCAAAGTGGTAAATCAACAGGTTCAAATGTAACTGTTGATACCGAGGATAAAGAAAGCGAACACAGTGTTTGGGCAGTGGCTCTGTACAACCAACTGATACTGGAAGTAGAATGTGAAGCATTTAAAGATAAATCAAACGACTCCAAGCGACCGACTAGCAACAAGAATAAATGTTGGAGTTTTCAACAAGATAAACGCTCAACCTTTGGAAATTCCCTAAATGAAGAGTTCAAAGAAAACCTTCAGGAACCAATTAGAAAAACACGAATATGTGCCAAATAAAATGGACTTAGACTGCAAGCAAAGGGTTTCACGACCAGCTTAACAGATTCGTGCCGATGACAATTGGACTTCAAAGAGGTTCTTGTAAAGTAACGGTAGATTACATGTCAACAGAGGCCTATTTTGCAAAGTATGACTCTTTTCTACTGTGGGCAGATTCTCGATAAGTAAGACGGTAGCAGGGCTTAATGCTAAGAGCGAAGCGACATGACTAGCACATGAGAAAGACATACAGACTCATATGATTTCCAAATATGCCCCTGTAATGGGTATTGGATGGAATAGTTCTTTTGCAGACAACTCTCTAAAAGGAGACAAAGATGGCGACATGATTCCCGACACCTGTCTTGAACTTGAAATTTGCGGACATAAGGTTTGCTTGAACAACTTGGAAGCACGGAGAGGATTTGCCCCTGTGTGATTCATCTTGCCCCGTAATCAATAGTTTTGAAATTTTCCTCTCCTTAAAAAGTTTAGACCAACCTGCCATGACATGGCCTCGAAATGGTTGCCCTAGTGTTGGAATGTCGGAGATTTTCCCTTGGTTGTCTGATCCCTGGGATGGAAGACTTTTGGCCTGGCTGGCCATTGAACTCTTGAACCGCTTGTGATAGCTCACTCTAGTCCGAGTCTTGAGAAAAGGTTCAACCTCTGAGTAGCTGACCGTTGAAGAGATTAATTGACTGGTTCTTGAAGTGGTTGCCCTTGGCTGGGCTCCTCTTATCCAGTCGAATTCCCTAACTGGCTGCATTCGTTGGGATTCCCTTGATGCTGAATTGACTTGCAAATAAACATTATTTGTTCAAAATTTGGCAATTTTAATGCAACGTTTATGCAAGTTTTTAAATCACAATTTATTGGTATGATAGTGATACGGTGGAGTTGATTGAAACAAACAAAGTGGATCTAGCCATTTATGGAATGGCAGATCAAGTGATCAATACAAATGATTAGCTAAGATCTTTAGGAGTCAGGTTAACACAACCTTGTTGTAGTATGGTCTCAAAATAAACTCTGCCTCAATTAGGTCTTTTAAGGGTTGTAACGTGGCTTGGTTCACGGTTTATGAAAAAAAAAGGCTCAAAATTTATTTGTAACCCACCCATTCTTCGTTATGAACTCCAATCCTACGTTCAGTTAAATTGACACATGCATTCAAATCTCGAAAGTCTTTGGCGGTGTGTGACAAGGATCGGGATTTAAAAATGATGGCCTCCACCTTGCTTTATCCTTGCTTTGTTGAGGATTCGATGACTTCATTAATTTCGCCTAAGTCATCTTTTTCTGGTTTTTGGCTTAGCGTACTTTTTCTTTGTATTTCTTTTTCCTTTCTTCATTCTTTTCTTGAACGATTGTGACTTCCATTTTGTTGGAGAATAAGAAATGAATACTACAAACTTTTTGACTCTTCACGACTTCTTTGATGCGCAGAGGAAAGTATATTGTCGATCCTTCTTGAATGACGGACTAAATCTCTTGAAGATTGAATGCAACCAGATTAACTGAACCGACTACCCTGCCCCAGGTTTGAAACTAAGGGTTTTTGAACCCTTTTTAAAATAAAATAAAAACTCCTTCCTCTAGGCTCGAAGGGGTTAGCAAGGGATTGTCTTCCTTATTTCACCGGTGTTTGGGAATTTGAAACAATGCATGTACATCATTGGAAAAGTTTTAATTGACAGCATACAAATGGAGAATTCAGGCATCTGGTTTTCATCCTCCTCCCTCCAATCTTTGCTAAAACAAAAGTTTGATAAAGATAAATAAATGGGAGAAATATATCTTTGTTTTTTTTGTTTTTTTTAACAATAAAAGAAAATGAGTGAATACGAATGGATTAATTCAAAATATGCGTAAAGATTTCATTAATTTTGCTAATTCAAAAACAACAATGCTAACAAGCAAATACAAAATCAACATGAAAAGAAAATAACAACAATGCTGAAACAAACAGGTGATTGCCAGCTTTAGGGAATTGTAGATGTCTTGATTTACTGTCTTCAAGAGATGCACAAAATAAAGTCTCTGCACTCACTCAGGCGAGAGGTTGACATGCACCAACAAGTTTCCTTCTGAAAAGGATATGTACTTCTTGTCGATCAATTGTTGTACCTTAGCTTGAAAAGCTTTGCAGTCTTCATTTGAATGCCCCATTGATCCAGCATGATATCCACATTGCTCATGTGGATTATACTCAGGCGGCTATGGCTCTGTTAATGGCTTGAGGGACTTGGGAACCACTAGTTACTTTTTGTTCAACCTTTAGTTACTTTACTTTTACATTCAAACATTCAAGATTTTAATATCATTAACGAAACGAACTACAAACAATTATCAACACTAAGAGTAATTTGACAACAAAATTGCACATGTGTCCTAGGACTTGTTTGGTTGGTCCTGCAAGTAACCCAGTCCTGTAAACGATTGGTTAACCAGAGGTTGTTCGTCAGAAATCACAGCGAACACCCCCTTCCCCCCTTCTTTTCGTCCTCCCCTACTGTTGTATATATCCTATGAGTTATATGGAAATCCACTTATATCAGTGTGTTCTTTTTGAATCAAAACCCTTTCTCTTTTGAATTTTTGGTTCTCCCTCCCTGTACTGTCACTCTCAACTCATATTGTTGTTGTTGCTTTTCTGCTTTTATTGATGCAGGTTCTGCTTGTGCTCTATTTTTGTGTAATATTTGGACTATAGATTTGCTGGTATATCAAATGGTGCAGGACTTTATGGGTTGATTTGGTGTTGCTATTCTTAGGAAATAAGACAGGCTGTATTGTTTGGAGGGTTGACTGAAAGAAAAAAAGACAAACCTTCTGTTTTTGTATTGTTAAACTTCATAAACTTAATAAAAAATTAAATGATATAAAAGAAAGGTTGTAATACAAACTAAACCATAATTAAACTAAAACAAATTCTATCTATAAACTAATAAAAATTAAATACCCATAATTAAATAAAATGGAAAAGTCTAATTAAAACAAACTAATTAAAATAACCTAAAATAGAGCTAAAATAATTTAGCTTAAAAAATAAAAATGCACTTAATGAATTAATCATTAAAATAATTAAATTTAATTAATCCAAAAAAATAATAATAAAAAATAAGTAAAAACAAGAACTAAACATTATATAGAAAATAATCAATAAAATAAAAATAAAATTAATTAATAATAAAAATTAATCTTAAAAGTAAAAGCTTAATTAAATACAAAATAAATTACAATCGAATTAAGTCAATTATTTAAACTATATAAAAATAAATTATGAAAAAAGGCCATATTCGAAATAAATCAATGAAATTACGAACAAAACACACAAACGAGAATGACTCGGAATGATGGGGGACGAATAAAAGATGCATGATTAATGATTAATGGATTAAAAATGCGACAATGATTGGTTATCAATAAATGCGATGCAAATGTGTTGGAAATGAAATGATTTTTTTTAAAACAAAGTTCGGTCAAAATTTAGGGTGTGACAGATGTCTTTTATTCAACATCCATCGAAATTATCACAAACAAACTCCTTCGACTGAAGATCATGTCATGTTAACAAAACATAAGCTTTTATTCTTCTTTGTCGAAAGATGTAAAAAACATCCTTTCTTGTCGTTTGCGTCGAAATTTCCATTTCCTCAACATTTTCCTTTTATACAGGTACCGTCGAAAATCACTGTCTATAGCTACCGAGTGACTTTAAACACAAGAGGGGACAATTTGTGTTATTTGGTTTTTGAAAACTTTTTAACAAAAGATTGATTTTAAGTTTGGTTAATTTTAACAAGTAAGATGAAATAGAGAAATACGAGCAAAAGATCAAATACATAAATAAAAAGAGATAAGAGAAATAGATATCGCACTGGGATTTATATTGGTTCGTTATTGTTGGATTTTTCTTATGAAATTAAAATATTAGACCTTTAACATGATCAAATATTTTGTCTCTTTTGTTTAGACCTAGTTTCAAATTATTGTCAAAAGCATTAGGTCTTATAGTGGCCATGAGTTCACACTTAAATATTTGCATTCAATTCATAGATTATATCATAAACCTATTTCATTGACACTCCCCAAAAAATGGTTTAGTTGAAAGGAAACACCAACACCTTTTATGGGTTTATGGGTGACTTATGCCCTTCTTTTTCAATCTAAACTCCCCAAAAAGATTTAGTCTCATGGTCTATCTTATAATTTTTACATCATAAGCCATTTATCTTCTATATTGGTGAATTATAAATGCTCTTCTACTTTATTTTATCATAATACTCCTGAATACTATGGCTACTATAGTATAAAAAACTTTTGGTTGGTTAGTTTTTTTAGTTCCAAATGTACATTACTACGGGAAATCCATTTAACAACGGTTGAGATATACATTAAATGACACGGGCGAGGGTGTTGTTATGTAGAGTGTTGTTGTATATGAGGTACTTATAATCACAGTCCAGTAGGAGTTGTAATAAAATGGAAAAACTACCTATCACAACGGTTATTGAAGAACACCATTGTGATAAAAATAATTGTCTTGGGTTCAATTCCCTGCTCATCATTTTGATATATTTTTTTCCTAGATAGCGCGATAGATATTATAACGGTTATGAAATATAATTGTTGTTAATTTTGTGCAAAATTTACAAATATAAACCTGCTTTTGTAATTAATCCCATTTTTTAACATGTACTATTGTTCTCCATATCATAGGAGAAAATACAAATTTATGATAAAGTTTTCATAATAATATTAATTGTATCATATTCATAATATCACATAATTGCATTATATTAAATTACATCAGAACAAACATCTTACAATTTATCAGAACAAACAACCTACAGTTTACACACATTACATAACTTCACATAATTGTAACTTGGTGTATTGGTTTCTTGTCTCTTGGTGTCTTGTCTCTTGACTATAAATACCCATAATTTAAAATAATTATACTTGTTAGTAAAAATACATATAAACTATAAAATACAATTAATATATTATGAGTAAATATAAATTGCGTACTTGTTAATTTCCCATATGCCTTCTTCATGATCAAGTCGTATAGCATGCACGAAATCTCCATCAACTTCATCATATGAGGTAGGAACTTGTGTTGTGTAAGAAGGTGTGGACGGAATATCAAGACTTTTATTACTAAGAGGAATGTGTTTTCCTTGGAAAATGATTGACCATTTCCCCGATATGTTTGTTGGGTCGGTAACATAGAAAACTTATTTTGCTTGAGAAGCCATGATGGATGGTTCGGGCATAAAATATGCCTTTCCAAGGTCGACTCGGGTGAATCCTAAGTCATCGATTTGCACATCATTACTATTATTGGGAACCCACTTGCATTTAAATAAAGCCACTTTGAAAATAACATAATTAATCTCCCAAATCTCATCAATGACACCATAAAACGCGCTAGTTGCCAATAATATATTCTTATCTTTCGAACTAGAGTAATACATTGATTCAACTTCAACCATAAGTAAGTGAACCATAAAACGTGCTAGTTGCCAATAATATATTCTTATCCTATAGAATCTGCATCTAACAAATAGTTTGTACAAAATTTAACAACTTCTTCTGTGATATACCTTTCAACAATCGAAGCTTCTGATCGGTGATGATTCTTTGTATATCCTTTAAAGATCTTCATATATCGCTCTATTGGATACATCCACCTTAAATAAACTAGACCACAAATTCTGATTTCTCTTATTAGATGAATAAGTAAGTGAACCATAATGTCAAAAAATGATGGAGGAAAATACATCTCCAATTAACTTAAGATTATGGTAGCCTCATCTTCTAATTCATCTAATTTTTTGAAATCAATAAATTTATTACACACGACATTGAAGAATAAACACATTCTTGTTATAGTTACTCTCACGTTTTTTGGAAGGATCCCACGGATAACCACTAGTATAAGTTGTTGCATCAATACATGATAATCATGAGATTTTAAACCAATTAACTTGAGATCTTTCATTGATACAAGTTTCTTGATGTTTAATGAGTAACCATGTGGAACTTTAATACCTTGCAAACACTTGTAGAAAATTTTCTTTTCCCTTTTAGATAGAGTGTGACATGCTGGAGGAAGATAAGTTCTCTTTCCTTTCTCTATTGGAGCCAACTATTTTTGTATACCCATCTTCGCCATATCAAGATGAGAAGCCTTACTATCTTTAATCTTGACTGGAATATTTAGAAGTGTGCCAATCAAACTATCACACACATTTTTCTCCACGTGCATCACATCAAGACAATGTCTAACATCAAGACTTGACCAGTATGGAAGATAAAAAAAGATGTACCTCTTTTTCCATATATTTTTTGCAACTGCCCCTTTTTCTTTTTCTCTCTTCCCAAACATAACATTAATTTGTTATTGACGTTGATAAACTTCATCCCCGGTTAAAGGTTCAGGAGCATCCTTAAACTCTTGCTCTCTGTTAAAAGCCTTTTGCAATCTACGATAAGGATGCCCCAGTTTTAGAAATTTTTGATGCCCAAGGTAAACGGTCCTTCTTCCTAACTCAAGTTCATGATAACAAGTGTCATCTTCACATATAGGACACGCTCTATGTCCTTTGACATTGTATCCATCCAAGTTACCGTAAGCCGGAAAGTCATTGATTGTGCAAAACAATATTGCACGCATCTTAAACTTCCCCAGAATATGCATCATTAACTTCAATTCCTTCATCCTACAAGAGTCATTAATCATCAATTAATAGGCCTAGATAAACATGTATGTCGTTACCAGGTTGTCGTGGTCTAGAAATCATCATACTTAACAGTATATACTTGCGTTTCATGCACAACTAAGGACATGGGTTGTAAATAGTGAGTAGAACAAACCACAAAGTATAATTAGTGCTCAGATTACCAAAGGGGTTAATTCTATTGGTGGGAAGCCTAAGCCTAAGGGTTCTTGGCTCGACTCCAAAATATGGAAACAGCGAATCAATTTTCTTCCATTGCAACAAATAAGCTACATGGTGAATGTTTCCACCACGAGTCCTTTCATCTGCATGCCATCTAATATTATTTGCGTCATTCAAATTAGCAAAAAGTATCTTTAATCATGAAATTATTGGCAAGTACCATCACACTTTAGCAGGATTATGCTTCTGAAGGTGTGAGAAAAACACAAGAAATGGGGGGTTTGAATTGGGGTTTTCACTCTTGTCAACTTCTTCAAAACTCTAAATGATGTTGCGTTAAGTGAATCGTTGAGTTGCGTTATGGAAGCATAAACATAACTTAAAGAAAATTCAAGAGTAAAGAACACATGATATATCCTAGTTCACTTGAACAACTCTCCAACTATTCCAGTCCACCCCTTAAGGTTATTTGCCTTCATTAAGGACTTAACTCACTATAACCAAAACATTGATTACAACTGCTCGGTAACCTATCGTGACTGACTGCACAATGTAATCCTCAGTTTATTTACTTAATTATTTAAATAAATTTTTTTGTATTATGTTGTTTGGTTAAGTGTCGAAGTTGTCGAAAAGCTGATTTAAGTTGTAGAATTATTAGTAGAATGATACTATTATTCTTAATGGGATTGCTTGTGAATAAAAGTAGTAAGAGTAGGGGTGTAGGAATTAGACCCATTTGAATAATTAAAATTAATAAAATCATAATTTAATTAGATTATAAGAAAAATAGGTTATTAGTAAAAGAGAAACATGAAGTTTAGGGAGGTTATGTGAAGTTGCAAAGGAAAGGGCTAGGATTTCAATCAGAGAGTTACAGTCGCCTTCAATCCAAGGTAAGAGTGGGGTTCTGACTCTATAATCGGGTTATGTGAAATTGTAAAGATTTGACTCATTAGTACATATGACTCAATAAAGAAACAAACAGAAGGAAAACTAACTAGAATGCGGTAAAATGAAAGCGGTAAAGTTCCTCCCCCACACTTAAATAAAACATTGTCCTCAATGTTTTGATAAAAGGTAGAAAAAGGAATTATAGAACCTGTATGAATTCCATTTCATGCTATCCCTTGTTAACCTTGTCTTCGTTGGCCACTTTTACTCTGGTGTCTTACACTATAAGTCATCTGAATTTGCTGAAACTTCACTTTACTGAAGTCGCTCATCATACTACCTATTTGTGAAGGAAGTACCTGCAAAAAATGTTAGAAAAATACGGTGAGGTGTGTGCAGGTGGAACCTGACTATGCGAAGGACAATGAGGGGTGAGTTACGGGTGGGAGACACATGCTCTTTCCTATCATACTCAGTATTGGTGTCACCACCAGTAGCGACATTTGTAGGAATGTCCGTGGGCACCAACTCATCTTAAGGGATTTCCATCTAGAGATTTTTTGCCTAAACATAGCTAAAACGTGACAAGCTATACAATTCTTTATTTTTTGCAAACACAAACAATAAAAGGAAAACATTAAACTAAAAGCTCGTGGGTTGCCTCCCATACAAGGCTTTATTTAACATCAATAACTCGACGACTAGGAATTATTTGGTTTCCACGGCCACTTATCAAGCCATCTCACATATCCCTCACCTTTTCTTTTCTTCCATTTGTGGGGTGGTTCATTCTTTTGAACTTGTGGATGTGGTTTTGGATCTATCCTAAGTATTAGCTTTTCAAGTTTAGGCTTAGATTTTTCATCTACCACTTCAAAGGTTAACCTTACCCTCTTAATAGTAATGATATCCCTAGTTTCATGGTCCTCTAATTTTCTCTTTTTATGCAGGACCTCACACAAAGGTGCATTGGTGTGGATATTTTCCAACATCTTTACACTTGTTTTGGATTAGAAGCCTACAAATCTATGCGGGAAAGGAATCAGTGGGGTATAGGTATGAGGAACAACATTAAGTGTTACTTTATCCAACTCTTTGACAACGTCCTTTTTGGGTGGTGTCAGAATATTTTTCTCAATCTCTACTCCTTTCTCATCATAACTCCCTTCAACCTCATTGTCACTCTCCTCAACCTCATTATCACTTTCCTTAGGATTTTCAATTTCTTTTTCACTATTGGTTGTTACAATATCCACATGTCTCTCAGGGGAGGGTCCTATAGGTGTATGTGAAAGTAGGGAAATTTTAGTTTCCAATGCCTCAGTGTGACTCGCGATGGACTTGACCATAATGTTCATCCGCCTAAATGTTTCATAATTTTGGATATGTTGTTTTCTAAACTCTTCGTTCTAGAGATTTTGTGTCTCCACAAAGCGCTCCATCATAGATTCAAGCCTAGAATTAGTTGTCGTTTCAATGAAATCCTTCAATAATATTTTGAGGTTTGGAATTATGGGATTCTTGAGGTTCCTAAAAGTATTGGGGGTGGTAATTTATGTGAGAATGAGTTAGTGTCGTGTTGAAATCCTCCATTAGCATTTCTTGAGACTCCTCAAATTGTTGGGAGTGGTACGGTTCCTCCAAATACTGGGAGTGGTAATTGTAGAGGTAATTTGGATGTGGTTCCTCGAGATACCGTAAGTGGTAATCATGGGGAGTGTTTGGGTTATACATATTTTTTTTAAAGAGAGTGCCTTAGTCTATACGGTGCAACAACTGAAATAACAATATTGACCGATGGTCTCTGGAAATAACAATATTGCCAAAAACTTGATGCCTCCCCAAGTGCACAAAAATATCAAAGTAAAATAAAAGATTTTCGAACCACAAAGGCCAATGTCAAACTATTGTAATCTATCATCTCTTTGAAAAGCTAAAGCAATGATTAAAAGCAAATGAACATAAATTAAAGGATTAACTTCTAAAGGTTCAAAAGTAATACTAAAACAAGCCCGAAATATGATTTCTTCGCGCCTAATAAACTTGTCGAACACATGTACTGACTATGACTATATGCATATTTCGTAGAATATACCGACTTAAAGGCTCCTTCTCACGCTCTTGTGGTCTTAAATAAAGCCATATCTCTCAATCCCAAGATTTTGCTCTCGCTCGCTCGGTAACTAAGAAACACTATTTATCAGCCAATAATATCATATTCAATATCTAAAGCGCTCTCGCTGTATTTAGATATGATACCTAATTTCTGCAATCCGGTTCGCTCCTAACACTCTCGCGAATCTTGACTTAAACGTTTATATGTTTCTCACTCTCTTGACCAAGAAATGTTAGATAACTTCTCACTCTTATGACAAAGCTACTTAAATTACACATAGAAATTAAAACCAAAATGACATACAACCACATTTTCGTACCTATTATTTCTACAGAGTCCCGTTGGTTACGATGGTCCTCATACGACAGACTCAAGACACTTATCAAGACATGGAATTAAACATAAACAAACTAAACATGATAAACAAAATTAAGGAAACCATGCTTGAACGATTATAGAATGCGAAAACAATAATGATAAAGCGATAAAACAAAGAACCTGTAAATGACTTGAAATAAATGCGGGAATTGAAATAGAGAAAATAGAACTGAAATATTTTTTTATTAATATGATAACAAGGTTATTGATCCAAGAGTTCAGTACAATAAAGTAGCAAAAAGGAAAGTTATTGAAATAGTCTCTCGATGTGAGTTATTGCTGCTTTTACAAATGATTTATGCCTAACAACTGAAATGCGATTCGGTAGTGTACTCCCCGGATGCAAATGTAGACCTCTGAGGGTCTACTTATACAGGAATTTTGGCTCCAAGAAGTTGGGATTCAAATTTGAACTTAAAGACTTGCAAAATCGCCAAATTGCTGCTGAAAAACTACTCCCGCCACAAATGGCGATCACCGTTTGCAAATGGCGATCGCCGTCTGTTCAAAACGTGATTTCCCTCCTTTTTGGGACATGGCGAATGCCATTATCCTAGGCAAGGGGAAATGGAGAACGCCATTTAGCTAGGGGGACCAGATTCTCCAATTTTTTATGCTTTTTCGTCACTCTTAACTCAACTTTGGTTATTTTCTTCTATATTGCTGATAAGGCACCTGTCAAAACAAAACAAAGAGAAACATAAGCAAATGGTATTGAAAACGATAAAGACTCGATAAAAAAAATACTAAAAATGCACATAATGGATCATAAAATATGATATGATTTCGATTTATCATAGAGCATTGACAAGACTTTGGACTTCAACTTCCAAACCTTGGATACGAGCTTCAAATCCTTCCCTCATTTATTTCCATGCTCAGGTAGAATTATGCCAGATCTCTTTCCATTAATCAATTTGATTCCAAGCTTTATCCAACTCATTCTTATGTGTCTTGAGACTTGTAGTGACAACATTAAGCTCAACGTAGGCTCGTTCCTTCTTGTCTTATTCCTCCACATAAATCATAACTTGCACAAGAACTCTTGTTTCAACTGGATGATCTAAGGCAAAAGGCAATTTTACTTTACACACTTTTTCCTTCATCCATTAAGCGTAAGGTATTATAACATCCTCTCTAGGCCTCTTTAAGATATTTCTTCCTCTGTTGATTTGTTTCCAAACATGTATAACCTTCAGAATAATTGGATTTTTCATAGTTAACCCTTATAGAACAAAACCCTATAAGAACTTGTCATCAGGTTTATATGCCAGAGGATATCCTAGTTGTCTCATGGCCAGTGTCAGATTATATGTTATGCACCCCTTTGATCCTGTGAGGGGTAAAAAGGGGAACCTCCCACAACTCATGATCATGTCATCACGATGAAGTATTAATGGGTACCATATGATGTTTTGGTTGATGAGGGAGACCACATATTGGGCCCAATCATAACTTCCATAATAGCCATATCCTTTGAATGTTTGAATTGAATTGTGATGTATAGAGGAGATATCCTCCAACAAAGATGACTCGTGTCTCGTCTGTGGGGTGATATTGAGTTTATTTGAGTGTCTTGTTCAAAGCCCAAGATTGAAGCTAAAATGGTTTATATTTAATTGTCTTATACAAAGCCCACGATTGAGGCTAAAGGATCTTATCTGTCTTGTACAAAGCCCAAGATTGAGGCTTAAGATTTTGAGTATAGCTTGGGGAGAGGCTAACTTGATGAGATATTATTAGTATAAAGCTCAAGAGGAGGCTAACTCAAAGCTGAGGATTTGAAGAGGGTTGGAGAATATAGCCTAGAAAGAGGTTGACTCAAATGAGGAGTTTTAATTTGATTGGTATTTTTAAGAGGCTAAGATGCTTTTAGGAAGCCTGAGGGTCCTTGTATGAAGCCCAAAAGGAGGATGGGGAATTTTTAATAAGCTTATGGGTCCTTGTATGAAGCCCAAAAGGAGGATGGGGAACTTTTAAGAAGCTTGTGGGTCCTTGTATGAAGCCCAAGAGGAGGTTGGGGAACTAGTTATTTTAACTAAGCTGTAATTAAAATGCTCATATTGTTGACCTAAGTTTAAGATAAATATTTTTATCTTGTAAATGCTAAGAGAAACTTAATGTGAATAATTATAGACAAGCATATAGACATGAATTGAAAAGAGTTTGGGTCTTACACTCTGATAGAAGCCCAAGAGTTTGATGTTGAATATGATTGAGTTGAATGTGTTGACTAAAGAGATTAAAGGATTGATGAAATTGATTGATCTGAAAAAAGTTTTGGAGAAGATAGGTGGGACTTACTCTATTAAAGACCCAAGATTTAAAACAATTTTGAAAAAGCAAGGAGGAACTTACACTCAGATGGAGGACCTAGATGTTGATGATTTAAAAATTAAAAGGAATGAGTCTTACACTCTAATAGAGGTCCAAGATATGACATTGAAGTCTTAAAAGGGTTATGTCTTACAATCTAATAGAGACCCAAGATATGACATTGAAGTTTTAAAACGGATGGATCTTACATTCTAATACATACCCAAGAGTTGAAAATTTAATCAAAGAAAACCCTAATTTTAAACTTTTAAAACGAGATATTTTCAAAGAAAAATAAATTAAATATGGTATCATAGGTCAAGTAAGCATGTTATGAATATTGATCAAGACCTAAGCAAATGTATAATATTTGCATAAATGTTTATGATTCATTAGGTCTTGGAAAAATCAAGAAGAATGTATTTAAAAGTATTATAAAACACTTAAAAAGAACTATTTTTCAACTTAATAAAAACACCTTAAATAATTATTATTTTTAATATTTTTTCAAATATTAAAATAATAGAGGGTATTAATAAGAAATGTGAAAAAAATTGGATCAAAATTAATTAATTTGGTGGTAGAAATAATTAGTTGAAGCTTGAAATAAAAATATGAAAAATTGAGGAGTGACAATTTTTTTTGCCAAGGGTGGGACTTGAGCCCACGCCCTTTAGGCCAAACATGAGCAAAATAGGATATGGCCAATTGAGCTAGCGTGTGTTGGTGATAGTTATTCCAATCCAATTGAAAAAAATATTAAAATTCTGTGGGAAATTTAAAAACATGCGCGGAGAACTTCATCTTCTTCCTCTAGCCGGATTCGCAAAAACCATTGTATCTTATGAAATATGCAATGAAATTGAACGATATAAATATGGATTTTGATTGTTTTTTAACAAGGAATGTGATGATGGTGTTTAATTTCATTTCTTTTTAGTGTGTGATGGGTTATTAAGAAGAAACCTGAAGAACTCTAACTTTGCAAAAAGTAATATGAAATCCTAAATACGAATGAATAATGACAATTGATTGAGGGTAAATGATCCATGAACATTCTGAAACATGTTGGTAACTTGAAACAACTATTATGATGCATGATTCATGGAGTTTGATAAGTTTAGGCTTACCTTTCAAGAGGAAATCAAATCCTCAGTAATAGATGTTACAGAAGTGTTTTGATGATCTGGACAGCTTCCTTGGACCTCAAGGAGTGTGTTGATGTGCTTGGAATGGATGGAAACCTTTTGGATTGATGGGCTCGAATCCAACTGCAACAGGTGTAAGTGAGGTTGTGATTTTGATTAATTTGATGTTAAAGATGATGGATTAGTGTTTGGATTACTTATACATGATGTATATGATATGTTTGAATCAAAAGATTAAACAAAGAAGCTCTGGTTTTGAAAATTCGATTTTCACTTTTGAAAATTTGAAAACTTGAAGTGAAAGAAGGAAATGAGAGAAAACAAGTGTTATGTTGTTTTGGTGTGATTTGAATGATCATAAATGAGCTTTATTTATAGGTGAACAAGTTTGTTTTGGATGAATAGTGGTTGCTTGAAAGATAAGCTTTTGGTTCAATGGTTTTTTAAATGCATCATTACTTCTATCTCAAGGTACAATAGCTTTTCCATATGCACAACTATTCTTTGACCAATTCCCCATTCCTCAGATGTTTTTAATATTGTTTATGCATGTATCTTGACTGAAGGAAGTGACTTTGTTAAATATGCACTATTGCACATAAATGCTCCTTGAATTTCAAGGCTTTTGTGACAAAATCCATCATTTCAATGAGATTCCTCTTGACTTTTTGGCTCTATCTTGCAAGTTTGTTATGATTCAATCAAATTTGCATTGAATTAGCTTTGGCACAATGATCACACTTCAAAATTGTTCCTTGCAAGAAATACTAAAATTTTCTTGCAAAAACAGTTGTAGCAAGGCATGTTGCATAATTTAAATCTCTTTGCTCAAATGGAATTTGATTGTGTTCTTGGACTTTTTGGAAAGCTAGTACTATGTACTTTAACTCTGATGTTTGGAATTGGTTTTAATTCATCTTGTATCATGGTGAAAAATCCCTTCAAAGATTAGTGTTTTGACTGAAAATTACTTAGGCAGAATTTGCTTAAGTGTTGGATTTTCACATCTTTGAATCATGAACTTCATTAATCCCTAACTTAAAATCCATGCATCTTTTGGAGATGGTTCAGTCTAACAATCTTGTTGTATGGAATGAGATCTATCATTTAGGCTTTGGATCAAAAAAATTGGTTGTTTGGATCTCAAGTTATGGCCTTGCAAAGTTGGGTACTTGAACATGAATTTTTATAACATAGTGAAATTTTCAAGTTTCTCAATTTTGCTTCTTTTGCAAGTAACCTTGATTTTTTGACTAATTCTTGATCAAATGCAACTATGGACCATATTTCCTTGAATAATAGCTCATGATGATCAATTTTAACCAAAATGTCAAACTTTGACTTTGGGTATCAGAAGAATTTTGATCAGTGAGACCCTAATTTTCAATCTTCAATGGATGGATCCTCTGAGGTAATTTTAAACTTATGAGTGGTTCCTAGGGTACATTTGAGCTTCTTGAATCATGCCTTGAAGTATTAGTTCATGTTCAGATGAAAAATCTACTTTGGAGGTCTTGATCAATCAAAACCCAAGTTTAGTGCCTCAAACGGCCTTGATGCTTGATCAACTTGAAATGATGTAAAATTGTACTTGATTCTTGGTGAATGAGATCCCTTTACCTTTATGGATGGATAAGAGACTTGGTAAGTAAAAGATCATGCTAATTCTTAATTGATCTTTTGCCATATTCCTTTTTTAGACTTGAAACCCTAATTCATTGTTAAGACAAAACAAACAACAAGCTTTGTTCTTCCAAATGGGTTAGTGATGCACAAAAATATATTCATGAGATGCAAATGATCTAGGATCTTAGAGTAAAAAATTAGGGTATGACACAAACCATAATTTAGTGTGCGCACTATGTTTCAAAGAAGATGAATTTGCATCACACTTGTTTTTTTTGTCTGTTTTCAATACAAGTATGAATGGATTGAAGCAACAGTTTCGGTGGCTGAAACAGATGCAAAACACTTCCTACAATTCTAAATTTTAATGATAGACAGATCCCAAAAAATTAGGTGTTGTTTAGGGGACTACAAGTAGGTGGGGGAAGTTCTCAAAAATATTAAACTAGTAGCTTGGTCATGGTTTGTAGCAAAGACTAAGAATTAAATTTGAGTTTAATTATTTTGTTTGGTGTTCTAACCCTTTGATTTATCTTGAAAATGACTGAAATTTGAATTGTAATAGGTTCAAATACTCTTGTACTCAAATAATTATTTTGTTTATAAAAATATTTTCTAAATATTGAAAAAATTTCAAACCTCATATTAATTGAAGATACGAGAGTTTATATAAAATGACACGAGTTCAATTAAATTTATATAGAGGACGATGAGTTCAATTAAATTTATATTGAGGATTCTAATAAATTTGAAGTTTCAAATAAAGATGTTTTATTACTTAAACAAAATTGAAAATATTACTCTCAAGATATTTACTAACTTAAATATGTGGACCAAAATCATGCTAAGAGTTCTGAACTAGTAGAATTGCTTTTTGTCCCAAGAAAAAGGGTTGATGAAAGCCAAGTGCGTTAAAAAGCCAAATGCAATCCGACAAGCTTTAGAAAAAGCTTTTTTCTTAGTGCTCTACCATTCATAATCTCACTTCTAAGAATCTAATCACAAAAGCATATTCATAAAAACTAAAAAATAGAAAAGTTCCTGTAAACGTAATTTTGCCACCTTAGTCACATTGAGGTTAAGTCAATTTGTCAATGCAAATCTATATTGGTAAATGCTAACAAAATCTATCAATAAACCATATAACAAAAAATATCAGAAAATTATTAAGATCAATTTCTATAGTATATATTCTATAGCTTTAAGGGACTATTTTTTCCATCAGTTTTACAAATTGTTATCTAAACAAAAACTATAAAATTCAAAACAAAAAAAAGTTATCAAATGAATTAGCAGTTGAAAGTTGTAAGAAAGAGTGAACACTGAGAGAATTTCTTAAATTGTATTCAATGCACCATTTGTTCTTGATCCTTGGACAATTGCTCCAACCAAGCTGGAATTGCGTCCGTTCCATTGTTAAGATTGTTTTGTGGTTTCCGGTTCTGATTTTCATCGCCAAACCGGCTAGATTCATGCGGCGTGGCGTCCTTCACAAGTGAATTAACCCAAGAGACGTCTGGTTCGTTGTCGTTTTCCGACGCTTGAGTTGCAGTTGTGGTTAGGGGAGTATTGCTGCTTCGAAATCCAAAAGAAGATGATTTTCTCAGCTTGTTCAGTTCTTCTCCCTGTATGGTCCAATCCAGTTTTCCGTCGGGTGATCCCCAGTTGGAAAATGCGTAAGGATTGACAGGAGAAAGAAGCTCGGAATGATGATTCGCCACGTTGCGTTCGATGAAGCTTTGGCTCCGTCTGGAAAAGGCGGCAGCTCTTGAATTTAAAGCTGCTGCGGATAACTCCCTGGATAGATCAAATCGGGTTGGCGATCCAATCACACTGGAAGAGTAGTTTTGCTGTTGCTGATTTATATTTGGACGCATTTGGATTCCGGTTGGAGATTGTAACAGAGTTCCTGCAGCATCGAGTGAGATTCCGTGGAATTTATGCAATATTGATGGATCGAGTGATCCGATAATGTCTTCGAGGTTGTTAGACTTCATCCCCGAAAACCTATTCAGTTCGCCGGTAGTATGATCGTTCAAAGAAACCGGAAAAGATGGACTGTTAGGCATGGAATTTTTCCAGTTGGAAGGTGAGGAAAGACCGGAAATCTCGTCCATCATTAGTTGCTGGCTTCGCCGCTGAGTTTCAGCCCTAAGCATTGCAATATCTGAATCAATACCTCTAGCAGTTATTGCCGAATTCAACCTGCTTCTCGGAAGCTGAAGGGTAGGGACCGGAACATTAGACAGTGTCTGCCACATGGCTGCCGCAGAACCAGGAGAAGATGACACTCCAGATGGAGTCAAAGGCGGTGTTGACGAGGGTGGCATCAAACCAGACGGAGAACCGAGCGCGGTAGGACTAAGAGAACCCTTCTCTAATGCAGAAGCGCTACTGTAATATGACCTCGGAGACGGAATAGCAGAGCCTGTCGAAGCATACAAGGGGCGAAGCTCCTCAACCCTATGAGCAAAGAAGCAAACTCTTCTTGTGCACGAGCTCTCGTCCTTGCAAAGACGTGTACGATATTGCGCAGGATGAAGCCAGCACTCAAAAATACCATGAGCATATTCACACGAATCCCCTTTGCTACACGATCCTTTGCGAAACTCGGGACAAGGGACACAGCTATAAGGATATTTCTTTGGATCGCGCCGCCTTGCATTTTCCCCGGGATGAACAAAGGGACACTCAGTCCAATCATGAGAATACGCTCTTGAACAAGGCTTCACTTTGAACGTATACATCCTAAACTCATCGGTACTATATATTCCGTTCTTTATGTCAGGAAGAGAAAGATCAAGAGGATAATCTTTTGAAAAACGAGGCGAGTTTAAATCTGGCCTTTGATATTCATCAACACCATCAATTGTCTCCGGAAATATAACACATGTCTGATCAGCGCCGCTTGTACCCTCCAGAAGAACTTGCAACATCCTCTTCCTCGAATCAAAGATATAATTCCCCACCGGGCCAATCAAGTCAACGGGGCGGTTACCATTCATATCAACAACACCAGCATCCGCCGACGCATTAAGCAAAAGCTTAACAATCTCAGCAGAAGCCGCAGAAACCCCAACAACAGCACAATGAAGAGCTGTAGCACCATCGGATCCGCTACCCCGATTAACATCAACACGACCCGTTCCAAGAATATACGCCGATATATTCACGCTTCCAAACATAGCAGCAACCATAAGAGGAGTCCTCTCTACATAACCCAATTTATTCAAACCAACCCTTCTCCCATACCACAAACCAACCTCATCAACATCACACCCCTCGTTTTCGACCGCATCTTTGAAACCAATCACATCATCTGCAGCTGAAAATTCAAGCAAATCATAAACATCCTGACGCTGCCCTTCTTTATTCTCATTCTCATACCCCATACCGCTGCACATGGAAATATCTTCCCTTAATACCTCAACAGAATCTGAAAAGCCACACAAGAAAACAGGTTCAAGATGCTATTGAACAAACCATGATTTTTTGTCTCAAATTTAAAGCACGGAAAACTCAGTTTAACATAACAAAAGTGAAAACAGATAAATTCTTGTCATTTTGCGGATGCATTTGCATGTGATTGTTGGTGAAACAAAAAACTTCTAGTTACAAAAAGATGAACAGACATGAAATTGGCAACAACGAGGAGAAACAAGAAATCGTTACAAACAGAAACTAAATATCAAAAAATAAAATAAAAAATAAAAACAACCTGTCATATGTTGTTTTTCTTTCATGAATTAACTAACAAACCAAAACCCAAATTTTTTTCTTTCTGAACATTGCATTAAAGCTTGAAAGAAACCAATAAAGGAATCATTTTTTAACGAAAATTCAAGAACCCATCATCATGAAAAAGTGAAAACAACATGCAAGAACAAGAGAAATGAACCGTACCTTAAAAATGAAAACACAGAGACAAGAAGAGGTTTTTTCTTTAGGGAACTAGGAAAGAAAGTTAGAATGAGAAAGAGGGAGTGGACAATTTTTCTAATAGTTTTTGGTTTCGGTCAAGAAAAGGGAGCTCACTAGTTTCCACTTCTTACCAGTTCCATTTTGTTTTTCTTAGAGAAGTCACCAATTCCATTTGTTCTATTAAAGAATAATGAAATATATACTCTCCTATTTTCCAAATAAATGTGGTCCTAGTTTCTTTTAACATAAATAAAAACATATAAACAAATAAATCTGGTCCTATTTTCGAATAGTTTTTGGACGAAAATATATCTGTATAAATATCATATATTTCAAAATTTTCATTTTTTTCTTTCTCATCTTTGGAATGAGTGATAAAAAAATCACACTAACTTTTCACTCCCGGAAAACCCACGAGAGATACTTCTGGTTCCAATTTTTTTACACCGGAAAACTTTATAGTAAGTTATCCAGTTTGTTTTGTTTTTTGGTAACACACCCCGGATAACTTGGAATCGTGCTATCAGATTTGTGTAATTCCTATACCGGATAACATGATGTCATGTTATCCGGTTCTTAAAATTTCTTCACCAGAAAACTTGATGCTGAGTATCCGGTTTGTTCTTGTTAATTAACTTTTTTTAGTGGCTCGCATTAGAGGACGTGAAGGACATATTTATCGATGATACGCTGATGAAAGGATAATTCCAGCGTAGTCTACTCGAGAGGAAGATAAGATTGATGATCTTTCACCTATACCTGTAGCGGTTCTCATTGTTACGCCCCAAATTATATTTATTTATTTTAATTGGATTATAATGTTTGGTGTGTGAAAGAATAATATTTTATTGAATATAATGTTATTTTTAAAGAATTATATTATGATGGATAATATTATTATTGGTTAAATTAGATAATTGGAATAATAAGAGGTAAATGGTAGAGTGGTCATTTGGTGAATTTAGTGAGGGTAAAGGGGGAAGTTAATAGATTGGGTCTAAGGGGTTATGTTGGAATAAGGAAAAGGAAAGGGAAAAGAATTGTGTTTGTCAGAACGATAGAACGACCGGGAGAAATTGAGAGAAAAAGAAGGAAAAGGCTATAACGTGAAGGAGAACCCGCGAGGAAGAAGGATTTCTCGTCAATTCCAAGGTAAGGGTGAGATTCTTCCATCTTTAAGGGTTTTATAATGGGGGTTTGGGTAGATTGATGATTAGAAGTTGAAGAATTTGATATTGATAATATAAAGTGAATTAGAGTAGATAAAATGACGAATTAGAGTGACTCTAATGGTTATGTGTTGATATATGGATGTTGTTGGATCATTTTGATGCAATTTTACCTTTAGAATGACTGATTTTTGGGTTTTTGAGCACAAAATCGCTGCAGGAAATTGTTTGGATAAAATTGGGTTTTGTCGCAATCTGACACGGGCTGTGTCAGGTGACACGGGGGCCGTGTCATCTCTCTGGTTATAATAAAAATCAATTTTTTTGGTACAGTGGGCCTGACACGGGTAGTGTCAACTGACACGGGGGCGGAAACTCATCTTTGGGGTTGGCCTTGTTCAAGTCTCTGTAATCCATGCACATGCGTACTTTTCCATCTTTCTTAGGCACCGATAAAATATTTGCAATCCATTGAGGATAAGAAGTGACAACCAGGAACCCTGCCTCAAATTGTTTCATTACTTCAGCTTTGATCTTTTTTGACATTTCGGGATGCATACCACGAACTTTTTGCTTTATCGGGCGAAATCTTTTTTCATTGGCATACAGTGAACCACGATATCAGTATCAAGTCCTGGTATATCTTCATAAGACCAAGCAAAGATCTCTACGTAATCATGTAGCATCTGAATTAACCTGTTCTTAACATTGTCTTCTAATTCATCACCTATTTTGACCTCTTTCTTATCTTTCTCAGTTCCCAGATTCACAACTTCGATCGGTTCTTCATGCGGTTGTATAACTTTATCTTCTTGCTATAGCAACCTAGCAAGTTCTACAGGAACTTCACAATCTTCCTCATCTCCATCCTCGGCTTGGTAGATTGGATTTTCGAAGTCATAATTGGTAATAGCAGAACTGTTATCAATGGGATCCAGAGTGTATGAAGATCTGTAGTTTAGTGATGTGGGTGTGTGTAAGAACACATAGGGAAAAATAAATAGAAAAATAAAAAATGCAAAATTTGAATGCAAAACGTCCATTGATTTATTGAATGAAAATATGCGATGAAATGACAACCCTTAACAGATAGACCTTTGTGCCTCGGGCAAGGCAAAAGGCTTAAAAGTTTAATTGTTCAAATTACAAAACCAAAATATGAAAAACAAAAAATAGAATTTACTCCTGACTAAAGGAGATATGAATAATGTCTTCAGTCTTCCAGTTGTTGAGCCCACTGCCAATGGTAGAAAAGATCCAACGGTCTAGGTTGCAGTCCTCATCAGTATTTTCCACAACATTGACTTGATTCTTCTGAACTCCTTTATTGGTGATATGAATAGCACGAGCACGACGAACAGCCTTCTGAGCCTCTGAAGTGAAACCTAGACCAAATTTGTCAGACTTGTAATGAATATCTAGAAGCTGACCCCAAATAGTACAACCACCTTCTTCAACCACGGCTTTAGCATCTTTTAGAGAGGCTAATGCATGAGATGCTCTAGTAACTTTAGGAACAATAGGAACTGGTTTAGCAGCAAGAACATTTTGAGGAACCACTTCAAATGTCTGACAAGGAGTCTCGACGAATTCGCCATCCATCTCAACATACTTGAAAGTACTCACATGACTGACCATGTACTCTTCTTCACCATAGAAAGTGACAATCTTGCTTTTCACATAATATTTCAACTTTTGGTGTAAGGTAGAGGTTACATCACCTGCCCCATGTATCCAAGGGCACCCAAGAAAACGGGAATAGGTAGGACGAATGTCCATCACATAGAAAATAGAGTCAAAGATTTGAGAACCTACTTTAATCAGAAGATCAACTTCTCTATACACCATTCTTTTTGAACCATCAAAGGCTCTCACCACCATGTTACTAGGTCTCAGCACAACATCTTCATAGTTGAGTTTCTCAAGAACGGCCTTCGGTAACACATTTAATGAGGAACCATTATCCACCAACACATGAGATATAGTAATGCCCTACATTCAATAGACACGTACAGAGCTTTGTTGTGGTTCCTTCCAGCAGGAGTCAGATCAGCATCAGAAAAGCCTAAGCCATTATCAGTTGTTAGGTTAGCAACACAATTTTCAAACTGGTCTACAGAGATTTCGTGTGGTACGTGCGTAAATTTCAAGAACTTCACCAAAGCCTTAGCATGGGCCTCAGAGCATAACAACAGAGATAACATAGAGATATTGGAGGGAGTGTGTCCCAACAGTTCGACAATATTGTAATCACTCTTGCGGATGATCTTTAGTACTTCTTCCATTTTCTTAGAGAGATCTTCAGTAGTCGGTGTCTCAATCTGAACAGGCTCAATCACTGGTCCTTTTGCCTCGAGCTTCAGTACCTGGCTCGAAGGTAGAAATACGAATTGGAGTAGCAACAATCTTTGAAGTGTCTTCTCGAGAGAAAAATCCTTCCTCTTCGAGTAACTTTACTAGTCCCAACGATATTTTCGACATCGGGATCAGTATCTTCAATAGGTACATCCGTTAAAGGCTCTTGCTTGACACCATGGACATAGACATCAGAGCCATAATTCTAGGGTATGGCCTTGTCATAAGAATATGGGATCGGACCGGGAGTAGTAATAATCAGGGGAGCCACTTTTGGCTCAACAATAATCTTCACAGGACCCTTAGAGGTGATTCTCACAGGGTTTTAAGAGGTAATCTTCACAGGAGTTTTAGTAACCACAGGCACGTCTTCAAGCTTTAGACCTTGGGAAAAACTTTCACATAAACTCTCCATAGAAGGACTTTTCTCAAATAGTATAGTGCAATTGTCCATCAAACGTTGAATACCTTCTTTTAGCTTCCGACAACCATTGGATTGATATGCACAGTAATAACAATTTTCATTGCAGCCCGGAAATAAACTGGCTTGCAACAACTTCTTTTTAACAATTGACAGAGGAGTGGTCAAGTCAGCCACAATAGAAACATAAGAACCATCATCAATAACATTAACAGTCTTATCATGATTGGGCATAGGAGCGGTAATCACATTAGGAGTCTCAGGAGGATCAAACTCAATTTCCCTAGTATCAATCATATCCTGAATTTTATTCTTCAATGCCCAACAATTATTAGTATCATGTTTGGGACAGTTGGAGTGATATGCACACCTTGCATTGGGGTTATAGCAAGGAGAGGAAGTATTGGGATTCTGAGGAGGGTCCTTCAAGGTAATTAACTTCCCTTTCAACATGTGTTGCAACGCTTGAGCCAATGACATATTGATTTTTGTAAATTGTCTCCTAGGTGTGTCCTTCTTACGCTGATTATTCTGTTGTTGATTTTGTTGCGCAAGTACAGGATTAGAGATCAGAAATGCTCCCACATATTGGTTACGGTTGTTCTTATTACCACCCTGTTGGCCGTACACAGCATTGGATTCCTTTTTCCCACTAGGTGGCTTCTTGGTGATACTTGAAGAGGTAGCCACCGGTATTTTACCACTTCGTATTCTATTTTCAACATGTTCTTCAGTCATTATTAACTTGGTGAAACCAGATGACGAGCTTCCAATTAGGTGACTATAGAAAGGACCAATCAGCGTACTCATGAACATGTCAACCAATTTTTTGTCAGTTAAAGGAGGTTGAACCCTTCTTGAGAGATCTCCATTTTTTAGGATACTCTTTGAAACTTTCATTAGAGCCCATGGACATGCTTTGGAGTTTCATACGAGTTGGCGCTAAATCAAAGTTATATTGATATTATTTATAGAAGGCTTCCGCAAGATCATTCCAGGTACGAATATTGGTATTCTCAAGTTGGTAGTACCATTCTAATTGAGCTCCAGATAAACTTTCTTGAAAGAAATGTATCCACAACTTTCTATCGGCAGTATATGGATGGATCCTTCGGACATAGGACCTCAGATGCAACTTTGGACACGAAACACCATCATATACCATAAAAGTAGGAACTTTGAATCCAAGAGGAATGACAACTCCAGAAATCAGACTCAAATCTTCGAAATCCAAACCAGATGTTTTCTGCTGTTCCATGGCATTCAAACGGTCTTCTAGTAACTTGTATTTCTCATCACTGGCCGAATCATAGTAATAATTCTCCTCTTGATCAGAATTCCCAATAGTACCATGTTGACTATCTTCTTCTTTCACAGAATCTCGGTAATCATTGTCTCCATGAATTTCGACCTCATCGTCCGTCTTAATTTGACCTTTGAATCTCCTACCCATGTTAATGAAGCCGACTGATTTTCTTGTTTTCTTCTTCTTCTTGGTCAGGGATGCTTTCAGTTATTCTTGTCCCTTGGACAAGTTCAGGATCATCTCTTGGAATTGGGCATTCTGGGTTTGGAAATCTTTGACAGTCTGTTCGAGAGCCATTTCAACTGAAATAAACAGCGAGAAGATAAGAAACTTGTTATAGAAACCTGTTATGCAATGGTATGGCATGTAAATGCATATGCAATGTTTTCAAGGACCTCGTGGGATTTAAATTTGTTAAAGAAAACCAGAAACAAAATTTTATTAGTAAGTTCAAAATATAATTGCCTCTTGGGCTTACAATGAAGGAAAAACAAGAAAAGAGTTACAAGGAAATAAATTGTAAAACATTTGAGACTTAATACTCAAGTCTCCCATGGACTTTTCCTCTTTGTGTTGAGATATGTATTGAGGTTCCGCTCTTCGTGAAGTCACCTTGTCAGCTCTAATACTTTCTCCTCGCTAGCATAGAACTGATCCTCAAAGGTATCTCTTTCCTCTTTTAGTTGGATCCAAGATTTATGTAGCTCTTCCAGGTCAGTAGGCATGTCTGGATGAAGAATGGTGTAAGGAACATCTCCTTCAACAATAGGCTTAACGATCACCAGTAGGACAGCAAGATATGGCATCATAAGAGATTGAGCATGAGACCGCACCCATCTGAGGTCAGGCTCCATATGGATGGAGTATTTTGGTTCCAGAGTGTTGTTGTTAATCTTATTCACAATGCCTCAAGCATGTACAAACCTTTGATGGTAACCTTGAGGATCATTGTCATAATCAAACATAATACCTTGAATAATCATATCATGAGGACCATCACTCTGAGCATAACCAAATTGACATAGTGCTAAAGAAGGCTTATAAGTGATGCCTCCCCTTATGCCAAGGAGTGGCACATTAGGGAACTCCCCACAGCGGTCAATGATAGTGATGTTTTCCATAGATCGGGAACACCAATGGGTATCTGAATGAGAGAGTGACATTATCCTTCTAGACCACCTCAAACCTTGTTCATTCTTCATCACATATTGAAAAAGGTGTGAAATAAACCACCTTGATAGTAGAGGTAAGCAACACATCCGATTCCCTCGCGCCCTCGTAGTACGAGTGTGAAGAGAGTGCAAAATATCTCCAAGCAAAGTAGGCACAAGATTATAAGTTAGAAATATCTTGATTGCGTGCACATCTATGAATTGGTCCGGATTAGGGAATAACACCAAACCATAGATCAACAGGGCCAAGATCTCCTCAAAAGCGTAGTAACTCATAACATCTAGAAATAACTGAGCTTTTTCTATCAAGACTTTATCAAGAATACCTTTAACTCCACGTGTAGTTTCCTAATTGGATACAATATCTGACCTCTTCAGATGCAAAGCTGCTGCAATAACTTCAGGTTTAGGATCCTTCTCTAGACCGGTGAAAGGTTTTTGATCAAGAATAGGTATACCAAGTAGTTTAGAGAATTCTTCCATTGTGGGAACCAGCTAATAATCGGGGAATGTGAAACAGTGATGTTTAGGGTCAAAGAACTGGAACAAAACACTCATCATGTCTTCATCAAACCCTGAGGTAACCAAACCAAGTAGACCACCATGCCTTTCGGTGAATTGAGAGTTCTCAGAAACTTTTAAAACTAATTCCTTAAGCTTGGAAGGGATCTTTACAAAGTTGATTTGGATAGTGTTTTTGTGAGCGAAAGCCATAACCTGCAGCAAAGAACAAAGATAAATCCCTTGGTCCTTGAAATGGTTAGTGAAAATGATGTGTTATGATGTAATGATGTTATGATGTTATGTTCGTGTTTAAAACAAGCAAATGGCAAACACAAACAAGTCACACAAGAGCTTTAGGTTTAAGAGCTTGCATGAAGTTCATAGGTAAGTACCCTCCCCATTGAAGTTTAGTTGGTTCAACCTGTCCTAGCAATAGTAACCGGGTTATAAGGAATCTCAATATCACCGATTCTTCTCAAAGGCTTTATTTCAGTGTGGCAACTGTTTTACCAACCAAAACATCCCAAGACTAGAATCTCAATGAGTGTAGCATCGAGTATCAACCAACTTTAGACTGCACCAAAGTCGGCTATCTCACTACTTTTTACGGGCCAAGATGGGTCAATTAATGTTCTAAAGGGTAGTTAGTGTAAATGACACCACATGGTAGCCTGATATTATCCTTAACTGACTTGAAGAACATCAGTGCCAACCAAAATGTCACACTAACTGTATCCACCATATCAACC
The DNA here is from genome assembly GCA_963966055.1 of Lathyrus aphaca. NCBI lineage: Eukaryota > Viridiplantae > Streptophyta > Magnoliopsida > Fabales > Fabaceae > Lathyrus > Lathyrus aphaca. The sequence continues at coordinate 90,026,288 of OZ014523.1, forward strand.
ATAGCGGTATACGCCGTACAATTTCCTTGGTCTATTGCCACTTACCTAAGGTACACTAGATCCGGGTATAGGATATTTCACACAAGTATCTCCCAAAACAAGTACTCTTTAAACATAAAGCATATAATTCACACAAGTAAAGTGATCTAACTCTAAGGTAACCCCTCTTTTTAAAAGATAAACTCTCCCCAACAGAGTCGCCAGTTCTGTAACACGGTGGAAGAACCGACTTTTAATATTTTGTTGCAAAATATGTTGCGGTAAGCAAGAGTCGCCACCGAATTTTATTTTATCCAATTAAAAAATGCATAAAAGAACAGGAAAGAACTTTGAAAAGATTTTGAGTTCGGGGGGGGGGGGGGGGGGTAAGTTATACAAAGGGAAGGTGTTAGCACCCTTTGTATCCATGGTTACCCATGGGCTCTTAACTGCTTAGCTCACTTTATACTTGTTTTGTTTGAAAAATGTAGTGTTTGATTAAAATATTTTCGTAAAGATTTAACTTTGTAATGATTCTCGTATGAATGTATACAAAGTGTTTACTTGTTTGAAAGTATTTTGAAAAAAAATAGTGTGGGGTGTAAAAAGTATTTGTTTTGAAAGTTATGAGCAAGCGTTTAAGAGTTACTTACCCTAAATTGTAAGGCCTTTCTTGTCATTTTCGTTTCCTTAGAGATAGAATTGTCCTTACTATTAGTTAGTAAGTAGTCTTATCCTTGGATTTGGAGGGACATGCGTAGGGTCATCGTTATGGTCATAGAAGGCAACATGTAGAGATACCTTAACAATTCTAAGGGACTATCATCATTTTCGCAGGGACAAGATCATTTATTCGAAGGCAACTTTGAAAGGGACAATGAGGGACTATGGTCTTTTATTCGAAAGGCAACTGTGATGATTTATTTTTGTAGGAAACAAGTTAAGGTATCATTACGTTCGGGGGACACAACCATTTATTGTAAGACAACAAAGAGAGGTTACCCTAGAGATGTAAGTGTGCAAGTGTGTTTGATTCAGTTATTTTAATCTTGAAATTTTAGGGTTATCTAACGATTGATTTTAGTCTTGCCATACAATCCTATTAAACATACATCTAACAGTTTATAGTGCAGAGAAATAAAAACCTAGTTTTAAGTTATTACATGGCTTTGGGAGAGATATATAATTATGAAAAAACCTGGCAGAAATATAAAATGCGTAAAAATAAACCTAAATTATTACAAGGCTTTAGCAGTTACATTATTATGGAAAAAAAATCGGGCGAGAAAATAAATCTGAAAAAATACAACTTCATACAACCTGTACATTTATTCTAAGAAATAAATTGAGAAGAAAAGGTGAAAAAGGTAAAAGTATAGGATATTCTTTTAAATGATTTAATGATTAATTTATTAAAAAATAATAATTTAATTAAAAACAAAACCTAATTTAATTTAATTATGAAAAATATATATTTTTTTGGATATTTTATGATTTTATGAAAAAAGATTTATTATGTTTTCTATTTTTTGATTGGTTAAAATAATAAAATAATTGAATTAATTAAAACAAATTAAAATGAAAGAAAATAAAAGAAGAAAAATAGGAAGAAAGAAAAGATAAAAAAAAAAAGGGAGGGGGCGTTGGGAATTGAACCCGGGCCCCATTGGTGATCAAGGTGCGCCCTTACCACTAGGCCAGATGACCTTTTGTGATAATGAATGGAAACCATATATTATATAATAAAAAAAAAATCAAATTTCCCAGCCACTGTTCATCATCTTCCTTGCGCGTTAACCAGGTTTTTACCTACAGACAAAATCTGTAGCTACAACCTTTAGTGTTAGCTGCGTCCGTCACTACATCACTTGCGTTTTCAAACATCATAATAATGCAATATAAATTTGTTTTAAGGTCATGGATCAACTGTAAATGATCCTCTGAATTCAATGGTACCCTTCATTTGGCCTGAAAACGACTGTACATGGAGATTCGAAGAATGAAAGCTTTATGCCCTAACAATGGCAAATCTTGAAATTTGTGTTGTAACTCACAGACAAATGGTTAAAACACATCTAAACATGATTATGAATACTATTATGAGAAAAAATTATGTTAAAATGCCATGAAATATGAGATTGAAAATCAAAAACAAGCTAGAGGTGACATAGTTCATAAGGCACGTTTCTTGGAGTTTCAACCTTCAATTGTTGATGGGATGGACGCCTGGGATGTTGAGGAGTGTGAATGAATGTGTGGAACTAATTGAATTTGGATGCAAAGTTATTTTACAGTTTTCCCTAATTTCACCACTTTTTATAAATTCCCTTATGATTGTTTGAGCATGAAAATTCGTCCTTGAGGTTGGTGAAGTTCATGAGTTTATATAGGAGAGCATTTTAGGTCAGAAAACTTCATGGGCTTGGGTCAAATTGATTCACTTTTGAATGGTGTTAAAAACTTTCTATTTTGGTGCATATTTGGCCATCATATATTTCCCCTCTTGTATGCACGAATTTGGATCAAATATTATGTAAATAACTTTCAATATCGGATCCTAAAATAGTGCAAATATCAAATCTTTGATTTGTTTCATATTTATTTTGATTAAAATTGAATTTAAATGAATTAAATCCAATAAAATATGAAATAAATAAAGAAAAACAGAAAATATGACTTAGGGGTCGTGGATTATCTTAAGATTAAGTTTGGATTGTGAAAAGATAGGCCCATTTGGAAAAAAAACTCAAGTTTTGGTCATTGTTTGCCTTATACACCTCCTCAATTTTGCTCAACTTTAACAATGCACAACTTTCTCAATTTTTATCCTATGGATGTGTTCTTGGACTTTTTAGAAATCTTAAAGTGTCCTTTAATCACTCATTTTAGTCCGCTGTCAATTTGATCTTCCATGTTCAAGTTATGAGCTTTTGAAAATGTTGACTTTTTGTTGACTTTTTAGAGGACCTGTAATGTCTTGGCCCATACCTCTCGAATGAAGCATTTTTGGCATTGGTCTTAGAGATACAAAGTTGTAGAGAATTGAATTTTCTTCAAGATAGGCTTTGATTGGGAAATTTATAATAAAGTATGTGAAAGTTAGGTCTGGTCAAAGTTCAGTTGACTTTCTCCTTAAGAAACCCTAATTTAGTAACTTTTACCTTTTGATGAAATTGAGGTTTTCTTGATGAATCATGATCATTCCTTTATCAAATTATGAATCTTACTTCATAATCTTGACGTTAACCAAAAATCTTGAGGTTTAACTGTATGTTGTTGACTTTTTACCCAAGGTAACTAATTATTGCTTATTTGAGCATCTGATTGGCCAAACTTGTAGGGCGAGTCTTGAAATTTGACATGAGGGTCCTTTGAAGTACATGAGATACCATGAAGTCCACTTGAGGCTTTATAAGTCCAATTTCCTTTGAGAAATACAAAACCCTAATTTGAGATCCACTACTTAGGAGGAGGCTTTGTGTGATGAAACCTTGAGTTTCTTTGAGCAATTGAGAATCTTATGAACATTAGGAGACCTCTTGAGACATATTTTCTTGAAGATATGAAGGAAAATTTTGGGGTACAATAGTGTGTTCCTGATATTCCATAATTGAAGAAGAGTATTCTAGAAGAAGGACACAGAATCAGGTTGAGTATTCATTCTGGCACTACTAAGATGTATCATGACTTGCAGAAGCTTTTTTGGTGGTTGGGTATGAAGAGAGATGTTGTGGAATTTGTGTATGCTTGTTTAGTTTTCCATAAATTGAAGATTGAACATCAAACGCCTTTGGGTATGATGCAACCGTTGAGTATTCCGGAATGGAAATGGGATATCATTTCTATGGATTTTGTGACAGGTTTGCCGAAGACAGTGAAGGGAAATGATTCCATTTGGGTGATTTTTTACTGATTAACCAAGTCGGCACATTTATTACTAATGAAGATTAATCATTCCATTTCAAAGCTAGAAAATATGTATATTGATGAGATTGTGAAGTTACATGGGATACCTTCGAGTATCGTGTCGGATAGAGATTCGCAGTTTACATTGAGATTTTGGAATAGTCTACAAGATTCTTTGGGAACCAAGTTAAGGATGAGTTCTGCTTATCATCCGCAGACGGATGGTCAGACAAAACGGACTATCCAATCTTTAGAGGACTTGCTGAGGGCCTGTGTATTGGATCATGATGGTGCGTGGGATAGTCATTTGTTGTTAATTGAGTTTACTTATAACAATAGTTTTCATGTGAGCATTGGTATGACTCCGTATGAAGCATTGTATGGGAGGCTGTGTAGGACTCCATTGTGTTGGTATGAATCAGGCGAGAGTGTTGTGCTCATACCTGAGATTGTGCAGGAGACGATTGAAAAGATTAAGATGATTCAAGAGAGAATGAAGACTTTGCAAAGTCGTTAGAGGAGTTATCATGATAAGAGGAGGAAAGCACTTGAATTTTAAGAGGGAGATCATGTGTTCTTAAGGGTTACTCTAGTGACTGGTGTCGGGCGAGCTTTGAAGTCCAGAAAGCCCACTTCGTGTTTCATTGGACCGTATCAGATTTCACAAAGAGTCAGAGAGGTTTCATATTGGATTGCATTACCACCGTCACTTGCGAATTTGCAAGATGTGTTTCATGTGTCACAACTGAGGAAGTATATTGCAGATCCATTGCATGTGATTCAGATGGATGATGTTTGAGTAAGAGATAATTTGAATGTGAAAGTGTCTCTAGTACGAATATATGATAGAGAGATGAAGAGATTAAGGGGTAAAGAGAATTCCTTGGTGAAGGTATTGTAGGATGGACCAGCTGGAGATAGTTGGACTTGGGAGCGAGAGGATCAGATGAAAGGATCGTATCTGATGCTGTTTGCTTCAGGTGCATTTTCGTGGATGAAAACTCTTAAGTGGGGGAGAGTTGTAACATGCCAAAGTCGATTTTTATTTAATTGATGTATTTCTTGTGAATTTTGATGATTTATGATGTTATTTGATGTTTTGTGGAGATTTGAGGGTGACTTAATATTTTAATAATATTAGGATATTAAGTATAGTGGGTTTAGTTAATTATTTAAGATTGAATAAAATAAAATAAGAGGAATTAGAGGATAAGGGTAATGTGGTCTTTTGATGGAGGTTTAATGAGGGTATTATGGGGAAAGTATATTGAGGTCTTAGGGGCAAGAGTGACTAAAGAGTAAAATTGGGTTGTGTACGATCAATTGGAAGATCACACTTTTGGGAGAAAATAGAAGAGCTCTGATGAGAAAAAGCTAGAACTTGAAGGTTGGGGAGATTTTGTGAGAAGAGTATCGAAACGATTACGGAACCTAAGGTATGAGGAGTAATTTCTATTCGGTATTGTAATGTAGAGATAGTAATTGGGGTTTTGAGGGAGAGTCTTAGGGTTTTGGGGTTTGTTGATGAATGTGTCATATGATGTCGATTTATGATGAAATTGATAGTAAATATTGATGTTAATTTATGTATGTGATGATGTTTTGATGAATGAAGGTCGGGGTAATGATTTTCTGGGTCATTGTTGTTGAATAATGGGTTTTTGAGGGTTTTATCGCAGAGGAGCGATTTTGGAAATCGCAGAAAAATTGTAGGGATCGCGAAGCTCGCTTAGCGAGCCAATAAAAATTTTGAAAATCAAGAACCCGAGAGTTGGGTGCTTAGAGAGCAGGCTGTATCACTTAGCGAGACCTTAAATGTTTGAAAAATGATTTTTAATTCAGAAAAATGTTTTCTCGACGTGGTTTATGTTGTAAGCTGCTATTATTTTGTAGAATTGTTGTATGAAGTGTTTTTAGAGGCTATATGAGTAGGATTAGTGATTAAATGATGTATGATGACTTAAATTATTTTTTTGGAGTTATGAAGTATGATTACATAATGTAGAGGCATGATGTTAGATGAGAATGTAGTATGATGTTAAATGAGTATGTAACATGATGACTAACGATGAATGTGGATGCAATGTTTATGATGTTTTGAGGATGATGCGTGTATATTGCGTCTTGCATTCATGGCATGATTTTATGAAGGGACTTTTGGTCCATTGGTAGCTTCAATCCCATTGTGCGGATTGAAGTGATTTGATGTTATGATGTGCTCCCTTAGTGGAGGGTTGATGGCCCACTATCCATCCATGTGGATCTTTCGGTACCATATGCATAATAAGAGGTTGCATTTAATTCTAAATGTCATGGCATGATTTGCATTGAGTTTGTGTGTTGATGTGTCGTGTTCGAGGTTGTGTATGAATGAGTTGTTGATGATGGTGTTTGTTGTTGTTGCTTATGTTTTAAATTCTAATTTCTATATTACCTTATTGAATGTGAATTTACTCACCCTTCCTGCCTTTTGTGATGGTCTATTATGCCATCCTGCAGATAATCAAGGTTAGCTCGGTGCACGTTTAGCTTGGAGTTAGTGAGTTTGTCGTTGTTTAGTTAGAAGTGGAGTCTCGCTCTGTGTCAAGTAACATTCGGGACGGGTTTCACTTGAGTTATTTTGTTTATTTGAGTTAAGATGTTGTTTCTTTTGAATACTTTGGTTTAAATGATGTTTTGGAATAAATTATGAAGTTTCCCTTTTTATTGGATTAAATAAGATGTTGTTTTTCCGTTGCGTAATTAATGAAAAGAGTTTTGAATTATTTATGATTGTATAATCCATGTTACATGACAGGACTCAATGTGATGTTTTATGATGTTTTGAATTATTTGAAGAATGTGATACCCTTTTTACAAGGGAACTCTGATTTTGTGGTTAAATTGTATTATAATTGTTTTGGGGTAGAAAGGGTGTTATTGTCCTAACTTCTCTTTTATTGATTACTTTCTTCTCCTTTGATATAGAACTCATCCCGGGTTGTGATCTTGTCCATGTTGATTGTCGTATTTTGTGCAAGTGATTCATAGAACTGTCCGGCTCGTAATCCATGTTAAAAATCCCCAACAAACGGTTCCTAATTGGGATGAGAGACTTTAAGGGTTTCTTCATTGAATCTTTCTAAGTTCACGCAATGATTCTGACTGTTTCTGTCGCACATTGAACAAAGTTGTAGTAGACACCTTCCGAAGTTTGTTCGCCGAGAAGTGTTGCACCAGATTTTTTGTTAAATCTTGATAGCTTACAATGGAAACTGAGGAAGGCTCATATATCATCTTAAAGCCACGTCTTTAAAGATACCTACTATGAGCTTACATTTCAAGGAGTCAAAGGGTGTGACTATATCCATTTGGTTATTAATGGCTATGAATTGCTCCTAAGGATCCGACTTTTCATCATAGGAAATCAACGATGGTGCTTTGAAGTTCTTGAGAACCTGATCATCCCATATTTCTTGAGAAAGGGGTTGTGGTTCAAGAACCTCTTCTTCTTGGTCTCCATCTTCCTGGCATTGTTGTTGTAAGAATTACACACTGTCGTGCAACGTCTCGTTTTGTTGACGAAGAGCATCCACCATGTCCAGCAGTTGCGCCATATTTGGAAGGTCCTCTTCAGTTGACATGTTTGTGAATGTGATATGTGGCCCGATAGAAATAAGCGGAAATCATATTTCATCGGAAGCTTCTCATCCAACTTGTTCTTTGGTTACCAATACAAGGGAAAGGGAAACATATTAAGTAGCTTCTCTAGTAGTAGAATGAAGGAGAAACTCATTGCTCACTCATGTTCTTGATAGTATGATACCAAGATTGTTATAAAATCCTATGAATCTATCTAACTAAGATGGAACCAAGGATCCCAACAAGCATATCAAGCATGTTGATAATAAACTAGATTATTATCATGCTAAAATACCTCTCAGGTTCAAACTCTTAACACTAACCCTCACATGAGCTGCGAAGAAGTGGTACAAGTCTCTCCCGAATGTCAGTATAAACTCATGTGGGGCCTTTGCAATGTGTTCATATTTCAATTTAGCACCCAAAAGAAGAAGACGACCATGATGGTGGTACTTAGTGGAATTACGTAAGGAAATAAAAAGACCATGTGGGAATATATTGAAAGGTTCACCAAAGTGGTTGTGGCAGTAGGAGGTGGGGAAGATGGTTTAAACTGTTAGATCTTTAGGACGGGCTTAAGAGCAGATTGTATTTTTCATGAGAAGTTGGCTAGAAGGAGCACACAACATGAGAAAATTGTTGAACAAGGCTCAACCATACAAAAACTTGGAGGATGGGCTCCTAGATGATCAAGGGATCTCTGGGAAAAATCATGTGTAAGATAAATTTTAAAGAAATATTTTAATTGAATGAGAGATGACGGGGAGCGGGGGTCCCAATTGAGAGGTTCCTCTTATACCCCCTTTGAACACTTTTAGAGAAACTATTTTATTTGAGTGTGCCATTACCAAATTCAAAGAGGTCGGGATCAAGATTCCTAATCTACTTAAAGAGGCCGGGATCAAGATTCCTAATCCGCTTAAAGAGTCCAACAAAACAGACAAATCAAAATATTTCCATTTACAGAAAATCACAACCACAACACTAATGATTGCATCTAGCTGAAGGATGTCAATGGATAATTCATAAAGAAGGGGAGTTTGACCAAATACACTTGGAAAAGCAAGAGGAAAGATAATTGGGGAGGGAGGGGAACCCCTAACACCAAGAAGATTTTCCAAGAAGGAAACGTCTCCCAAGAAGGATGTGACATCCTCGAGAGAGGTCATTAAATTTATCACTGGTGGAGAAAAAATGTTTGGTGGAGGGAAGTGTATGGACATTGATTCTATAACGGGAAGTGTCATGTAGCCGAACAAACCTTCGAAATTCAATATCAAAAGGCAGATACTCGGGATGATGACCATCACTAAAGTATAGGGAAAAAACCTTAGCCAAGAATCCTGAGAGGCCCATCCTCATATTTGTAGACAACGAAAATGTGGAGGCATTCTAAATGATAACTTCTCTTTGATCAAAACAACTATCATAGCCAGTTGTGATCTCTCTTCAGTTCTCATCGATAGTGGAAGTTTCTGCGATATCATGTATGTTCAACACTTCAAAAAATTGGGAATGAAGAAGGAAAAGCTTTGGTCGTATGATGGCTCTAATTTGCATGCCTTTAATGGAATCGTGACCCGTCCATGGGGGGTACATTAAGGTGATGGTAATCCTAGGAGAATGAAGGGATATTATAATCGTCGACTTATAATTACTAGTGGTCCCATGTGTAGCGGTAAAAATCGTGAGTGTAAGTTATTGATTAACTTAACTCAAGGCAAACAGAGTCGCCACCGTACTTTTATTTTATTCCAAAAGGAAAAGGAAAAAAAAGAGTGAATAAATCCTAAAATGAATCTAAAAGTAAAAAGTTAGAGAAACAAGCAGCGAAAGGGTAAGGGGTTGGTTACAAAATGGGAAGGTATTAACACCCAAAATGTCTGTGGTACTCCATGGGAGCCCTTTGAAAAATTTATTGCTTTTGGTTTGAAAATAGTTTGTTAAATGAGAGGGGATGAGAAAAGAATTAATTTTTTAAATGTTTTTGTGTTTGAAGAGACTTTCATCTCACGCCCATGTACCCATAAAGTGCAATGTAAGATCAAAACCCCATACTTCATGGTACAAATATTGTTGGTTTTGATTGATTTTAATAAGTAAAAACAATTTGTCATTTTTCTAGTGGATAACCTTTGTAGCTCAATTTTTGTGGTCTTTAATCACTATCGCATTTTTTCTACTTTTTAATTTCTTATTTGTTCCTGATGAAGCTAGCTATGGAAGGGAAAAGAAATTTTAAACTCAACCCGCTTTACATACTATCATTTAACAGATGCCCACATGGTTTTGGGTTCTTCTTTAGATTATTTCACCTTTGGATTAGTTCAAAATATATTCTTTTTTTCATATTGATTTCTTTGATATGGGTCTGGGTATGAGATAAGTACTGATTGATAGGGTAATGTTGATGTTTTTGTGAATTTTGTATCATAATTTTCTGATGTTTTTCTTAGGTTTAGAAACCTAATTGTTGTTTTTGTTTGGTGTGCTCGCAAAGATCTTACGACCTTTTGCCAACGTACCCCTAAAAAGAGAATTGAGGGATCAGAGCATCATAGTTCCATATAAAATGCTAGAGCTAGGAGGAGTGGGTTGATTTGTATAATGGTTAAAGCACATGATGTTGGTGCTTAAATGTTTGATTTGTGTCTTGATTAAAGCCCAAGATTGAAGCTGAAAAGTTTGTTTGTTTCCTGATCAAAGCCCAGGATTAAAGCTGAAAAAACAGTTGTTTGTAATTGGTTACTTGAATTGCATAGCTCAAGGCATAAAATGAATGGGTTATCTTGATTTACATAACTCAAGAAAGGATGAATGGGTACCCTTAATTGCATAGCTCAAGGAGGACTGAATGGTTAACTTGAATTGCATAGCATAGGATAGTTGAATGTGTTATCTTGATTTGCATAACTCAAGAAAGGCTATATGTTTAGCTTAGTTAGATTCCAAGACTATGATTGTATTATGGGAAATTAGCTTAGTTAAAGTCCAAGACTATGATTGTATTGATGTTTTTAGCTTAGTTAAATTCCAAGAATATGACTGGTGTTAGCTTAGATAGAGTCCAAAACTATGACTACATTTGAATGTTGTTAGCTTAGTTAAAGTCTAAGACTATGATTGTAATGAAAGAATTATCTTAGTTAAAACCCAAGACTATGACTAATTTTGAGTGAATGTATAGTGTTTGACTATTTGTGCCTTGATTGAAGCCCAAGGTTGAAGCTAAAAAGTGCTCAGTAGAGAGAATTTATCATCTCTAAAGAGGGAAGATTTGTTTTATATGTGCCTTGATTGAAGCCCTAGGTTGAAGCTAAAGGATGAAAATTGTCTCTATTGGGAAGGTTGTATCTGTGTCCTGATTTGGAAGCCTAGGTGTGAAGCTTATTTGTGAGAGACTGACTCTTGATTGTTTGTATCTTATATGAAGCCTAAGATGGGAGGGTGAAAATTTATTGAAGACTGACTCTATAATAAGAGTGTTTTGTCTGTTGGAAATGTATGTGAGATATGATCATTAGATATTCCTTTGTTTGGGGAGGAAATATGCATGGATCATGAATAGGCCAAGTTTGAGGCTTACCTGAACTTGAGCTTCCAGCTAGAGTTGTGATTTCGATTTTGACGTGTTACAAAGATGTTGTGATGATCTGGACAACTTCCTTACACCATATGGAGTGTGTTTAAACACTTGAACTTGATTGCAAGTGGATGGATCAACTTTTGATCTTCAAGTTGCAGAAACAAGGACTTTTTGAGGTTTGAATGAGTGATTTTGGGTTGGGAGTGTTTTAGAGGTGATCTACGTGTTTGAGCACCTCATAAACATCATATGTGATGCGTGTGAGCAATTAGTTTGAGATTGTGCTAGCTCAAACTCAAAAACCAGAAGTGATTGCTCAAAATATTTAGTTTTGAGTCTTTGAGAGCAAAAAAGAGAAAGCTTAGTGATCAGAGGCTTTGGTGTAATTTTTTAATAAAATGAGGTATATATTTATAGGTCACAATAGTGAGTCATGGTTTATGAAAAATATCTCTCACATGTGAAATGATGAAATTCTTAAATAGCTCAGCTATGCAGTAGCAAAATTCACATTCCTCATAAGTTTGATGCTTGGATTGTGTCCATCTATTGCTTGTTGAACAAGAGATCCAAGAATATGCCATTTTGGAGCTTTGTGACCCTTGGATCAAAATGCATAATGTTGAATTCTATGAATGTCATTTTGGTGAATTCCATGGTGCAATCATGAATTTGCAGGTTTGATCAGGTTTGTAATCATTGTTTAGATGCTTAAATACATTTGACATTGTCCTTTGCTTCCAAAAATCATATTTCACAAGTTTGTGAAAAATCTGGTTTTGCAAAACAACTTGTTTAGGTCACTTTGATCAATGATTTCTTCATGCACAAGCAAGATCTTTTTGTGCCAATTGGTTCTTTGAATTGTTGGCAAAATTTGCAACAACATTGGTGTTTTGAAAAGGATCTGAATTAGCTTGGAACTTGATGAAAAATCTCTCCAAGTTTTGATGTTTTGCTGATTTTATACTTAGGAAGATTTTTTCTAAGTGTTGAAAATCAGTATTTTTCTTGATTTTGATCCATCTTCAACTTAAAATTCATAATGAATTAGAGTTTCTTCTAGTTGAATCATTTGTAGTTTGCAATGAGATCTTTCATTTGAGGTTTGGTTCACCAAAATCTGATGCTTGGATTAAAAATTATGGCTTGGGGCCCAGATCATTGAGACTTTTGTACAATTTTTAAGAGATTTCCCATCATTTGAGATTCCTTAACCATTTGATAATGATTGAAAGGTTGAAAATATTATGTATTAATGATTGGTCCTTTGCCTGAATCCTCTGGGAGGACTCAAGAATCCTGATTCACTACGGGGATATTGTTCAAACCAGTCTGGCATAGTCCTTTGGCTAGTGGATTTCCTCTGATGATGTACATATCTTAGGGTCAAAATTTAGGGTATGACATATGCCCTTATTTAGTTTTCTTGGACCCGAAGAGGTGAATAGTGAAAGCATTGGGAGATTCGGGGTACAAGAGGATTAAATACCTTAGAATACCCAAAATTTTGATCCTAAGATGCCAGGTTGTTCATCATGTCGGCGATCTTGAGGTTGCAAAGGTCTGGTTACAGCGTTTTTGCAGAGGTTCAAGTTACCCAAACTCGAAAACTGATGTTCTATCGAGGAAAGAACTAGAGAGAAGACTCTTTATCACGTTGGATAAATGTTATATGATTTTGCAAATGTAAATGAAAATATGATTATAAATGTATGTATGAATGCATATGCTGACAAAACAGACATGACACACAAAGTTGACGAGACAAGATAGAGAATACTGGGCCGATCCGGAGATGGAATATCACTGTGGCGTGGATGAATTTCTCATTGTAGAGGGGAGCTCCTGCTACTTTTTATTTCTGGAGACATGGCTTTGCAGGGAGATGCAAGTTCATCCTTGTGGGGATATTCCAGAAGTAGGTTGTTTTTGGAGCAACTGAATGATTTCCTTTTAAGTTCACAGGCCAAGGAAAATTGCAAATTTTTACTTTGAAAAATAAAAGTGAAGTAAAATATATTTTAATTTCAAGAAAACGACAAATCATTTTATTTTTGAAAACGTCATTTTGTAAAGCAGATAAACAAATAAGAGTTGTAAACAAATGGGCAAAGGCTCAAATTTTCATATATAGGGTGGTAATCAGCCGAAGGCGTAATTCCACAGAGTATTTACAAAGTAAAAAATGGTAATTTATTGGGGAAAAGGGATACATTGAAACATGATGATCCTTATCCTTTTACCAATTCTGAGTTTAGAATCTTCAGAGCTTCTGTTGATGATAACTTCGATGAGTGACTTTCTTCTAATGATCCAATTTGGTTGGATGCAGTTACTTGCCATGAATCCCTAACGTTTTGCCAAGATTTATCTAGTAGGATATAATATCATATTTTTTTGAATTGTCTCTAATTTTTTCCTGGATCGCCCTTTCGGGTTTTCAATCCACCGAGACACTCATTTTTGCCTAAGCCGCCCTTTCGGATTTTCAACTTAGTGAGTTGTTTTTTCACTTTTAGGCGAAATATTTCTTGACTGCATCAACATTTATTGGATAAGTGAATTCCTCACCTTCCATTGTTGCGAGTATCAGGGCACCGCCTGAGAAGGCTTTCTTGACCACATAGGGGTCATCATAATTCGGAGTCCATTTTCCCCAAGATTCGGTGATAAATGTTTGTATTTTCTTGAACACAATATCTCCTTCTTTGAAGACACGAGGTCAAACTTTCTTGCCGAGTGTTCTCTTCATTAGTTGCTGATATAACTGACCATGACAAAGGGCAATCATTCTCTTTTCTTCTATCATATTGAGCTCGTTGAATCTGCTTTAGCACCACTCAGCCTCTATGAGTTTGGCCTCCATTAGTATCCTTAAGGATGGGATCTTAACTTCTATAGGGAGCACTGCTTACATGCCATATAATAGTGAGAAATCGGTTTCCCCCGTTGAAGTGTGAACGAAATTTCGATATCCATGAAGCGCGTAAGGGAACATCTCGTGCCAGTCCTTATATGCCACGACCATCTTCGGCACAATTTTCTTGATATTTTTGCTATCGGCTTCCACTGTGCCATTCATATTTGGTTGATAAGGAGAAGAATTATGGTGTTCAATTTTGAACTCTGCATATAATTCCTTCATCATTTTGTTGTTCAAGTTGGACCCATTGTCAGTAATGAGTTGACTTGGAATACCTTAGCGGCAGCTGATATTGTTTTTTATAAACCATACAACCACTTGCCGGGTTACATTGGCGTATGATGTTGCTTCGACCCATTTGGTGAAGTAATCAATAACTACCAAAATGAATCGATGTCCATTTGAATCTTTGGGTTTGATCATTCCAATCATGTCGATTACCCATATTGAAAATGGCCATGATGAAGAGGGAGCCTTGAGAAGTGCTGAAGGCGTATGTATTTTATCAGCATAAATTTGACATTTATGACATCTCCTCGCATGCTTGCGGCAATCTGCCTCCATTGTGAGCCAGTGGTATCCTACTCGGAGTATTTTTCTTGCCATCATATGTCTGTTGGTATTATTACCAAAAGATACTTCATGAATTTCTTTCATGAATATTTTTGCTTCACGCTCGTCTACACATATGAGTAGAACCATGTCAAAGTTTATCTTGTAAAGTACATCTTGGTTGAGGAAGAAGTTGCCTACCACTCTTCGGAGGGTCTTCTTGTCTTTTCTTGATGATCCAAATGGGCATTCCCTTTTCTGTAGGAATTGTTGAATGTCATGATACCAAAGTTTACTATCAGTAGCCGTTTCGATTGAAAAGATGTATGTTGGCCTATCTAGGCGCATAATGTCAATTCATGGGATGTCATTCCATCGATCAACTATGATCATAGAAGAGAGAGTATCAAGGGTGCCAGACATGTGATTTTCCTCACGAGGGATGTGATGGAATTCAACTCTGTTGAAAAATGGCAACAATCTCCTTGCGTAATCTCAGTAAAGGATCAACCCATGTTGTCGTGTTTACTATTCTCCTTTGATCTGATTGATCACTAAGGCAGAATCTCCGTACACGTGTAAATTCTTGATCCTGTGATCAATTGCTTCCTCGAGACCCATGATGCAAGCTTCAAACTCGGCCTTGTTGTTTGTACATTTTAATGTTAATTTGGTAGTGAATGGAACGGGGGTTCCGCTTGGAGTGACAATGATTGCCTCAATCCCATTTTCATAAGAATTAACTGTTATGTCGAAGATTTGTCCCCAAAGGGATCCTGGTTTAGGTCCTTCGCTTAGTAGTGGTTTGTCACAATCTTTCATCTTAAGATACACGACGTCTTCATCTGGGAAGTCAAATGTGACTGGATCCTGATTACTGATGGGCTGATGAGCCAAATGGCCAACTCGGATACTTCTACTGACGGATATCTATGCATGATACTCAATGTCGTATTCGGATAATAACATTTGCCAACGAGCAATTAGTCCTATTAATGCAGGCTTTTCAAACACATATTTGATTAGATCTATTTCTGAGATGAGTCAAGTAGTATGACATATCATATACTGGTGAAGACGTTTAGCTGCCCAAGCTAGAGCATAACAAGTTTTCTCGAGCATTGTGTACCGAGTTTCACAATCGATGAGTTTCTTTCTCAGATAATAAATAGCATATTCTTTTCTTTTTGTTTCATCTTGCTGGCAAAGTACACATCCCATGGAGTCTTCCAAAACGGTGAGGTACATGATAAATGGTATGCTTTCAACTGGAGGAGACAAGATTGGTGGCTTCAACACTTTGATCTTTTCAAAGGTGTCCTGGAAGTCTTTTGTCCAGTTGTGACTTTGATTTTTCTGGAGAAGTTTGAAAGATTTCACATCATTTGAGATTCCTTAAGGGTGTGTTTGGATGGAGAATTTTAATGAGGGAATTTGAAATGATTTGATCAAAATTCATTATTTGGATAAAAATATGAAGAATTGTTAAAATGATGTAAATTTAAGGAGTATTTTATTCAAGTTAAATTTAAGGAATTTAAAATCACACCAAAAAGTAAAGAATTTCAAATTACTTCATCACTATATATAATATGAATGTTAAATTTTTATCATTCATTTTTTAAATTTTGCAAAATAGTCATCATATTTTATGAAAAATTCAAATTCACCCCCAAAATTTTCGAAAAATTACAAATAAGTCCCTAATAATTTTCAAAATTTACAAATTGGTCCTTCAAATTTTCAAAAATTATAAATTGGTCCCTATCTTTTCATATATTAGATTTGACCCAAAATTTTTACAAATTATGAAAATTGCCCCAAATTTTTTAAAATGAATCATTTTAATACTCTATCCAAACAAAAGAATTTAACATTGAATGGATTCTAATTGAATCATTTGAATTACCTAGAATTTTGAATTCATTAAAAATTCTCAATTACCTCATCAAAACACACTCTAACCCTTTGATAGTGATTGAAAGGTTGAAACTCTTATGTATTAATGATTGATACTTTGCCTGAATCCTCTGAGGGACTCAAGAATCCTGATTCATTACGTGGATAATGTTCAAACCAGTATGGCACAGTCCTTTGGCCAATGGATTTCCTCTGATGATATACATATCTTAGGGTCAAAATTTAGGGTATGACAACCTCACAAATCTACCATGAGAATGAGGGCATGGATTCATACATCATTATGGAGAGGGAGCCAACTTGGATAAAATTGACGAGTATGCCACTAAACCCCCACGAATGACTAGAGACTCAATTATATCAAACTGCAACCATGGAGATTGAGATACTTGCACCTGACTAGAAAAAATGACTCATAGTCTAAACTTGTACAAAAAACAAAAGAAGGTACATAAAGGCACAAAACAAATTGAATGAGTTTGCTTCTTTTTGTCGCTCCCCCGAAAAGACACCCGGTCAGATAGGGTATAGACGCGAACGGTCAGCGAAGGGAGAAATGAGGGTGAAATGAATAGAGTCGCCAGCTAGGCATTTTTATCCCGAAGGAAAGGTAATGCTGCATAAACCTAGAAAAGAATAGATAAGACGGTCGCGAACTAGAGAAACTGAGAAAGGGGGTTGGTTACAACTTGGGAAGGTATTAGCACCCAGATTGTCTGTCGTACTCGACGGGATCCACGCTTGAAAGATTGTGTTTAAAGGGGTAGGTGTATGTGCTATCTGTGTGCAAAAGCTGGAAAAAGGTACAAGTGTCAGTGCAAAAAGAAGTGAAGTGCTCAGGAAGTGAGGCTTAAAAAGAATGCTGAAAGAGGGGGGAGACATAGAGAATTTTCTTCGATAACAGTTAAGTTATGCCTACGTATCCTCTCGTGCAATGAGGAAGTCAGAACAACGTAGTTCGACTCAAAAAGACTGAAAAATAAATTGACTGATGAACTGCTTGCTTTTCTATGCTCAAGTGTATGACTCATCTGCCTCAAGTGCTAACTATCTTGCATTAGACGGAAGAAGCAAGTTCTCATTTGTGAGTGAAGAGGATGAGAAAAGAATCCCGAAGGAGACGATTATTGTTTGTTTTTGTGTTTTCAGTTTTGTTATTGTTTTTGGTGTTTTGCATAAGTTAATGAGCTTAAGCCTAAATCAAGGGCTTGTAAACTCATTATATCCTCCCTGATTAGGGATAATGAGAATACTTTAAGTGTGAGATAAATATCTCAACTTAATTGCCATGATGATGTAGGATTAAGATCATTAACCTACTTGTGATTATTTATATGTTTTTGGGTTTTTGTTTAGTGTTAAGTAATGAGTTTAAGCCATAATCAAGGATTAGTGAACTCATTGCACCATCCTAATAGAAGGATAATAGATGAGGACACTTAAGCTGAGGAAGATACCTCAACTTAATCCATGATTAGGGATTAACCTCATGACAAAACAAACCTTTATTAAAGTGGATTTTAATTAAGGGTGAGATTAAGAAGTGAGTTTTATGGTTTGTAAGACAACTTGAGGGGGACTTGTCCATTAAACACTAGGGTTAGTCCTTCTTAACCAATAAAGGAAGAATTAGAACCCTAATGTAAGCCCCAAGTTAGAAGTTAATGTCTTAGTGATTATTAGATGGATTTATTAAGAGGTTTAAACAAATTAAGGGTTTAACACTTAGGATTAAAGTTATACACTCCATCCTAAGAGAAAGATGCAGGCATAACCCTAATTCCAAAGTCCTAAAACCTTAAAGGTTTAGTCTCTAATGATGAGATGAGAGAGAGACACAAAGAAGACTCAAAGGTAAAAAACTAAGGGGGGATTAATCACAACCCTAATTATTGTCATGCTTGGGGTGTTCTTATGGTTTGTAAGGCTTGAGAAAGATGTTCAAAGAAGCCACCAAGGAAGAAGCAGATGAAAGAAGGAGGAAGAAGAAGAAGTAGCTTAAAGGAAGAAAGTGAGAGATGGAACATAAGTGAATCCAATTCACTTCAAAGACAAGAAAGATGCATATGAATGAATTAAGATGAAGTGAGAGGTGAAGGCAAATCCACCTCCCAAAATAACTTACCAAACCTGAAAAGTGTTAGCATAAGGAAAGAAATGAAATGAAGCATATGCAAAGACAAAAAACCAAAACCAGAAGCAATCACATGATGAAAATAATGCTATGACATGATGCAAAGGCATACCAAATGCAATGAATGGTCATACAAAGAGAATGAATGCAAATGATGCATGTGGGAAGCATGAAAACTTATGGATGTTTATGAAATGAAATGGATGCAAAGCATAGCAAATGTATGAATAAATGACCATGAAATGTTCAAGTAATGTCTTAAGATGTCTAAGATGGCATACAAGTGCTTAGAATGTCATGGAAAGTTCATGTATGGATGCATATGCAAGATGAATGCAAATGAAAGTGCAAAATTAGGGCTACATGAAAGGATAAGATGCAAATGATCAAGACAGAAGCAATTCACATGATAAAAATTTGTAAATGAGCTCAAACAAACCCTAACCCCATATGATATCACATCCCAAAGGATAAGGTCTAACTCTTAACCTAAAGGAAGTTATGATTTTTCTAAGTTAACTAGGGTTTTTGGGTACCTCAAAAGAGAAAATGCAAATCAATTTGAAAATGAAAGATAAATTCATTCCAAAATTATCCTAGAAACTACATGTTATATGGAAAACAGTGCAAAAATAATCATCATCAAACCCTTCATGGTTAGGTAGAAAAGATTTTTCAAAGTTAGGGTTCTAAAAAAGGGATTTTATGAACCCTAAATTCAAAGAAAATGTCAAAGTATGTCCAAAAACCAAAAATAAATTTGTATGAATTGTTTAAAAATGTTTCTAAATGTCCTAAGATGCAATGCGATTTTTTTTTGTGATTTTTAGAAGCCTAAATGGTATTTTAATTAATTAATTTCCATTAATTAATTAAAATAAACATTTAAATATTTTAAAAATGCTTTTTAAATGCAAAAAATAAAATAAAAATTGTTTTTGGATGAAGAAAAATATTTGAATCAGAAATGCAGAGTTTGAAATTTTTTGGATGAGTTTTGATATTTTTAATAAAATGCACAAAATAAATGAAAAGAAAATGAAATAAATATGAATAAAAAAGAAAGTCAGCGCATCCAATGGCTGAGGTTTAAACTGGGAATGAAGGGAAAGACTGCGCGCCAGATCCTATGGTTCTCATTCAAACTGACTTAATTATTTAATTAATTTAATTAATACGAATTAAACCCTAAGTGAACTAATCCTGACCACTCATTTTAAATTAATCATAATCCAAAGGCCCATAATGGATTTGGCAAACTAAACCCTAAATTAGCCCTAATCACTTTCAGATGACCGAAACAGTGTTCCGGTCATCTTCTCCGGCGAGATCAAACTATCAACTTCTTCCCTAGGCCATTTTAAAAGCTCTAAAGCTCCAGATCAAACCCCCAAACCTTCCCAAGCCTGAATCTACCCTCAAAACAAATTTCTAATGGATCATGAACAAGATACGAATCAAAACTCAAAAATGGCAAAAATTTCAGACAGCCATGAAATACTCAATACGCAACCATTTTCAAAACCAACAAGTGCAGTGTGATCAGTGAAGCATATAGATCATTTTTATAACATAAAAAACAAGTTCTGGAAAATTTGTTCTTGAGGTATACCTGAGATGAAGCTTTTTAGTTTGGCACTTTCTGGACCTCTCTCTTGTGCAAATAGCCTCCACTGATGATTTGCAAGGCTTGGAAGGAGTTGAAATGAGCTGGTTTGAGAGATTGCAGCTCAACTACACTGAAATCGTGTTTTTCTTTCAGGGACTTTCAAGCTTGTTTAATGGTTGGGAAAGGTTCTATTGATGATGGTGAGTTGAATGGTGAAGTTTGTTTGAGGTTTTAGTGGCTGAGCAGAGAGAATCTAAGAAGGGAAAGTCTTGAGTGATTTTGTGAAACTTGGTGTATGAGATGATTCAGGCTTGTGTGTCTTGTGTTATGGCTTGCTTTTGGTCCACATAACATGTCTCTATTGGCCAGAGAGTTGTTGTGGCTGCAGCTGATTGGTATGGGTCCAATTGTAAAAAGTCAACAACTTGTGTACTTGAGGTATGGGCTTGTGCAACAGTTGTTCAAGGGCATGTCTGGTCTTAGCTTGGTTCAAGGAGAGCCATGGGATTAAAATTATGCAGCTGGATGGCTTGGAGGGAGAGATTTCATAGGTTTTGCAAGACTTTGCAAATTTTCCCCTTTTGAAATATCTTGTGATGCAAGGCATGAAAACAAGTGATTATTTGGGCAATTCTGATCACAATGCTTTGTACCATGTTTTTATGATGCTTAAAGATGCATTAGATGTCACAAAATGACTTGGCAAGTGGTTTTGTTAAAAATCCTTTTTGGCGTATTCTTGAAAATTATAGGATTTTTGCCAACTTTGCAAGGTCATAACTTGAGTTCCACAGTGAATTAGAACATGTTCTTGTACTTTTTGAAAAGGGAATGATCCAATCTACAACTTTCATGACCAACAATTTTTCATTTGAAGCATTTTAGGTTGAGAAAGAGGAGGTTGAAGAACTTTCCCAAAATGGAAAGTTTCCATTACAAGTCATTTCCATTTTTGGTAACTTTTGGTTTAGCTCAAATTTCTTCAATTTTGTGAACTTCCAAGCACTTAAATGATCAAATAAAGATCATATAACTTAAATTTGATGAAAATACTCCTTTGGTTCCATTGTTGGGGGCCTCAGATGCCCTGAGTTTGCTCTGACTTGCTCAAGAAGTTACCTAGTGAACAGATGACTTCCATAATGAATTTCTTCATCAAACTTGGTACACATGATCCTTATAACATATTAAGAACATTAGAAACAAAAATGACCAAAAAATTTGGAGTTAAGGCCTCTAAAACCAAAACCCTAATTTTGGTCATCTGTGCAATGAAAACCCTAGCTCTATTTCCATGCCTTGCCAGTTCTTGTGATTTCTTGACTTCCATGAACTTTGAGGGATATAATATGATGATTGAATACTCATGGACCCTCTTGGAATGCTTGGAGGCCTTTGGAGTTGCTCAAATGGATCTTTGGATTGCTCAGATCACAAACCCTAGATGCAGATGAACTTGAACTAATGCAGTGAAACAAAAATGCAATATGAGATGATATGCTTAAACTTATGCAAACATGAAAGATCACAAGTCATTGTGTAAAATGAGTGAGGGCAAATTTGGGGTGTTTACACTTTTTATTTTTGAATTGAGGTCAAAATGATTAAGTTTATTGACATTTATTAAAAGAAAAGAAAGAGTAAAAAGTCACTTGACAAAAGTCAAGGATTGAATTATTAAAGTGATGAAGGTTTTTAAAACAAGAATCCTATGAAAAAGAGAGAAGGTTTTGTAAATTGAATAAAGGGAGAAGATGAAAAGGCTATCCTAAAAATAAAATAAAAGATATAAAGGAGGAAAGAGATAACCAAACTTGATGATACTTCCAAGCATAGGCAAAAGAGTTCCATCCTTATAAGCATAAGCTAGAAAATGTCCAAATAAAGGCTAAAGTGCCAACTCCATAATGATCATAGCAAAGGGAAAGTATCATAGAATCTAAGTCAAAAACTCTAATTCTAAGGCAAAGGATAGTAACCATAGTCTAAGATCAAGATCACAAGTATTTTAGAGGTTTAATCCTTTATAAATATTTTTGATGTCTAAAGGACAAAAGGAAAACAAAAGCACAAAGATATAATGACATAAACATAAACATGGTAATGAATGATAAAGCATAATAAAAATAAAAGAGAAAAGCGAGCGAGAAGGAAATTAAAGAGGATAAGGTGCAAGAGAAAAATTAAAATAGTAATATAGTAATAGTAATAATAATATATACATAATAGTAGTATGATGAACTTAATCATCCACAACCAAAAGAGTAACAAGGCATATAGTGCCAAAATCGAAAAGGCAACCGATTCCACTTAGTATCTTACATTATAATGATTAACCGATGCAATTAGACCCAAATTCGATTAAGACTTGAAAGAAGATTGGGATACCCAAAACAACTATTCATCAAGCTTCAAAAGTCGTGAATCTATTGCAAATTATTAACCAACATTGGGGTGACGCGACCAATACGAGGTCCGGTCCAAGAAATTGCAAGTATCCAATTGGATTTTTATTATGAAATAGGGACACATTTAGGTGTATGTTAAGCAATCGTCGGGTAATTTACGGAGTAATTACCCTACAAATGAGGTCGGCCAATATAATGTGTGTGCTAATACACGTGAGATGAACGAAATGTAAACCGTAATCCAAACGCAATGCCGCACAAAAATAAAGATGAATACCAAATTGAGTTACACTTATGATATTCTTTCATCTTTAAGTTCAACCACTCATTTTGGTGGATTCAAGTGTGAAAATATATCACTAATTCAAAACACCTAAAGTGAATTAAATAATTCACTTATAGATTGATTTAAACTAATGAATTTTATCTACTCTAATATACACCCAAAGTCCATTGAAATTAAAGAGAAATAAGTCCCAAAAATGTTTCCCAAGGTAAAAATAAGAAGAGAGGGGAAGAGTGGGGAAAAGGAGGTAAAATAGTCCCAAAAATAAGCAAAAACTCACCACTGGATAAGTGTTAATTGAGTAACATATTGGTTAATCGGTTAACACGTTGAAAATTTCAAATCCTACGCAAAAATACACCGGTTAATCGATTAACCAGTTTGTACTGCAACTAGTTAATCAATTAACATTGAACCAGAGGCAGAAAATTGGCCAAAATTCAGCCTGATCCTCTTTTAAAACAATTTTCAAACACCTTATGATCATGAACTGAATTGACACGAATTTTAAAGTGAAAAATACAATGGAATCCTTACAATAAAACAACAATATATGATCTAAAGGATCAACAATAAATAGCACCAAGGATCTATATCTTGGATGATGATGATGAAGGTGTAACAATAGAGGAAGATGAATTACCAAGAACAAACTCCAAATTACTTTACAAGCAAGCTTGATATACTAAAATTGATTAAGAAAAATGAAAAGGATGAAGGTTTAGCTCAAAGTTAATCAAGAATTCAATGTAAATTCTTGATAACTTTCAAAAGAAGAAAAAGAGCTTTGGTGAATTTTGTTGTTTGATGAGATATTTTGCAAGGGTTTTTTTAGATCTTTAAAGCTTGAGAAATGAATTTCAGTCGATCCTCACTGGAAGTCTGTGTTCTTGTCAAAGCAAACACTTTTCCTCCAGTCGCGACTTTCTTTGGTTTCTGGCAATGACTGATGATATGACCT
The DNA here is from genome assembly GCA_963966055.1 of Lathyrus aphaca. NCBI lineage: Eukaryota > Viridiplantae > Streptophyta > Magnoliopsida > Fabales > Fabaceae > Lathyrus > Lathyrus aphaca. The sequence goes on from OZ014523.1 coordinate 90,050,176, forward strand.
TACTCTCCACAGTTTTAGCAAGTCACCAGAACAGTCTTACACTCTGCAATCAAATGTCTAGGTTGGCCACATTTGAAACAGTTCTTCACGTCACTCGTACATTCACTGATACGATGACCTAGTTCACCACACTGATAACACTTCAGAGAAGTATGGGCACCTCCCCCACTTAGATTCTTACCCTCAACATACTTTTGTTTACCTTTATCATCTGGAGCTGCATAAGGCTTCCCACAATGCATCTGTTGCTTTCCTCTTGTCTCAGCCAAACTCTTAAAGTGATCTGATTAAGCCTTGTTGTCTTCTTTAAAGATTCTACAACAATCAACTAAATCTGGGAATCTTCTGATCCTTTGATAACCCAATTATCTTCTTGATCTCAGGCCTCAAACCATTCTCAAACTTAACACACTTCGAGAACTCAGCAGTCGCTTCACTATAACGCGAATAAAACTTTGCCATGTCAGAAAATTTGAAAGCATACTCTATAACCGACATACTCCCTTGCTTCAATTCTAGGAACTCAATGTATTTCTTTACTAGAACATCTTCAGGAAAATACTTCCTAAAGAATTTCGTTCTAAACACAGTCCAGGTAATTGCCTCACCAAACACTTCCAACCACTGTCGAGTGCCAACCCACCAGTCATCAGCTTTTCCGACTAACTTGTGAGCACCAAACCACACTTTTCGGCCTTCATAACATTCCATCACTCGGAATATCCTCTCGAAATCCTTGAGCCACTTTTGTTCTCCATCCGGGTCATAATTTCCCTTTAACGTAGGTGGATCATTCTTCTGAAACTCATCATTCTCACGATCCCCAGCATTTATCGGATTCTGCACAACTTGAGTCATAGCTTGCATAGTGGAGGAAAGTGCAACATCATTTCTCCCAGCCATTCGAATTCTGCTACGCAACAACCACCAAAACAACGATAAAGGAATCTACAACAACACTCAACAACGACTCAACTACTTGGTCGGACAGACCAACCTACTCTGATACCACTTTATAACATCCAAATTATTCCCTATAAAATTCCAGTTTAAAATAAGAATAGTTAAAATATAAAACGAGATTTGAGTGTTACATTCACTTCCAAAATATGGCTCAACTGATATGTAACACAAATAGTATACTTACAATTGTAATCTCAAAGGAAAACATAAAAATAAATGTTCAATAACAACATATCTTTCTTAAAAAAAATAAACAAGAAAATGTCAATCATCGTTCTCGACACCTCAAAGTACGTATCAGAACCGACTCCTCTAACGTGAAGTGCATAGACTTCACCGACAATGGACTCTACTATTCCTTATCACCTGCACGTTACCAACATAGGGTAACATTCAAACAAAAGGGGTGAGATACTTACACCAACAAAAGAGAAAAATAATACAAATAAAATTTAATTATCATCAAGTGTTCACCACTTCTCATCAATCAACAAATTAAACACTCACGTCGAAACACCTAACAATACTATACATACAAACAACAATAAATGAAAATGAGACCCCACCAAACTCAATGCATGTGGTACCATTTAACAATCAATGTTTCATAACCCAGTTCCCGTCGGAACTCTCGACCCCTATTTCATGGTCCCGTAAGATCCATATTTCATGATCACACCCACAACCCTTGTTTCATAGTCACGTACGATCCTTATTTCATGACCGCACCAACAACGATTCCCTTTGGAATTCAGATGGATATTGTTACCTTACCTTGGTACACCATCCACGACTATGCACATGTCATTCACCATCAATGACAATATGCAATGTCTGAAACAACGACCTCATGCAACAACAAAAACAACAACATATAACAATAATTACAACAACAAATAACAACATCAACAACATGTAACTCCAACTCCAACAACATATAACAACAATTACAACAACAAATAACAACATCAACAACATGTAACAATAACTCAAACAACATATGACAATAACTATATCATGTAACAACAACGACAACAACAACATATAACAACATCAATGTACATACATACATGTTAACTCATGTTTCTACAATGTTATTTTCAACATCCTGCAAAACAAGCACGTAACCTCTCAATGCATGCCCCAAACGTCACTACGTCAACCCAAATCCACTAGTGTATGAAATAAAGGGTTTTATGGAATTTTTTAGAATAAAAATAATTTATTTTAACTCCAGGTCTCGCTACGCAACCTTTCCACTCGCTAAGCACGCGAGCTTCTGCCTGGAAGGGTAAAAAATTCTCAAATGCTCGCTAAGCGAGAACTGTGAATTCTGCATAATTCCTCTGTGAATTCAGCCAAATTCTACTGCACTTTTTGTTTTCCAAAACACTTCCTAATTCCAGGAAAACATAGAAAATTATTCATACGATTCATTCCTCCTACAATTAATCATCTAAGTCAAATAGTTTTAACGATTTCAACCATTCCTAATCATTTTATCATACTTTTCATCAAATTTTTCTCCATCCTCATGGATTCTCACTTAACAATTCTATGCTCAGTACTTGTATTATAATACCCTTAGGAGATGAAAGAAAATCCATCCTTACCTTAATTAGACATACAATTTCTCTCCCTTTCCGGAATTCTCCTCTTCTAGTTCTTGCCCTAGCTCATTCTTTCTCCCTATTCTCAAGCTTTTATCAATTCCCAGTCAGTTTCTACGAACTGACTTCTCTTTTCTCCAAATTCCCAACATAACCTTTAGACCCCTAATAAGAAATCCCCATATTGCCCTCATTATTCCCTCGTCTAATACCAACCCACCATTTCACTTCATATTCCAATATTTATTTCAATATAATATAAATTATTTAAACTCATATATTTTAAAATAACACCATCCTTTCCCTCAGCACACCACCAACTTCACAATTCACACAACAAACAATAATTTCCAATCATTTAAATTATATAATTAAATAAATAAACTGGGGCGTTACAACTCTCCCCCATTTAGAATGTTTTCGTCCTCGAAAAATTATCTGATGCGAATAAACTCGGATACGACTCTCGCATCTTAATCTCCAATTCCCAAGTCATGTTCCCACCAGAAGCTCCTCCCCATACCACCTTTACAAGAACAATTTATTTGCCTCTCAATTGCTTTACCTCGCGATCATCGATACGTTTTGGTAGTGCTTCAACTGTAAGATTATCTCTTACCCCAACTTCATCCATCAATATCAAATGTTACGGATCCAGAACATACTTTCAAAGCTACGAAATATGGAATACATCATGTAAATTTGATAAATGCGGTGGCAACGCCACTCTATAAGCAACATGTCCAACTCTTGCAGAAATCTGGTACAGACCAATAAATCGAGGAGTAAGATTTCTCGACTTCAAAGCTCGTCCAACACCGGTCACCGGAGTAACACTCAAAATCACATGGTATCCTTGTTGAAATTCAAGATCTTTCCTCCTCTTGTCGTGATAACTCTTTTGCCTGCTCTGTGAAGTTCTCATCTTATCTCGAATCAACTTCACCATCTCAGTAGTCTGCTGCAGGATATCATATCCAAGTATAACACTCTCGTCGGACTCATGCCAACATAAAGGTGTTTGACATCTTCGACCATAAAGTGCTTCAAAAGGCTCCATTCTGATACTGGAATGATAATTGTTATTAAAAGTAAACTTGATTAACAACAAATGACTATCCCAAGCACCCCCTTGTTTAAGCATACAAGCCCTCAACAAATCTTCCAAATATTATATAGTCCTCTATGTCTGCCCATTAGTCTGTGGATGATAAGCTAAAATCAACTTCAACTTCGAACCCAATACTTCTTGCAAGCTCTCCCAAAAATCTAGAAGTAAATATCGGATCTATATCCGACACAATACTCAAAGGAATCTCATATAACTTCAAAATCACATTGACATATATCTCTTCCAATTTCTACAAGGAAAAAGTAATACCAATCGGAATAAAATATGATGACTTCGTCAATCAATCAACAATTACCCAAATAGAATTATGCCCTCTCGAAGTATTGGGTAACTCCATAAAAAAATCCATTGAGATACTATCCCATTTCCACTCTGGAATATCCAACTGTTGCATCAAACCAGCAGGTTTCTGATGTTCTACTTTCGACTTCTGACAAGTCAAACAAGCATAAACAAACTGAGCCACATCACGCTTCATTCCAGGCCACCAAAACATCTTTTTGCAAATCTTGATACATATTTGTAGCTCCCGGGTGAATACTCATACTACTTATATGTCCCTCTTCAAGAATCATTCTCTTTAATTCGAAGTCATAAGGATTACAAATACACTCCCGAAACCTTAGTACTCCATGTTCATCGACTCGGAATTCATTACCTCCAGCTCGTTCATCACTGACCATCAAGTCCACCAATTTCACATTTGACTTCTGAGTCTCCCGTATATGATCAAGAAAGTCATTGTTAACCTTTAACATTCCCAACATTACACTGTGAGGTGTCTGCTCGCAACCCAAACTCATATCTCTAAACTGTTTGATCAATTCCAATTCTCTAGCCATCATGATCGACATATGCAATGTCTTCTGACTTAAGGCATTAGCTACAACATTGGTTTTACCGGGATGATAATTCAAACTAAAATCATAGTCCTTCAAGAATTCCAACCAATGCCTCTGTCTCATATTTAGCTCTTTCTAGTCTAAAAGATACTTCAAACTCTTATGATCACTGTATACTTCAAATCTCGAACCATACAGATAATGTCTCCAAATATTTAATACAAATACCACAACTTCTAGTTCCAAATCATGGGTAGGATAATTCCTCTCATGAATTCTCAATTGTCGCGAAGCATACACCACCACTTGTCCATCTTGCATTAACACTCCACCCAAACCCATCAGAGAAGTATTGCAATAAACCACAAATGGTTTATCTGGTTTAGGTAAAATTAAAACTTGAGCGATAGTCAACCTCTTATTTATCTCGATGAAACTTTGTTCACATTAGGTGTCCCATACAAACGCCTTATCCTTACAAGTTAATTGAGTCAATGGAAGTGCCAAGTTCAAAAAACCTTCAATGAATCTTCGATAATAACCAACTAACACTAAAAAGCTTCTAATTTCCGTCACCAACTTTGGAGTCTCCCACTGTAGAACTGTATCTACCTTGGATGGATCCACAATAATCCCTTCTCCTGAAATTACGTGGCCAAGAAAATTCACTTCCTTCAACCAAAACTCACACTTTGATAACTTAGCATACAACTTCTTCTCTTTCAACACTTACAACACAATTCACAGATGTTCAACGTGCTCTTCTTCCAACCTAAATTAAATCATAATATCATCTATAAAGACAACAACAAAGTGATCCAAATAGTCATGGAAAATCTGATTCATATATTCCATGAATACTCCAGGTGTATTAGTAACTCCAAACGACATCACTACATATTCATAGTGTCCATATCGAGTCCTAAAATTTGTTTTCTGCACATCTTCATCTTTTACTCTTATCTGATGATAACTCGATCGTAGGTCAATCTTTCTAAACACATGAGCACCTACCAACCGATCCATTAGATCATGTATCCTTTGAAGTGGGTACTTATTATGAATTGTCACTTTATTCAACCGCCTGTAATCAATACACAATCTCATACTACCGTCTTTCTTTTTCACTAATAATATCGAAGCTCCCCAAGGCGACATACTCGGCCTCACAAACTTCTTTTCTAACAATTATTCTAATTGTTTCTTTGTTTCAGATAACTCATAAGCCTACATACGATATGGTGCCATCGAAATAGGTCAAGTTTCGGGAACAAGATCGATACTGAATTCCACCTCCCTCTCTAGCGGAACATCCACAATGTCATCTGAGAATACTTCCGGAAATTCTCTTACCACTAGAAATTCGCCAATTTCTATTTCATTTTCCACCGATAGATATGAAAACAATGCCAATACTAGATCTTATTCATTCAAAAGTTCTTTCAACTCTCTAGCAGATAGATAACCAGCTTCTTCTTCCTCTTCATTAAGAGTAAGAAATCGAACTGACTTGCTGAAACAATTAATGTGAATATGATTGAATTCCAACCAGTTCATTCCCAGAATCACATATAAACCACCCAATGACAAACAAATTAGATCCGCACCAAAATCTTTACCATATATTGATAGGGGAAAATTCAAACAAATTAGAGAAGTAGTTGACGATTCATCAGCATGAGGTCTAGATAACCATCTCTCTATTCATAGGGGAAACAACAAGACCTAATATTCTCACACAGTAAATAGAAATAAAGCAATGTGTAGCGCCTGTATCAATCATAATAATCAAAGGCATATTACTAATATAGTAAGTACCTCTGATTTGTCGATCCTCACTGGAAGTCCGCGTTCCTGTCAAAGCAAACCCATTTCCTCAAATCACGACTTTCTTTGGTTTCTGACAATGAGTGTTGATATGATATTGCTCTCCATAGTTGTAGCAAGTCACCAAATTAGTCTTGCACTCTGCAATCAAATGTCTAGGTTGGCCACATTTGAAACACTTCTTTATGTCACTCGTACATTCACTGATACGATGACCCAGTTCACTACATCGATAACACTTCAGAGAAGTACGGGCACCTCCTCCACTTAGCTTCTTACCCTTAACATGCTTCTGCTTACCATTATCAGCTGGAGCTATATAAGGCTTCCCACAATGCATCTGTTGCTTTCCTCCTCTCTCAGCCAAACTCTTAAAGTGATCCGATCGAGCCTTGTTGTCTTCTTCAAAGATTCTACATCAATAAACTAAATCTGGGAATCTTCTGATCCATTGATAACCAATTTCCTGCTTGATCTCAGGCCTCAAACCATTTTCGAACTTAACACACTTCGAGAACTCAGCAGTCGCTTCACTATAATATGGATAGAACTTTTCTAGGTCATAAAATTTGAAAGCATACTTTGTAACCAACTGTCGCACCTCGAAAAATACGACCTCACGATAAATAAAAAATACCGCAGATAAAAATTAAAACAACAGAGTCGCCACCGAACTTATTTTATTCCAATTAAGGAAAGGGAAAATATCGAGAAACCCTTTTTAGAAAAATGGATAGAACAAGGTCTTTGAAACCAGATTCTAGGTTTGGGAGTCGATTCCATAAGGGGAAGGTATTAGCACCCCTTGCGTCCGTTGTACTCAACGGGAACCTCTTAGTTTAACTTGTGATCAAATGTTGACTAATGCTTTCTGTTTTCTTCGAATAATAAAAAGTAAATGCGAAAGATTCTAATATAAGGATAATAGGAGAAATGGGTTATTTTGTTCCTAGGGTGCTCGGCAAGGAGTAAGATTCGTGTGCCTACGTATTCCCTTGTGCAATGGGAAAGTCAGAGCTTCGTAGTTCGTGGTTCTAAGGTTGATCGGTTTGTTTTAATGAACAGTTATTTAAACCGCATTCTACTGCTAAGCGTTGGCTTGTCTGCTCGCGATAGGAGGCTGAAGCGCTAGCTTGTTTGTGAGATAGAAAGGATTTAAATAATGTTCGCTTGGAGAAATGCTTGATTCGATTAGGGTTTTTTAGAATGAAAGGGTAAATAGACTGTGCCTTGAGGGGCGGGCCTCAGGAGAATTTATCCGAGAATTCGGGGAATGCTAGATTCCAGAATTCAATTCTTTCATTATTTGATATGTGGATTAAAAGTTTTAAATACGGAAAGTCGAATGAACCGCATCCCGCGGGGCGAGCCTCGGGAGTGTTCATTCAAGAATTCGAGGAATGCGAGACTCCAGAATTCAATTTATCTGTTACCTTAATTATAAAATGTTTGAATGTCGAATTTGGAAAAATTTGATGGCGAGGCATGATGTGCTCGGCTTACATTAATTCGCGATTCGATTTAAGCGATAAAAAGAAAAATAAGAATTTAAATTAAATTGCAACAATTAGAATAAATGCATGAGAATAATCGAATTAGATTGAATTTAATAGAATACTAAATAATTGAAATAATGTAATGGAATATAAGTTAAATTAAATTTATTTTATTGAAATTGAATTACATAATAAATAAAATAGGAGGCCTCATATTAATTAAATTTCCCAATTAAAGATATTGGAAATAATTTAATTTTTTATCATATCATTGGCCCTAAATGATAATCGAGAGATCGTATATGTATTTTAAGACATTCCCTTAATAAATAAAAAGAATTACTAAATAAGAAATTGAAATAAAAGAAATAGATTATAAAATTAAAAAAACTAACTTCTAATCTTATTAAATAAATATTAAAAATAAGGAAGATTAAAAAAAATGCAAAACAGAGGGGTATACAGGATTCTAATGGTGCGGATAGCAGACTATGGGATTGTCCAACAAAAAATAGAAGAACAGCAAAAAAAATAAACAAATAGGTAAATAATAAACAAATGGGAGATGCTGGAAATTGCATGGTTTGAAATCGTGTGGGCCAAGGGGGTCAGAAAGCCCATAACCACAACACATAAATGAATATAAAATCAAATAATAATATAAAATAATAAGAAAACGGTAAATAAAAAATATAAAACCTAAAACTCAGCATTATGCATCTCTATTTTCACCTTTCAAAGTCAAACAAAAAAAACAGGGCAAAAGGAAAGAAAACGATGCAAAGCAAAAAAAAAAACGATAAACAAAACGACGACCCACCCTTCTCAAAAAGGACACGCCAGCGGTGTTTCCATGGTACGGGAAGTTCATCGTCGGAAAATCGTTGCTCTCACCCTCTCTCGTGCGAGTCCCCCTCTCAACGGTGGTTATCTCTCTTTTCTCACTCTGATTCGCAATGGGTTCAGATTCACAATGGGTGTTGGGTGGTGGCTCGCTTTGATTTTGGGGATAACGGTGGTTGCGGAAGGAAAGGTATGCGGTTGGTGGAGATGAGCGATTTGGGTCGGTTTTAATGGCTTGTCTGAACTCTCGCGGTTTGGCTTATGAACGACGTCGTTTTTGAGCGGTTCACTTTCGGTTGATTTGGGTTAGCGGCGGAGGTTCAGATTTTGATGGTGGTGATGGAATTTGTTCGGAGGGTTTTCGGTTTGCAGTTAGCGTGATGAGGGTCTGAGATTTGGTAAGTTATTTTTTTTATTTCGGTGTTTTCACAGGTTTCGTAATGACGGCTTTTCAATGGTTTCAGTTGGTGTAGTAAGGTTATGGACGAAATAGATGAAAAAAGAAAAAGGGTTGAATGGAGATAACAGAGTTAAAGTTCATTCTGATTTCTTTGTGGATGGAATTTGTTCTGGTTTTTATAACTTTTCCTTTTTTGTTCTCTGCAGAATAATGGAAGAGGTTCTAAATTTTTTTTGTGAAGCTTGATTATGAAATTTTTTTGCAGTGATTTTTTCTGGTTTTTCAAGCTCTCCTTGTGATGGATAATGAGGTGCTACTATAAAGAAGGATTTGGATAAGAAGAAAATATTTTCATGTGCAAGCTGTAATTGTTTTGCTGAGGTGTGGTAGTGGAATCTTTGTACAATTTGCTTTATGCACAGCGAGAAGATTGTGGGTAGTGGGAATGCACTGACAAAAAATGGTTGCTTAATGGAATTATGGTGGGGTCAAGTGAATGATGAAGATTTGTTACCTGAACTTGAAATCTTTAGGAAAATATACTAATACAACATTAATAATAATAAAGAATATAATTATAATAGTAATAATAATAATAATAAATAAAATTGCAATAATGAAAACTATAGCAATAATGGAAATATAATAACAAAATAATTAAAAAAAATGATAATACTGAAAATTGTTTTCATTTTTTCTAAAAAAAAAATAGTGATAAAATAATAATAAAGATAGGAATATTAGAAGATGGAAAATGGTGATAGAAATTGAAAATGAATATTATGATTCCTAAAAAAAAATGAAATTAATGAAAAAGGACATGATATTTTTTAGAAATATATATTTTTTTTGAAGTAAATGGGCTTAGAAAATGGGCTAAGAATACTTGAATGAATAAATTTTTTTAGAAAAGAGATTTAATAAAAAAAAGAGAATGGATCATAAAAAATGTAAATCGGATAAAATGACCCGGCATAAAACAATGATTTTTTTTACCGCGCACACACACTCGACCTGATACACCTCAAACAGAAAGAAATTGAAACAATATATTTTTTTGGATTTTTTTTTTGAAATATCAGAAAAAAAAATGGTACATATTCTTGGATTTTTGAAATAATAGTTAGACAGTAAAATAAAATGATATGCAATTTTTTTGGAATTTTTTTTAATATGGTTAAATAAATAAAATAGCACAGGTAGGACAAATTTGGGGTATGACAGATGCCCCTATCGAATTGACTTAGACCGAGTAAGATGAACTGGCCCGCGTTCAATCTTTTCAAGGTATAAGATATTTAGATACTAAAAGACTCCAAATTTGTCCGCTAAAAGGAAATGTGCAAAGATAAAAGCTGAATGACTGAAAGTTGGAAAAACGGGTGACGCAACGAAGAAATAAATTGACAAAATAAATCATTTATCACCGACGAATGATAAGGCAAATGACTGAAAAATTAAATCACTTATCACCAAAGGATGATAAGGAGACTGACTGAAAATAAAATCACTTATCACCAGAAGATTATAAGGCAAATGACTGAAAATAAAATCACTTATCACCAAAGGATGATAAGGCGACTGACTGAAAATAAAATCACTTATCACCAGAAGATGATAAGGCAAATGACTGAAAATAAAATCACTTATCACCAAAGGATGATAAGGCGACTGACTGAAAATAAAATCACTTATAACCAGAAGATGATAAGGCAAATTACTGAAAATAAAATCACTTATCACCAAAGGATGATAAGGCGACTGACTGAAAATAAAATCACTTATCACCAGAAGATGATAAGGCAAATGACAGAAAAAATAAAGAATTACTATCAACAGAGGATGATAGGCGAAAGACAGGAAAATAAAGAATCACTATCAACAGAGGATGATAGGCGAAAGACAGAAAAATAAAGGATCACTATCAACAGAGGATGATAGGCGAATGATAGAAAAATAAAAATCACTTATCACCAGAGGATGATAAGGCGAATGACAGAAAAAGTAAAGAATCACTATCAACAGAGGATGATAGGCGAAAGACAGAAAAATAAAGAATCACTATCAACAGAGGATGATAGGCGAAAGACAGAAAAATAAAGAATCACTATCAACAGAGGATGATAGGCGAAAGACAGAAAAATAAAGGATCACTATCAACAGAGGATGATAGGCGAAAGACAGAAAAATAAAGAATCACTATCAACAGAGGATGATAGGCGAAAGACAGAAAAATAAAGGATCACTATCAATAGAGGATGATAGGCGAAAGACAGAAAAAAAAAGAATCACTATCAACAGAGGATGATAGGCGAAAGACAGAAAAATAAAGGATCACTATCAATAGAGGATGATAGGCGAAAGACAGAAAAATAAAGAATCACTATCAACAGAGGATGATAGGCGAAAACAGAAAAATAAAGGATCACTATCAACAGAGCATGATAGGCGAAAGACAGAAAAATAAAGAATCACTATCAACAAAGGATGATAGGCAAAAGACAGAAAAATAAAGGATCACTATCAATAGAGGATGATAGGCGAAAGATAGAAAAATAAAGAATCACTATCAATAGAGGATGATAGGTGAAAGACAGAAAAATAAAGGATCACTATCAACAGAGGATGATAGGCTAAAGACAGAAAAATAAAGAATCACTATCAACAGAGGATGATAGGCGAACTGGTTGAGAAATACTGGTAAAATAAATTAAAATTGCTTGGGGAGCAAAGGGTTGAAGGGAGAAATGCCCAACGAGGTACGACCACTGGAACCTTTCCAAGGAGGTGCCTGGAATCTTTGATTGATACGATCCTGACTTCCGCTGGGGAAAGGACTGGAAACTTGTGTTGATCCTGGATCCTGAACTATGCAACTATGCTTAATTTTTGAAATGGTATTCCATAATGATGGAGATACGATGCAAATGTTTATGTACTGAGATATAAATTAAAAATGTTGGGGATATGAAAAGCTGATTTATTTGGGTATGCAAATGATGCATATGTTGTAAATGATTAATGTAAATGATGCGTAATGATACATATAAGGTGATTGGGAAATGAAAGGTGCTAGCTTGGTGGACTTTTGGTCTAGTAGTTGCCAATAACGATTGGACTTCGGGTGGGCGGAGGGTTTGATTCCCCGACACTCGATCTTCGACGATGTATGGTCAGAAGATAGATCTGAAAGCTCCAAGTTTGGTTATCTGCTGGTGAGCGAAGCGACTTAATTGACATATAAAGACTCATTTTGCTTTGAATGATTGCCAACGTCTAGCAAGGACTGCCTATTCAGCTGGAGAGTAGAGATAGGAAGATTTGCTCCTTGTTTGCTTGCCACTGTATGTAGGGTACTGGAGATAAATCTGGTGGGGAAGCTTTGACTATAGCCATGGCATGACCTGCCCCTATATTTGAATTTGGTAGGCGTCTGCCCCTGATTGAGTTGTGTGAAGATGATTTGCCCCTAATTGAGCTGTTGAGAATGCTTTGTCCCTGATTGGACTGTTGAGGTAGTCTTTATTCATGTTGGCACCAATGAAGTTCAAATTTCTCTTTTGATTGCCCCTTGTTGGGATTGTACTGATGTCAAGCATTGAATTGCAATTCAATTGTTCATACACAAATGGTAGTGTTAATGTAACGTTCACGTAAGTTTTGAAAAAGTCAATTTATTTGAATGCTGTGGAAGTGTGGCGAATGGACCGTCAGTCCAAACGTAGTGCTGATTTAGAAAGTGCGTAAAAGATGCAACAAGAATAATGTGCAATCGAGTTTGAAGATTAGCAAATATATGGGAGTCAATTTACGCAACCTTGTTGGTAGCATGCTTTCAGAATAAACCGTGCCTCAATTAGGTCTTTTGAGGGTTGTAACGTGGTCTGGTTAATGGTTCGAGAAACAAAGGATATAAGGCTCAAAGTTTGATTTGTACCCACCCCCCTTCGTGATATTCTCCAGTCCTATGTTCAGTTAACTCTACACATGTATTTGTTTTCGATGTTGCATGAGTGAAAATGAAACTTCAAAGTTTGTTTGAAAATGGCATTCATCTTATTTTGTTATTGGTTACCCTTTGATCCTTGATTTGGTGGTCACTGATACTTGTTTTGCTTTTGTTGAGGATCTGAGCTCCTCTTTTGATTTTTTTTTTGACTAAGTCTCCCTTCGGGTGCTCAACTTAGTGTTTTTTTTTGTCCTGACTGCCATGTCATTTGTTGATGGTCCTCCGACGTGATGTCTTATCTTGCGATTCGAAGGTGTAGTCAGGCTAACTGAATAACTACCCTGCCCCGGATTAGATGTAAGGGTTGTATCCGAAAGCTCCTACTTCTAGGCTCGAAGGGGTTGACTAGGGATTAACTCCTTATATCTCCAGTGTTTGGGGATTTGGAAAAAAAAGCATGTACATCGTTGACGAGGTTTTATCCGAAAGCATACCGCAACAGTTATGGGTATTTAGTTTTTATCATCCTCCCTCAAATATTTGCTAAAGTGAAGTGAGGGAAATATTTTTGTGATTTTTGCGATAAATGATAAATAATGAGCGAATGCGAGTAGATTGATTCAAAACATGCATAAACATAACATTAACAAAACCAAGTACAAATGATAATGTTCAAGGCAAATAGTACTTAACAAACAGTACAAAATAACAAAGATGCAAAAATGATAAATGGCAACGACTGCCTTGATTTGAGGAATTGAACTTCTCTTGATTGAATACTTCAAAGTTGGAGACTACTCAGCTTGGTCTTTAACAACCCCTTCAAATGTCTTCACTTGTTGGCGCCGTGCGACGACATTGGATTTTTCTGGACATTTGCATTTCTCGGAGTGAGGGTGAGATCCTTAGATTTGATCATATCCTGAACCATGTGTTTGAAGGCATGGCAGTTCTCGATTGTGTGACCTGGAGCGCCTTTGTGATACTCACAGCGAGAATTGGCATCATAGTTCCGGGCATTACCAGTCTGAGGTGGCATATCTTTCAAAGTAAGAGATCCTTTTGCCAACAGCTGATTAAAGATTTCAGAATATATCATAGGCAGGGGATCAATGTGTCTATCATATCCTCTTTGTTGATATGGTGGGCGATGTTGAGGAGCGCATTGTTGTTGTTGACTAGGCCGTTGTGAGTAGGCCGATTGCTGGTACGGATTGGGAGCATACTGCGTAGTAGCGACCATAGGATATGGACGTGGTTGATAAGCTATCTGAGGAAGAAATGGAGCTTGAATAGCTGGCTGGTAAGGCATTGGAGGAACTGGCTGATAAGGAACAGGAGCATATTGTGCAGCAGCAACATAGGGATACTGGTAGTAGGGAATTGGAGTAGGTGCACTCTGCTGAGGATTCCCACTTGTAGCAGAAATGGCATTTGTTTCGCCCTTCTTGTACCCGTTGAATGGTTTCTTAACATTGGTTTGGTTGCTAGAACCTCCTTGGATCTTTCCACTTTTCAGACCTTCTTCGATTCTTTCTCCTACCGTCACCATGTCAGAAAATCCAGAAGATACGCTGCTGATCTGCTTCTCGTAATATTTCCCCTGTAAGGTACCCATAAAGATATCGATCAGTTCACGGTCAACCAAAGGCGGATGCACTCTGGCAGCTAACTCCCTCCAGCATTGGGCATACTCCTTAAAGGATTCACTTTCTTTTTGAGTCATACTCTGAAGTTGAGTGCGATTTGGAGCTAAGTCAGTGTTGTACTTGTATTGCTTTTTGAATGCATCAGATAAATCAAGCCAAGTACGAACATTGTTGCGTTCGAGCTGCATGTACCATTCTAAAGATGCTCCAGACCAGCTGTCTTGGAAGCAATGGATCATGAGTTTGTCGTCTTTGGAATGAGCGGCCATTTTTCTGCAGTACATCCTCAAATGGAGCTCAGGGCAGCTAAGGCCTTTGTATTTCTCGAATTCTGGAAGTTTGAACTTAGCAAGGATCACAACATCTGGAACTAAGCACATGTCTGAGGCACTCAGAGAGGTTGAGTTGTGTCCTTCCATGATTCAGAGTTTTTCAGCTAACTCGCGACAGATCTTCATAGCTTCAAATTCTTGAACAGCATGGGGATTGGTGATTGGAACAACAATATGCATCTCATACTCAACTTGATGATCCTCTTCAGCATGAGGAAACTGGACTTGGTTTGGAATAGGTTGAGCTCGAGGAATATCACCAATAGTAACACCAGATGTAGGTATTGGTTGGGAAGTGACCTCTTCAACAGCAGGAGTGAAGCCTGGAGGTAAACCATAGACCAAAGGATTTGGAACTGGAACTGAAGGCACTCCGCGCGATGTAGATCCTTGCACTAGAGCATTGTTCATTGCGGCAGCAGCTTCGCAACGTTCTTCCATCCTAGCCAAAGCTTGTATGGTCTCATAAATCTGGTCAATCTTGTTCTTGACCGAGTCAATCTCTTCCCTCATAGCAGCTTGTTCTTCTTGAATCACGTCCATCAGTCTTCTAGTGTTGGCTTATAGTTAGGTACGGGCGTCTAGCACGATACGGGCGTCGGGAAACCAACTTGATTTACTGAAGATGAAGGAACATGCAATGAGTTTACGGCTTTGGAATGAAATGCAAGATGAACAAATAATGCAAATGAAATGAATATGCGTATGGATGCAATGTAAGATCCAGGATCACGGGTATAATCTGCTCTGAGGTGAACCATAGTAACGAGTAAATAACCTGGTATCTCTAATAAAAGTAACCTTAACAGTGAGGCTCTTAAAAGGATTGTTCTAAATTCTTTACCCGTAAAACCACTCACAGGATAATTTATACGGTTATGGATAAGATACTCAAGGTCACGGACGCTGATCATACTAACGTCCTGCCACAGGCTAGCTGTATTATGACGACAATAACGATAGGGTCTACCTTGAGTGGAGTTCTCATGTTAGTCGTATGAGGAGCGGGTTCTCAGAGACTAACACTACACAACTGCCAACATTGAAACTGGTTCTAAAAGTGGGTCCCAGAGTCACAGCCCTTTCACGAATCAAGTCATGCGATAGGCTAGCTGTGTTATGACGAGATCTGTGAATAGGTCTACTCTCTAGGGGGATCTTTCATGCTAGGCTTGCAAGGAGCGAGTCCTTGGATACTAACACTAATAACTTCCAATTCTAAACTAGGTGTTCCCTCTTCTTTTTCGAAAACTCAGATGTCGTCCCAGGATCCAACAAACAAGTATGATAATGATCATAATAAGAAGAGCAAATAAACAATCATAAATAAAAAGCATGAAGAAAACAGATAAGCAATGTAAACATTGATCGCAAGTTAAACTAAGTTAGGCTTGACTCTCTAAATTCCCCAGCCGAGTCTCCATCTGTCGCACCTCGAAAAATACGATCTCGCGATAAATAAAAAATACCGCGGATAAAAATTAAAACAACAGAGTCGCCACCGAACTTATTTTATTCCAATTAAGGAAAGGGAAAATATCGAGAAACCCTTTTTAGAAAAATGGATTAAACAAGGTCTTTGAAACCAGATTCTAGGTTCGGGAGTCGATTCTGTAAGGGGAAGGTATTAGCACCCCTTACGTCCGTTGTACTCAACGGGAACCTCTTAGTTTAACTTACGATCTAATGTTGACTAATGCTTTCTGTTTTCTTCGAATAATAAAAAGTAAATGCGAAAGATTCTAATATAAGGATAATAGGAGAAATGGGTTATTTTGTTCCTAGGGTGCTCGGCAATGAGTAAGATCCGTGTGCCTACGTATTCCCTTGTGTAATGGGAAAGTCAGAGCTTCGTAGTTCGTGGTTCTAAGGTTGATCGGTTTGTTTTAATGAACAGTTATTTAAACCGCATTCTACTGCTAAGCGTTGGCTTGTCTGCTCGCGATAGGAGGATGAATCGCTAACTTGTTTGTGAGATAGAAAGAATTTAAATAATGTTCGCTTGGAGAAATGCTCGATTCGATTAGGGTTTTTTAGAATGAAAGGGTAAATAGACTGCGCCTTGAGGGGCGGGCCTCAGGAGAATTTATCCGAGAATTCGAGGAATGCTAGATTCCAGAATTCAATTCTTTCATTATTTGATATGTGGATTAAAAGTTTTAAATACGGAAAGTCGAATGAACCGCATCCCGCGGGGCGAGCCTCGGGAGTGTTCATTCAAGAATTCGAGGAATGCGAGACTCCAGAATTCAGTTTATATGTTACCTTAATTATAAAATGTTTGAATGTCGACTTCGGAAAAATTTGATGGCGAGGCATGATGTGCTCGGCTTACATTAATTCGTGATTCGATTTAAGCGATAAAAAGAAAAATAAGAATTTAAATTAAATTGCAACAATTAGAATAAATGCATGAGAATAATTGAATTAGATTAAATTTAATAGAATACTAAATAATTGAAATAATGTAATAGGAGGCCTCATATTAATTAAATTTCCCAATTAAAGATATTGGAAATAATTTAATTTTTTATCATATCATTGGCCCTAAATGATAATCGAGAGATCGTATATGTATTTTAAGACATTCCCTTAATAAAAAAAAAAAAGAATTACTAAATAAGAAATTGAAATAAAAGAAATAGATTATAAAATATATAAAAACTAACTTCTAATGTTATTAAATAAATATTAAAAATAAGGAAGATTAAAAAAAATGCAAAACAGAGGGGTATACAGGATTCTAATGGTGCGGATAGCAGACTCTGGGATTATCCAACAAAAAATAGAAGAACATCAAATAAAATAAACAAATAGGTAAATAATAAACAAATGGGAGATGCTGGAAATTGCATGGTTTGAAATCGTGTGGGCCAAGGGGGTCAGAAAGCCCATAACCACAGCACATAAATGAATATAAAATCAAATAATAATATAAAATAATAAGAAAACGGTAAATAAAAAATATAAAACCTAAAACTCAGCATTATGCATCTCTATTTTCATCTTTCAAAGTCAAACCAAAAAAAAATCAGGGCAAAAGGAAAGAAAACGATGCAGAGCAAAAAAAACAATAAACAAAACGACGACCCACCCTTCTCAAAAAGGACACGCCGGCGGTGTTTCCATGGTACGGTAAGTTCATCGCCGGAAAATCGTTGCTCTCACCCTCTCTCGTGTGAGTCCCCTTTCAACGGCGGCTATCTCTCTTTTCTCACTCTGATTCGCAATGGGTTCAGATTCGCAATGGGTGTTGGGTGGTGGCTCGCTTTGATTTTGGGGATAACGGTGGTTGCGGAAGGAAAGGTATGCGGTTGGTGGAGATGAGCGATTTGGGTCGGTTTTAATGGCTTGTCTGAACTCTCGCGGTTTGGCTTATGAACGACGTCGTTTTTGAGCGGTTCACTTTCGGTTGATTTGGGTTGGCGGCGGAGGTTCAGATTTTGATGGTGGTGATGGAATTTGTTCTGAGGGTTTTCGGTTTGTAGTTAGCGTGATGAGGGTCTGAGTTTTGGTAAGTTGTTATTTTTTATTTCGGTGTTTTCACAGGTTTCGTAATGACGGTTTTTCAATGGTTTCAGTTGGTGTAGTAAGGTTATGGACGAAATAGATGAAAAGAGAAAAAGGGTTGAATTGAGATAGCAGAGTTAAAGTTCATTCTGATTTCTTTGTGGATGGAATTTGTTCTGGTTTATTCAGCTTTTCCTTTTTTGTTCTCTGCAGAATAATGGAAGAGGTTTTAAAAAAAATTTGTGAAGCTTGATTATGAAATTTTTTTGTAGTGATTTTTTCTAGTTTTTCAAGCTCTCCTTGTGATGGATAATGAGGTGCTACTTATAAAGAAGGATTTGGATAAGAAGAAAATATTTTCATGTGCAAGCTGTAATTGTTTTGCTGAGGTGTGGTAGTGGAATCTTTGTACAATTTGCTTTATGCACAACGAGAAGATTGTGGGTAGTGGGAATGCACTGACAAAAAATGGTTGCTTAATGGAATTATGGTGGGGTCAAGTGAATGGTGAAGATTTGTTACCTGAACTTGAAATCTTTAGGAAAATATACTAATATAACATTAATAATAATAAAGAATATAATTATAATAGTAATAATAGTAATAATAAATAAAATAGCAATAATGAAAACTATAGCAATAATGGAAATATAATAACAAAATAATTAAAAAAAATGATAATACTGAAAATTGTTTTATTTTTTTTTTATTTTAAAAAAATAGTGATAAAATAATAATAAAGATAGGAATATTAGAAGATGGAAAATGGTGATAGAAATTGAACATGAATATTATGATTCCTAAAAAAAATGAAATTAATGAAAAAGGACATGATATTTTTTAGAAATATATATATTTTTTGAAGTAAATGGGCTTAGAAAATGGGCTAAGAATACTTGAATGAATAAATTTGTTTAGAAAAGAGATTCAATAAAAAAAAGAGAATGGATCATAAAAAATAAAAATCGGATAAAATGACCCGGCATAAAACAATGATTTTTTTTACCGCGCACACACACTCGACCTGATACACCTCAAACAGAAAGAAATTGAAACAATATATTTTTTTGGATTTTTTTTGAAATATCAGAAAAAAATGGTACATATTCTTGGATTTTTGAAATAATAGTTAGACAGTAAAATAAAATGATATGCAATTTATTTGGAATTTTTTTTAATATGGTTAAATAAATAAAATAGAACAGGTAGGACAAATTTGGGGTATGACACCAACATACTCCCTTGCTTCAATTCTAGGAACTAAATTTCTTTCTTTCTTCGAACATCTTCAGGAAAGTACTTCCTCAAGAATTCCCTTCGAAACACAGTCCAGGTAATTGCCTCACTAAATGCTTCTAATCGTTGACGAGTGCTAACCCACCAGTCATCAGCTTCTCCCACTAACTTGTGAGCACCCAACTGCATTTTTCGCCCTTCAGAACATTCCATCACTCGGAAGATCCTCTCGATCTCCTTTAGACACTCTTGTACTCCATTCGATCATACTTTCCCTTGAACGTAGGTGCAACATTTATCGAAATCTGCACAACTTGATCCATAGCCTACATAGCAGCGGCAAGTGCAACATCATTTCTCCCACCATTCGAACTCTGCCACACAACAAAACTCAAAACAATGATTAAGAAATCTACAACAACACTCAACAACGACTCGACGACTCAACTACTTGGTCGGACAGACTGACCTGCTCTGATACCACTTTTAACACCCAAATTATTCCCCACAAAATTCCAATTTAAAATCAGAGTAGTTAAAATATAAAACGAAATTCGAGTGTTACATTCACTTCCAAAATATGGCTCAACTGATACATAACAAAAATAGTATACTTGCAGCGGTAATCTCAAAGGAAAACATAAAAAATAAAGGTTCAATAACAACATATCTTTCTTAAAAAAATAAATAAAAAATGTCAATCATCGTTCCCGACACCCCAAAGTATCTATCAGAGCCGACTCCTCTAACATGAAGTGCACCGACTTCACCAACAATGGAATCTACTATTCCTAATCACCTGCACGTTACCAACATAGGATAACATTCCAACAGAAGGAGTGAGATACTTACACCAACAAAAGAGAAGAATAATATAATTAAAAGCTAAGTTTCATCAATTGTTTACCAGTTCTCATCAATCAACAAATTAAACATACAGGCCAAAACACCTAACAATACTATGCACACAAACAACAATCAATGCAAATGAGACCCCACTTGACTCAATGCATGTGGTACCATTTAACGATCCCTGTTTCATGATCCAGTTCTCGTTGAAACTCTCGACCTCTATTTCATGATCCAATATGATCCATATTTCATGATCACACCCACAACCTCTGTTTCATGGTCAAGTACGACCCCTATTTCATGACCGCACCAACAATGATTCCTTTTGGAATTCAGATTTATATTGTTATCCTACCTTAGTATACCATTGACAACTATGCACATGCCATGCACCATCAATAACAATATGAAATATCTACAACAATGACCTCATGCAACAGCAGCAGCAACAACAACAACAACAACAACAACAACATATAACAACAACTACAACTACAACAATAAATAACAACATTAACAACATGTAACAATGACTCCAATAACATATAACAACAACTACAACAACAAATAACAACATCAATAACATGTAACAACAACTCCAATAACATATAATAACAACTATATCATGTAATAACAATGACAACAACATATAACAACATCAATGTACATACATACATGTTAACTCATGTTTCTACAATGTTATTTTCAACATCCTGCAAAACAAGCATGTAACCTCTCAATACATTCCCCTAATATAATACCCCGTATTTAATTAAACGCCCTGTATAATATTAATTAGGATAAATTAGTATTATCTGACTCAGAGATATTTTCTGGATATTCTCAAATTGGACCCGTTAGTATAATAACTATTGTATATTGGTATAATATGCATTGTTTGGTTTTTAAGAGAAAGAGAAACAAGTTATGTATTATAAAAGGAAAAGAAAAGAAAAAAAGTTGGTAAGATAAAGAAAAGAGAAAGAAGGAAAAAGGAAAGAAAGAAAGGGAGAAGAGAAGAGAAGAGAAGAAGAGGAAGAAAACCCTAAGAGAGGAATGCTTGAATCATCACCATTCCTCCACCAAATCTTCATCCTCACAAACCTCCTCATCAATTGCAAGGTGGGTTCTTAGTTAGAAACTTTTCTTTTGAGTTTTGGTTGAGTTTTTAGTTTTTAGGGTTTTGTAGAAAATCTTAGAAATTGATAGATTAAATGGTTAAAACTCGATTAAATGGAAGTATAATGACTAATATATGATAGTATTCATGTTTAGTGTTTGATTCTTCTGTTTTGGTGGTGTTTGGGTTGAATTTGGCATGGAAAATGATGTTTCTCGTAAGCCTGAAAATTCTGGAATCGCAGAGCTCGCTCAGCTAGCAAAGACAGGGAGTCTCTTTGCTCAGCGAGTAGTGTCGCTCCCGGGATTTTCATCCTAGTACAAACGCGAAAGTGGCGCGAAAAAGTTAGAGTCGCCAGCCAGACATTTTTTCCCAAAGGAATGGGAAAGGTAATCTTGCACAAACCTAAGGAAGAAGGAAAAGGACGAGGCCTTGCGAACCAAAGATCTGGATACGGAAGTCGGTTACGAATTGAGAAGGTATTAGCACCACAATCTGTCCGTCGTACCCGACGAGATCCACGCTTATAAGTCTGCTTTCAAAGGGTGAGAAATAATATGTTGTTTGAATAGAGGAATGACTATCTGAAATGGAAATGGAATGAGAAAAGAAATAGAATTGACAAATGGGAATAAAAGGGAAAATGTAGGGAAAATAAAAGATTGTGCTCGAATGGGCCCTACCCCACTGCCTACGTACCTCATCGGGATAAATGAGGATCAGAGACGCCGTAGTTCGTCTAACTAAGGCTTACACTTGTTTGTGGTTTTTAGGATGACGTTGCCATAGTTCTAGCTCAGGTGTTACCGGCTCTGACTCGAGGGTGTTTATCGTACCGCTGTTTGAACTGTCGAGACAAGTCATGTTCGTCCTCAAAGAGTATGAGGTGAGAATAGAAGACGTGACTTCTTGGTTTTTTGTCTTTTAAGAAGTGTTTTGAGATTGTGTTTATTGTATGTACAACACTAAAGACTATGACACAGGAGCGAATACTTTCCAAGATCGCCCCCAATGGAACGTTTGTAAAGCATCCTAGAAGAGTGAAGGAGACCTCCACTAGTCATTTCCCGTATAACTTAAGGCTCGTGGCGTGTTGTACACATTTTCCTTATTTAAGTGTTTTGATTTTCTTTTAAGATGAGAAGTGAGACTCAAATTACAAAAGGAAAACTCTAAGGGAAACTAGACTTACCCTAAGTTAGTTGAATTCATGGATGACCTATGGTTAGTGAGGTTTGAAATACTAAATCTACCTAAGAGATACTAAACTACAAATACAAGTACAAGAGTTAATAGTGAACAATATGGTCCTCCTAAGTCATGGTGGGTAAAAACGTGAATGAAATATAAATGGGATGAAACGATGGATCGGGTGGGTCAATTGCGTGGTGCTAAGACGCACGACTTATGGTGTGCAACATACAAGGCTTGCTTTTGGTTGAATGGAGTGGAACGATGGTAATCGAGGGATCCTAAAGTCACATGCAACTTTATTTGTTTATTTGAAAATTTACTCGACGTTGGATCGAGTATCTTATTTATTTCATTTTTTGAGATTTTGTTTTCTAACGATTTATTTTATCTTTTCTATCCTAATTATAGAAACTATGAAAGCATACAAGTATTACGCTATTACATCACAAAGCATACAAACATAATTGAGGCATAAAAAATGTACAAGTCCAATAGCAAGTCCTCGGAAAATACCTTGCATAAGAAGAAAACAGTTAGTGAATGACATGAATCATGAATATGCATAATATGATGGAAATGAATTAAAATGCCAAAAATGTCAAAAGTTAAGGGAAAAATGTGAAATTAATTCCCTAGAGTCTTTAACCTGATTATAACATTGTGTTAAAAAAATCTCTTAAAAACTCTAATTCTAACTATGTCAAATGGTCCTTTAATTCTATCTAAAGTTCAATCACAAATTTATACAATTCACACTACCAAAAAAGTAGATAAAATGCCCAAATAAATACATAAAAATATTCTAGGTACCTTAACTTGTCCTCTAATCAGAGCAAAAAGAATGGGCAAAAAATGTTATGGGAAGAGGCAGAAATAAATTATACAAATTTATGTGTCCATGTGAAAATTCAATCTAAAAACAATTAAGTGAAAAATCGAAATTAAATTGAAAAATGACAAAATTCAGAAAGTATAAATGTAGAACATTTCTAAAATGAGTTATAAACCTCCTATAATTTTTGTGGAATTTTATTGAGTGTTTTAATATTTTTTGTGCATTTAAATTAAAAATGCATTAAAATAGAAAATAAAAAGAAAGGAGAATAGGAGGGGGGTGACAATAGAAATGTTTATTAGTTTATAATGAGAACTGGGCCCAAATGGGGGTGGGAAAAGCAGTTTTGCAAAGCCCAAAAACGCACCAGCCTGGGGGAATATGGTAGCTGTTGTGGGGAGCAATGCATAGGATTAAAATCTAATGGTCCAACCGGACGGTGACACTTGTCACCGCCGGATTGGACCTGAGACCCACCTTATCCACGAAATTAGAAGGGGCGGTGGCCATGAAAGAGATTCTTATGATTTTGTAATCAGGATTTATGAACTTTTAATGGTATTAGATGAGATTTATTAGGATTTAATAAACATTATTATGGTTAATTACTCCAATTAAACCTTACTAATCAACATTTTTTATAAAAAACCAAAATTATGAACACATCAAAAAAAAATCCTAACCTAAACCTCTCTTCTCTCTCTCTCTCCCGCATCTTCTCTCCCTCACGCACCTTCTTCCCCTTTCAAAACCCTAATCGCCACCATCTCTTTCTTCTCAGCCTCTTCTTCGTTCCGCCATAATCATTTTGAACCCTAGCCGCCGCCGGCGGTCCACCATCACCCCCAACCTCTCTCGGGTCTCAACTTCACAACATAAACATCTTATTGTTCTTCTTCCCCCATCCAAATTCATAAATAATTTTAACCTAATCCATCAAATCGAAGCCGCGCAAAACTCAAAGAAACAAAAGGAAACGGAATGTACAAATCGACACTCACACACCTTCGATTGGACCTGTGGGCAGCTTCAATGTCTTTTGAGGTTTTTGTGGCGACAACGGTGATGAGGATGATCGGAGATGACGCGATGAACTCGCGCGATGAAGATAAGCGAAGGTGATACGCTGAAGACGAACGAAGGCGACGTGATGAAGATGAACTCTTGATGTGACGCGATGACGACGAACTCGTGATGTGGTGCACGTGAATCACTCAGGTATAGAATGCGTTACAATTCGATCTTCTTCCTCTTCTGCTTGATCTTTTTCTTCTTGGTGCTCAGTTTTGAGTTTATTGTTGTTGTTGGACGATATCGCGACGAACTGATGCGATTGCGATTTATTTTGTTGCAGGATCGTTGACGTTGATTGATGAAGACGTCGTGACCGATGCTGATCGATGAATGTTGGAGAAAAAGATTGAGCGACAGTGGCAATACGGTTCTAAAAACTGAAGCACCGATTGAAGAGTGATGATGATGTTGATGTTGAGTGAAGCATGAAAGAAGATTGGTTATGGTTGTTAATGATTGAAGAAGGAAATCAACAGAGAAGAGTGAGGATTAATCAGAGAAGAGGAAATGAAGATGAAGATGAATCAATAGAGAAAAAATGGAAGAGATGGTCAAGGGTTTTGAGAAATAGGTGAGTGAATGAAGTTGAAGATGAGTGACAAAGGAATCCCCTTGAATTTGCAGCAATCCAAACCATTTATAGTTGATGAACTGAGGGATTTTTTGGGTTTTTCACAGGTAAAATTTCAATTAGGAATTTGGTTATAATTTCTATTATAAGTTTGTTACGAAATCGGTTAGGAATTGTTAAATTCGGTTAGGGATTTTACAACTGATTTGTAACTGATTTTCTCACTGAATTCCTGTCCAATTTCCTTTATCTATTCTGAATTTTTGGTCCATTTCTCCTCCCTAATCCTTCTGTTTCTCTTTTCTTTTTATTTTTTGAAGGTTTGGAAATTTGGTTGAACTCAAATGAAAAACGGTGTCGGTGAACTCACATGAAGATCCATTAGAAAACTGTCGTGCAATTAGTCATTATATTGCCTGGGATTCACGACAGTTGGTAATTGTTTGAATTGTTTCGAAGCCGGTAAAAACAATGCAACATCAATCAATATGCATCTCTTTCAAACTAAAACCAGTGAAAAGGGAACATTGGCTTAGGAGTTTGGTGACTTTACCCATGTAGCAGGTAATGTATATCCAATCACAATTCTTCCACTCTTGTCAAATTGAAGCTTCTCTTAATTTAAAAATTAATAAATTCCTCTTCTGTCAGTAGGAAGTAGCCTGGACGTCGAATTTCAGTCGGAACACCCCTAAGACGTAGTTCAAGAAAGTAACAGTTCATTTTTCTTGAATCACACAGCAGATTACTAAGCCTTTGTCTGAACTCGTCGCTGACACATTCGAGAGAAAGAATTGCATCAGAATTCTGAGCAAGAATGTTAAGAGACAGTTCTTGCAATGATAGAACATAGAACCTTCTTCTAACCGAATCTGTTTCATTCCCTTTTGGAATCCATACAGGAGGTTCTTCAACAATCCCTCTTTTGGTGGTTTTTGCAGGTTGATGCATACAGCTAGTAGATGACCGTGTAGTATGTAGCAGGGCATCTAGGCAAACTTTGAAGAGCTACAGGATCACCGGATGACTCAAAGACGCAAGCACCAACGAAAAATCAGTGAGAGTGTAGACAAAGAGTAGGATCAGGTGGTTCTAGGATAGTTAGGATTCTGTCTGTTGACTTTGGTCAATTCGGTCAAATATTTGTAACTTTTATGTGTAATTCGATTCTTTTTTTTTTCTTTTTTCATGTAATGGGCATTTTGGCTTAAATGGATTCATAATGGATTGGATAATGCCTTGTATAAACATGATTTTGAAATTGATTTTTGCATTTGGACAAAGATACAAAAATTATATGTAATGGATATGTTTTTTTTTTAACAAGTGGGTTAGATAAAAGATTTGTACATAGGTCTAAAAATTGACATTTAGGCTTTGAATTGGCATTGAACCAAATAGTTCAGACGAAAGATGATGACTTGACCATTTTGAAATCATAATATATTCCTTTGAAGCTTGTATACCCCGAAACCACTCGGATGGAGCCACGAACCAAACATCGATACATTATGACATTAAGACCTTGAATCAACCCTTGCCACTCATAGAAAAATGCACTTCATGTTACATTTTCATTTCAAATCCATAATACTACCATGATGCACTTGAGAATTCTCTAAAAGGGATAACCTAATCATGTGCTGGTGAATGCAAGAAGATGATGTGCTTTAACGATTATATATACAAATTTTGGAGGGCTTTTATGATAATCACAATCATGATGGTAACCCTAATCAACAATCCTCTTATTTTCCAAGGAAACAACCTGCAAAAGGGGACAAACCACAAGGTACTACGCAACCTAAATTCTCCCAAACCATTGCTCCCGGTAACAGACGTATGCCGACAAATGCCTGATGGAAATGCGGATGAATGCGAGGCATAAATCCTATTAGATAATAATAATTTATAGGGCAAATTTTGGGGTGTTACAGCTGCCCCTATTCAATTACTGTAGACTTGAATGGATGATAGCAGTTGCTTTTAGACATTTGAAGTATGCAGAGATTGAATACTAGAAACAACCAGAAAATTTGCACTCTGTGGCAGAAGAACAGGGAAATAAACTCAACCGAACGAACTCTGCTTGGGGATAATTATGATGGGAAGAATAGTAAACAGGGGATGCCCTTTGAGTGATGCCGGAGGACTACTAGCTTGCCACGCTGCTGGTGGACTTTGATAGGCTGCAACAATGCCTTAATGGTGTATTATTGGATGGAGTTAGACGAATAACGACTCGCCATGCTGTGGGTGGACTTTGATCAACTTGCGATAGAATTTTAAGATACTTTGCAACCCTGAGGATGGACTTTTGCCAATCTACGGTTGGACTTCACGATACGGTCTGCCGCGCTGTGGATGGACTTTTGAATGAATTGCCACGCTGCGGGTGGACTTGGAGATTTGCCACACTGCGGGTGGAATTCTGCTCACTGCGGGAGACTTTTGAAATTTGCCACCCGAAGATGGACTTTGGCCAGTCTGTGGCTGGACTTTCGCTCACTGTGGGAGACTTTTGCTCACTGTGGGGGACTTTTGCTCGCTGTGGGAGACTTTTGCCCACTGTGGGGGACTTTTGAATGAATTGCCACGCTGCGGGTGGACTTGGAGATTTGCTACACTGCGGGTGGACTTCTGCTCACTACGGGAGACTTTTGAAATTTGCCACCCGAAGATGGACTTTGGCCAGTCTGCGGCTGGACTTTTTGCTCACTGTGGGAGACTTTTGCCCACTGTGGGGGACTTTAGAGATTTGCCACACTGCGGGTGGACTTTTGAAATTTGCCACCCGAAGATGGACTTTGGCCAGTCTGCGGCTGGACTTTTGAAATCTGCCACCCGAAGATGGACTTTGGCCAGTCTGTGGCCGGACTTTGCATATGTTGAATTGCATGGCATATTGCCCCATGACATTGGGGATATTATGTCTTGAGTATTGTTAATGAACTGGTGTGAATGTAAAAGAAATTCCTGACGCGGAAGTAATAAGTCTCTGCTAACTCTGTGGGGAAACACAATGATCGTGTATTCGATCCCAAGAAGTCCTGTGGGGATAACATCTCTGTTGGAGAAGAGCGTGAATAATTCGTCTATCCAGAATTATCACCTTTGCCAAAAATAAATTGGACTTTAGATTTGAGGACTGTGCCAGGGGATACCTCGACTATTGGGGATTATCCACTCTTATGGAACTGCTGGGGGAAGAGAGTGATTTATCTGAAATCTGCTAAGGGAATAGGAGTTACCTTAGATCTGTTGAGGAACCGAGATCAAGGAAACCAACTGAAGGAAAAACTTGTGACTTTAGTGAGGATAACTTCCATTTGTCTGTTAGGGATGACAAAACCGAGATACGTCCCGCTGGGGAGGAAAAGAATTCAAGTTGTCTCGCGCTGGGGATCAGTTGTTTCCGTATGGATTTTACCTCAAGAGGATTTTACAAAAGACTCGGCATCTTTAAACTCTTTGGTATCATAACGACTGCATGAACTAGCGTAACAACCTTGCTGGGGAGGTAACCATTGCCAATGCGGATGAATTTGTATCGAGATAGTTGGCTTGACAAGTGACCACGGTTTTCTAAACTCCGGGTAAATGCTTATAATCGTCTGTCTTCGGGAAAGAATAAACTCTTGTACTATTGGGGTGGCCTGCCCTAGTACGAGTATTTGAATAGCTTTGTACTTGACTGACTAATCTTCGCTCTTAGAGAGATTTGAATCTCGAGGTGATTTCCCCAGTTTGACTGAAATTTGAAGAGATTGCTCGACGTATCTGCCCCGGATTGCTAGCTTTTACCGTGACTAATTAGGAAAGTCTTTACTCAATGGAGCTTTTCTCGAAAAAGTGCACCTCGACCTGACTGTCTTTCAGAAGTTTTAGACTTCTCAACCTGGCAAGCTTGAGCTTCTGGATTGAATTTCCGCATGTGAACCATTTATGATGCCAAACAAATGTATGCAAGCGAGAAAATGTTTATTCTTAGAATGAAAATTCTAATTCAACAAACATGTTAATCTTGAAGTTTTGAAAATGGATCGCTAACCTTCGTGAGCGAATCACTGGTTAAGATACGACCTTTATTTGAATGAAAGTATGTACATGTAATACCAACAAATGTCTTTTAGCACAACTCATAGGAGTCAGAAACGCGGTCTCGTAGTAGTACGCTCTCAAATTAACCCTGTTTCAGTTAGGACTTTTAAGGGTTGTATCGTGGCCTGGTTCACGGTTATAGAAACAAAGGATATAGGCTCGAAGTTTATTTGTGCCCACCCACTCTTCGTGATGTTCTCCATTCCTACATTCAGCTAGTTTTCACAAGCATTCACCTTTCATAAAGGTTTCATATTGATTGAGGAACCATTGCTGCTATCAGTTCAAGCACCAATCAGGTTATTGCTGAGAGTCAGTCACTCCTCTATCTTTCGTGTCTGTGTCACACAACTTTGTTCTCATTTGAGGATCTTTCTTGTGTAATCCTTTCCGTCTTTTGCTTTTGCGTTATTTTGCTTCATCCCTAACTTTTTCCTGGACTGATTCTTGTGAATCTTTGATTGTGAAGTCCAGCGGGATGCCCTAACTTTTGCCTAAGTCGCTTGTTTTCAAGTTTCGACTTAGCGGGCTTTTTTTTCTTTTCTTTTTATTCTTTTTTTTTTGAACGAGTCGTGTGACACTATTTGTCTTGATTGCTTCGCGAGGGTTGTGACTGCCTCATTCTTTGGGTCGACGAAAGATAACCATTGTGGTTTTCAATCTTTGGACCTTTTGACTTGGATAACCATTGTGGTTTCTGGCCTTTGGACCTCTTGGTTAGCATGATGGAATGTAATGGATCCTCATATACACTCCTTTATGAAAGCTTGAATGCTTGGTCCGACTAGTTGACATCTACCCTGCCCCTGGGTTACATGTGAGGGTTTTTTCATGTGAAAAGAAACTCCTACTTCAAGGCTCAAAGGGGTTAGCAAGGGTCTATCTTCCTTATATCTCCAGTGTTTAGGGATTTGAAACAAAGCCTGTACATCATCAACAGGGTCTTACCCGAGAGCACACAATTAGAGATTTTGCGTTTTTGTTTCGTCATTCTCCTTTCATAGAATTTAAGCATGACAATTGGTATTGCGATGTACACATGCAAAATTGTAAGGGAATGCAAATGAATTTACTTCAAGAAAAACATGTGAGTTTTATTATTGCTAACATTCAAAAGCAAACAAATTTCATACATGTAGACAAATGTTTAGCATATAAAAGAAACTACAAATGGAAATGCAGTAAAGAAACTGAATATTGCTGTAGTTGAGGAGGCTTGGCTCCGTCTGGACCTGTCAGTTTTGGATACTTTCAACGATCAATAGCTCTTTCACAGACTTGTAATCTTCAATTCGCAGTTGTATACCTAACCATGGCAGTAATACTTCCTCTTCTAGTTATTCTGACTCTGACACGAGACATCTGAAGGAAAAAGTGAAGTTGGGGAGTAAAGTTACCCATAAGGTTGCTCGGAAAGACCTGATGATCTTCTTCCTACGTATCTCCATTGACTGATAATCAACAAAGAATCAGAGCGACGTAGTTCCCCTCAATAGGGATGAAAATGAACGATGAAGAAAGGAAAACACATAAATGCCATTACTAAGAGTATTTGAATACTGCTGGCTTTATTTGCTTCATGAATACCCTGGCGTCCTGGGTGATTAACTCGAAGACTTCAGCTTAACGTGGACCATCTGGTAGAATAACCGTGACACCGGCTCCGTTGTGATTAGGCATCGGATTCTGGAGTACATTTGGGAGAGGAGCGAAATTGATTGCTTTGGAGTCAACTAGGTCCTGTACCTTGTTCTGAAAAGCCCAACATTTCTCAATACTGTGCCCTTGGGCACCTGAATGGAATTCGCACCTGGCATTAGCATCAAAGTTCGGAGGTAGATTGTCAGGAGGGGGAGGTCTCATGGTACGAAGCTCGACCAGGTTCAACTTTAGAAGCTCTGGGAGCAATACAACATATGGGCATGGGACGGGGTCGAGTCTGCGGTTTCTCGCTCTTGTTCTTTCCTGAAACGGTCTCTGTACCTGTTGTTGCTGACCCTGTGGTCGTTGTTGTTGAACCTGTGGAGTAATAGTCACCACAGCTGCTTGGTTGTAACCTTGAGAATAACTTCTGTCTCGACCTCTATACACAACATTCGTCTCGCCTTCTCTTCTTCTTTGGCCGTTGCCAAAAGGCTTTCTCACACCAGAAGAACTAGCACTGCTTACATCCTGGATCTTTCCCAATTTCAGAAAATTCTCTATTCTTTCTCCAGCAATGACGATATCAGCGAAACTAATGGACGGGCAGGCGGCCAAACGATCCAAGTAAACACCTTGCAAGGTGCCCATAAACATGTCAGCCATTTCCCGATCCAGCAATGGAGGTTGAACCTGTGCGGCCAGCTCACGCCACCTCTGGGCATACTGCTTAAAACTCTCCTTAGGTCCTTGAGACAAGTTCTGCAACTGAGTGCGATTCGGAGCCATATCAATGTTGTATTGATACTGCTTGAGGAACGCTTCAGCTAGATCTTTCCAAATTCGAATAGAGACCCGGCTCGGCTTCATGTACCAACTCAACGAAGCTCCAGATAAACTGTCTTGGAAGAAATGCATCCAAAGTTTCTCGTCATCAGTGTGAGCCGAGATTCTTCCAAAGTACGCGTGAATGTGAGTCCTAGGGCATGTGCTGCCATTGTACTTGTCAAACAATGGTGCCTTGAACTTGGGAGGGATTCTGACTCCTGGTACTAACCCGAGACTGGTTACATCGATGCCCAAGGAATTCTGACATTCCATGGCCTTGATCTTCTCTGCCAGCTCTTCATACCTGCAATTGTTGATCTCATTCATGTTACTCATATCAGCATCCAGTAGAGTGAACTGGTCCTCTTGATTGTCCTCTAAACCTGCATTACGGGCCGTGGTCCTATTTGGATTAGGCTCCCCGTTACGGGCAGCGTTAGAATCCACATTCTTAGCCGGTATTCCCGTATTAACATTCCCATGAGGTTGCTCAACCATCATCCGGAGACGCTCCTGGTTCTGGGCCATGCCAGTCATCATTTCAATGAACTGATCCATCCTCTGTCGGAGCTCATTGAGATCAGTCTGCATTCGTTCAGCCATCCTTACTCGGTTTCTTTTAGTCGGATATCGGTGAATGCGTTGACCAGCTATATTGCCTACAGTTAAATAAGTTAGAAACTCTGGGTAACCTGCAAAAACACAAGAATATGATATGCAGGAAATGAATGTTATGGCATGTCGATTCATTTTTAGGGCATCCCATTCCCTGATTCCAGTTTTGTGGGTTTG
Organism: Lathyrus aphaca; assembly: GCA_963966055.1. Taxonomy (NCBI): domain Eukaryota; kingdom Viridiplantae; phylum Streptophyta; class Magnoliopsida; order Fabales; family Fabaceae; genus Lathyrus; species Lathyrus aphaca. The sequence continues at coordinate 90,082,973 of OZ014523.1, forward strand.
ATGGAGATAGAAGCTCTTTTTGCTGTAAATAACAAGAAATGTTGATAATATAAGGTGTGTGTGCGTAGCAGACGTGCCAAACAATTCCAAGAATACGAAGACCAACGTGTTTTTGTAAATGTGTCAGGCGTGTCAGTAATCGCAAAGCGAGAGCACACATAATGATAGTAAAGAAACCTTTTTATGATAAGAACTTTTGTTTGATATAGTCAAAACACCAAAAGCATGGATTCAAACAGAAGTGCAATGATAAAAAGATTCCATCAACAGTTCTGATGGTAATCCCACAACATAAAAGCAAACAGAAAGATGTCTTTGTCAATGCGATCCTCTATCTAGGTCGGAGTCAATGATCGATCCTGCCTTTGGAACTTCTACCAACTCCTTCGTCTGCACCTGGTTGTCTTCAAACCTCTTCAGCTTCTTCTGGTAGCAAATCATCATCCGCTTGTAGTAAGCAGCTTCTTCTCGAGCTTTAGCAAGTTCTGCATCTTTTTCTCTCAACTTACCGGCTATCTCTTCGTCTTTCTCCTTTAGCTTATTCACGATTTCTTCAGCTTGAACCTTGTCTTGTTCCTCTCTTTTGATCCTGTAAGCATCATGTCTCTTTTTCATGTTCTCAAACATCAAGGTCTTCTGATCCAGTTGTCTTCTAGTGTCAATGTGTTCCTTGGAAGAACTTCTAGTAGCAAACTCGAACCTCTCATACCGAGCTAACTCAACTTCACAGTGTTTTCTTGCAACAGCATGCCTTTCAGCATCTTCTTGAGCTTTCCACTCAATCTCAAGTCTGGCATGATTAGCCTTAGCAAACTCTTGACTTAACTGTGCATTCTCCATTAACAACCCGTCTCTTTCCATCTCCATCTTGTTGAATTCTTCAATGCTAACTGTGGTAGGTTGTTCAATGACCGTGGGATATAGAAGAGGCGCAGGCCCAAATGGTAATAGTAACACTTCAACCCGTTCTCTTAACCATTCTGCAAATGGTGGATACATTCGACAATTCCCTACTCCCAAAGTCTTCTTCCCTCTTGTCTTTCGACTATGCCAAGCATTAGAAGCTTTCTGAGCAATCTCGACCTTCTTTGTGATGGATATACAGCCTGCCTACAGCTGTCTATTGGGTAGACCATGGATACACGCCGCTGGCGCCGTGACATCAACCCTTCACCAGAAGTTAAAATTCGAGTGGGAGGGCCAAGTCGTTACTATTTGTGGAGAGGAAGATATCTTTGTTAGCCATCTGGCTACATACAAATACATTGAGATGGATGGGGAGATCCACGAAACTATGAGTCAAGGGTTTGAAGCCTTGAACATAAATGAAGCATCCGCTGTACCTGGAACCTCAATGACATCTTATCAGCAAGCCCAAAAGGTTGTTGAAGAAGGGACTGCCCAAGGCTGGGGCAAGTTGCTGCCCGTAGAGAAGAAGGAGGATAGATTTGGGTTGGGTTACAAACCAACTCAACAAGATCAAACAGAGGCTGCTAAGAAGCCCAATTTTGTCAGTGGGGGGATGCTCACCCCAGATGCCGTGAACAACTTGGAAGACGAGGATGAAAGCGACTGCAACCTGGAGAGCTGGATACGTCCAAGGATCCCGGGGAGCAGTATCTCAAACTGGTCTTCCCAGGAAATTATAAGAGTTACTCCTGCAGAGTAATTATTATTTCCTGTATTTTTAAGCATGCATCAAGTCTTGCATCTTGCCCAAGATGACAAGATTCATTTTGTAATCGGGCCATCTGTAATTTTGTGCAAATAGATCAATCAATGATAATCAGACATCTTTTGCAAATGAGTCTTTTTCTTTTCCGCTCACTGTTTTCTCCATTTTTCTTTTTGTACAAAAATAAATGGCAATGTTTTCAAAATGACAACGTCATTTCACTCTTTCTAAACAAGATTAAAATCCATCACTAAAATGAACAAATCTGAACCCTTGCAGAGAGTGCCTTTCAGACCGCACCGACAACAGCACGGCTATGACTTCGTATGACTTTGACAATCCAATCAATCAAGCTGATGAAGGGGTTGAAGAAGAGTATGAGCTTCCTGAAGAGCTAGCCAGGTTGTTGAGACAAGAGGAAAAGGTTATCACTCCTCATCAGGAGGAGGTCGAAACGATTAATCTTGGTACAGATGAAGAGGTGAAAGAGGTTAAGATCGGGGCCTGCTTACAAGACTCAGTGAAAGAGCAACTGATTGACCTGCTTCGTGAATATGTGGATGTGTTTGCTTGGTCTTATCAGGATATGCCAGGGTTGGACACCGACATTGTTATGCACAAGCTGCCTTTAAGGGAAGATTGCCCGCCGGTTAAACAGAAACTGCGCCGTACTCGCCCAGACATGGCAATGAAAATCAAAGAAGAGGTACAAAAGCAGTGGGACACCGGGTTCCTTGCTGTGACTAGCTATCTGTCGTGGTTTGCTAATATAGTACCAGTGCCTAAGAAGGACGGCAAAGTAAGAATGTGTGTTGACTACCGGGATCTGAACAGAGCTAGCCCGAAAGATGACTTCCCATTACCTCACATCGATGTATTGGTGGATAACACAGCTCAGTTCTCGGTGTTCTCCTTCATGGACGGATTTTCAGGATACAATCAGATTAAGATGTCTCCTGAAGACATGGAGAAGACAACCTTCATCACACCCTGGGGCACGTTCTGTTACAAGGTGATGCCATTCGGACTGAAGAATACCGGTGCAACATATCAACGGGCTATGGTGACATTATTCCACGATATGATCCATAAAGAAATCAAATGTTATGTGGATGACATAATTGCCAAGTCCCTCACAGAAGAAGACCACCTGGTAAATCTGCTGAAGTTATTCAAGCGTCTGAGGAAATACCAACTGAAGTTGAACCCCAACAAATGCACATTCGGGGTGCGATCCGGTAAGTTGCTGGGATTTATTGTAAGTGAGAAAGGGATTGAAGTTGACCCTGATAAAGTCAAAGCCATTCAAGAAATGCCTGCACCGAAAACTGAGAAAGAGGTTCGAGGTTTTCTAGGAAGATTGAACTACATTTCAAGGTTCATATATCACCTTACGGCAACCTGTGAACCATTGTTCAAGCTGTTGAGAAAAGAACAAACGGTCAGGTGGAACGAAGACTGCCAGAAGGCTTTTGACAAGATCAAGGAGTACTTACAAGAGCCTCCAATCCTTATGCCTCCAGTTGAAGGAAGACCTCTGATAATGTACTTGACAGTATTAGAAGAGTCGATGGGGTGTGTGTTGGGCCAGCATGACGAGTCTGGTCGAAAAGAGTATGCAATATACTACCTAAGCAAAAAGTTTACCGACTGTGAACAACGTTATTCACTGCTCGAGAAAACTTGATGTGCTTTAGCGTGGGCTGCTCGCCGACTGAGACAATATATGTTGACCCACACTACCTTATTGATCTCAAAAATGGACCCAGTCAAGTATATTTTTGAGAAGCCAGCACTTACCGGACGGGTTGCAAGATGGCAAATGATCCTCACAGAATATGACATCCAATACACCTCTCAGAAAGCCATCAAGGGCAGTGTATTGTCTGAATACCTTGCTGAGCAACCTATTGATGATTACCAGCCTATGAGATTTGACTTCCCTGATGAAGACATCATGTTCATAAAGGCAAAAGATCATGAAGAGCCTGTTCACACTGAAGGACCTGACCCGGAAGAAGAATGGACTATGATGTTTGATGGGGTTGTTAATATGAATGGTCGTGGTGTTGGTGCAATACTCATTACACCTAAGGGAGTTCACATGCCTTTCTCGGCGAAACTCACTTTCAACTGCACTAACAACGAAGCTGAATACGAAGCTTGCATTATGGGTCTTGAAGAAGCCATTGACCTCAGGATCAAGACATTGACTGTATTCGGAGATTCAGCTCTGGTAGTTAATCAAACCAACGGCAAATGGTACACACATCAGGATCATCTGATACCTTACAGGGATTATACAAGGAGGTTATTGACTTTCTTCACAACAGTCAAGCTTGAGTATATCCCTCGGGACGAGAATCAGTTTGCAGATGCTCTGGCTACCATTTCATCTATGATCAAAGTTCAAGCTGCCAACTTTATACCTCAAATTTCAGTATCCAGACTTGACGGACCAGCATATGTGTTCGCAGCAGATGTTGTCAAAGATGATAAGCCTTGGTTCCATGACATTAAGTGCTTCTTGGAGGATCAAACATACCCACCTGGGGCATCTTCCAATGATAAGAAGACTTTGAGAAGGCTTGCTGGCAGTTTCTTTCTGAACACTGATGGTTCCCTGTACAAGAGAAACTTTGATATGGTACTCCTCAGATGCGTTGACAGAACAGAAGCAGACTTGCTGATGCACGAGGTACATGAAGGATCCTTTGGTACCCATGCAGGAGGACATGAAATGGCCAAGAAATTGCTAAGATCAGGTTATTATTGGATCACAATGGATGCCGACTGTTGTGCTTACGCCAGAAAATGCCATAAATGCCAGATTTATGCGGATAAGGTGCATGTGCCTCCCAATCCTTTGAATGTGATGTCGTCACCCTGGCCCTTTACTATGTGGGGCATTGACATGATTGGCAAGATTGAGCCAACTGCTTCGAATGGCCATAGATTCATCCTGGTTGCCATTGACTATTTCACCAAGTGGGTCAAAGCAGCTTCATATGCAAACGTTACAAGGCAAGTGGTAGCCCGATTTCTGAAGAGAGATATCATCTGTCGGTATGGAGTGCCCGAGCGAATCATTACTGATAATGGTTCCAACTTGAACAATAAAATGATGGTAGAGCTATGCCGGGACTTCAAGATTCAACACCACAATTCTTCTCCTTACAGGCCAAAGATGAATGGCGCTGTTGAGGCAGCTAATAAGAATATCAAGAAGATTGTGCAGAAGATCGTCGTCACATACAAAGACTGGCATGAGATGCTACCGTTTGCCTTGCATGGGTACCGCACGTCAATCAGAACATCCACTGGGGCAACACTGTATCAGCTTGTGTATGGTATGGAAGCAGTCCTACCTGTTGAAGTTGAATTACCCTCCCTACGGGTACTGATGGATGTTAAGCTGAACGAAGCAGAATGGGTCCGGTCCCGATACGAACAACTGAGCCTGATCGAAGAGAAGAGATTGGCTGCAATCTGTCATGGGCAGTTGTATCAGAAAAGAATGAAGAAAGCCTTCGATCAGAAAGTCAGGCACCGAGAGTACCAAGTAGGGGATCTTGTGCTGAAAAGAATCCTCCCTCCTCATACAGACCACAGGGGCAAATGGACCCCAAACTATGAAGGACCATTCGTGGTAAAGAAAGTTTTCTCTGGTGGAGCACTCATGCTCAGCACCATGGATGGTGAAGACTTCCCGTCCCTTGTGAATTCAGATGCAGTTAAAAAATACTTCGCATAAAAATGACCCGCTGGACATAAAAACAGAATGTAAGTTCAGGCAAAAATAGGGCATCCCGGCGAGTCAAAAACAGAATAAAAAGACTCGGGCAAAAATAAGGGAAAATAAACAAAAAATGTACACCCGCTGAGCTGAAAAGCCGCATTGGACAGCTCAGGTAAAAAAGGGTATCCCGATGGATTGAAAACCCGAAAGGGCGATCCATGCAAAATAAAGGAATAAGCGAACAGCTGCATTCTGAATTCGTCTGTGTCACCTACAACCTGGTAAACCTCGAAAGGATCAAGCTTCTATCAGAATCAATCTTCTTCAGAAAGCAAGACGAGAAGAACGTCAAATGTCATACGAGTCACGGCAAAAGGGAAGCTCCCTGAAGCGTCGTCAACATTGCCAGCATTTTGTTTCTCAATTTGTAACAATCTCCTCATTTTAGGGGATATGTTTCTTTGACTGTATCTTGCCAATTCAGGGCATATGAATTAATAAAATCAGATTTTCAGTCATGTCTCGTCTCGTACATTTTATTTTCATTTGCAAAATGTATGATGTCTTTAGAGATACTGATTGCATAAACACAGATGTTTCCTTTCTAAAGAATGCGTGCTTGCAGGAAATATACTTACTCCCGGGAGTGTCTGAACTCCCATGACGGAATTCGGTAAGGGACACCTCGGGATTACTTGTGCGTCCATCTGTCTTTGCAGGATTGCAGGTATTCAAAGCGCAACATGGGGCATATAAGCTTCATCCCAGCAAGCCGGCAAATCAACACTCACTTAGTCTTAGCACCCAAAGTGTTTTCTCCCCAACTGAGCTGCCACTTGCCATTTCTCCCCAGCCGAGTACAGAAGCCAGGGAACCATCTCCCCACAAGAGTTTCAGCCTCTATCCAGAAGAGCAACGCTTGAAAGAATCACAACAGAGTGACGAAAGCTTCTACAAACCCCAGCTGGGCCCCTCATTACCGGAATAAGTCTATCATTGACCTATTTCCCCAAGCAGATCGGCCAAAGATCTTCACAGCATCGGGATCTGAATCCCGGATCGTTATCCTTGCATAATCATGGCATTCGCATCATATTCACCCCACAAAGCGTAGCATTCCGTCTAATACGGAGCATTACGGCAAAAATCAAACATATTGCATAAATCATAGGCCATGTCCTGAATCAAACGCATGTGAATAATGACAATCCATCAACAGTATACAGAAAACCCCCCCAGATTCCCCAACAGAGAGCTAAAGCTAAAGCAGTTGCTTTACACTCCCAAACATCAGTATATACTCCTGATGGTACCCGTCCGTGTCATATCCCCAGCATAAAGCCAAAGCATCCTCTTTGCACTCACAGATACATACTTATACAATTTCTTTGAACACTTTGTATATCAGATATTTGTTTATACTATACTTTTCTCCTTTTGACACTCGTCCGTGTCACTCTCCCCAGCAGGTTAAAATACCCGTCTATACACTACTCATATTCATTGCTCATATTTCACTCATACATATACTCGTCTGTATCTTGTATACACCACTTATATCGTCTCAGATTCGACACTAGTCCTTGTTCTTTGTTAACCAGTTAGTATTTGTCCATACCAACATCTCAGAACATGCGTCAAGTGTTTGTTTCTACCTGATACTCGTCCGTATCATAGTCATAAGGATGCTCGTCCGCATCTTTAATCCATACACTGTGTCAAACACTCTTGTCTTCTTGAATATAGACACTCGTCCGTGTCTACTATTCCCCAGAAGAGTCCCCTCAGATTCAACACTCGTCCGCGTTCCTTGTTAACCAGTTGATACTCGTCCGTATCATCATCTCTGAACACATGACAGTATTTGTTTCTATCCGATACTCGTCCGTATCATAGTCTTAAGGATGCTCGTCCGCGTCTTTAATCTATACACATCGTCAAAACACTTATACCTTTATTTCTTGGATATAAACACTCGTCCGTGTTTACTATTCCCCTGGAGATCGCCAGCAAAGCAAGATTTCTTTGGTTATCTGACATTCGTCCTATGTCATGATAAACCTTGAGAGCAGCCGTCCCCTGCTAGGTGATCGTCCTTCACCTCTTGATGATCGTCCTTCATCATGCTCATCCGATGGCCGTCCCCATCGTTGACCTTTTCTATCCGGCATTCGTCCTATGTCGTGATATTTGGCAGCCGTCCCCTGCCAGGTGATCGTCCTTCACCTTTTGATGGCCGTCCCCATCATAACCTTTTTATCCGATGGCCGTCCCCATCGTTGATCTTGTTATCTGACATTCGTCCTATGTCATGATAAACCCTGAGAGCAGCCGTACCCTGATAGGTGATCGTCCTTCACCTCTTGATGATCGTCCTTCATCATGCTCATCCGATGGTCGTCCCCATCGTTGACCTTTTATCCGGCATTCGTCCTATGTCGCGATATTTTCGGCAGCCGTACCCTGCCAGGTGATCGTCCTTCACCTTTGATGACCGTCCCTCATCATTATTTCATTTATTCTTTAACCCGATGGCCGTCCCCGTCGTGGTCCCTTTTCCTTTTCCTGATGATCGTCCTTCATCAGTTTTAGCCCGATGGCCGTCCCCATCGTTGGTTACTTTACTTTATGAACTTGATGGCCGTCCCCATCATTTGTTCATTAATCCTCAGAGAATCTTATAGCTTTACTTGATGTCCGTCCCCATCATGATCCCTTTTATCCCCAGCTGTAAACACCCAAAATTTGCCCTCACCCATTCACACCATGGCTTGTGATCATCTCATATGCATAAGCTCAATCATACCATCTCATATCACATTTTTGATTCACTGCATAGGTTTTAAGTCATCTGCATCTAGGGTTTGTGATCTGAGCAATCCAAGGGCTTCTTGAGCCACTCCAAAGGTCATCAATCACTTCAAAGGGGTCTATGTGTGTTCAAATATCATGTTATATCCTCTCAAAGTCAAAAATGTCAAAGAATCACAAGAATTGAGAATGGTATGGAAGCAGAGCCAGGCTTGACTGCACAGTTGACCTAAAATTAGGGTTTTGGTTTCAGAGGCCATAACTCCAAATTTTTTGGTCATTCTTGTTTCTATTGGTCTCTATATGGTATATGGAGTATGCATATCAATTTTCATGAAGAAATTCCATGGGGAAGTCATCTGATCAAGAGTTGACTTTTCAAGCAAGTCAGTGCAAAATTAGGGCATCTGAGGCCCTCAATGACCCAACCAAAGGGTGTTCTTCATCATTTTGATTGTATATGATCTTTATTTGATCATGGAAGATGTTAGAAACTTACAAAATTCAAGAATCTCAAGTTTTTGCAAAGTTGACTTTTTGGGCAAGTTTGACTTTTAATGAAATTGTCATTTTAGGCAACCTTTTCAACCTTTACTTTTTGATTCAAAAAAGCTTCAAATGGAAAAACTTTGGTCATGAAAGTTGTAGAATAGATCTTTCCCTTTTCAAAAAGTACAAGAACATGACCTAATTCATTTTGGATCAAAAGTTATGGTTTGTCAAAGTTGGCAAAAATCACAAAATTTCAAAGTTTCTACCAAAAAGGTATTTTGCAAAATGACTAGATCAAGTGTTCTAAAGCTATCAAATGCACTTCTAATCCACACAACATGATCATGTGACATCTAAAGTTCAGAATGGACCAAAGGATTGCACATTTTTATGGTTTATGGAACAAGATTTTTCATAAGAGGCAAAAGTGAACCAAGTTGCAAAACCCATCATAGCCTCTCATCCACTTGCTGGCTAGCTTGCTGAACCATCCTAGGCCTTTTCCCTCATCATGCTGCGCAGGACATACTTGTTGTACTAGGCTAGCAAGTGGCCCATGCTTCTCTTACACAAACTTGACCTTTTGGCAAAAGCACCCATACCTATCACAAAAGCACACATCACATCTTCTGACCAATGGGAATTGTTTATACAAATCAAATGCAAGCCAAACATAAGAGCAAGCAAGCCTGAAACCAGCCATAACTCAGCATTCTCATTTACACCCTCTTGAGCAAAAGCATTCGAAAATCATCACACAGGCCACAAACACCCAAACAAACTTCACAAACCATCTCACCATGCTTCACTGAACACAAAGCACCCATCATCCTTGCCTGAAAGCCATAGAATCACAAAAACGATCCTCACCTGACCTTGAACAGAACTCAAGCAAACTCCTAAACCAGCCATTGCAAACTTCAAACAAACATTGCAAGCTTCTTGGGAGGATCATTGGAGTGGATTTGAGCCAAAGAAGCAGCCAGAAAGTTCCAAACTGAGAAGCTTCAAACTCGGGTAGCTTCATGAACTTTTTTTCCAGAACGTGTATTTTAAGTTTCTAAATGAATCTACATGCTTCCCTGATCATGAATATGTGATTATTTTCGAAAATGGTTGAGAAACCAGGATGTATGCAATGACTGAAACATTTGCCCTAAAAAATGTTTGATTCGATTCTCCCTGTTTCTGAATGATAAATGTTGTTTGATGGAGGGGTTTAATTCGTTTTTGGGTGGGGAAGAGTTCTGGGCAATTAGATTTTGTTTTAGATGCGTGTAGAGAGAGTTTGAGATTTTGGTTGATCGGAGAAGACGACCGGAACAGTGTTCCGGTCGCCTGAAAGTGATTAGGGCACAATTAATTAGGGTTAATCATAATTAGCCAGGTTTGAATGCCAGCCCTTGGATGTGGCGCCAAGTCAAACGCGCGCGTGTTTCATTTGAATCTGGACCTTTAGATTTGCATACTTTTCTTTTTTTCAGTTTTATTTCATTTTATTTTCCATTTAATTACATTGTTTTCTCCATTTTATTTAAAATAGCAAAATCATTTTAAAAATTCTGAAATTTTTTGTATAAACTTTTACTAATTTTCAGAAACCAAAAATATTTTTATTTTTATTTTTTGCATTAAAAAATATTTTTAAATCATTTAAAAGTTTATTTTTAATTAATTAATGAGAATTAATTAATTAAAAATACTTTTAAGTATTTAAAAATCACCAAAAAATTCATGAAAACTTCATAATCATTTAGAAACATTGTCCAACCCTCAAACCAAATTTCTTTTTTGATCTTGATGCATTTTGATAATTTTCCATGGAATTAATTCATTTTCAAAGCATTATTTTGATCCAAACTTCCAAAAATCATTTCTGCCTAACCATTAAGAGTTGGACTTTGTTTCTTTTTGCATTGTGTTTAGCATATCATGTAGTTTGTAAGATTAAATTGGTTTGATTTTATCTTTCATTTTCCATTTGTTTGGCATTTTTCTTGTTAAGGTACCTTAAAACCCTAGAAAACTTAGAAAATTCATAACCCTAATTAGGTTAAGAGTTGGAACCTCTCCTTTGGGCAGTGAGTTAGTATAGGATTAGGGTTCACTTGAGTGCATTTTCAATTTTTTATCTTGATGTTTGCTTCTGATTTTGGTTTTTGTTTGGTGCATGGATCATAAACCCTAATTTGGGCTTCCATTTGCATACATCTTGCATTTGCATTCATACCTTGACTTGCCATAACACTTTATGCATTCTTTTGATTCATTAGACATCTTAAGACATATTGAAAGCATGTTTGACCATTGCATCATGTATTTGCCATGTTGTATGTCATTTGCATCTCATGACTTTTCATGTGTATTCATGGTTCTAACTTGCTCCATTTGCATCCATTTGTTCATGTGATCATCTCCATGTCTTGATTCATGTTTGCACCATCCCATAGCATCATTAACATCATGTATGTGCTTCTGGTTTTGATTTACATCATGCCATTTCATTCCATTTTGCATTGCATTGCATTCCTTTCACTAACTTTTCAGGTGGTAAATTCTTTGAGAAGTGAATTTGCCTTCACTTCTCACAATGTTCTTTTCATCCCTCTTATGCATCATTGCTGCATTTTACTTTGTGTTTGAGATTGAGCTTGCTCATTCTTCTTCTTCTAACTTTCTTCCTTCAAGTGACTTGACTTCTTAAATGAAGCAAGTTACTTTGCTTCTCCTGATCCTTTCATCTGCTTCCTGGTGGTTCCATTGAAGACTTCTCTTGTAAACCTCACAAACCTTAGGAACAACCAAGCATGACAATGATTAGGGTTTTGATTAGTCCCCCACTTAGTTTTTTTACCTTTGTGTCTCCTTGAGTCTTCTCTCCTCATCTCCTAATCAGGGACTAAACCCTAAAGGCTTTAAGGCTTTGTGATTAAGCTTATGCCTGCATCCTTCTATTAGGATGGAGTGTATAACTTTAATCCTTGTAGATGTTTAAGAATTGGCAGAATTTTTGACCAAACAAGAAATGTTAAATTCAGTTCAGAATGTCCTATCAGATGTTGGGACATTAGCAAACAGAGTATGTGAACTTATTTCAGGATGTCTCATCAGATGTTGGGACATTGTGTAAATGACTAAGTTCAGTTTTGTCAGGATGTCCCAACAGATGTTGAGACATCTCAGACCTGCTACCAGAATTAATTATTGATTAACAGATCAGAGATATTTAAGGAGAACTATCTGGGATTAATTAATGCTGGATAAAAACAGAACAAGGCGCATCTGTAGGGAGTTTTAAATTGAAGATTCAGATTAAAACAGAAGACCTAATGCACCTAGAATATAGGAGGTAACAAACCCTAAATTCAAGGTGACAGTTGCTGCACATTAGGGCTGGATCATTCTACAGAAAGCCCAAAATTCAGATACCTATTTAAACAACAGAAACTCATAGAATTGAGTACGAATTTCAGAAGACTAAATAGGGTGTCTAGTGTTTTAATAGCAAGTTGTTTTTATGTACCACTTTATGAGCTTTTAAGCAAAAGTGCATTTGTGACTTGATTGAAACTGTGAAGTAAGATCAAGCTGTTATTGTTTGAAGGATGTCTTCAACTTTTGTAAACCTGTAAACTTGATCACTGGGTGATTGAGGGGGAGTGAGTAGGGTACTCTTATCTAAGTGAGTCTTAGGTAGAAATTGCATTGGGTAAGTATTAAGTGATAGATTAAACAGGGTGGTTTAAGTCTAGAATTAATATTACTAATAGTGGATTTCCTCCTGGCTTGGTAGCCTCCAGATGTAGGTGTGGTTATACACTGAACTGGGTTAACAAACTTCTGTGTTGTTTACTTTTCTTGCTGTTTAAGTTTTGGTTAAATTTGTCAAATGTCCTATTAAGTGTTGGGACATCTCTTAGGACATCTCATACCTGATCACAGAATTTCAATTGGCATCAGAGCAGGCACCCTACCTGTTTATACTGGGTGAGATCTAGGGAAAACAAATTCTGTAACATGGACAGAGATATAGGGTCAGTAAATAGACCACCTATACTGGATGGTTCTAATTATGACTACTGGAAGCCAAGAATGATTGCATTCTTAAAGTCACTTGACAACAGGGCATGGAGAGCAGTAAATGTTGGATGGAAACATCCTGTTCAAGACACCAAAGATGGATCAATAGTTCTGAAACCTGAAGAAGAATGGAGTAAAGAGGAAGAAGATTCAGAACTAGGCAACTCAAAAGCCCTAAATGCTTTATTCAATGGCATTGATAGAAATATTTTCAGACTAGTGCATCATTGTGAGCTGGCCAAAGATGTGTGGGATACCCTCAAGACAACTCATGAAGGAACATCAAAAGTAAAAATGTCAAGACTTCAACTTCTCACCACCAAGTTTGAAAACTTGAGAATGAAGGAAGATGAATCAATTCATGAGTTCTACATGAACATCTTGGATATAGCCAATACTTCTGGAGCCTTGGGAGAAAAGATGACTGATGAAAAGCTTGTAAGGAAGATTCTCAGATCTTTGCCAAAAAGATTTGACATGAAAGTCACAGCAATAGAAGAAGCTCAAGACATATGTTCTATGAAAACTGAAGAACTCATTGGTTCCCTTCAAACTTTTGAGATGGGAATGAATGACACACATGCTAAAAAGAACAAAAGCATAGCCTTGGTTTCAAATACAGATGAAGAAGAAGATGATGAATCAGCAAATGATAAAAGCTTATCAGAAAACCTTGCACTGATTGGAAGACAATTCAAACAGATTCTCAGAGGAATGGAAGGAAAATCCAAACCTAGTGGAAGAAACACAAACTCTGAGAACAGAAGACCTTATGATGCTAACAAAAGAGTAAAATATGCTGAAAAGACCAGTCAAGATAAAGGAGTCAAATGCCATGAATGTGAAGGATATGGACATATCAAGTTTGAATGTCCTACCTACTTAAAGAGGCAAAAGAAAGGACTCTCTGTGACCTGGTCTGATGAAGACTCAGGAGATTCAGAAGAAGAATCAGCTAAGCACATTACTGCTTTAGCTGGACTGTGTGAATATGATAGTGATTCCAGCTGTGGAGAGCTTACTTATGCAGATCTTGAGCAAGCCTTCAAGGATCTGTACAAGAGTAGTACTGAAGTATGCAGTGAGGTCATAAAGCTAAAGAAGCAGAATGAAGTACTAGAAGAAGAAAAAGCAAGTGATCAAGTAATCATTGATACCTTAAAAAGTGAAGTAACTCTTCTCAATTCTAAGCTGGAACATATGTCCAAATCTGTTAGAATGATGAACAGCAGCTCAAATACACTGGATGCTATTCTCTGCAATAATAAACATTCAGGGGACAAAAGTGGACTGGGATATAACAGAGATGAAGCCAGCTCTAGCAAAACTACTTCAAAAATTACACAGTCAAACAAGATGTCCCAACAGATGCTTCAACATCAGAACACAAAGACAAACATAATGTTCCAACAGATGTCTCAACATTCTGGAAAGAACAAAATGAAGAAGAAGTATCAAAGATGGAGATGCCATCACTGTGGAAGATTTGGGCATATCAAACCTCACTGTTATAAGTTACATGGATATCCAAATCAGATGTGTCAGCAACCTTCCAAGCAGAAAGTAGAAGGTACCAAGAAAGTGCTGCTTAGAAATCAGCAACCTCCTAAGCAAAAGACAGAAGTAATCAAGAAAGTTTGGAGACCAAAAGCTGACATTCAGACTGATCAAAGCCACATACCCAAGAACAAGATCAACAATCAAGCTTGGAGATCAGCTGAACAACACTCAGAGCAGAGGCATCAAAAGAAATCTCAACTCATCTGGTCAAATAAAAGTACTGCATACATAGCACATACATCATTGAAAGTATCAGCTAAAGAAGACTGGTACTTTGACAGTGGATGCTCAAGACACATGACTGGATTGAAGAATTTGCTAGTAAACTTAAAGCCACATTCATCCAGGTATGTTACCTTTGGAGATGGAGCTAAAGGAGAAATCAAGGGAGTTGGAACCTTGAATTGTCAAGATGTTCCAAGATTAGATGATGTGCTACTTGTTAAAGGTTTAACTGCTAATCTGATCAGCATAAGTCAACTATGTGATCAAGGATACAGTGTAAACTTTACCAAATCTGAATGCATAGTGACTAACAAAGAACAAGAGGTTGTCATGAAAGGAGCCAGATCTAAAGACAACTGTTACATGTGGGAGCCACTAGACTTCAGTCCCACTTCAACTTGTTCTCTAGCTAGAGAAGAAGAAGTAAAACTATGGCACCAAAGGCTAGGTCATCTTCATTTCAGAGGCATAAAGAAGATCATATCTATGGATGCTGTAAGAGGTATCCCTAAACTGAAGATTGATGATGGCAAAATCTGTGGTGAATGTCAAATAGGCAAACAAACCAAGATGTCCCATCCAAAGCTCCAACATCTGACAACTTCCAAAGTTTTGGAATTGTTACATATGGATCTCATGGGACCTATGCAAGTTGAAAGCCTTGGTGGTAAGAGGTATGCATATGTGGTGGTTGATGACTTTTCAAGATATACATGGATAAATTTCATTAAAGAAAAGTCAGATGTCTTTGATGTATTCAAGGAATTATGTCAAAGATTGCAAAGGGAAAAATCCAGCTGTGTGATCAGAATAAGAAGTGATCATGGAAAAGAATTTGAGAATCAAAAGTTCTTAGATTTCTGTTCTTCAGAAGGAATCAACCATGAGTATTCTTCTCCTATCACTCCTCAACAGAATGGGATTGTTGAAAGGAAGAATAGAACCATTCAAGAATCAGCAAGAGCTATGATCCATGCTAAAAAATTACCTCTGTATTTCTGGGCTGAAGCTATGAACACTGCCTGCTACATCCATAACAGAGTTACTTTGAGGAAAGGAACTTTGTCCACAATATATGAAGTATGGAAGGGCAGAAAACCCACAGTGAAGTATTTTCATGTATTTGGAAGTAAATGCTATATTCTGGCAGATAGGGAGCAAAGGAGAAAAATGGATCCTAAAAGTGATGAAGGAATTTTCCTTGGATACTCTATAAACAGCAGAGCATATAGAGTATTTAACTACAGAACAAATGTTATCATGGAGTCCATAAATGTGATAATTGATGATGCTCCTACAGATGTCCCAGAAGATGTTGGAACATCTGCTGATATCAAGATTGAAGCTGAAGAAAAGAATGATCAATATAACTTCACTCAAAATGATACAAGGTCAGAAGATTCAAGCAAACCTCCCTCCATCAGAATACAGAAGGATCATCCCAAAGATTTAATAATTGGTGATCCCAACAGAGGTGTGAGCACTAGATCAAGAGAAGTGATTTCAGGTTCTTGTTTTGTGTCCAAAATAGAACCTAAAAACATCAAGGAGGCTCTCACTGATGAATACTGGATTTGTGCTATGCAAGAGGAATTAGGTCAATTCACAAGGAATGAAGTGTGGAATCTTGTTCCTAGACCTGATGATATAAATGTAATTGGAACAAAATGGGTGTATAAGAACAAGTCAAATGAACAAGGAGTTGTTACAAAGAACAAAGCTAGACTTGTAGCTCAAGGATACACTCAAATTGAAGGGGTGGACTTTGATGAAACCTTTGCACCAGTAGCAAGGCTTGAATCAATAAGACTACTGTTGGGAATTGCTTGTATCTTAAAGTTCAAGCTATTTCAAATGGATGTGAAAAGTGCCTTTCTGAATGGTTATCTTAATGAAGAGGTATATGTAGAACAGCCTAAAGGATTTGTTGATCCAAGCTGTCCAAATCATGTATACAAACTCAAGAAAGCACTTTATGGTCTGAAGCAAGCTCCAAGGGCATGGTATGAAAGACTTACCACATTTCTTATCAAGCAAGGATACAGAAAAGGTGGGATTGATAAAACCCTGTTTGTTAAAGATGAAGAAGGAAATGTCATGATTGCACAAATATATGTTGATGACATTGTGTTTGGTGGGATGTCTGATAAGATGGTCAAACATTTTGTCAAGCAGATGGAATCTGAATTTGAAATGAGTCTAGTAGGTGAATTGACCTATTTTCTTGGTCTGCAAGTTAAGCAAATGGAAGACTCAATGTTCATCTCACAAAGCAAGTACTCCAAGAACATAGTGAAGAAATTTGGAATGGAAAATGCTTCTCATAAAAGAACTCCTGCTCCTACACATTTAAAGCTGACTAAAGATGAGAAGGGTGAGAATGTAGATCAAAGTTTATATAGAAGCATGATTGGAAGCTTGTTATACTTGACTGCTAGCAGACCAGACATTGCATTTGCAGTAGGAGTTTGTGCAAGATATCAAGCTGATCCAAAAGTCAGTCATCTCAATCAAGTCAAGAGAATTCTTAAATATGTTAATGGTACTTGTGACTATGGCATAATGTACTTTCATGGTTGCAAACCTATTCTCACTGGCTTCTGTGATGCTGATTGGGCAGGAAGTGCTGATGACAGAAAAAGCACTTCAGGAGGATGCTTCTTTCTAGGAAACAATCTGATTTCTTGGTTCAGTAAGAAGCAGAATTGTGTATCTTTATCTACAGCTGAAGCTGAGTACATAGCAACAGGTAGCAGTTGTTCTCAGTTGGTTTGGATGAAGCAGATGCTCACTGAATACAATGTCCCACAGGATGTCATGACATTGTACTGTGACAACTTAAGTGCAATCAACATATCTAAAAATCCTATCCAACACAGCAGGACAAAGCATATTGATATCAGACATCATTTCATCAGAGATCTTGTAGAAGAAAAGGTGATTTCATTGGAGCATGTAGCTACAGATCTGCAGTTAGCTGATATCTTTACCAAGGCATTGGATGCTACACAATTTGAGAACTTAAGGGGAAAACTTGGAATCTGTTTATGTGATATCTAGCAGTTAATGAGATGTGCCAACATGTCATATGACATTGCATGGCATAAGTTCCAGATGGCAAAGCTAGTCTGGACTAAATCCTTGGGAATTTCATTCCTAATCATTTGGACTGTAACGGCTACTTATTTAGTAATTCCTTATAAGCAGCTATCAAGAGTCTCATCACACCATCACAAGCGAATCACATTAACTAGTAATCCTTCAGAAATCATAAACCCTAAAGCTGCACATTCATCTTCTTCAACAATGTCTCAAAACCCTAAAACTACTGATGAAGTTCTCAACCAGGAAGACGTGGTTCATGCCACTCCTATTTCTGTGGTACCAATGCAATCAACACCATTAGACGAGCTCAGGGGAAGCGCCTCTCACACTAAAAAGGCAAGAACACCAAAAAGAGGTAAAGATCAAATCAGAAGCAAAGCTAAAGTCATTCCCTCTCATGCTAAATACTCCAAATATGTTGATGATTCCATCAAGGAGATTGTCAACCAAGTGTTTTCTGAACAAAGGGTGGTGAGAGGGATCTCTGTTCCTTTGAACACTATTCCTGCACCTCAAGAAGAACCAACTCAAGGTACAGAGGACACTGCTGCAGAACAAGATGTCCCAACAGATGTTGGAACATCTGAAGATAAGAAAAAGAACTCATCTGATGTTGAACAAACTGAGGATAAAACCTCAAGTGAAAGTGATAAAGAAGTTTCTGTGGAACAGGCTAAAGAATCAAATGAAGATCAAATTTCTGCTGATCAACAAGCTGATGAGGAGACTGCTCAATCCCCTCCAGTAGTCAATCTGGAGCAGGACTCTGATGCAGAAATCATAGCATCTGTCAAACCCAGCATAGCCAAAAGGCTAAGGTCCAGGAAAGGAAAGATGCAAGATGAACCTGTCATTCCTGAGAAGAAGAAGGCTAGCCCAAAGAAAGGCAAGGCTAAAGCCACTTTTGGTCCAGCAAAACCATGGAGCAAGGTTCAAACCCAGAAGAGAAAAGTTGCAACACCATCAGATTCAGATGTTGGATCAGATGTCCCAACATCTCCTCCCAAGAAGAAACCAGCACCAGCTAGAGCTTCAACTGTTGTTCCAGAAGCTCCCTTGGACAACATATCCTTCCATCATGTCTCCAGTGTCAACAGATGGAAATATGTGTACCAAAGAAGGGTTGCTTTGGAAAGAGAACTAAGCAGCAATGCACTTGAGTGCACAGAACTCATTGACCTAATCTCTGCTGCAGGACTATTCAAGACAGTCTCAGAGTTCTCTCCCTGCTATGAACTTCTTGTCAAAGAGTTCATTGTGAATCTTCAGGAGGATTTCTCAAATGGTAAGTCCTCTGAGTTTAGAAAAGTTTATGTTAGAGGTAGATGTGTGGAGTTTTCTCCCCAAATCATAAATCAGTATCTAGGAAGAGAAACAGATGGACCAAATGAGCTAGGCAAGACAGATAATCAAGTCTGTAAGGTGATAACTGCTGACCAGGTCAAGGCATGGCCTGTGAAGGGAAAGCTATCTGTAAGCATGCTTACCAGAAAGTATGCCATGCTGAACAGGATTGGTACTTCTAATTGGGTGCCTACCAACCACACTTCATCAATCTCAACTGGTCTGGCCAGATTCATCTATGCTGTGGGGACTCAAACCAAGCTGGACTTTGGAGCTTTTATCTTTGATCAAACCATGAAGCATGCCAGCTCCTCTGCAACCAAGCTACCAATAGCCTTTCCATCATTGTTGTGTGGTATTGTACTCAATCAATATCCTGGGATTTTAACTGACAAGAATACTGCATGCAAGAGAGAGAGCCCCCTGGCTTTTCACTACAAGTTATTCCTCAGTCATCATGCTGCAGATGTTGAAGCACCTTCTGGGACATATGCTGGTCCCTCAACTGCTAAGTCTTCTATCTCCAAGGAAGAATTAATTGCTGAGCTAAAGTGCACCTGCAAAGAGCTTGAAGCTAGAAAGAAGAAGCTGGAGGAAATCATTCAAATGTTGGAAAGTGAAGAAGATCAGAATGCTGCATCTGGTGAAGACACTGAAGTGGAGGAAGCTACTGAGAGTGATGAATCTGAGTGATCTTTGTATGTGAGGCATTTGTAATGACAGCAATGATTTGTAATTCTGGATAATATTTCTTTGGCCCCTAATTTTATGCCTACCAAGGGGGAGAACAACAACAACAAATTTATACTGCTGGTTATTTTGAATGAAATCTGTTTGTTTCTGTCTGAACTGAATCAGTGTGTATTTCTGTTGAAACAAGACTGGACACATATTTGTTTGAGGGGGAGTAATCTCAAATAAAAATCAACAGAAAAGTAATGATATACTCTGATAAAAAGAACTTCTGCTGCACTCTGAAAACCAGGAAAGATGTTAGCCAAAAATTAGCCAAAGGGGGAGTTTGTAGATGTTTAAGAATTGGCAGAATTTTTGACCAAACAAGAAATGTTAAATTCAGTTCAGAATGTCCTATCAGATGTTGGGACATTAGCAAACAGAGTATGTGAACTTATTTCAGGATGTCTCATCAGATGTTGGGACATTGTGTAAATGACTAAGTTCAGTTTTGTCAGGATGTCCCAACAGATGTTGAGACATCTCAGACCTGCTACCAGAATTAATTATTGATTAACAGATCAGAGATATTTAAGGAGAACTATCTGGGATTAATTAATGCTGGATAAAAACAGAACAAGGCGCATCTGTAGGGAGTTTTAAATTGAAGATTCAGATTAAAACAGAAGACCTAATGCACCTAGAATATAGGAGGTAACAAACCCTAAATTCAAGGTGACAGTTGCTGCACATTAGGGCTGGATCATTCTACAGAAAGCCCAAAATTCAGATACCTATTTAAACAACAGAAACTCATAGAATTGAGTACGAATTTCAGAAGACTAAATAGGGTGTCTAGTGTTTTAATAGCAAGTTGTTTTTATGTACCACTTTATGAGCTTTTAAGCAAAAGTGCATTTGTGACTTGATTGAAACTGTGAAGTAAGATCAAGCTGTTATTGTTTGAAGGATGTCTTCAACTTTTGTAAACCTGTAAACTTGATCACTGGGTGATTGAGGGGGAGTGAGTAGGGTACTCTTATCTAAGTGAGTCTTAGGTAGAAATTGCATTGGGTAAGTATTAAGTGATAGATTAAACAGGGTGGTTTAAGTCTAGAATTAATATTACTAATAGTGGATTTCCTCCTGGCTTGGTAGCCTCCAGATGTAGGTGTGGTTATACACTGAACTGGGTTAACAAACTTCTGTGTTGTTTACTTTTCTTGCTGTTTAAGTTTTGGTTAAATTTGTCAAATGTCCTATTAAGTGTTGGGACATCTCTTAGGACATCTCATACCTGATCACAGAATTTCAATCCTAAGTGTTAAACCCTTAATGTGTTTAAATCCTTTAATCAATTCACATAATAATCATCAAGACATCACACTTGTAACTTGGGCCTTGCATTAGGGTTCTAATTCTTCCTTAATTGGTTAAGAAGGACTAACCCTAGTGTTAATGGACAAGTCCCCCTCAAGTTGTCTTACAAAACCCTAAAAATCACTTCTTCATCATATCATTAACTAAAATCCACTTAATAAAGGCTTTGTTTTGTCATGAGTTTAATCCCTAATCATGGATTAAGTTGAGGAGCTTTCCTCAGCTTAAACATTCTCATCTATTATCCTTCTATTAGGATGGTGTAATGAGTCTGTTTAATCCCTGATTATGGCTTAATCTCATTACTCAACACTAAACAAAAACACCAAAAACATCTAAATAATCACAAGTAGGTTAATGATCTTAACCCTGCATCAAAGGTGACTAAGTGTGAGATACTGACTTCACACTTAAGGTATCCTCATTACCCCTAATCAGAGGGAGGATATGATGAGTTTACTAACCCATTGGTTTAGGCTTAAGCTCATTAGTTTATGACAAACTTTCAAAAGCAATAAAAGACTGAAAATACAAAAACAAACAATAATCGTCTCCTCCGGGATTCTTTTCTCATCTCATTCATTCACAAACGAGAACTCGCTTCCTCCGTCTAATGCAAGACAGTTTGCACCTGAGCCAGACGGGTCATACACTTGAGCATAGACAAGTAAGCAGTTCACAAGTCAATTTATCTTTCAGTCTCTTTGGGTCGAACTACGGTGTTCTGACTTCCTCATTGCACGAGAGGATACGTAGGCATAACTTAACGGTTATCGAACAAAAATCTCTGTATATTCCCCCTCCTTCCAGTTTCATTCTTTTAAGCCTCATGATCTTGAGCATACTCTCATCCTTACACTAACACTGTATATATCACACTTTGCATCTCCTTTACACTGACACCTGTACATCTTGTCTTCCAGCTCTTTACACACAGATTGCACTGACACTACCCCTTTAAAACACAAATCTTTTAAGCGTGGATCCCATCGAGTACGACGGACAATCTGGGTGCTAATACCTTCCCAGGTTGTAACCAACCCCCTTTCTCAGTCTCTCTGGTTCGCAACCATCTTATCCATATCTTTTCTAGGTCTATGCAGCATTGCCTTTCCTCTGGGATAAAAATGCCTAGCTGGCGACTCTTTTCATTCCCTGTGAGTTCACTCCTGTGTGTCCTCCCACCTCCTCTTTCGCCGACCGTTCGCGTCTGTACCTTTATCTGGGCCATTCCCATTTATCGGGAGCGACAGCTTGGCGACTCTGCTGGGGACCCTTATACTGCGACCAGGGCTTCTGGTTCTTTTTGTGGGTTCCTCCTAGCGCTTGTTTGATTTGTGTTTACTGGGGTGTTATGTGCTATCTGTGTTTGTATATATTATTGCTTTATGTATAGTTGTTTACTGCTTTCTTTACAGCTTTACATATATCATACTGTCATGCTGTGCTGGCTGGATCTGTTTTGTTGCTTTGGTGGGTGGGTGTTCTATTGAGAGTTGAGGTCCTATACCTGGGACCTGAGTGACATCTAGGCTAGAGTGGTTCATGTTCTTTCCCATTCCATTTCGGTCTGGTGCGGGAATATGAAACACGGTTCAGATATGGGTTTCTTCTTGAGAACTCTGTGCTGTAGATTTCCTGTAGTGCTAGGGCTATCTGGGAAGCCTGCTAAGTCTGGATGACCTTTAGTATTGACCTTCAGAAACTGAGGTGAATTAGAGGAGGATCTTTTATGGTTATTGTAAACACTGTACCTCCGGGTTGGAAGTGTTTACACTTCTCATAACTGATCCAAGTCTGAGGATCCTTGTTTTAGAGCATCACTTGTGAGGGGGTTGGGCTGTTTACAGGTTTGTAGGTACCCTTGACCTCAGCATACCCTGTTACTGTGTTTTGATTAAGAGTACTCCATTTTGAGACAGTTCTTGTGATTTAAACCCTGGACATGTGACTCTTTATTTGGGTCCCCCACCTTGGTTACTGGCCTTATGAACCTCCATCTGGATTTCTTGAACATACCTGGACTTATATCAGAGCACTTGATCAGATCCAGCTCAGTCGCAAACCCTTGCATATCATTTGTATACATCATCATTGCATCATTTTAACATTTGCTTATTTGTTTTTCAGGGTATCCATACTTTATTTTGGCTTGGTTTTGACCCCGTCATCAGCATAGACCTATCTACTTCAGCTATCAGCTACCTGCTTCAGTCACCTGCACCAGCCTGTCAGTGGCCCATTTTCAGTGTTATTCTCAGCATCTGTCTCAGCTCTTCTTCAAGCAACATGGAACCCAAGAAGAGTAACATCTCATATCATTTCTTTCAGCCTGAGCTAGCTGTCATCAGGAAAATCCAGACCCTGATTACTCCAGACCATATACCACTATTCAGAGAACACTATGGAGGCATACTTGATGTGGTTATGGATTTGGACCCTTCACAGAGGAGCCTGATTCATACTTGCCTACAGTTCTATGATCCCCCTCTGAGGTGTTTCACTTTTCAGGATTTTCAGTTGGGACCTTTATTAGAGGAGTATTCATCATTGGTTGGTGTACCTATCAGGGGTGGAGTCCCTTTCAACCCTGAGATGGCTTTTCCAAGTAATGAAGAAGTGGCAAAGGCATTGCATCTGGAACCGGTTCTGATTGGGCAGAACATGACTACTAAGGCTGGAATCTCTGGTCTACATCTGGATTTCTTGATCTCTCAAGCTACCCTGAAGGCTTCTTTGGGAGAGTGGAAGGCAGTCTGTGCTTTATTGGCCCTGAGCATATATGGGATTATTTTATTTGCAGATGAGCCTAAGTTTGTTAGTAAGAATGCAATCCATCTTTTCATCCTGAGGAACCCAGTGCCCACCTTACTGGGAGATTTCTACTACTCTGTTCACCAAAGGAATGAAAAGCAAAGAGGAAGATTAGTGAGATGCTGTGCTCCCCTGTTCCATACCTGGCTGCTCAGACATTTGCCTAAGACTGATGCATTTCTAAATCCTCACCAACAGAGGAACTGGGCTAGAAGACTCACTGCTTTGACTTCAGCTGATATCAGGTGGTGCACTCAAAGCACAAAAGGCAGGGACATTATTACCAGTTGTGGGCAGTTTCCCAATGTACCCCTGATAGGAGTTAAGGGTTGCATCAACTACAACCCTCTGCTATTCAAAAGACAACTGGGCTATGCATTGGTCCACACTCCTAAGGCACAAGACTTGGCTGAGACTCTTTACTGTGAGATTAAGCCTAATCTGGCTATTGTCAGGCAAGCATCCTGGGCTTGGGACAATGTCCAGACTAAAGGAGTAACCATTCTGGGAAAATGCAACAATGTGGCCTCAGCACAGTACTATGAGTGGTCCCATGCCAGGGCTCAATTTTCTGGGATGCCCTTCACCATGGAAGATATACCGGGGCCATCCTCAGCACCACCTCCTACCACTGTCAACTTAGAGGAGTTTGAGAATTTGAAAGAGAGAAATGAGAAGTTGACTCAGGCTCTGCAGAAGACCCTCTGGGAGAGGAGTGATGGTCGGCTGGACATTGAGAGGTTAGAAAAGCTAAGGGTGGAGCATCTGGCCAGGATTGAAAAGTCAGAGGATTACATCAAGAAGTCTAGGGCTGGAGAGCAGATCTTGAAGAATGCCTGCAAGGAAGCTCAGTTCCAGAAAGCCAGGACTGATTTGTATCTGAAGGAGAGTCAAGCTAGGTGGGTCAGGATCACCGAAGCTCGTACTCTGGAAGATAAGAGGACTCAGGACAAAATTGAGCAGTTGGAGGCTAGTGCAAAGGAGCAACAGGAAGCCCTGCTAGCAGCCCAAAGAGAGATCTCAGAGTTGAAGATTAGAGCTGGTGTAAAGAGGTCAAAGGACCAGAGTCAACACAAGAAGCTAACTGCAGCTGTTACTACCAGGAATCTCCTTATCAGGAACCTCACAGAGCGTCCAGCTGATCCTGTGATTGAAGCACTTCTCAAGGAAGTTCAGGAGGATGAGTTTGGTCTTGGTGTCTAACTTTTGCTTGTTGTTGCTTTCATTTCATGTACTTTTATTTTCTTATGTTGTACTTTGACCCCTCAGAGGGCATGTTTTGTAAGAACAACTATGTATCATTTACTTTTTGGGTAATATATGTATTAGTTTGTTCAATCTGAGTTTCTTTCAAGCAAAGTCACAAGCATCTTCCTCAAGGGTCTGGAAAGGTCAAAACCAAGTGCCAAGCCGGATACCTTGGAAACAAATAAGCATATTGCATTGCATGCTAACCTTTGTTTGTTTTGTAGGTTTGTTTTGTTTTTGTTACTAACTCTGTTGTGATCTCAGGAACTATTGCTCGACGTCGGGTGTTCCCACTCAACCGTCCACACAGATATCCAACCCGCAACAACCTTCCGGGTATACAGATGGACCAGGTACAACAGGACCTTACAGAGGTCAGGAACCAAATGGCCAATGAAAGATTGGAAATGAGGGCTCAGATGACACAATTTATGGAGGTGATGAACAATATGGCTCAAAGCCAAGAGAGATTAAGAGCAATGGTAGAGAGGCAGAATCAGGAAGACCCCCATCTAGGGACTGCAGGGACAAGCAACAATGAGAGGGTTCAGCCTCATATCAACCCCCCTGTATTTGGACCCCACCTTCATCCAGAGATCAATATCCCTGCTAATGTACAAGGGAATGCTACCACAGGCAGAGTGCTGCAAGAAGACCCCCAGGAAGATCAGTTCACAGTGATGGGAGCTGGGGATGAGGCCTATGACAGAAGGCTGGATGAAATTGCTGAAAAATTAAGGTCCTTGGAGTCTCAAAACTCTTTAGGTTTTGATGTTATGGACATGGGCTTAGTGGACGGGGTCAGGATTCCCCACAAATTTAAACCACCGTGCTTTGAGAAGTACAACGGGACTTCCTGCCCACGGACCCACTTACAATCTTTTCTGGGGAGGCTGAAGGCATATACCATGGACGAGAAGCTATGGATGTTTTATTTCGAGGATAGCTTGACAGGAGCTTCGAGGGAATGGTACTCTCATCTGACTAGAGCCACCGTCAGATGTTGGAAGGACTTGGCGGAGGCCTTTATTAGACAATACCAGTATAATTTGGATATGGCACCCAACAGGACCCTCCTGATGGGAATGTCACAATCATCCAGAGAAAGCTTCCGGGAGTACGCCCAGAGATGGAGACAGCTGGCTGCTGCTGTCCAGCCGCCTATGTCAGAGAGGGAGATGGCAGATATGTTTATGAACACCCTCCAAGGGACGTACATTGATAGGCTAGCTGCCTTTTCTTCTACCAGCTTTGCAGATGTCGTTATAGCTGGGGAAAGAATTGAGAGCCTATTAAAAATGGGCAAAATTTCTGACAACGGTGCCAGCTCATCCAGCAACACAAGGAAGCCTTTTGTGGGCCCAAGAAGAACTGGTGAGACCAATGCTATCCATACCAACAGGGGCAGACCCCAATATGTTCATAGGTCTGTGGCAGCAGTCACCATTCCTGCTCCAATTCATCCACAACCAGTTTATCAACCTCAGCAACAAAATTATCAGCAACAAACTCAGTACCCCCCTCAGAGAAACTACAACAACACCAACAACAACAATCAACAAAGACCGTTCCAACAGAGACCTTCTCAGGCCAATAGGGTGATCGATCCGATCCCTATGCCATATGCCACATTACTGCCACAACTCCTGAAACTTAACCTGGTTGAGCTAAGGACGTTGGCACCTCCAGATCCTGCCAGTTTGCCTAGAAATTATGACGCCAGCGCCAGATGTGCTTTTCATTCAAATGCACCTGGCCATAGTACAGAGAAGTGCAGAGCTTTGCACATGAAGGTACAGGACTTGGTAGATTCTAAAGCTCTAAACTTTGCACCACCACCAAATGTTAACAAGAACCCTATGCCAAACCATGGAGGTCCCAGAATCAATGCTATTGAAGAAGACAAGCCGTCTTACTTGATAACCAGTGTGGGTCAGATTCGGACACCTTTGGTAGAGATTAAGGCTCAACTCCTTGAATGTCAAATGTTCCCGGGATGTGAGTTAGGGTGTGCTTATTGCAATATTTCAGTGAATGGTTGTGATAACTTGAGAGATGGCATAAATGGTCTCATCCAGAGTGGCCTGCTTCAAATCACAACATCAATACCTACCAATCCAGCAATCTCCTTAACAGCAATCCCCGAGTCTTCTACAAATACAACAACCATTGTTCCAAGCAACTCTTCAATCTCATCAACAAATGCTTCATCTGTCACTTCAGCGGACCAGATATCAGCGAACATCCCTTCTACAACTTCAGCACCCCTTCATTCAGAATCTCCTACAACAACAACACCCATCCATTCAACAGTGTCTCCTACAACTTCAGCAGCAAATGTCTCAACGGTTACAATTTATTATGACCCTGAAAATGATTCTGCCTACAATTCACAAAATGCCACTCCTATCAGAGCACCAGTCACAATATTTTATGATCCACAAACTATCATGGTCCCTTCTGCAGCAGCCATCAGTCCAGTCACTATCACGGTGCCTGGGCCAGTACCTTATGAAAGCAGTAATGCCATCCCTTGGCATTACGGCTCCGATTTATACTGCAAAGGACAGAAAATCACTCTTGAATCATCAAATTCTTCACCACAAATAGACAATGTGGGGGAGGCGGAGGCTTCACTCGAAGCGGACGTCTCTTTGCCCCGCAAATTCAAAGACCCACTGCTGAGGCGGAAACTGCTGCCAAGGCAAAAGGGAAGAGCATGGCGCAAGAAGAGCAAATTGTTAAAGAAGCTTTGAAAACACCTTTTGATCAAGAAGTTGATGAATTCATGAGAATCATCAAGAAAAGTGATTACAAGATAGTGGACCAGCTTCACCAAACGCCTTCCAAGATCTCTATTCTATCATTGCTTATGTGCTCCGAGGCTCATCGGAACGCACTACTAAAAGTCTTGCACGCAGCTTATGTGCCAGAAGAGATCACAGTCAATCAATTGGAAGCTATGGTTGGGAATGTCAATGATAGTAATGGACTAGGGTTTACCAACACTGATTTGACTACTGAAGGTCGCAATCACAACAAGGCTTTGCACATTACCATGGAGTGTAAAGGTGCAGTTCTTTCCCATGTGCTGGTAGATACAGGGTCATCCCTCAATGTCTTACCTAAAAAAGCCCTTGTGAAGCTAGAGTATGACGGATTGGCATTACGGCCCAGCAACCTGGTAGTGAGAGCCTTTGACGGTTCTAAGAGATCAGTTCTGGGGGAAATTGAGTTGCCTATAACGATTGGCCCACAAACTTTCAAAACGACCTTCTACGTGATGGACATTCAGCCTGCCTACAGCTGTTTGTTGGGTAGACCATGGATTCATGCCGCTGGCGCAGTTACGTCTACCCTTCACCAGAAGTTAAAATTCGAGTGGGAGGGCCAAGTCGTTACTATTTGTGGAGAGGAAGATATTTTTGTTAGCCACCTGGCTACCTACAAATACATTGAGATGGATGGGGAGATCCACGAAACTATGAGTCAAGGATTTGAGGCCTTGAACATAAACGAAGCATCTGCTATACCTGGAACCTCAATGACATCTTATCAACAAGCCCGGAAGGTTGTTGAAGAAGGAACCGCTCAAGGCTGGGGCAAGCTGTTGCCCGTAGAGAAGAAAGAGGATAGATTTGGGTTGGGTTACAAACCAACTCAACAAGATCAAGCAGAGGCTGCTAAGGAGCCTAACTTTATTAGTGGGGGGATGCTCACCCCCGATGCTGTCAACAATTTGGAAGACGAGGATGAAAGCGACCGCAACCTGGAGAGTTGGATCCGTCCAAAGATCCCGGGGAGCAGTATCTCAAACTGGTCTTCCCAGGAAATTATAAGAGTTACTCCTGCAGAGTAATTATTATTTCCTGTATTTTTATAGCATGCATCAAAGTCTTGCATCTTGCCCAAGATGACAAGACTCATTTTGTAATCGGGCCATCTGTAATTTTTTTTTGTGCAACAAGATTAATCAATGAAATATCAGACATCTTTTGCAAATAAGTCTTTTTTCTTTTCCGCTCACTGTTTTTCCATTTTTCTTTTTGTACAAAAAATAAATGGCAGTGTTTTCAAAATGTTAATTTTATTTCACTTTTCTAAACAAGATTAAAATCAATCACTAAAATGAACGAACTGAACCCTTGCAGAGAGTGCCTTCCAGACTGCACCGACAACAACACGGCTATGACTTCGTACGACTTTGACAATCCAATCAATCAAGCTGATGAAGGGGTTGAAGAAGAGTATGAGCTTCCTGAAGAGCTAGCCAGGTTGTTGAGACAAGAGGAAAGGTTTATCACTCCTCATCAGGAGGAAGTAGAGACGATCAATCTTGGTACAGATGAAGATGTGAAAGAAGTTAAAATCGGGGCCTGCCTACAAGACTCAGTGAAGAGACAACTGATTGACCTGCTTCAAGAGTATATGGACGTGTTTGCTTGGTCTTATAAAGATATGCCAGGGTTGGACACCGACATTGTTGTGCACAAGCTTCCTTTAAGAGAATAATGCCCACCGGTTAAACAGAAACTGCGTCGTACTCGCCCAGACATGGCAATGAAGATCAAAGAAGAGGTACAAAAGCAGTGGGACGCCGGGTTCCTTGCTGTAACTAGCTATCCGCCGTGGGTTGCTAATATTGTGCCTGTGCCTAAAAAAGATGGCAAAGTAAGGATGTGTGTTGACTACCGGGATCTGAACAGAGCCAGCCCGAAAGATGACTTCCCATTACCTCACATTGATGTATTGGTGGATAATACGGCTCAGTTCTCGGTATTCTCCTTCATGGACGGATTTTCAGGATACAATCAGATCAAAATGTCACCTGAAGACATGGAGAAGACATCCTTCATCACACCCTGGGGCACGTTCTGTTATAAGGTGATGCCATTCGGACTGAAGAATGCTGGTGCGACATATCAACGGGCTATGGTAACATTATTCCATGACATGATCCATAAAGAAATCGAATGTTATGTGGATGACATGATTGCCAAGTCCCTTACTGAAGAAGACCACCTGGTAAATCTGCTGAAGCTATTCAAGTGTCTGAGGAAGTACCAACTAAAGTTGAACCCCAACAAGTGCACATTTGGGGTGCGATCTGGTAAGCTGCTGGGTTTTATTGTGAGCGAGAAAGGGATTGAAGTCGACCCTGATAAAGTCAAAGCCATTCAAGAAATGCCTGCACCAAAATCTGAAAAAGAAGTTCGGGGGTTTTTAGGTAGATTGAACTACATTTCACGGTTCATATCTCACCTTACGGCGACCTGTGAGCCCTTGTTCAAATTGTTGAGAAAAGAACAAACGGTCAGGTGGAACGAAGACTGCCAGAAGGCTTTTGACAAGATCAAGGAATACTTGCAAGAACCTCCAATCCTTATGCCTCCAGTTGAAGGAAGACCTCTGATAATGTACTTGACAGTATTAGAAGAGTCAATGGGGTGTGTGCTGGGCCAGCATGACGGGTCTGGTCGAAAAGAGTATGCAATATACTACCTAAGCAAAAAGTTTACCGACTGTGAACAACGTTATTCACTGCTCGAGAAAACTTGCTGTGCTTTAGCGTGGGCTGCTCGCCGACTGAGACAGTATATGTTGACCCACACTACTTTGTTGATCTCAAAGATGGACCCAATTAAGTACATATTTGAGAAGCCAGCTCTTACCGGACGGGTTGCAAGATGGCAAATGATCCTCACGGAATATGACATCCAGTACACATCTCAGAAAGCCATCAAGGGCAGTGTATTGTCTGAATATCTTGCTGAGCAACCCATTGATGATTACCAGCCTATGAGATTTGACTTCCCTGATGAAGACATCATGTTCATAAAAGCAAAAGATCATGAAGAGCCTGTTCATACTGAAGGGCCAGACCCAGAAGAAGAATGGACTATGATGTTTGATGGGGCTGTTAATATGAATGGTCGTGGTGTTGGTGCAATACTCATTACACCCAAAGGAGTTCACATGCCTTTCTCGGCAAAACTCACTTTCAACTGCACTAACAACGAAGCTGAATACGAAGCATGCATTATGGGACTTGAGGAAGCCATTGACCTCAGGATCAAGACATTGACTGTATTCGGAGATTCGGCTCTGGTAATCAATCAAACCAACGGCAAATGGTACACCCACCAGGATCATCTGATACCTTACAGGGATTATACAAGGAGGTTATTGACTTTCTTTACAACGGTCAAGCTTGAGTATATCCCTCGAGACAAGAATCAGTTTGCAGATGCTCTGGCTACCATTTCATCAATGATCAAAGTTCAAGCTGCTAACTTCGTACCTCAAATTTCAGTATCCAGACTTGACAGACCAGCATATGTGTTCGCAGCAGATGTTGTCAAGGATGATAAGCCTTGGTTCCATGACATTAAGTGTTTCTTGGAGGATCAGGCATACCCACCTGGGGCATCTTCCAATGATAAGAAGACTTTGAGAAGGCTTGCTGGCAGTTTCTTGCTGAATACTGATGGTTCCCTATACAAGAGAAACTTTGATATGGTGCTCCTCAGATGCGCTGATAGAACAGAGGCAGACTTGTTAATGTATGAAGTGCACGAAGGATCCTTTGGTACCCATGCTGGAGGGCATGCCATGGCTAAAAAGTTTCTAAGATCAGGCTATTACTGGATCACAATGGATGCTGACTGTTGTGCTTACGCCAGAAAATGCCATAAATGCCAGATTTATGCGGATAAAGTACATGTGCCTCCCAATCCTTTGAATGTGATGTCTTCACCTTGGCCTTTTGCTATGTGGGGCATTGACATGATCGGCAAGATTGAGCCAACTGCTTCGAATGGCCACAGATTCATCCTGGTTGCCATTGACTATTTCACCAAGTGGGTCGAAGCAGCTTCCTATGCAAATGTTACAAGGCAAGTGGTAGCCAGATTTCTGAAGAGAGATATCATCTGTCGGTACGGAGTCCCCGAGCGAATCATTACTAATAATGGTTCCAACTTGAACAACAAAATGATGGCAGAGCTATGTCGGGACTTCAAAATTCAACATCACAATTCTTCTCCTTACAGGCCAAAGATGAATGGCGTTGTTGAGGCGGCTAATAAGAATATCAAGAAGATTGTGCAGAAGATGGTAGTCACCTATAAGGACTGGCATGAGATGCTACCATTTGCTTTGCATGGGTACCGCACGTCAATCAGAACATCCACTGGGGCAACACCGTATCAGCTTGTGTATGGTATGGAAGCAGTCCTACCTGTTGAAGTTGAATTACCCTCCCTACGGGTGTTGATGGATGTTAAGCTGAACGAAGCAGAGTGGGTCCGATCCCGGTACGAGCAACTGAGTCTGATTGAAGAGAAGAGATTGGCTGCAATCTGTCATGGGCAGCTGTATCAGAAAAGAATGAAGAGAGCCTTCGATCAGAAAGTCAGGCACCGAGAGTACTAAGTAGGAGATCTTGTGCTGAAAAGAATCCTCCCTCCTCATACAGACCACAGGGGCAAGTGGACTCCGAATTATGAAGGGCCGTTCGTAGTGAAGAAAGTTTTCTTAGGTGGAGCACTGATGCTCAGCACCATGGATGGTGAAGACTTCCCGTCCCCTGTGAATTCAGATGCAGTTAAAAAATACTTCGCATAAAATGACCCGCTGGACATAAAAACAGAATGTAAGTCCAGGCAAAAATAGGGCATCCCGGCGAGTCAAAAACAGAATAAAAGACTCGGGCAAAAATAAGGGAAAATAAACAAAAAAATATACACCCGCTGAGTTGAAAAGCCGCATTGGACAACTCAGGCAAAAATGGGTATCCCGATGGATTGAAAACCCGAAAGGGCGATCCATGCAAAATTAGGGAATAAGCGAACAACTGCTTTCTGAATTCGTCTGTATCGTTTGGTAAGTTTCAAAAGGATCAAGCTCTTTCAGAATCAGCCTTCTTCAGAAAGTAAGACGAGAAGAACGTCAAATGTCATACGAGTCATAGCAAGAGGGAAGCTCCTCGAAGCGCCGTCAACATTGCCAGCATTTTGTTTCTCAATTTGTAACAACCTCCTCATTTCAGGGGATTTGTTTCTTTGACTGTATCTTGCCAATTCAGGGCAAAAGAATTAAATAAAATCAGATTTTCAGTCATATTTCGTCTTGTACATTTTTATTTGCAAAGATGTCTGATGTCTTAAGAAAAACTGATTGCATAAATACAGATGTTTATCTCCAAAAATATATATATAATAAAAGTCACATGCTTGCAGGAAATATACTTACTCTCAGAAGTGTCTAAACTCCTATGACGGAATCCGGTAAAGGATACCTCGGGATTACTTGTGCGTTTCCCTATCTTTGCAGGATTGCAGGTATACAAAACACAACTTGGGGCATGAAAGCTTCACCCCAGCAAGCTGGCAAACCAACACTCATTCTTAGCACCCCAAGTGTCATCTCCCCAGCTGAGTTTCCACTTGCTACTTCTCCCCAGCCGAGGTGCCAACCTTGCTTCCTCCTCAGCTGAGTACAAAAGTCAGGGAACCATCTCCCCACAGAGTTTCAGCCTCTATCCAGAAGAGCAGCGCATGAAAGGATCACAACAGAGTAAAGAAAGCTTCTACAAACCCCATCTGGGTCCCACATTTACTGGAATAGGTCTATCATTGACCCATATCTCCAAACAGATATCATCTCATCAGATCTACCAATGATCTCATCCCCAGCTGGGATGTCCATTTCAAGCAGATCAACCAGAGATCTTCACAACAGCGGGATCCGAGTCCCAGTTTGGTATCTTTGCATAATCATGGCATTCGCATCATATTCACCCACAAAGCGTAGCATTCCGTCTAATACGGAGCATTACGGCAAAAATCCAACATAACGCATAATCATAAGCCATGTTTTAAATCATGCACTTGTGAATAATGACAATCCATCCGCAATATACAGAATACCCCCCAGATTCCCCGGCAAACACAGTTGCCTCACATTCACAAAACATCAGTGCATACTCCTTATGGCACCCGTCCGTGTCATATCCCCAGCAGAAAGCCAAAAACATCCCCTTTGCACTCACAGATATATATATATATATATATATATAACTTTCTTGACATCCGCCCATGTCACTTTCCCTGCATAGTATTGTAAATACTTTATGCATCGGATACTTGCTTATACTATACTCTTCCCTTTTTGACACTCGTCCGTGTCACCCTCGCCAGCAGTTTGAATACTTAACTATACACCACTCATACTTACTATCTCCGCAGATTCAACACTAGTCCTTGTTCTTTGTTAACCAGTTGATACTCGTCCGTATCATCATCTCAGAACATGCGTCAAGCGTTTGTTTCTACCTGATACTCGTCCGTATCATAGTCTTAAGGATGCTCGTCCGCATCTTTAATCCATACACTGTGTCAAACACTCTTGTCTTCTTGAATATAGATACTCGTCTGTATCTACTATTCCCCAGAAAAATCTTTTCAGATTCAACACTCGTCCGTGTTCTCTGTTAACCAGTTGATGCTCGTCCGTATCATCATCTCTGAACACGTGTCAGTATTTGTTTCTACCTGATACTCGTCCGTATCGTAGTCTTAGGGATGCTCGTCCGCATCTCTAATCTATACACAACATCTGAACACTTATACCTTTTGTTTCTTGGATGTAAACACTCGTCCGTGTTTACTATTCCCCAGTAGATCGCCAATGAAGTAAAATTTTCTCCTCTGACATTCGTCCTATGTCAGGATAAACTTTGAGAGCAGTCGTACCCTGCTAGGTGGTCTTCCTCCACCTCTTGATGATCGTCCTTCATCATGCTCATCCGATGGCCGTCCCCATCGTTGATTTTCTATCCTACATTCGTCCTATGTCGTGATATTTAGCAGCCGTCCCCTGCTAGGTGGTCGTCCTCCACCTTTTGATGACCGTCCTTCATCATTTTATCCAATGGCCGTCCCCATTGTTGATTTTGGTTATCTGACATTCGTCATATGTCAAGACAAACCTTGAGAGCAGCCGTCCCCTGCTAGGTGGTCGTCCTCCACCTCTTGATGGTCGTCCTCCATCATGCTCATCCGATGGCCGTCCCCATCGTTGACCTTTTATCCGGCATTCGTCCTATGTCGCGATATTTTTGGCAGCCGTACCCTGCCAAGTGGTCGTCCTCCACCTAAGATGACCGTCCCTCATCTTACCCCCGACAGAGCAGCCGTCCCATGCTAGGTGATCGTCCTTCACCTTTGATGACCGTACCTCATCATCTGTTTATTTCATTTATTCTTTAACCCGATGGCCGTCCCCGTCGTGGTCCCTTTTCCTTTTCCTGATGATCGTCCTTCATCAGTTTAGCCCGATGGCCGTCCCCATCGTTGGTTACTTTACTTTATGAACTTGACGGCCGTCCCCGTCATGCTTCATGAATCCCCAGAGAATTTTACGGCTTTACTTGATGGCCGTCCCCATCATAATTCTTTTTATTCCCAGCATGCCGGTCGTCCCCGTCATTGCTTCACTTTCTGCACTTTTCCAGCATGTCGGCCGTCCCCGTCATTGCTCTTTACCCAGCAGTCGTCCTCTGCTCGACGGTCGTCCTCCGTCGCCCACACTTTACAATATACTTTATTTTCTTTTACAATCTATATCCCTTTTCTTCTTCATTCTGTGAGTACAAATTTTGGACTGTCTTTGGTATTCAACCACAAGTTATCTTGTTTGCCTATTAAGCCGTCGCTTACATCCTGCACAGCTAACTCATGTTTGAATAGGGGCAGCTGTAAACACCCCAAATTTGCCCTCACCCATTCACACCATGGCTTGTGATCATCTCATATGCATAAGCTCAATCATACCATCTCATATCACATTTTTTATTCACTGCATAGGTTCTAAGTCATCTGCATCTAGGGTTTGTGATCTGAGCAATCCAAGGGCTTCTTGAGCCACTCCAAAGGTCATAAATCACTTCAAAGGGGTCTATGTGTGTTCAAATATCATGTTATATCCTATCAAAGTCAAAAATGTCAAAGAATCACAAGAATTGAGAATGGTATGGAAGCAGAGCCAGGCTTGACTGCACAGTTGACCTAAAATTAGGGTTTTGGTTTCAGAGGCCATAACTCCAAATTTTTTGGTCATTCTTGTTTCTATTGGTCTCTATATGGTATAGGGAGTATGCATATCAATTTTCATGAAGAAATTCCATGGGGAAGTCATCTGATCAAGAGTTGACTTTTCAAGCAAGTCAGTGCAAAATTAGGGCATCTTAGGCCCTCAATGACCCAACCAAAGGGTGTTCTTCATCATTTTGATTGTATATGATCTTTATTTGATCATGGAAGATGTTAGAAACTTACAAAATTCAAGAATCTCAAGTTTTTGCAAAGTTGACTTTTTGGGCAAGTTTGACTTTTAATGAAATTGTCATTTTAGGCAACCTTTTCAACCTTTACTTTTTGATTCAAAAAAGCTTCAAATGGAAAAACTTTGGTCATGAAAGTTGTAGAATAGATCTTTCCCTTTTCAAAAAGTACAAGAACATGACCTAATTCATTTTGGATCAAAAGTTATGGTTTGTCAAAGTTGGCAAAAATCACAAAATTTCAAAGTTTCTACCAAAAAGGTATTTTGCAAAATGACTTGATCAAGTGTTCTAAAGCTATCAAATGCACTTCTATTCCACACAACATGATCATGTGACATCTAAAGTTCAGAATGGACCAAAGGATTGCACATTTTTATGGTTTATGGAACAAGATTTTTCATAAGAGGCAAAAGTGAACCAAGTTGCAAAACCCATCATAGCCTCTCATCCACTTGATGGCTAGCTTGCTGAACCATCCTAGGCCTTTTCCCTCATCATGTTGTGCAGGAAATACTTGTTGTACTAGGCTAGCAAGTGGCCCATGCTTCTCTTACACAAACTTGACCTTTTGGCAAAAGCACCCATACCTATCACAAAAGCACACATCACATCTTCTGACCAATGGGAATTGTTTATACAAATCAAATGCAAGCCAAACATAAGAGCAAGCAAGCCTGAAACCAGCCATAACTCAGCATTCTCATTTTCACCCTCTTGAGCAAAAGCATTCGAAAATCATCACACAGGCCACAAACACCCAAACAAACTTCACAAACCATCTCACCATGCTTCACTGAACACAAAGCACCCATCATCCTTGCCTGAAAGCCATAGAATCACAAACACGATCCTCACCTGACCTTGAACAGAACTCAAGCAAACTCCTAAACCAGCCATTGCAAACTTCAAACAAACATTGCAAGCTTCTTGGGAGGATCATTGGAGTGGATTTGAGCCAAAGAAGCAGCCAGAAAGTTCCAAACTGAGAAGCTTCAAACTCAGGTAGCTTCATGAACTTTTTTTCCAGAACGTGTATTTTAAGTTTCTAAATGAATCTACATGCTTCCCTGATCATGAATATGTGATTATTTTCGAAAATGGTTGAGAAACCAGGATGTATGCAATGACTGAAACTTTTGCCCTAAAAAATGTTTGATTCGATTCTCCCTGTTTCTGAATGATAAATGTTGTTTGATTGAGGGGTTTAATTCGTTTTTGGGTGGGGAAGAGTTCTGGGCAATTAGATTTTGTTTTAGATGCGTGTAGAGAGAGTTTGAGATTTTGGTTGATCGGAGAAGACGACCGGAACAGTGTTCCGGTCGCCTGAAAGTGATTAGGGCACAATTAATTAGGGTTAATCATAATTAGCCAGGTTTGAATGCCAGCCCTTGGATGTGGCGCCAAGTCAAACGCGCGCGTGTTTCATTTGAATCTGGACCTTTAGATTTGCATACTTTTCTTTTTTTCAGTTTTATTTCATTTTATTTTCCATTTAATTACATTGTTTTCTCCATTTTATTTAAAATAGCAAAATCATTTTAAAAATTCTGAAATTTTTTGTATAAACTTTTACTAATTTTCAGAAACCAAAAATATTTTTATTTTTATTTTTTGCATTAAAAAATATTTTTAAATCATTTAAAAGTTTATTTTTAATTAATTAATGAGAATTAATTAATTAAAAATACTTTTAAGTATTTAAAAATCACCAAAAAATTCATGAAAACTTCATAATCATTTAGAAACATTGTCCAACCCTCAAACCAAATTTCTTTTTTGATCTTGATGCATTTTGATAATTTTCCATGGAATTAATTCATTTTCAAAGCATTATTTTGATCCAAACTTCCAAAAATCATTTCTGCCTAACCATTAAGAGTTGGACTTTGTTTCTTTTTGCATTGTGTTTAGCATATCATGTAGTTTGTAAGATTAAATTGGTTTGATTTGATCTTTCATTTTCCATTTGTTTGGCATTTTTCTTGTTAAGGTACCTTAAAACCCTAGAAAACTTAGAAAATTCATAACCCTAATTAGGTTAAGAGTTGGAACCTCTCCTTTGGGCAGTGAGTTAGTATAGGATTAGGGTTCACTTGAGTGCATTTTCAATTTTTTATCTTGATGTTTGCTTCTGATTTTGGTTTTTGTTTGGTGCATGGATCATAAACCCTAATTTGGGCTTCCATTTGCATACATCTTGCATTTGCATTCATACCTTGACTTGCCATAGCACTTTATGCATTCTTTTGATTCATTAGACATCTTAAGACATATTGAAAGCATGTTTGACCATTGCATCATGTATTTGCCATGTTGTATGTCATTTGCATCTCATGACTTTTCATGTGTATTCATGGTTCTAACTTGTTCCATTTGCATCCATTTGTTCATGTGATCATCTCCATGTCTTGATTCATGTTTGCACCATCCCATAGCATCATTAACATCATGTATGTGCTTCTGGTTTTGATTTACATCATGCCATTTCATTCCATTTTGCATTGCATTGCATTCCTTTCACTAACTTTTCAGGTGGTAAATTCTTTGAGAAGTGAATTTGCCTTCACTTCTCACAATGTTCTTTTCATCCCTCTTATGCATCATTGCTGCATTTTACTTTGTGTTTGAGATTGAGCTTGCTCATTCTTCTTCTTCTCACTTTCTTCCTTCAAGTGACTTGACTTCTTAAATGAAGCAAGTTACTTTGCTTCTCCTGATCCTTTCATCTGCTTCCTGGTGGTTCCATTGAAGACTTCTCTTGTAAACCTCACAAACCTTAGGAACAACCAAGCATGACAATGATTAGGGTTTTGATTAGTCCCCCACTTAGTTTTTTTACCTTTGTGTCTCCTTGAGTCTTCTCTCCTCATCTCCTAATCAGGGACTAAACCCTAAAGGCTTTAAGGCTTTGTGATTAAGCTTATGCATGCATCCTTCTATTAGGATGGAGTGTATAACTTTAATCCTAAGTGTTAAACCCTTAATGTGTTTAAATCCTTTAATCAATTCACATAATAATCATCAAGACATCACACTTGTAACTTGGGCCTTGCATTAGGGTTCTAATTCTTCCTTAATTGGTTAAGAAGGACTAACCCTAGTGTTAATGGACAAGTCCCCCTCAAGTTGTCTTACAAAACCCTAAAAATCACTTCTTCATCATATCATTAACTAAAATCCACTTAATAAAGGCTTTGTTTTGTCATGAGTTTAATCCCTAATCATGGATTAAGTTGAGGAGCTTTCCTCAGCTTAAACATTCTCATCTATTATCCTTCTATTAGGATGGTGTAATGAGTCTGTTTAATCCCTGATTATGGCTTAATCTCATTACTCAACACTAAACAAAAACACCAAAAACATCTAAATAATCACAAGTAGGTTAATGATCTTAACCCTGCATCAAAGGTGACTAAGTGTGAGATACTGACTTCACACTTAAGGTATCCTCATTACCCCTAATCAGAGGGAGGATGTGATGAGTTTACTAACCCATTGGTTTAGGCTTAAGCTCATTAGTTTATGACAAACTTTCAAAAGCAATAAAAGACTGAAAATACAAAAACAAACAATAATCGTCTCCTCCGAGATTCTTTTCTCATCTCATTCATTCACAAACGAGAACTCGCTTCCTCCGTCTAATGCAAGACAGTTTGCACCTGAGCCAGACGGGTCATACACTTGAGCATAGACAAGTAAGCAGTTCACAAGTCAATTTATCTTTCAGTCTCTTTGGGTCGAACTACGGTGTTCTGACTTCCTCATTGCACGAGAGGATACGTAGGCATAACTTAACGGTTATCGAACAAAAGTCTCTGTATATTCCCCCTCCTTCCAGTTTCATTCTTTTAAGCCTCATGATCTTGAGCATACTCTCATCCTTACACTGACACTGTATATATCACACTTTGCATCTCCTTTACACTGACACCTGTACATCTTGTCTTACAGCTCTTTACACACAGATTGCACTGACACTACCCCTTTAAAACACAAATCTTTTAAGCGTGGATCCCGTCGAGTACGACGGACAATCTGGGAGCTAATACCTTCCTAGGTTGTAACCAACCCCCTTTCTCAGTCTCTCTGGTTCGCAACCGTCTTATCCATATCTTTTCTAGGTCTATGCAACATTGCCTTTCCTCCGGGATAAAAATGCCTAGCTGGCGACTCTTTTCATTCCCTGTGAGTTCACTCCTGTGTGTCCTCCCACCTCCTCTTTCGCCGACCGTTCGCGTCTGTACCTTTATCTGGGCCATTCCCATTTATCGGGAGCGACACCAGCATGTCGGCCATCCCCGTCATTGCTTTATTTTTCGCACTTTCCCCAGCGTGTCGGCCGTCCCCGTCATGGCTCTTTCCCCAGCAGTCGCCCTCTGCTCGACGGTCGTCCTCCGTCGCCCATACTTTACAATATACTTTATTTTCTTTTACAATCTATATCCTTTTTCTTCTTCATTCTGTGAGTGCAAATTTTGGACTGTCTTTGGTATTCAATCACAAGTTATCTTGTTTGCCTGTTAAGCCGTTGCTTACATCCTGCACAGCTAACTCATGTTTGAATAGGGGCAGCTGTAAACACCCCAAATTTGCCCTCACCCATTCACACCATGGCTTGTGATCATTTCATGTGCATGAGCTCAATCATATCATCTCATATCACATTTTTGCTTCATTGCACTGGTTCTAAGTCATCTGCATCTAGGGTTTGTGATCTGAGCAATCCAAGAGCTTCTTGAGCCACTCCAAAGGTCATCAATCACTTCAAAGGGGTCCATGTATGTTCAAACATCATATTATATCCTCTCAAAGTCAAGAATGTCAAATAATCACAAGAACTGAAAATGGCATGGAAGCAGAGCCAGGTTTGACTGCACAGATGACCTAGAATTAGGGTTTTGGTTTCAAAGGCCATAACTCCAAATTTTTTGGTCATTCTTGTTTCTATTGGTCTCTATGTGGTATAGGGAGCATGCAAATCAATTTTCATGAAGAAATTCAATGGGGAAGTCATCTGATCAAGGGTTGACTTTCTAAGCAAGTCAGTGCAAAATCAGGGCATCTGAGGCCCTCAATGACCCAACCAAAGGGTGTTCTTCATCATTTTGATTGTGTATGATCTTTATTTGATCATGGAAGATGTTGGAAGTTCACAAAATTGAAGAATTTCAAGTCATTTGCAAAGTTGACTTTTTGGGAAGTTTGACTTTTAATGGAAATTGCCATTTTAGGAAACTTTTTCAACCTTTACTTTTTGATTCAAAAATGCTTCAAATGGAAAAACTTTGGTCATGAAAGTTGTAGATTGGATCATTACCTTTTTAAAAAGTACAAGAACATGACCTAATTCATTTTGAATCAAAAGTTATGGCTTGTCAAAGTTGGCTAAAATCACAAAATTTGAAGTTTTCTACCAAAGAGGTATTTTGCAAAATGGCTTGTTCAAGTGTTCTAAAGGCCTCAAATGTGTATCATTTCTTCACAACATGATCATGCAACATCTAAAAATCAGAATGGGCCAAGAGATCACTCATCTTCATGACTTATGGAGCAAGATTTCTCAAAGGAAGCAAAAGTGAGGCAAGTTGCAAAAACTCACTCAAGTGTGAATCCACTTGCTTGCTGACTCCACAAACAATCCTATGGCTCTCCACACATCTTGCTGCGCAGGACACCCCATCTGTCCTTGGCTAGCTAGTAGCCCATGCCTCTCTTACACAACTTTGACATTTTGGCAACTTGAGCCATACCAATCACAAAAGCACACATCAACTCATCTGACCAATCCCATTAGTTTATGCAAACAAAAAGCAAGCCAAAGCACATACAACACAAGCCTGAAGACACACACAAGACAACTCTCTCATTTTCACCCCATTTTGCAAAAGCTTTCGAAAAACTCTCCACAAGCTGCAAACACACAAACCAACTTCACAAATCAACTCAGCATACTTCACTGATCAAAAACCACCCATCACCATAGCCTGAAACTCCCAGAATCAAAAACACGATCACCACCCTCCCTTGAACATAACTTCTGCCATCTCTCAAACCATCCATTATAAACTTCAAACAAGCATTGGAAGCTTCTCAGGGGGTCCAGTGGAGTTGATTGAAAGCAAGAAATCAGCCAGAAAGTGCCAGAAACCAAAGCTTCAGTTCAGGTATCCATCAAGAACAAATTTTCCAGAACTCATTTTACTTGTTATAAATTGATTCTATATGATATCCTGATCATCATGATGTGTTTAAAAATGAAAATGGTGGAATATTGAGCATGTATGAACTGTCTGAAACTTTTTGCCCTAAATGAGTTTTGCTTCGATTTGGCTGATTGATGAATGAAAAATGATGTTTGTGTGGGGGTTTTGATTCAGTGTTGAATGGGGATGAATTCTGGGTAGTTAGATTTCATTTTTATTGCGTGTAGAGGGAGTTAGAAGTTTGGCTCGTCGGAGAAGATGACCGGAACCACTGTTCCGGTCATCTGAAAGTCATTAGGGCACTTAATTAGGGTTTAATCATAATTAGGAGATTTTGAATTTCATCCCTTGGATATGGCGCCAAGTCAATTCGCGCGCGTGTGGGTTTGAATGCTGGCCCTTGATCTTGCTGACTTTTCTATTTTTCAGTTTTATTTCATTTTTATTTCATTTAATTCCATTTGTTTTCTTCATTTTATTTAAAATAGTAAAACATTTTTAAAAATTCTGAAAATTTTTATGTAATCTTTTATTAATTTTCAGAAACCAAAAACATTTTTATTTTTATTTTTTGCATTAAAAATTATTTTTAAATCATTTAAAAGTTTATTTTTAATTAATTAATGAGAATTAATTAATTAAAAATACTTTTAGGTATTTAAAAATCACCAAAAAATTCATGAAACCTTTAAAATCATTTAGAAACATTTTCCAACCCTCAAACCAAATTTCTTTTTTGATCTTAATGCATTTTGACAATTTTCTATGGAATTAATTCTATTTCAAAGCATTATTTTGATCCAATGTTCAAAAATTCATTTCTGCCTAGTCTTTAAGAGTTGGACTTTGATTCTTTTTGCATTGCATCTTGCATATCATGAAG
Organism: Lathyrus aphaca; assembly: GCA_963966055.1. Classification (NCBI taxonomy): domain Eukaryota; kingdom Viridiplantae; phylum Streptophyta; class Magnoliopsida; order Fabales; family Fabaceae; genus Lathyrus; species Lathyrus aphaca. The sequence goes on from OZ014523.1 coordinate 90,126,554, forward strand.
TTTATAGGATTAAATTGGCATGATTTGATCTTGCATTTTCAATTTGTTTGACATTTTTCTTGACAAGGTACCTTAAAACCCTAGCAACCTTAGGAAATTCATAACTTTCACTAGGTTAAGAATTGGATCCCCTCCTTTGGGCAGTGAATTTGTGTAGGTTTAGGGTTCCTTTGAATGCATTTTCAATTTTGTATCTTGATGTTTGCTTCTGGTTTTGGTTTTGGTTTTGTGCATTGATCATAAACCCTAATTTGGGTTTCCTTTTGCATTCATCTTGCATTTGCTTGCATACCATGACTTGCCATAGCATTTTGTGCATCCATTTGATTCATTAGACATCTTAAGACATATTAGAAGCATGTTTGATCATTGCATCTTTCATTTGCCATGTTGTATGTCATTTGCATTCCATAACTTTTCATGTATGTTCATGATTCTAAGCATGCTTCATTTGCACTCATATGTTCATATGATCATCCCCATGCCTTGTTTCATGTTTGCATCATCTCATAGCATCATTATCATCATACATATGCTTCTGGTTTTGATTTGCATCATGCCATTCCATCACATTTTGCATTGCATCTCATTCCTTTCACTAACTTTTCAGGTGGTAAGTTCTTTGAGAAGTGGATTTGCCTCCACTTCTCACATTTTCTTTTCCTCTCTCTTATGCATCATTGCTGCATTTTGTTTTGTGTTTGAGATTGAGCTTGCTCTTTCTTCTTCTTCTTACTTTCTTTCCTCAAGTGACTTGTCTTCTTGAATGAAGCAAGTTGCTTTGCTTCCTTTGCTCCTTTCATCTGCTTCCTGGTGGTTCCTCTGAAGATTTCTCTTGTAAACCTCACAAACCTTAGGAACAACCATGCATGACAATAATTAGGGTTTTGATTAGTTCCCCATTTAGATTTTACCTTTGTGTCTCATTGAGTCTTCTCTTCTCACCTCATAATCAGGGACTAAACCCTAAAGGTTTTAAGGCTTTGTGATTAAGCTTATGCCTGCATCCTTCTATTAGGATGGAGTGTATAACTTTAATCCTAAGTGTTAAACCCTTAATGTGTTTAACTCCTTTAATCAATCCACTTAATAATCATCAAGACATCAATCTTGTAACTTGGGCCTTGCATTAGGGTTCTAATTCTTCCTTAATTGGTTAAGAAGGACTAACCCTAGTGTTAATGGACAAGTCCCCCTCAAGTTGTCTTACACATCATAAAACTCACTTCACCATCTTATCATTAACTAAAATCCACTTGATAAAGGCTTTGTTTTGTCATGAGTTTAATCCCTAATCATGGATTAAGTTGAGGAGCTTTCCTCAGCTTAAACATTCTCATCTATTATCCTTCTATTAGGATGGTGTAATGAGTCTGTTTAATCCCTGATTATGGCTTAATCTCATTACTCAACACTAAACAAAAACAACAAAAACATCTAAATAATCACAAGTAGGTTAATGATCTTAATCCTACACCAAAGGTGATTAAGTGTGAGAAACTGACTTCACACTTAAGGTATTCTCATTACCCCTAATCAGAGGGAAGATGTGATGAGTTTACTAAATTCACTGGTTTAGGCTTAAACTCATTAACTTATGACAAATTCTCAAAAGCAATAAAAGACTGAAAACTCAAAAACAAACAATAATCGTCTCCTCCGGGATTCTTTTCTCATCTCATTCACTCACAAACGAGAACTTGCTTCTTCCGTCTAATGCAAGACAGTTTGCACCTGAGCCAGACAGGTCATACACTTGAGCATTGACAAGCAAGCAGTTCACAAGTCAATTCATCTTTCAGTCTCTTTGGGTCAAACTACGGTGTTCTGACTTCCTCATTGCACGAGAGGATACGTAGGCATAACTTAACAGTTATCGAACAAAAGTCTCTGTATATTCCCCCTCCTTCTAGCATCATTCTTTAAGCCTCATGATCTTGAGCATTTCACCCTTATTCTTACACTAACACTTCATTTATGCACTTCACACTTCTTTTACACTGACACTTGCATTCTTTCCAGCTCTTTGATACACAAATTGCACTGACACTACCCCTTTGAAACACAAATCTTTTAAGCGTGGATCCCGTCGAGTACGACGGACAATCTGGGTGCTAATACCTTCCCAGGTTGTAACCAACCCCCTTTCTCAGTCTCTCTGGTTCGCAACCGTCTTATCCATATCTTTCTAGGTCTATGCAGCATTACCTTTCCTCCGGGATAAAAATGCCTAGCTGGCGACTCTTTCTTTTCTTGAGTTCACTCCTGTGTGTTCTCATTCTCCTTTCGCCGACCGTTCGCGTCTGTACCCCTCTTGGCCTTATGGGTCATTTGGTGGGAGCAACAGGAAGCATTGTGTAAGTCTTGAGGTAGGTGTTACACTGAGTCCCACGGGAAGCGTCAGTTTGTGTAAGTCTTGAGGTGGTATTACACTAAGTCCCACGGGAAGCATCTGTTTTGGTAGTCGCTTGAGATGGATATTACACTAAGTCCCATGGGAAGCCTTGCCGGTAAATACTTGAGGTGGATATTTCATTGAGTCCCACGTGAAGTGTCGAGAACGTTGTTTTGGTTATTCCATCTCGTTTTGATTTCCTTATGGAGGAGTGACCTTAGGCTTGAGATGGGCGTTATATCGAGTCCCATGAGAAGTAAAAGGTAATATCCTAGCTAGTGATAGTAGGATTTGTAGAACTCTTGGACGTGGTTCTAACGAGAGTGAGGCGTGTGAACTTGAGGTCGTTTTTCCTTTTGTAAAGACTTGAGTTAGGTTTTGATAGAACCCTTAGAGCTGAGAAAACTCTAAGATAGGGAACCCACTAAGATGTTGTTATCTCACCCCACTATTGTTGTTGCTTTTCAGGTTCCTTTTGCAGGTTTGACTTACAAGTGGATCTATGCTCGAGATGTTTCAAGTGAAGCATAGTATTAGTCTTCCACTGTGTATTTTTGTATCTTTGTACAATATTAGATATTGTATTGATCTTAGCTTTTGTTTTAGCATGATTTCCATGTCTTGCACCATTGTTGTATAGATTTTTATAGTTGGTCAAGAATGTGAATTATGCTATTAGGAACTTATGATGGTGTCGGTATAAAAAATTAACATTGTATGATATTATTCTAGACATGTATTATATGGGGTGTTATAGTTGGTATCAGAGCAGGTCGTATCATCGACCTATCCTTGAAACATCATAAGTAAATATTTCCTGCCTCTTAAGTGTGTCTTGTCGGCATGGTTCTTAATATCATACTATGTATTATTGGGTATGATAATCCTAATGCTATGTATGTGATAGGTAGAATCATGGTTGTGCAACCATGAGGACTCTGAAGTGTTGTTGCAACTTGTGCTGTGAGAGTGGGCTCAAGCCAAGAGATAGCAGAGGAGAGCTTTGATCGGTTCGATTGGAGTCTTCTTAAGAATTTTACTTCCTGTATCGTGGGATTGCAGAGAAGTATGTGGTTTTAGGAATCCTTTGGAATGGATAGGATCTGAAGGGTAAAGATATCTACGGGATAAATGGTCAGCGTATCAAGGAATGAGTAAAGTCGCTGGTGGACCAGTAATAGTCACTGGTATAATCAAGAGTGTTGAGAAGCCTCATTCCGCGAAGATAGATAGATAGAGAGAGAGAGAGAGAGAGAGAGAGAGAGAATGCTTGTGGAATGTATGGCCTAAGTTCAGGAATGAGTAATTCTTGTAAGTGTTTCAATTCTAAGGACGCGGTGGCATCGTGGATGAGCGAGAGCACCTCAAGGAATGTATTCGGATAATACCTTTACGGATGTATAGCAGTTACAGGTTAAGGATGTTCATTTTCTTTTGAGAATCTAAGGTGTGGCAGAATGTGAAGAGGGACACGAGGATGTGATCACACGTTTCAAATGAGATAAGTATACCCCGGACGAAGGATAGAAGACCAGAGTTATTTATTCGATTGAAATCAAAGAGACAAGGATCAGAGTAAGGCATCAGGATGTTATGTTTTTGATAAGATATTGAGTCAGAAATGGTTGCGTGACCTAAGAATGGTATAATGTATAATATCGAAAGAAGAATAAACTATGTTTAGTGATATGAGGTATGTGAAGTGAGGACTTGATAAAAGGGTGATAAGTGTTAGAGTAAACACATTGGACTTGGAGGAATTTCTAGTAAGATGGTTAGTATGGGTGTGAAAAGATTACCATAGAGTGTGAAGTTAATATGGTATGAGAAGTCATTGGATGGGGTCTGAGTTCAACTGAAGCGAAAGCGTGCTTCTGGATATGTTACATGTCCAAATGGAGCTCTACGATTAGGGTTACCTCTATGGACATCACTAGTATCGCCAAGGACAGGATTGTCAACGAATGAGATTGAATAAGTATAAGGCAAGCCTACAAATTCAGAGACTTGTTTTGGATGGTCGTTAATTCGGTATTATATGGATTTTTTAAGAAGAACGGACGTCCCTACGTTTGATGGTCTACGAGAATGGTAGATGGAAGGACTCTCCTGAAGTTGTTGTTGACTTGGTTAAGAAATATTTTGATGTAAGGAAAGCAGTTGTGGAGGTCGAGTTGATTAGTTATCACCTTGCACTGAACTTCTGCACATGTATCAGATGAATTTGTAATCTGGTTTGCAGTAACCTATTGCTTGGATTGATGAGAACAGGTATGCTAACCACAACTTGTCCATTGTTTTTCTTTCAACATTGGTCGGTTGGGATCATCCATTGGTGATGGTTATAACTTTTGGTTATGATTGGAATGAGTTAGGAGGCTTAGGTAACAATGGAGATCAGAAGTTGCTTCTGTGTTTGAGTGATTGGTTACCCTACTGTTAGTGACTGGTTAACATTATTAAGTTTCGAAAGTTGGATCTTTTCTAAGATGCATACATTTGGACTTGAGTGCCCGATTTGAGCGTTCTTAGTACGACAGAAGGTTGTGGAAACATTTTGTGAAATGATTAGTAGAAAGTAAGGGAACCCCGAATTATATGTAAGTAGAGGTATCGCAGGTTCTTCAGAGGAGTGCATTACCTCAGTTTCCAAGTGTAAGGGATAATCGAAGTATTTGGAATTGTCTCTAATAAGATTGAGAATGATGTTGTTGTTGTTTTAATCCTCGACAAGGAAATTAAAGAGAGAGGACAAGGTTGTATACTAGACGTGAGGTGTTCATCATCTTGTTTTTACCCGATAAGGATTGTGTGTTGGATTTTGTTTATGGACGAACTAAGTGTTAGCTTGCAACCAAAAACCTTTTGACAACGTCATTGTGCGAGTGGGATCGAGCCATCCTGTTGTGTATCCGTGTTGTGACCGTGACAGAATGGTCGTTCTACTTCTTCGCTTGTTGGATTGTGATCTGCATGTTATGTCGTTCGTGTTATCTCGGGTTGTGAATAGCGAGTGGTTGTGCGCATGTCTGGATGTTGAGAGTGAGAATCATCCTGCAAGACGGTGTGGTCTGAATTGGTCATTTTGAGCTAGATTAGTTGTTAATAAGGAGAAAAAGTTAGTTGTGTTCGATCATTCAGCCTCGAATGGGAAATCGATTAACACACGACTTTTGTGGAGAACTTCAGAGAATCGTACCTTCCGAACCGTAAGTCTATTTTGGTCTCCGTTTGAAGTGTCAGATAGCAAAGTGTTGATCTTCCATGAAAAGTTTTGATTTTTGAATTATTGTGTGGATAATAGATAAACCTTTAGTTAATTTTAGTATTGTAAATTCTTAACATCAAGTTATGGAACCCGTAAGAGTAATACCGGTTGTGTGCAGTTGAACCTAATACAGAGATAAGAATTTTTAGTTACCTTCTAAGTACAGTGGGAGATGAATGTCCTGAAGTTAAGCATGTAAAATTGGATCGTTTAAGGAACAAGACCCTCGAGAGAAGCGAAAATTGAATGATACGTTTGGTGTGGTCCTCAAAGGTGAGAGTGTGGAATATTGTATGCAAAAGGCAAGTGTTATGAAAACTCGCAAGTGTTCTAAGGATGATTTGAGTTTGGTATTGGTGACTCTCTGGTTATTGTGAGTTTTGTGGCGTTACTGCATTATTAGTGATGGAGACCTTGTGTCAACAGAAATCTCGTTGTGAATGGAATTTTGTAAAGAGAATTGATATGGAGAATAGTAACCATGGTCAGATTGGTTAAGTTTAAATTGGATGGATTACTTCGAGTTTAGAATGGGATCGAGTTTTGTAAGTTATGTTTGCAACAATGTAACCCCTGTATCTCTGTCGTTGGAGAGTTTTGGTCTGATGTTATTATTGTATGGTCGACAAGTGAATTGTTCTATCGTTACATGTTTGCAAGTTCTTATTCTATTGATTGGTGAAAGCTTCAATGGATAAGTGTTTTCTCCGCAGACTACTAATTACTTGGTATTGCTTGAGAATTCGTGGTATCTCCACAGTTAGGCTTTGGAAGCATAGTGGAGGGAGATAGATGAAAGAGTTCTGTCAGATTATGAGAATTGAAGAGATTTATTTATAAGTGTCGAAGTAAGAGAATCTTGTTCTAAGTGGGTTGTCTATGGTAAGGTACTGAAAGAATGAAGCGCCCGATGCAAATGGTCACAGTTTTGCTGTGAGATCAAGTGGAATTGGTAGAAAAGTCTTTTGACGACTTTTGTTATAGCGTTAGTGATCAGAGGATCTTAATAGGATGCTTTTGTTGGGAAATTGTACAAGGAAGGGATCTCGCCATGATTCCTTGTGGGACCTTGTCGAGGTAAGCCTGAGTATTTTGTCTCTTGTTGAGAATTAATGGAAGGTTTTAACGCGATATGTTTCTTCGACGGAAGGATGAGACTAGATGATTAAGTATAAAGCAATAGATAGATTGTGAAAGTAGTAAGTGGAAGTTAACCTGATGTTGGAAACAAGCGTGTGGTCATGGACGCGAAGTTTGATTCATTGTGAAACGAGGACCTTGAACCTCAAGGTCAGATTGGAATTTGAGTATATCAGGATATGTAACGGAGTTAAGGATAAGTATGGACCTAAGACAGTGTTGTAAACTGTCGTGAGGATGAGTAAAGGAAATTCGAGGACGGATTTCAATTCAAGGGGGGAGAATGTAATACCCCGTATTTAATTAAATGCCCTGGATAATATTAATTAGGATAAATTAGTATTATCTGACTCAAAGATATTTTCTGGATATTCTCAAATTGGACTCGTTAATATAATAACTATTGTATATTGGTATAATATACATTGTTTGGTTTTTAAAAGAAAGAGAAACAAGTTATGTATTATAAAAGGAAAAGAAAAGAAAGAAAGTTGGTAAGAGAAAGAAAAGAGAAAGAAGGAAAAAGGAAAGAAAGAAAGGGAGAAGAGAAGAGAAGAAGAGGAAGAAAACCATAAGAGAGGAAATGCTTAGATCATCACCATTCCTCCAACAAATCTTCATCCTCACCAACCTCTTCGCCGATTTCAAGGTGGGTTCTTAGTTAGAAAATTTTCTTTTGAGTTTTGGTTGAGTTTATAGTTTTTAGGGTTTTGTAGAAAATCTTAGAAATTGATAGATTAAACGGTTACAACTCAGTTAAATGGAAGTATAATGACTAATATATGATAGTATTCATGTTTAGTGTTTGATTATTCTGTTTTAGTGGTGTTTGGGTTGAATTTGGCATGGAAAATGATGTTTCCCGTAAGCCTGAAAATTCTGGAATCGCAGAGCTCGCTCAGCGAGCAAAGACAGGGAGTCTCTTTGCTCAGCGAGTAGGACCTTCACTCAGCGAGACCTGGGAGTTCTATTTTGTGTTTTTAATTCGTAAGTTGTGATCCGGGTATCCGTTGTTAGTGCTCTGCATATCGATTCGAAGCTGAGAATATTTACTAATTGATGATGCTAAGAGATATTAAGTTTACCCGACTTTTATCCGACTTTTCCAATTAACCGTAATTATGTTAGTTAGGGAATTTTGGAAGGCATGCCTAATCATGAGGATTAATTGAGAGTAGAGGCATGAGATTATCGTGAGAATTGTTTATAGCGGTAATTAACCAGAATGTTAGAATTATGTAATTGAAAACTATATAATTAAAGTATCAAGAATGGAGAAAGAGTGAGGAACCGTACCATAAACCAATAGTGTGGCCTAGTAGTGTAACTAGAAATTGTTAGATGGTATGACTATGAGATGATTAGGTTCATCCTAGGTTGTTGTGAATCCTTGACGCGTTGTGCGCGATATTCTTCGAAAAGTCTCGAGTAAGTCTTGAGGTGGGTATTACATTGAGTCCCACGGGAAGCATCAGTTTGTGTAAGTCTTGAGGTGGGTGTTACATTGAGTCCCACGGGAAGCATCCGTTCGTTCAGCTTGAGGTGGGTGTTCCACTGAGTCCCACAGGAAGCATTGTGTAAGTCTTGAGGTGGGTGTTCCACTGAGTCCCACGGGAAGCATCAGATTGTTCGACTTGAGGTGGGTATTACATTGAGTCCCACGGGAAGCATCAGTTTGTGTAAGTCTTGAGGTGGGTGTTCCACTGAGTCCCACGGGAAGCATCAGATTGTTCGGCTTGAGGTGGGTGTTACACTGAGGCCCACAGAAGCATTGTGTAAGTCTTGAGGTGGGTGTTACACTGAGTCCCACGGGAAGCATCAGTTTGTGTAAGTCTTAAGGTTGGTATTACACCTAGTCCCATATGAAGCATCCGTTTTATTAGTCGCTTGAGATGGGTATTACACTGAGTCCCATGGGAAGCCTTGCCTGTGAATACTTAAGGTGGGTATTTCATTGAGTCCCACGTGAAGTGTCGAGAATGTTGTTTTGGTTATTCCATCTCATTTTGATTTCCTTATGGAGGAGTGACCTTAGGCTTGAGATGGGCGTTATATCGAGTCCTATGAGAAGTAAAAGGTAATATCCTAGCTAGTGATAGTAGGATTTGTAGAACTCTTGGATGTGATTCCAACGAGAGTGAGGCGTGTGAACTCGAGGTCGTTTTTCCTTTTGTAAAGACTTGAGTTAGGTTTTGATAGAACCCTTAGAGCCGAAAGAACTCTAAGATAGGGAGCCCACTGAGATGTTGTTATCTCACCCCGCTATTGTTGTTGCTTTTCAGGTTCCTTTTGCATGTTTTATTTACAAGTGGAGCTATGCTTGGGATGTTTCAAGTGAAGCATAATTTTAGTCTTCCGTTGTGTATTTGTGTATCTTTGTACAATATTAGATATTGTATTGATCTTAGCTTTTATTTTAACATGATTTCCATGTCTTGCACCATTGTTGTATTGATTCTTATAGTTGCTCAAGGATGTGAATTATGCTATTAGGCACTTATGATGGTGTCAGTACCAAAAATTAACACTGTATGATATTATTCTAGACATGTATTATATGAGGTATTACACCTAACATCACTACGTCAACCCAAATCCACTAGTGTATGAAATAAAGGGTTTTATGGAATTTTTCAGAATAAAAATAATTTATTTTCACTCCAGGTCTCGCTAAGCGACCTCTTCGCTCTCTAAGCGCGCGAGCTTCTGCCTGGAAGGGTAAAAATTTCTCAAAGGTTTGCTAAGCAAGCTACATCTTGCTAAGCAAGAACTGCAAATTCTGCAGAATTCCTCTGCGAATTCAGCCCAATTCTGTTGCGATTTTTCTTTTCCAAAACCCTTCCTAATTCCAGAAAAACACATAAAATCATCCATACGATCCATTCCTCCTACAATTAATCGTCTAAGTCAAATAGTTTCAATGATTTCAACCATTTCTAATCGTTCTATCATACTTTTCATCAAAATTTTCTCCATCTTCATGGATTCTCACTTAACAATTCTATGCTCAATACTCGTATTATAATACCCTTAGGAGATGAAAGAAATCCCACCCTTACCTTAATTCGACGGACGATTTCTCTCCCTTGCCAGAATTTTCCTCTTCTAGTTCTAGCCCTAACTCATTCTTTCTGCCTCTGCTCAAGCTTTTCTCAATTCCTGATTAGTTTCTACGAACTGACTTCTCTTTTCTCTAAATTCCCAACATAACCCTTAAAATCCTAATAAGAAATCCCCATATTTCCCTCACTATTCCCTCGTCTAATTACCAACCTACCATTTCACTTCATATTCCAATATTTATTTTAATATAATATAAATTATTTAAACTCATATAAATTAAAATAAAATCATCCCTTGCCTCAACACACTACTAACTTCACAATTCACACAACACTCAATAATTTCCAATTATTTAAATTAAATAATTAAATAAATAAACACGGGCGTTACAACGTCTGACATGGGGCAACATGATCTCTTACAACCAAGATAGTAGAAAGCACTACCAACAATCAAATCTCCTCAAAACTTGTCCCAGATACTCAAGTATCTTAGGGTTAGATGGTAATCATTGATGGCATACGAGGGGTCATGCATCAAGGGTTCCTCAGCAAAAATACATATGGCATAATAAATGGAATAAATGCAAGAGTTCCCAAGTTTAGTGGTGTTCCATCACTACCCTTAACTTGACCCAAATGTTAGTTGATCCCAAGGCATACTCAATAAAATCCTTCCCTTGCAAGGAAAAGGAAAATACTCAGAGGGACAATTATTTTGGGCCGCCCTAAAGGCCCAATAAGAGAGACCTAGAAGTGAATGCTATGGGAACCACACACAACAAAGGAGGACCTTTGTTCTCTTAAACAGATAAAATCTCAGTCCCTAGCTCATCAAACTACGTCTAGACCAATCAGACGGTGTCCAACATGACACATCACATTCCACATGAAGAGATTAATACCACATTTGTTATATAAAGAGGGGAGTGAGCTATTTTATAGGTAATTCAAATAAATATTCATTACTCACCATTCCTCATTCTCTCATTGATAGAGCATTAGAGTATTGTCCTTGTAGGTACACACATGCACCTTTGTACTAAAAAGCTTAGTGCACTGCATCAAAAGTTTAACCGTATCGATCTATCTCACACTTCTAGTTCCCCAGCGATACAAATTCATACAACATAATAATGATAGTTCACCATCAAATACAAATACATTCACACTTAAATTATATAAATTCATATAATATATTCAAAACGAAGACAGTTCACCAATAAATACAAATATACTCATAATACTTACTCAAAAGGATGATTATTCACTATAAAATAAAAATGCAATCATCATAAAATAAAGTTCATCATTAAATTTCAAATACAGTTAAAATAAAATTCTAATTCATTTTCAAATATGAAAAGAAATAGAAAACTACCTAAATAATTGTGAAGTAAAGCAACACATGTATGTTGTGTTGTATCGGTGTTGTGGTTGACTAACTATTCATGAAATACAATAATAATATGATTATATACATGGATTTGGTTCATTGGTTCAATGATTTTTAAAATGAAAATCGATTACCAAACCAAACTATATTTTTTAATCAAAAGAGGGAAATACCCATGATATAGAATAAAACAAGTACAAAAATAAACATAATCCAAAACCTCAAGCCTAACAAATGTGAAAACTAGGAAGACCTGACTTGCTTCTATTGAAATATAAAGCTACATTGGGATGTATATCATTCCACCATGTATAGTTAGTAACTACCAAACCTAAATTAGCTAGCTTATCTGTACAATGATTTTCTTTCCTATAAATGTGAGTTGCCAAAAAAATTAAAGTTGCTCATAGCCTGAATAAAGTTGTCCCATATATTCCTTAATCTCCAAGGCATGACAAATTGTTTACTCTAGGCAAACACTACTAGTTTAGAGTCTGTCTCCAACCACAACGTATTCCAATGCTTAATAGAAGCATGCTCCATAACTAAAATGACTCTCATGATCACTACATAAGCATTTTCCGATCCAAGATTACACGCAAAGCTACCCAAATGACTATCATTGTGATCTCTAAAAATTCCTCCACACACCGCTAACAAAGGAGTGTCGTTGGAGACTCCATCAGTATTAACCTTAACCCAACTTAAGGAAGGAGGATACCATAGAACCTCTTTATAAAATTTTGCTTTGGAAGGTTGAACTGTAACATCGAAGTTCTTCAAAATAACAAAATCTTGAATGTCATGGTTTGAGCATTTGAGAGTATTGTTCCTAGCTTGAACCGTTTGCGAAATAATTGCCGAACAATTCAATTTCCAATGTCGAAGCAGTTTTGAAAACGAGTCATATTTATGGCACACCAAAGGCAGAAATAAGAATGGTTACCGTCGCGAGAATCATAACCTTACATTACAGGAAATGCCTACTCTCGAAAAACTTTAAACAATCTTTAGCATAATTAATGTGAGGATACCACTGCTTTGCTATTTTGACACTGAATGTATCTACATCAATATTCTACATCATATAAACCAACACAACAAAATCAATTCCCCAAGTTCTTGGAAAAATACATGCAGTGACTCTACGATGTTCCATACTTCTATTTTGATTTTCAATGATTTAGTTTGTTTTTTGAATTTTCAATTTGTTGGATTTTGTATAACCTACTTACACTTTCAACTTAAGGTAGAAAACTTTTTTTTAATAGTAGAAAATATTTTAATATAACCAAACTTATAAATTATATTGAAAGAGGATTTCAAATACTTATAATAATTCTATACATTAGTTAAACATTTTGTATAATATTTTTTAGTTACTAATTCTTTTTGATTAAATTGAAATTATACTATTATTATTTGTAATCTATGTTTAACAAACTACACCATTTACATAAACCGTCTTCTAAATAATAGAAAAGTTGTTTTTTCTTTAATATCCTCCGTGAAGCTCAAAAATAAGCCTAAGAAATATAGAAATGAATGAGAAAAAGAATTGTGGAAAACAAAGGCACGTGGACCCCGGCTGCGCACAATATCTAATGTTTCTTCGAGCAGTGGATTCACACGTGCCAATCGTAATCTAGGAAAAGCGATTCAACCTAATAATCTGGATTCTCTCACGCTTTTCACGTTTTGGACTTTATGCGTTGCACCAGTTTCTTTGGTGTCACCGACTGTCATTTATGACAAGCTCACAGTTGCGTTTTCTTCACGGTAACAACCTCGTTTATTGGTCTGTCGTCTTGGTAGACTGAACTCTAGATTGGAAAACCATTACTTGTGTTCACGGTAACAACCTCGTTTATTGCTCTGTCGTCTTGGTAGAGTGAACTAAGAATAAGATAGTATGCCACAAGTAAGAAGTTTTATAGCAGAAACAAAACCTCTCAATCCAATAACAAATATACGTAACACTCCCTCAACTCACCCCGGAATACATGTACGAGTAATTGGGACATTAGTACCTACTTCAAATTTATTTTATTATTTAGTTTTATTAATTTAGATTATTAAATATGTGGTTAAATATTTTGATTTTTATTAGTTAATTAAAATATTTGAAATGTATGTATGAAATTTTTTGAGATTATTTTATTTTATTATTTGTAATGTAATTTGATTTTGAAAAAATAAATAAATATTTCTATTAAAAATATTGATTTTACTAAATGGATAGTGACAGGCGGAGATATCTGAATATGTTTTAGACGAGTTTGAGTTTTAATTCTTCATCCTTATTTGGGGTTGGGACGGGGAATATGGATTGTTTGGAGATTCAGGTTTGTGTTTGAGTTTGGAGGTGATAAAAACTATCTTCAAACCACGTTGTCATACCTACTCCCATAGCCATTAACTAAAAATTCCATGCCATTACTGTATAAAATAAGATAACTTTTAGAATATTCAAATTCAAAAGAGACAAGCCAAAATAATGAATGTAATTCATACTATATGAATAACTAGTATGATATTCATACAACACATATAGAAAAAGTTAAATAAATTTTAGAAAAGTCAAACAACTCTTCCTAAATAAATGTGTTTTTTGTTTCGACACGTTTTAAATTAATGTCTGACACTAATATGATACTCATACAAACTATTATGTTATGAAATCAAAATTGATCAGAGATTAGGTTGTGAGGTGCAACTATAGACTTGAACTTCTGATGTGGTGAGGAGGAAGAACTGACCTATAAGATTAATACTTCAACGCTTAAACCAATATCTAAGTAAAATAAACGAGTGAAGTTTGAATTTGAAAATTGTGTACTTGGAGAATGGTGTGTTTTCCCTTTATATAGTGAGACGTTGTAATAACCAGTTATTTTCTAGCGTCAGATACGTAGAGCTTTTGGATGTATCATAGACCTAAATCTCCTACACCCATCCCTAGGGTAACAGTCGTACACTGCGAACGAATTAGCGAATTATTGTCTTCTCTAAGGCGTGATCATTGGCTCCTTTGGCCGGTCCATAACATTTGCTCTGAAGTCTTTGTTCCTACTTGATAGTACGAGGGCTTTTGTCGTATTCTCCTTTTCGTGTCAGTCATATCCCGACTTGAATGGAAAGCCAAAATATGACATTGATGTCCTTGGGAATTCACGCTTTAAATGTGTTATATGCTACATATGCCTTTTCGTAGGTTCTATCATAATGGTCTTTGAAAACTGAAATACTCTGGTGTTTTCCTATTGCGATCTAGAATATTGATAATGCTTATTATTTTTTTAGTAAGTCATCACATGATCCCTAAGGATTTAGTTTTGCAGTTTTTTGATATGTTTCCTTTGCTTATTTGTAATTTGTATTTCTATAACATATTACCATTATGTAAATGAAGGAATTAATGTTTATCATGAATCAAAAAATTAAAAGAAGATGTTTCTGTTTCTTGGGTTGTTCTTGACATTTCAACAACTGTCTCTATTTTTTCTCAAGAAGGTAGTCTTGATAAGGACATTTTTGGATGTAGGTTCTTCTTCAGATTGAGGTGTAATGACCCTTGAGGAATACAAAATGATTTGCAGTGAGTATGGAAGTGTTTACCCCCAAAATTAGTAAATGGCTTCAAAGATAAATAACTTGAAGATAAATTGACAATGAAGATAAATTGGTGGTGTTTACATCACATACATTCTCACTGCACTCTTTTCTCTACACGCAGATACTTCGAGTGTTACGGAGTTACTAGTACAATATGATTTCGACACACTTATTCTAATACTAGACGAAACTATTTATAAATATTACAAAGTAACCGTTTTCGACGGTTTCTTCCTAAGACTGCTATAAGATGATGACACTTGTCCCACTGCATGCTGAAGAAGCTTCATCTTGCGCCACTTGTCCCTGTATTTGAATTGAAAATTACACATTTTCCCTCCAAACTTAACCGTGCAAAACTTATGTAACTTCCATCTTCGCCGAATGCATGCATGGTCGAACCCTACCAATACTTAGAAAATATTTCAACTCAGAATTTCTCTAAGTACAGAACTTGTAGGTGGATTCCTTCGACTCTCGTCCTTTTAATGAGTAAGGTTGAAAATATCACTTTTAGCTTGATAACAAAAAATCTTTTCTAAGCCAAGTGATCTCATTAATGCTAGCGTCGAAATTTGGAGGTAACAAATTGCCCCCCAAAAATGTTCTTTTCGACCATTTTGATGAAAAGATCATTTTTTGATATTCATTATTTCAATGCCAACTTTGGTCAGACGAAAGTATGGTTAGAACCACTTAACCCACATTCTATAACTATTGTAATTCTCCACCCATGTGCATGATGTCATGTCATAATGGCAAAAATCCCAAAAGTCCCATCATCCGTATCTGATCTTTCCTGATCATGAGCTTTTTCTTGCAACAATGCACCAAGATGTCTTGTATTAACTACTACCTCAACGTGTATGATCCCAAGTGCCACGTGTCTCACCACTTCACATCTGCATTAAGTGGCTAGACTTCACAACTTCTCATTGCCTACGCCTATAAATACGTCCTTCAGCAAACAAAAGAAACTTTTCCAATCTCTTGCAAACTTTGTCTCCTTCTTGTTAAAGTCTTCCTCTTTTCTTCCCAGAATCCCTAGAAAAGCTCTATTTTCATTTCCAACTATGGCGTCCTCAAAGGCTAACACTTCCTAGAAGAAAAGACAGAAAGCAAAGGCTTTCACTTTCGAACAAGCTCTTCCATCATTCAACAACCTCACTGAATCTAAGACGGTCAAAAGTCGTCAGTTCATACCAGAATCTAAGGTAATGATCCCTTTCACTGACGACCAGATGATCTTAGTCGAACTGTTCGTGAGGCTGCTGTCACTTTGAAGGAGAAATTTTTGCAAAAGATGGATAATTTGAAAATCCCTTCAAACGTTCCTCTTGAGAGGAGTTATGAGGTGGCTTTCCAACTCTTTCCTCTAACATTTCCTCGACTTCCTATTGCTGATTTTGGAGTGGCACTTTCCCCTCCATTTCCAGACTGGTTTGTCTATGGGGATTCAATAAAAATCCTTCGATAGCAGCCTCAGCCGAAAGCCAAAAAGATGGTTGTGACTAAGCACATAGTGGAAATTTTCAAAGGGCACCTTCATATAGGGATCAAAGACGTTCATGTCGAATCCGACATATATGAAGGTTTGAGGTCTTCAGTTACCTCCTATTGACTGATCAATTATTAACTCATAACAATTGTCTTTGTCATTTCCAGCAATTTCCAAAAAACCCATTGCCAATAGAGGAGTGGTAATAAAGCCTGAGAACAACGAAGGCACCAAGTTACTTCACAATCCTTACTCGTGCATTTTTTACATGCTTGCCTTCTAATGTTTTGATTCTCCTTTCAGACAACCAAAAAGCCTTTGACGCCCCAGAAGAAGGGTAAAAAGGCTTCCAGCGTCACCATCAAATCAGAAGATGATTAATCCCCTAAGGAGAAGCCCCTCAAAAGAAAAAGGAAGACTTCACAGTCTCCATGTATTGTTGGCCAACCTTCCTCTAAGGTGGATAAAATTGTCGAAAAGGCACCTACTGCAGGTGGTGTCGAAGCTGAACCCTCAACCCCTGTGGTGAAACCCACTAGTGGCCCTCCTTAAAGTGAACACTCTAGCCCAAGTGGAGAGAATGAGGTATTTAGACTTTTGTCTCTTATCTTTTAAATCTCTTTTTGCAACTTTGACCTAACCTTTCTCGATAACAGGATGGAGTAGGTGTTTCTCAACCTCCTTCGACTGTCACTCCTACACCCATAGTTCTTCTAAACAGCCAAGGTGAGCCAACTTATCACCCAAATTCTGATTTCGTCTATGGTTATAGCTCTTTAAGTGAGATTAACCAACCCATTACTACAACAACTGCTCCTCCCCCAGTGGTCGAAGCCACTATAAACTCGCCTGCTAACACTGCTACTCAACAATCTCATACTGAGGATTCTGAGCATGAGTATGACGGTGTTTCTATCAAGGATTGTCTTGGCTAAACAAGAAAAATTGTCAGGGAGATAAGTGCAGCCTTTGGTGTAGAAGAAGAAGAAATTGAGAAAACTCAGGACCTTACCCCCTCTAGTCCAAAAACTATAGAGCTAGATAATACGGGAGATCCCCAAGCTAATTCCCAAGATGATGTTATGGATGATCCAGAGAAGGAGGAAGAATAAGAGGAAGAAGAGGAAGAGGATCAGCAGGACAAGGGTGAAGTTGGTAAAGAAAAAGAGCCTAAAAAGACTCAACAAACCTTGCCTGAGAAAAATATCCAACACCTTTCTACTCTTCAACTTTCAACCCGAAAAGAAGACACAACTAGGGATCAACTGTTAGCTCTAAAGAGGTCAAACCCTAGGGAGTATACCAGAAGGAAGATTAGGAAGAGTTTTGGCTCTTCTGGGAGCAGTACTTCGACGGCTCCTGGGGGCTCACCTTCAGATGACTTCGTTGGTCCTATCCTCAAAAAGATCAAGGACAAGTTCTTCAAAAAGCATATCCACATTACCTTGAATACATACCCAACTGCCACTCTCTTCTTAAAGGATACTCTGGAAAAGTTGGATCTTTCGACACTTAATCCTAAGGTCTCCAGGTCCCTCATTGAACTGACTACTCTGGTGAACCAGTTGTCTAATGATTTTAAATGTATTCCAAAGGTCGAAAAAATCATTGAGGAAACTGGTATAAAGAGTTGTTCAGCATGGGATCAAGCGTGGGAAGCTAAGGGTCAAGTTGATAGACTAGAGCGCATTAAGGCAAATGGGGAAAAGGAAAGGGCTGGCAATGATATTGCCATTGAACTGTGGGAGAAAGAGAATGAGGAGCTTCAAAGCAAAATCTCCGCAGCTAAACAACGCAACCTTGAGTTGAGTCAGTCTGATAGTACTGAATTGGAGGCTGAGCTAAAGCACACCATTGACATCATTGATGTTTTTGAAGTTCTTAACAAAGAGATTTCGACAACCAAGCTTGACAAGGCTCTATGTGAGAATCGTCTCTAGATTCATAAGTTTAGCTTTCTCTAGCTGCAAGGGAGACTCACCTTCTGATTTCACTGGCTTTTGTAATATTTAGGATTTTGTGTTTTCTCCTCTGTATTAATCCTTTGGACCTAATAAGGTCTTTTTATGTAATGACATTTTGGGCGTTCTTTTTCCCCTTTTTACTTTATGCATCAAGCCCTTTTTATTATTCTTCGACTTGCATTTTATTTCTCTGCATAAGTAGAATTCAAATGACCGTCGAACAACCTTTAAGTCAAAACCTCAACTTAAATTTGGATCAAAATCAAAGTTGCCTTGACCTTGGCTGTTGTGGAAATGTTGTAGCTTTTAATGCCTTGTATAATTTCATGGCACAAGTTACCATTTAAAGGCGATACCTACAACGCAGCTTTAGGGTGTTATTCCCAAGGAAGAATTCACGTGCTTTTTAGCTGCCTTTTGACTGACCAATCAACGCACATGAGATTTCTCTATAAATAACTCTTAACTAAATCCATCTTCTTCACAAATAATAAACATGAGTAGTTCCATGAAGAAAGTGGATAATGTTGAACCACCCAAGCAATCAAAGAGCACCAAAAAGAAGAGTACTTATTCATCTAGTACTTCAATTGGGGTGATCACTCGTTCCAAAACTAAAGGGAGGTCACAATCTCCCAAGAAGGAACCTTCAAAAGTTCAAGACCTAGATGGAGAAGCTGATGAAGACTGGATCACTTATCTCAACTCCCTTAACTGGGAGGATATTTGAGTAGTGTAGCTTTTTCTTTTTTGGTTGTTAAACCATGTTTTGAATTTATGTGTTTGTAGGCCATTTGTGGCCGCTTAATGATTAATGAAATTTTATGCTTGTATTTGAATCTCTTGAAGCATTGGCCTATATCTTTTAAATATTTCCCATTTACTTTCAAGGTTCTTAAATCAACTTCAATCTCATGTATCTCATAAGAATTGTTACTAAATACCTTAGCAACTTGAAAAGGATCTTCCCATTTGGGTGACCATTTTCCTAGAGATCTAATTTTTCGATCCATGGGCAATATTACCTTCCACACTAATTCACCAACCAAAAAGGTCTTTAACTTAACCTTCTTGTTATAGGATTTCTCTACCATTTTCTTCTGCCTTTCTAACAATTCTAAGGCATGAAGCCTCTCTTCGTCCAAATCCAGCAATTCATCTAGCATCATATTCCAATAAATTTCATATGGAATCTTATGGTGCCTTTGAATTCTTGTGGACTGAACGTAGATTTCAAGAGGCAAAACTGCATCATGCCCATAAGTGAGTCAAAACGGGGTAGTATTGGTTGCCTCTTTAGGTGAAGTTCGACATGCCCAAAGGATTTGGTCCAATGTCTTGTGCCAATTTAATAGCTTCTTACCCACATGTTTCTTGATCAAACCAATGACTACCTTATTTGCCGCTTCGACCTGGCCATTAGCCTGGGCATAGTAAGGCGTGGATGTCAAAAGTTTAAAACCCATTTCTGTGGCAAACTCTTGCATCTTTCAACCAGTAAACACAAATCCTTGATCTATAGTAATTGTTTATGGGATCCCATATCTATAGATGATATGCTTCTGAATAAACTTAATTACATCTTCTTGATTAACATTTGCCAATGGAATAACTTCAACCCATTTAGAAAAATAGTCAATTCCTACCAAAATTTATTTATGATTCTTTGAAGATGCT
The DNA here is from genome assembly GCA_963966055.1 of Lathyrus aphaca. Taxonomy (NCBI): domain Eukaryota; kingdom Viridiplantae; phylum Streptophyta; class Magnoliopsida; order Fabales; family Fabaceae; genus Lathyrus; species Lathyrus aphaca. Next base: position 90,146,569 of record OZ014523.1, read on the forward strand.
GGTCGAATTTTTTCAACCAGGTCCAAATCCCATCCTCTGAAAGGCCAAGGTTTTACTATAGAGTGCAAATCACTTGCAGGAACTTGTTGGATGCCAGCATGTACTTGGCATTCTTGACATCCTTTAGCAAATTCAATGCAATATTTCAGCACAGTGGACCAATACACACCTTGTCGAAATAAAAGCCACTTCATTTTGTGGCCTACTTGGTGTGCTCCACATGCCCCACTATGTATAGTTGAAAGATCTAAGTATGCTTCAGCCTCATTAAGGAATTTGAGCAATACTCCTTCAGGAGTCTTTTTATATAATCCATTCCCCAAGAGAACATAACTTAAGGCTTGATATGTAATCTTCCTTTCTATCGAAGCTGTTGGATTTTCCAAATAGTCCACTATGGGCTTTCTCCAATCCTTGTCACTTATGTTATCGACCACCAATATTGCAAAACTTTCTTCATCAAAATACCCAAGCTTAGTTTCTTCTAAATCTGGTGGGGCCAATCCTACTGACACAACTTTTCCTCTGACCTCAATTTCACTTTGTAATTTCTCCTTTGAGATTTTGTACCCTAATGCAATTTGCGCCAAGTTATTTGAAACTTGATTTTTAAGTCTAGGAATGTGTCGAAAGGAAACTGCTTAGAATTTTTTCAGTAGTTTATTTACCACTACAAAATATATAATTAAGTTTTCTTTTATGCATTTGTATTCTTTGGTGACTTGTTTTATTACCAACTCTAAGTCTCCCATTATTTCGACATGAGTTGTTCCCAATTCCAACAATACTTCAAGTCTAGCTATTAAAGCCTCGTATTCAGCTTCATTGTTAGAACAATGGCCATCAATTTTATACTTAGGTGTTATTGGAATTTTATTAGGAGAAATAACAAGTACCCCTATTCCAGTCTCATCTTTATGACTAGACCCGTCGAAGTATAACTTCTAGGGATCAATCTCCAGATAATTTAAAGTAATTTCTTATAGAGTGCTCGACTATAAAATCTGCAACCACTTGCCATTTAACAACTTTTAAAGATTTATAAGTCAATGAATACTCAGTTAATTCTAATGCATATTTTCCAATTCGACTATGCAAAATAGGTTTGGATAACATATGCTTAATAACATCAAAACGAGAAGAAACATAAACATTGGTCGCGTGACTGACTAATGGTCAACGGTAACTAACTGCAAGTGCACAGTCTATCACGTAGTAATAAAAGATATCGATCCCATATAGTCGGGTGTTGCTATGTTTAGCTAAGACGGGCGATGTTTTATGTTTAAAGGGTTAAGAATTAATTTAATTAAATTAATGATATAGGTTATCGGTACGTAATTGATTTCACTTTCGCAAATTCAATAGAGGGTCGGCTTATTAAGATTTATTAAGTTATCTCTCCGTAGAAACTCTCGGCTTAAAAGTCCTCGACTCACACTCTCGTGGTCTTGCCTAATACTATACTCCAAAGTTCAATTGAGCGCTCTCGCTGTGTCAATTCTAGTTAGAAATACTTTTTGGAAACCTAAAGTTTCTAATTAGCTTTAAAGCGCTCTCGCTGTGTTTAAAACTAATGCTCGATTTCAGCTATCTGACTAGAATCTCACACTCCCGTGGTCTTAATCCTAATCTTTTAGACTCTCTTACTCTCGTAACGAAAGTGAATTAAAACAAGAAATAGAAACCATATTATAACTTAATTTAAGGTTTTAGCATAATTCTATCGAATTTGTTCTGATTTATACAATTACATACCGATTAACGGTTTAAGCTAACATACTAAATAAAGAAAGGTAGAAGGAGAGAAATTGTATAATGTAAATAAATGCGGTAATAAATAAACGAAATAACATTAAAATAAGAAACCTGGTTGCAATATTATTGATCAACCAAACTTCAAAACTCGAACAGTAAACAAAAATTGCAGTGGCTAGAAACAATAAAATGGTGATAGTTCCCTAATGGCGGAAACTATCACTAATGTTCGGTAAAGAAAATAAAAAGGCGAATGAAATTAAAAAAACAAACAAAAAGGCGAACTTCGAAATAAAATGGCAGCAATTGGACGTAAAATTGAAGCTCATATTTTCAATGGTGGAGAACTCTATTTATAGATGTTGTGATGGAGTTTGTTGAGAGAATTACGGCTTGGACTTCCAATGGGCTTTTGACTGGGTTTGTGAGACCGAGTGGATTAGGGTTGAGGAATTTTATCTGGGTTGAACGAAAATCTCTCTGGTGTTGACCTTGTGTTGCTTCTATTACTGGATTTACGTTACTGAGTCAATTAATTTGAAGCGAGCGTCATCGATTTGAAACGGGAAGCTTGACATGTGAAACGACCAACTCACTTCCCAAGTTGGGCGTCTCATCAAGTGAGACGACCATCTCATCAATGAGACGATTGTTTGGATGGTGAAATGCAGAAATGCATTTTTATGTCCTTTTTCCTCCTATTTTCTTGGTTTCTTGGCTTAAAAGCTTCCTTTTCGCATTCTTGCCTCCAAACGACGTGTCTGATCGAATGTCTGCAAAACAAATACAATATGCGCATAAAATCGTCCAAAATAAATAAATAAATGTGTTAAATAATCAGAAATCACATTAAATAATCGATATAAATTTGAGTTATCAAATTCCCCTGGACATGAATCTTTGCTTGTCCTCAAGAAAACAATCAATCATGGTTTTAAATAAAATACCTTTACAAACAGACACGAAACATAACACCTATCCGTACGTGGTCGTGCGGCTTCATGTTAAATCAACCGAAATTAACTTGAACACTAAGAATACACTAATGACACTAAAATAAGCAACGTTCTTAAACCCCCTTACAAACCAATCCGAATCATGTTGTTATAACTCAGCCTGATGCTCTTATATCTATTTCACCCGGTTTAATTCTGGCGCAATCACATTAAGCCCTTTACCTTTGCATGCGCATAGTGGAATAACCTATTTGTGAATTTGATCCATCTTTTCAAATGGGTTATGGTACACGAGTGCGGTAACCCTTTATCAAACTGATGGGGCGAAGACGCGATATGTGTCTAGCGGTATCTGAACTGCAAGCGCACAGCCTATCGAAGTAATATAAAAGATTGTCGAACCCACAGGGAATTTGTAATCACTCTAGTTCTAGAAGGTCTGCTAGTTTAGCTAAGGCGGATATTTTTCACGATTATGGTTTTAAGGATTAAAAACGGGAATTAAATTTAGTTTTAAGGAAATAATGAGAAGGCGGTCGGTATGTAATTATATTAACCTATGCGGGTCAATCTAACCTAAGCTTATAAAGATGGTTCACTTAAACTATTCTGTAGAGATTACCAGTTTAAAAACCCTCGACTCACACTCTCGTGGTTTTATCTCAAATCTTACTCCTAAAGCCCTATGCTTGCTCTCGCTAGCCCATAAGTGTTTAGAAAATAATTTTTGAAAACATAATAAGTCTAATTCATTTTAAAGCGCTCTCGCTGTATTTAAATCAAATGCCTAACTTTAGCTATCCGGTTAAAATCTCACACTCTCGTGGTCTTGACCTAACCTATTACACTTTTCTTACTCTCGTAACAAAAAGGTTGATTTTAATTATAAAAAGCCACAGCCAGAATATAAGTTCTTAATTATTTTTAGCTTAGATTCGATTTAACCGTTTTGGTTTGGTTTATTACATACCGACTAATTAATTTAGCTACTCATTTTTATTATACCAACAGACAGATGCAGAAATAAATAAATGAATATTAAAGCATACATTATATAATAATAATAATATCTTAACATAAATAAATAAATAAACTTAATATAAATGCAAAAATAAAAACCTGGATAATTCAATTCTTAAACTCCTTCTTCCACAGATTGGCAAGCTCGGAGTGTCGGAATCGGAATCGAAATACAATAACAAATTCGGAGGCTAAAAAGAAATTAATTGAAATAACAATTTCCTAATGTTGGAAATTGTTATTGAATTGGGTTGGAAATAAAAACAGAAAACACAGCAAGAACAAGGCTGGAAAAATAAAAGGGTTCAAGAAAAAATACGGCAGAGCTTCCGCGTGAAAATCAAAATAAAACTCTGTAGTTTTTAATTTGCATCTTGGGTATTTATAGTAGTGGAAATTGGCAGTTGAATTGGTAAGCGTGGGCTTCGTTCCGTAATGAGAAAATCCAGCAAAAAAGTAGCGTACTGGGTTGCTTCAGTTGAGGAAAAATAGGAGTCGTCAAAGACTCGTTGCACGTCTTCATGAATAACTTCAAATAAATTAAACACACTTTCCTTGTCATGTTCGTGACATGGGCGTAACGGTCATGTTCTTCAATTTAAGCGCGTCACGATCGTGACATTTGAGCAACGATCGTGAGACCTCAAAATAGAGCGTCACGGTCGTGAGGATGTTGTGACGACCGTGAGTGCAACAAAAAATGAAGACTTGGCAGAATTGTTCTCTTCATCTTCTTTTCATGCTAGATTTGGTTCATTTGATCTTTTTCTCATAGTTTGGCTCTAGACATGTTATACCTGCAATGTGACATAAAAAACTCGAACAATCGGGAGTTAATAGAATCAATGTACGATAAAACGGACTAAAAACGTAGTAATAATGTGATACGATTTCTCGTTATCAAACTCCCCCAAACTTAAACCTTTGCTTGTCCTCAAGCAAATAGTCGATTGAAAAATGATCGGACAATTTTTCATCAGACGCATACACATAACAAACCGTACGAGAAGTCATTTAGTTAGATAAACTGGTACTAGAATAGAACACTAACAATACACTAATGACACAAGCAACAAGCTAAGTCGTCGACTTCCCGTTAAACGAAACATTCAGAAATTTCGTTATGATTCTACCTAGAGTCTTTCGATCTTATTTTACCCGGTTTCGTTCTAGCGCAATCACATTAAGCCCTTTGCCTTAGCACGCACGTAGTGGAGTAGCCGGTTAGCGACTTTGATCCTTTATAGCAGGGGTCTGGTACACGAATGTGGCAACCCTTTACATATTATCCAGATTGGAGGTTGCGGGGGATCGAGCCGTAGCACGCCCTACCAAGTTCAGAACCAGGTACCTCTGAACCAACCAGCAATGGACTCCTTCTTATATTTCTCATCTCTTATATGCGACCGTGTACTTTGGTGCAATTTCTTTTTATATGGCATCGAGATAAGAAGGATCGTTTATAGATTAGGCATCAAACACTTATGTTCATCGGCTCCCTACGTGGTTTGTGTTTAGACGGTGCTGACTGCTAGTATAAACTACTAGGGGTTACTTTAGAACTGAGACTTAAGGTGTAGTCGTAACAATTATCGAAATGGAATGCTTAAGTAGGGAGTCTAAGGTGTCAAGACTGTATTGATCTTGTTGGATCTTTCTCAGCTTCCTAACTACGATTTCATAGGTAAGTCGAGTAATGCGAAGATAAAGCAAAAAAATTTCGGTATGGCTAAATAAAGCGGGGAAGAATTGAAATTGAAGAAATAGCATAAATATTACTTTGTTTAATTGAAAATACGGAAAGGGAAATACAATGAAATGGAAAATGCGGAAAGGGAAAGGTATCTCTCCCACACTATATCAGACATTGTCCTCAATATTGTGATATAATAGCGGGGAAATACAATACAAGAACAGAAAGCAAAAACAAAAAAGATAAACTAATGCTGCTGACGACCACGGCCTCGGCTTCTGGTGCGGGAGCATCTGGTAGGAGTGGCTTCCTCATCAGAACCAGTGGTGGTGAGAGTGGTGACGACGATACACAAAGCTTCCAACTCGCTGAAAATCTCTCCTAGCTTTTCATCTGTTGTCCTCTGGTTACTAACAACAGTTGCAAGGAGTGCATCGTATTGCTCTTTCTGCCTACGCTCAAGTGCGGCGTTCATCTGATTCTGCTGATGAATGGCACGGAGGATTTCTTCAAGGGTGATGTCAGCTGAAGGTGGCTGCCTGGTGGATGACTCAGGGATGTCCTGAACTAGCTCAGCAGCATCCATCACATCCTGCATCTCGTCCACAGGTGCATCAGGCTGCTCGTCAATAATCGGAACATGGCCTGCGGCATCTGGCAAATCAAATAGCCAATTGGCTCTGTTCGAGGGATCAATGTGGTTCCTGCAAGGCAAAGTGATATGATGATAGATGGTGCCTTGGATCACAGGGTTGAACCTGCCATCCTCTCGCTGCGAGATCATGTGAGCGGACTTGCAGTAGTTCTTGGTAAGCAGCTCAGGTGCTCTATGAGGAAAATGAGTGAGGTGGTCACCAAGCTCCAGTTGTATAGCAAGGGTAGTGACAATCCCGCCAATGTAGAAGGGAGTGGCGCCTCTTTGCGCTACAGACTGAATGTGGGCCAAAAGGAACGGAGCGGCATTGATGCTTTCTTCATTCAAGGCACAATGCAAGAATAAGAGCTCTTTGGAATTGAGCTTGTGGTTTCTCTCTCTTGCAAAGATTGTGTTGCAAATGATACGATGGAAATACCATATTGCTGGATTATGGATATGAGTGGCATTCAGACTCTGGTAGGCGGAAGCACGGCTGTTTGTGATGTTGTGCCACAAAGTGAAAGCTGCTTCATTAAAGTTGTCGGGCACGCGAAGGTGAGCACCGTCGCCGTGACTGAAGCCTAACAGTTCAGCGAATCTGGTTTGAGTGATTTGGAACTCTCTTCCAAGCATTCAGAATTTTGCAATGCCGGTGAGTTGACTCGTTAATCCGGATGGTGTGATATATTGAAACGAACTTAGAAACTCCAAGGTGAGGTTTTCAAATATCGGTGCGGTTGATTGCATAAGTCCCACAAGCCAACATGCTAAAGCAGTAGCTTCACTCCGTCGAGAAATCCTAACTCCCTCATGCAGTCGAGGTCAACGTACCGAGTAGGTTGGATGCCTCGGGTTTGAAACCTTACAAACTTCTCTCTCTGTGCTTCTCCTTGTTCTCCATCTCTAAACTGAATATTTTCCATTGCATGCAAATGAGTTTTATGTGAGATAGGTGTTTGAGGTTTGGTGATGAAAGTGTGAAGAAATTGATCGGATTATAATGGAATGAAGTGAATGTGTGGAGTTGTGATTAAATGAAAAGGTGGAACGGATTAATGGAATTGATTGGAGAGTAATGGGTGGTTACGGGAGAAGAAGAGGTAATGAGAGGTTAGAGTTTTGTGAAAATAGAAATGGGGGTTGCGAAGAAGAATGGCCTATGTAACTTCAGAGTTCGTGAATTAGGGTTGTCACGGTCGTGAGGGGGGTCTTACGGTCGTGACGCGCTAAATAGCTCGTTACGATCGTGAGGGGATGGTGACGACCGTGATGATCATAAAATATGGAATTTTCACAGAATGGATTACCTCAGTTCAGTTCAATTTTAATTCTTATCACTTTCAATATTTAATTCCAACATAACACATAACAGTGGATCAATATATATATATAAGCAGTGGATTTCATCACACGAAAATTCACAAAATATCCAGCAATTCAAAGGTATCAGTAAATAATGAAAAGCATGTAAATTGATTAAATTGGAAAATTGCATAAATGGAAGTACTTTGCTTTTGACATAATAGAAAGAAATTACAGTGATAAAAAATAAGCTATGAAATGTTGCAAAATATCAAAACTAACTAGAAATAGAAAGCGAAAAGTAAGATAAATCAAATCACTATAGCATTATCAAAGTTGTTTCTTCAAGTCTTCAAGTGCGGTGTTTATATGATAGAATTGTTCACATGTTATGTCGGTTAAGCCTATAACGTCTAATCGCATGCTTTTAAACTTCATCCTTAACAACATTAATATCAGCTTGGTAAACTTCAAGAGTGTTCAGAATTTTCTTTAAGCTGTCAGCATATCCTACTTGATTGATTTCAGGGGTTTCAATAACTTCATCAATGTGGTCGATGTCATGGTAACCAGGAGGTGTCTCAGGGTCACTTTCTACATCAGTCATTATGTCATCCCTAATTTAGTAGGATTGTGGTGTTTCAGGTGTTGATAGATAGTCAGGAGGGGTAAGCTCATAAAGCCAATTATCTCTATTGTGAACACTGACTTTAGCATGGTTCGGTAATGTGAACAGGGTTACTATTTCATTTCTAATTAGGTACTCATATGGTGGTTGTCCTAAGTTTCTTATAATTTGGCGGTTAAAGCAGAAGTTCAGATTCATAGGGCGGATGGTACCTAAACGGTTTCACTTGTGTAACTGGTATCTAAGTCCGAGGGCATCAGCAATCATGGTGATCAGGCCTCCTACCAATATTGGTAGATCAGGTTCCTCTTGGATGCGGGTAAAGGTTTGCATCATGAATGGCACAGCATTAACGGGTTTTCCATCGGTCAAACAGGACATTATGAATATCCCATCTTTAGATACTCCAGTGAGGTTCTCTTCCTTTCCAAAGAAGGTGTGGGCAAGGATCTTATGAAAATAGCGGATAGCAGGGTTGTGTATTTCATCATTGTTCATGTTATCCGGCTCAGGGTGGTAATTTCCGGTTAAGGTTCCCCAAAAGAAGTCTAGCTCAATATCCATTAATTCTACCTGGGTGGTAGTAAAGGCAAAAGGTCCACTAGGGAATCCTAGTAGGTCAGCTAGTTCCTTATGGTTAAAGTCATATTCGATACCGAATAGTCGGAAACTAATAAATCCTTTCCTTAATCCAAATCCGCGCTCGGGTAAGTAAACTAAGGAGCTTAAAAACTCAAGGGTGAGCTCGCGGTAAGTTACAAACTTATGTTTTATGAGAGCGTTCTCCCATCCAAGTTGGTTAAACAGGTATAGGATGCTATCATGTATACCTAAAGTTTCCATAGTCTGTTCATCATAGTACAGAGTCAAATCCATTTTTCTCTGTGATAATTCCTCAAATTTCATTCTTTGGTTTCTACCTCTAAATTTGGTTTCCATAACGTTTCTTGGTTGGTTAGCCATAGTTAGTGTTAATGTGGAGGAAACAAATCAGGGGGAAAAGGGAAGGTAGAAAAGACTTTAGAAAATCTGTAGCAAAGTAAATTTAAAAGTGATTTAGAAAATGAAAATTAAAATAAAGAAAATAAGAAAATAAATGCATAAATAAAGTCAATAAAAACAATAAAATGATAAAATGGGTTGCCTCCCACTAAGCGCTGTTTTTATCGTCATAAGCCTGACGTAGTGCTTAGGAGTAGATTAATCAGGGAAGTTAGTGGACAACTCTAAAAGTTTTAAATTATTCGCATAATCTCTATTTTCAATATTATGGTAATGTTTTAATCGTTGTCCGTTTACTGTGAACGGTTCATTATTCCTACTCTTAATTTCTATTGCTCCGCTCGGGAACACTCTAGTTATTTCAAAGGGTCCTGACCATCTAGATTTTAGTTTTCCAGGAAAGAGCCCAAGTCTTGAATTAAAGAGGAGTACAACGTCTCCCATACTAAATTCTTTCCTAGATAGGCGTTTATCGTGCCATCGCTTGGTTCTTTCTTTATATATCTTAGCATTCTCATAAGCGTCTAACCTTAATTCTTCTAATTCATTAATGTCGAGGATTCGCTTTTCTCCAGCGGCATTGTAGTTTATATTGAGTGTTTTAATCGCCCAATATGCTTTGTGTTCTAGTTCTACCGGGAGATGACAAGCCTTCCCATACACTAGTTTGAAGGGTGTAGTTCCTATGGGTGTCTTGTAGGCTGTCCTATAAGCCCATAAAGCTTCATTAAGTTTAGATGACCAATCTTTCCTAGATATGGCGACAGTCTTTTCTAGGATTTGTTTTATTTCTCTGTTCGAGACTTCGACCTGTCCACTTGTTTGTGGATGATATGGTGTTACTACACGATGTCTGACTCCATACTTAGATAGTAATTTGTCAAATATTTTCGAAATGAAATGCGAGCCACCGTCACTAATGACAAGTCTAGGCACACCAAATCTTGGAAAGATTATATTCTTGAAAAGCTTAATTACTACCCGTGTGTCATTTGTAGGAGAAGCTATAGCCTCGATCCATTTAGAAACATAATCGACAGCTACGAGTATGTATTATTACCGAAAGATGATGGGAATGGTCCCATGAAATCTATTCCCCAGACGTCAAAGACTTCTACTTCTAATATTCCTCTTTGAGGCATTTCATCTCTTCTTGAAATATTACCGGTGCGTTGACACCGATCACAATTTATAACAGCGATGTGGACATCTTTCCATAGATTAGGCCAAAATAGGCCGGCTTGTAAGATTTTTGCACAAGTCTTGGAAGTGCTTGCATGTCCACCATAAGGAGATGAATGACAATGAGCAATGACATCTTCTATTTCTTCTTCGGGAATACATCGACAGACGATTCCGTCAGGTCCTCTTTTAAACAATAATGGTTCGTCCCAATAGTAATACTTGAGATTGAGGAAGAATTTCTTTTTCTGCTGATAGGTTAAATCCGGTGGAAGTGCTCCTGCAGCTAAGTAGTTGACAATGTCAGCGTACCATGGCAGTCCTACGGTTGTTTGGATTGTTTCCACGGTTTTTGGTTCATCTATGTCTAACTGAACTGGGTCGCTTCCTATTTGTGCTGTCAGCTGTTCATACGGAAAATCGTCGTTAATCGGTACTTGTTCGGTTTTAATACCTTCTATTCTAGATAAATGGTCCGCTACGATGTTTTCAGTACCTTTCTTATCTTTGATTTCGAGATCAAACTCTTATAAGAGTAAAATCCATCTCAAGAGTCTTGGTTTAGCATCTTTTTTGGTTAATAGATATCTGATAGTAGCGTGGTCTGTGTAGATGATTATTTTTGCTCCCACTAGGTAGGAACGGAATTTATCAAGCGCAAAGACAACTGCTAACAATTCTTTTTCAATAGTGGCGTAGTTCATCTGAGCAGAATCTAAAGTTCTACTGGCATAGTAAATTGCGTGAAGTTTCTTGTCCTTCCTTTGTCCTAGAACTGCGCCTACAGCATAGTCACTCGCATCGCACATGATTTCGAAAGGTAATCTCCAGTCAGGTGGTTGCATGATTGGTGCGGTGATGAGGGCTGTTTTTAGAGTTTCGAATGCTTTAAGACAATATTTATTGAATATGAACTCAGCGTCTTTCATTAATAAACCGGTAAGAGGTTTAGTGATTTTCGAGAAATCTTTGATGAATCGTCGGTAGAAACCGGCATGTCCTAAAAAGCTTCGTATTTCTCGAACGGTCTTAGGGGGTTGAAGATCTTTTATGACTTCTATCTTAGCTTTATCAACTTCAATTCCCTTATCAGATATAACGTGTCCTAGTACGATTCCTTCTCTGACCATGAAATGGCATTTCTCCCAGTTAAGCACGAGGTTTACTTTTACACATCTTTCTAACACCATTTCTAAATTTGACAGACATCCTTCAAAACTTTGCCCGCATACAGAGAAGTCGTCCATGAACACTTCCATGATGTTGTCTATGAAATCTGCGAAGATTGACATCATACATCTTTGAAAGGTTGTAGGAGCGTTACACAATCCAAAGGGCATTCGTCTATAAGCGAACGTTCCATAGGGGCATGTGAATGTAGTCTTCTCTTGATCATCTGGGTGGATCGGGATTTGGAAAAATCCTGAGTAACCATCAAGATAACAGAAGTACGAGTGTTTGGCTAATCGTTCTAACATTTGATCTATAAAAGGTAGTGGGAAATGATCTTTTCAAGTGGCTTTGTTTAGTTTTCGATAATCGATGCACACTCTATGTCCTATTACTACTCTTTGTGATATCGATTCGCCTTTAGCGTTTTTCACAATAGTGATACCTCCTTTCTTTGGTACTACATGTACTGGACTAACCCATTTACTATCAGAGATTGGATATATTATTCCAACGTCTAGTAGTTTCTTAACTTCTTCTTTTACTACAGTGCTAAGGATTGGGTTAATTCTTCTTTGGGATTCTCTGGAGGTTTTACAATCTTCTTCTAGCATAATACGATGCATACAGATTGAAGGACATATTCCTTTGAGATCAGATCTGTTATATCCTAATGAAGTTGGGTATTTCTTTAAGACATCTAAAAGTTTCTTTGTTTCAATTGTTCCTAAACTGGAATTGATTATAACTGGTCGCGTACATTCAGTGTCTAGGAATTCGTATCTTAGGTTCTTAGGTAAGGTTTTTAACTCTAATGTAGGTTTCTTCTTACTTGGCATGGGATCCGGTGTAAGTGCTAAACTTTCGCTTAGACTATCATCATGATACGGTTCACGCCAATTGTCATCTTCGAAAATCGGAGGGATTTGAATTTTCATAATTTCAGAATAAGTAGTTTCTTTCATTTCCATCTATCTTACACATTCGTCAATTACATCCAATAAATAGCATGTGTCCTCTATAGCTGGTGATTGTAAGAATTGTGTTAAAATAAATTCAACTTTCTCTTCACCTACTTCAAAGGTTAGCTTTCCTTTCTTTACGTCTATAATAGCTCCGACGGTAGCTAAGAATGGTCTTCCTAGTATGATAGGTGTAGTGGAGTCTTCAGAGATGTCCATGATTATAAAATCAGTAGGAATGTAGAATTGTCCTATACGTACTAGGACATTTTCTAGTATGCCTACAGGATATTTAATAGAGCGGTCCGCTAGTTGAACAGGCATTTTAGTTGGTCTTAGGTCTCCCATGTCTAGCCTTTTGCAAATTGTTAAGGGCATAACACTGATACTGGCTCCTAAATCGCATAGAGCTTTGTCAATGACGAATTTTCCAATTACACAGGGTATAGAGAAACTACCTAGATCTTTTAACTTAGGAGGCATATTGTTTTGAATTATTGCGCTACACTCAGTAGTAAGTGTAACGGTTCCGTTATCCTCTATCTTCTTCTTATTGGATAAGATTTCCTTTAGAAATTTAGCATACGAGGGCATTTGAGTGATAGCTTTTGTAAACGGAATAGTAATATTCAACTGTTTCAGAAGTTCAACAAATTTCTTAAACTGGCCCATTGTCTTAGAATTGGTTAATCTCTGAGGGTACGGAATTGGTGGTTTATAAGGTGGTGGAGGCATATAAGGCTTTTCTTTCTCCACTGCCTCTTGATTATTATCTTCCTTTTCTTCTGGTTCATTCTCCTTTTCTGTCGGCTTATCTTGCTTTTGGTACATGGCTGGATTGTCAAGTCTTGGATCGGCAGGTCCGTCAAGTTCCTTGCCACTTCTTAGTATCACAGCATTGGCCTGTCCTTTTGGATTAGGTTGGGGTTGTCCAGGAAATACTCCAGCTGGTGCAGCGGTAGGTGCTTGTTGTTGAGCCACTTGTGAAATCTGAGTTTCAAACATTTTGTTATGTGTAGCTAACACATCTACCTTGCTCACTAATTGCTTAATCTGCTCATAGTGTGTATGTTTTGGTTTAAGAATTCCTTGTTTGTTTGAGATTGAGTAGCTATGAAGTTCTCCATCATTAACTCAAGGTTTGATTTTCTAGGAACATTAGGAGTAGTCTTTTGATATCCTGGTGGTGTAGCTGGTGCTTGACCTGGTGCGTATAAAGCATTGTTATTCTTATAAGAGAAGTTCGGATGGTTCTTCCAACCTGGGTTATATGTGTTCGAGTACGGGTTTCCTTGAGCATAATTCACTTGATCTGTGGGAATTCCTGCTAATAGTTGACAATCAGGGACAGCATGTCCTGGAACTCCACATAACTCACAGTTAGGTGTTACCGCAGCCACGGTGGCTGTTGGTGTTATGGCCAAGTTGTCGATCTTTTGGTTAAGTTGGTCAAACTTTGCATTGACTTGGTCCATACTACTCACTTCGTACATACCTCCTTTTGTTGGTTTCTCAGTTGCGACTCTCTCGCTTCCCCATTGGTAATGATTTTGAGCCATACTTTCAATAAGTGCATAAGCATCATTATATTCTTTGTCCATTAGTGCGCCGCCTGCGGCAGCGTCAATCGTCATTCTTGTGTTGTACAAGAGTCCATTGTAGAAAGTATGGATGACCATCCATTCTACTAATCCGTGATGTGGACAAAGTCTCAGCATATCTTTGTAGCGTTCCCAAGCTTCGAAAAGTGATTCGTTTTCCTTTTGCTTAAATCCGTTGATTTGAGCTCTTAGCATAGCTGTCTTACTAGGTGGGAAATATCTTGTCAAGAAGACTCTCTTTAGTTCCTCCCACGTAGTTACTGAATTCTAGGGTAGAGATTGTAGCCAGGCTCTTGCTCTGTCTCGAAGTGAGAAAGGAAAAAGGCGTAATCTAATAGCTTCTTGGGTAACTCCATTAGCTTTTACAGTATCTGCGTACTGCACAAATATCGAAAGATGAAGGTTCGGATCCTCGGTAGCATTTCCGGAGAATTGGTTTTGTTGCACGGCTGATATCAGCGAAGGTTTCAATTCGAAATCGTTTTGGTTGATAGCCGGCGCAACAATGCTGGAATGCGGCTCAGCTTGTGAAGGACTAGCGTAATACTTTAGTGGATGATTTGGTTCTTCAGCCATTTCTGCGTCCTTTGATGTTCCAACTGGTTTAGGTGGATCAACTTGAAGATCTGGAATGTTGTATTTTCGTTGGTATTCGAATATTCGTCTTCTTAAATGTAAGAAGCGTTCTAATTCTTGGACTGGAGGTTGCAAGTCTTCGCCTTGAGAGCGAGTACTTGGCATACACTCGGTAAATTAGATTAGGGAAAATAAGTTGTTACCTTAGTCTAGACAGTGCTACTCTAATAGTGCACTAGTGACTAAATCAAAATCCCCGGCAACGGCGCCAAAAACTTGATGAGGCGAAGACGCGATATGTGTCTAGCGGTATCTGAACTGCAAGCGCACAGCCTATCGAAGTAAATATAAAAGATTGTCAAACCCACAGGGACTTTGTAATCACTCTAGTGCTAGAAGGTCTGCTAGTTTAGCTAAGGCGGATATTTGTCACGATTATGGTTTTAAGGATTAAAAACGGGAATTAAATTTAGTTTTAAGGAAATAATGAGAAGGCGGTCGGTATGTAATTATATTAACCTATGCGGGTCAATCTAACCTAAGCTTATAAAGATGGTTCACTTAAACTATTCTGTAGAGATTACCAGTTTAAAAACCATCGACTCACACTCTCGTGGTTTTATCTCAGATCTTACTCCTAAAGCCCTATGCCTGCTCTCGCTAGCCCATAAGTGTTTAGAAAATAATTTTTGAAAACATAATAAGTCTAATTCATTTTAAAGCGCTCTCGCTGTATTTAAATCAAATGCCTAACTTTAGCTATTCAGTTAAAATCTCACACTCTCGTGGTCTTGACCTAACCTATTACACTTTTCTTACTCTCATAACAAAAAGGTTGATTTTAATTATAAAAAGCCACGGCCAGAATATAAGTTCTTAATTATTTTTAGCTTGATTCGATTTAACCGTTTTGGTTTGGTTTATTACATACCGACTAATTAATTTAGCTACTCATTTTTATTATACCAACAGACAGATGCAGAAATAAATAAATAAATATTAAAGCATACATTATATAATAATAATAATAATATCTTAACATAAATAAATAAATAAACTTAATATAAATGCAAAAATAAAAACCTGGATAATTCAATTCTTAAACTCCTTCTTCCACAGATTGGCAAGCTCGGAGTGTCGGAATCGGAATCGAAATACAATAACAAATTCGGAGGCTAAAAAGAAATTAATTGAAATAACAATTTCCTAATGTTGAAAATTGTTATTGAATTGGGTTGGAAATAAAAACAGAAAACACAGCAAGAACAAGGCTGGAAAAATAAAAGGGTTCAAGAAAAAATACGGCAGAGCTTCCGCGTGAAAATCAAAATAAAACTCTGTTGTTTTTAATTTGCATCTTGGGTATTTATAGCAGTGGAAATTGGCAGTTGAATTGGTAAGCGTGGGCTTCGTTCCGTAATGAGAAAATCCAGCAAAAAAGTAGCTTACTGGGTTGCTTCAGTTGAGGAAAAATAGGAGTCGTCAAAGACTCGTTGCACGTCTTCATGAACAACTTCAAATAAATTAAACACACTTTCCTTGTCACGTTCGTGACATGGGCGTAACGGTCATGTTCTTCAATTTAAGCGCGTCACGATCGTGACATTTGAGCAACGGTCGTGAGACCTCAAAATAAAGCGTCACGGTCGTGAGGATGTTGTGACGACCGTGAGTGCAACAAAAAATGCAGACTTAGCAGAATTGTTCTCTTCATCTTCTTTTCATGCTAGATTTGGTTCATTTGATCTTTTTCTCATAGTTTGGCTCTAGACATGTTATACCTGCAATGTGACATAAAAAAATCGAACAATCGGGAGTTAATAGGATCAATGTACGATAAAACGGACTAAAAACGTAGTAATAATGTGATACGATTTCTCGTTATCACAAACCGAATGTAAGTCGTGGGGGATCAAACAGTAATTCTCCCTACCGAGTTCAGAAGCAGATTCCTCTTAACCGACTAACATCAGTCTTTTTGCTTTGCCTTTTGTGCAGCTTGATTGTTTTACCTATGGCTTGCATAATCTTGATATTTTTCTTTCTTTTTCTTCTTTTTGGCATTTTTGCGATCAATCACTTATTTGCATCAACTTTCCACGTAGCTTGTACTTCAGGCGGTGTTGACTGCTAAAATAAACTACTCGGGGCTAATTTAGACTTAAAGCTTAGACTTTGGTATAATAGGTATCCAAATCGATATTGCTTCTAAGGGTTTATGGTGTCAAGACTGTATAAGTTTTGTTAAGTCTTTCTCAGTTTCTCTAACATTTCCCATTAACCTATATACTTGAAGGGTATGCTAAGTGAAAGCATTAATTATTTTTTTTTGGTAATGCTAAAAATACTGGAGAGAATTTTGAAACTGAATACTTTGATTAACTTAAATAGATTTCTTACAACTGAATAAGGAAATCTAATACCTTATCCCACATTATCTCAGACATTGTCCTCAATGTTGTGAGATATAGGTACACTTCTAGGAAATACAATGAAAATAAAACTAAAAACTAAAAACTAATAAAAGAAATAACTAAAAAGTAACTACTCCTGCTGCGGTGGTCTTCGGCTTCTTCCTCATGCTCTTCCTCTGACAGCTCTCTTTCCGTAGGTCACTACATAATCCAGTATACCCTTTTCGTGGATGTACTTATGTAGTGCCTGAACTTGACTTGTCAGTCCTCCCAAAGCCTCGGTGTTGGCAGCTATAAGCTTTATGTGCTCTGTCTGCGTCAACTCCATTCTCGTCATCCTTTGTGCTAAATATTCATACTACTTCTGTTGCACTTCCTGGTTTTGCACTATAGCCTCCATAATGTCATCCATATACGCGGGTTGTTGATTTCGAGTCTGGCGCCTAGTGGATATGTTGGTGTTTGCAAACTCAGCGGCTCTTTGTTGTAGTCTCTCCTCATCATCCAAAACTTGTTGGACTTCATCTACTCCGGCGTCTGGTTGAACTTCCTATGCATCCGTACCTGGTGAAGGAGCTCGGAGATCGAAGTGCCAGTTGGCCCGGTTTCTCACATCCATCTTGGTGTGGCAAGGTAGGATGATGCTTCTGATAACTTTTCTGTTCACGACCAGGTTGTGTCTGCCATCTTGCCTTGCCTTGATCAAGTGAATTGCCTTGCAGAATTCCATATCAAGGAAATGGCAGGTAGTCCTTGCAGCTGGTTCAGGTTTTCCTTTAAACCTAACTTAAGCGCGATATCCATGATCATGCCACAAAAGCAGAAGGGAGATTTCCCTCTGTTACAGATATATTTGATGTTTTCTAAGATGAACGCAACGAGATTGACTTGCATGTCGAAGAATGCACAGTAAATAAAAAATAACTCATTTCGATTTACCTTGTGGTTGTTGGCTCTCCCGAAGATAACACTTGACACATCCCTCTAAAAATATTGGATGACGGGGTTCTGGATGTGCGTTGTGTACAGCTCCTCCCATCCTTCCTCTCTTTCACCGGATACTTATTCCCACAGATTGAAAGCTTTGATCTGACAGTCTCCTGCCTTCGAAACAGTTAGGTGAACACCTTCACCATAATGGAATCCGAACTAGTCATTGAACTGTTCTTGAGTTACGGAGAATTCCCTTGAGAACATTCGGAAGGTGATGTTCCATGTGAGAAATTTGGTTTCTCCCTTAGGTGTGTGATACTCGAATGAGCTAAGAAATTCCACCACGAGCGGGGTGTATGTTGGTCGGTTGCTTCGGCAGAGTGCCGTGAGATGAGTCCTCTCCATCATATAGTTGACACTGTCGAGGAGACCCAATTGAGTTAGGTAATCCTCGTCGGCGTAACTGGTGATGTTGATTCCCCTCCCGCAGTACTCTCGAAAGCGAGCCTGTTGGAGAACTCCAACGTCTCCTGGTCTTGAAATACGTGGTGTTGGTCTATGCTCGACCATTTTAGAAGGTTTAGAAAAAATAGGGGTGAATAATGGTGGTTGGTTGATGAATTTGTGAGAAAGGGTGGTGGCTGGTGTTGAAAAAGAATTTATGCAGCAACTAGAATTAGAAACAGAAGTTGCAAAAGCTTGAGAAAAAAATTCTATGAGAGTGGTAAGGTAGTTAATTGTGTGAAAATGAAACTTGAGAGGGTAGTATTTATAGGGATAAGAACATAGCCGTTGGAAACAAAGAGTAGTAGGGCCACAACGGCTCTGACGACCGTTATTGGATATAGACGTTGGCAATTGAGACGGGCATCTGAATTGTGTGACGGTCGTCTGAGGCAATGAGACAGTCGTCTCATAGCTCAGACGACCGTTTGGCTTGAAAAATCCAAAAATTCCTAAAAATATATATCCACTCCTCTCTTTGTACTGCTTTCATACGTATTGTACATGTAATATATTTCATGCATATAGGAAATATAGCAGCTAACATAATAAGGTAAATGACATGCATGTTATATATAACAGTACTGAAAATGAAATTTTGTCTAGCAGTAGGTAAAATTATGCAGCATTATATCGACTAGCAGTGCAATATTAATGTCTTAACTGATACACTCTACTAACACACATAACACATTATCATTTTTTTATATCAAGTTTATAATATTTCTCAACTTCAATAGCAATCATAATTCAAAGCATAGCAGATAAAAATAAACCAAATTGCTTTATTAGAATTTAGAAAAATGCAAGAGTAATAATTCAAAATAAGCTTAAAATTTAAAATTGACTTAAAATTAAAATTTTACTAAACTTAAAATGTTAAAATTGAAAGAAAATGCGAGAAAATCTGATTAAATTGTCGAAGAAATTCTGCCACGACTTTTGCGGACTGAATCAACTGCATCCCTTAAATATTCAAACTGATCCATTGCCATATCTCTTAGAGTAATAATATCAACTGCATGGTTTGAATCTCAGTTTGAAGACTTTCTAAACTGGGCTTGGATTTTGTCGGAATTGGTGTTGGTGTCTTAAGTTTAAGTTCTTCTTCCAATTTCGGTTTTACTACATCTTCAATCATATCATCTGAATCATAATAATTTGATAGAGTCTTAGGATCTATGTCAGCTTCGGACCAAGCATCACCTGGTTCATAAATAGGTTCATCCAAATCAAATAGCCAGTTTTCCCTCTTATGCACACTAGTGCGCTCATGACCAGGTAATATTAAATATGGCACAACTTCGCCATTGATTAGGAGCGTGAATTGGTCAGGTCCACGGTCATATAACAGGTCCACGGTCATATAACATTGCTCTTTAGAAACAAAAAATGATATTCATAGGCCTAAACTCTCCAAATGGGGTAATGTTAGCAAGACGGGGTCTAAATCACATTGCTTTAGCAATCTTAGTAACCAATCCTCCTATCATAATCTGACAGTGATCGTTCTGGATAATTTTGCAAAAGTTGGCAAACATAAAGGTCATTGCGTTAACCTCCCTGGAAGTGAAAACACAATACATGATAAATAATTCATCTCTTGAAACGGTATTATCACTTTCAGCTTTTCCGAACAGTGTGTAAGCTAAGATCATATGAAAATACCTAATAGTTGGGTTATGTATTTCAGTGGACAGCCTAGGGTATTGGTCATAATCTGGTTTTCCTGAGATACTACTTCAAAATGTATCTAACTTACCATAAGCAAACAAATTCTCCTGTGCATCTGAGAAACCAGTAGGGCCATCTGGAAAGCCTAAAAGGTTATCCAAATAGTCTAAATGTTACCTTTCCTCTGGTCAAGCCTTTTTCGCAGTTAGGGTGGTAAGTCAATGAACTTAGGAATTTTAAGGTTAGCTCATAGTAGGTTTTATGTTTCCTAAGTGAAAATTCGTGCCAAACTAGATGGCTAAACAGGTAATTAATGCTAGCACCTATGCCTAAAGATTTCATGGTAGGTCCATGGGCAAATTTGGTCAGGGACATAGGTCGCAGGGCTAAAGCTTCATAACGACGCCTCTGGACGCCATCTCTAAAATTCACAATCAACTTGGAAGTCATGATCAGAGTCAGTGAAAAACAGAGAAAGATGAGTAGAAGGTAGAAAACTTTAAAAATCCTGGAATCACACAGTAAAAAAAATCATACAAAAATCAATGAATTTTAAACATTGAAAAATCAAAATTTTGAAAAAATGAATAAAAATGCAAATTTTTAAAGTAAAGATTAAAAATTAAAAACACGAGTTGCCTCCGACTAAGCGCTTCATTTAATGTCAGGGCTCGACACAACTTAAGGGAAACTAATCTAAGGTTTTCGATGGAAATTATGCCAAATTCAAACCCATTGAATATTCTTTGTCTTCTACGCAATTGTAATGTTTAAGGCGTTGTCCATTTACTATAAACGGTGCATTAGACCTACCTTTTATTTCAACAGCACCACTACTTAAAACTTTAGTTATTTTGAAAGGTCCGGACCATCTAGATCGTAATTTTCCTGGGAACAACCTAAGTATAGAATTGAATAATAGAACGACATCTCCCATATTGAATTATTTCCTAGAAATTCGCTTGTCATGCCATTTCTTGGTTCTCTCCTTATAAATGTGGGCGTTCTCGTAAGCGTCTAGTCTTAGTTCCTCCAATTCATGTAAGTCTAGAATACGTTTTTCACATGTGTTATTGTAGTTAAAGTTAAGGTTTTTAATCGGCCAATAGGCTTTATGCTCTAATTCTACCGGCAAGTGGCAAGATTTTTCGTAGACTAATTTGAATGGTGTGGTTCTGATGAGTGTCTTAAAAGTTGTTCTATAGGCCCATAAAGCTTATGGTAATCTAATAGACCAATCTTTCCTTGATGTAGCTAAAGTATTTTCTAGAATTTGTTTTATTTCTCTATTTGAGACTTCTTCTTGTCCACTAGTTTGTGTATGGTAAGGTGTAGCTATTCAGTGTCTTACTCCATATTTTAATAAGAGTTTATCAAATATTCTAGATATGAAATGAGATCCTCCGTCGCTTATGACGGATCTTGGTACACTGAATCTTGGGAAGATAATGTTCTTAAAAATCTTTATGACTACTCGAGTGTCATTTGTTGGAGCGGCTATAGCTTCTATCCATTTTGAAATGTAATCGACAGCTACGAGTATGAATTTATTTCCAAAAGAAGATGGGAATGGTCCCATAAAATCAATTCCCTAAACATCGAAAATTTCTACTTCAAGAATTCCTTTTTGGGGCATCTCATTGCGCCTCGAGATGTTACCAGTGCGTTGGCATCGGTCGTAATTCAAAATGGCAAGGTGGACATATTTCCAAAGAGTGGGCCAAAGCAGGCCTGATTGAAGGATCTTCACACAAGTCTTAGAAGTACTTGCATGTCCACCGTAAGGAGCAGAATGACAATGGGAAATTATGTTTTCTATTTCTTCATCAGGGACGCATCGACGATACATACTATGGGATCCTTGCTTGAAAAGCAATGGTTCATCCCACTAATACTGTTTTAAATCATGGAAGAATTTATTCTTTTGCTGATAAGTAAGATATGGCGGAAGTACTCCGACAGCTAAATAGTTGACTATGTCAGCATACCATGGCAAGGTGTTTTGCGTATAGACTTCTTCCATTATTTCTTATTTGTCTTGTTCGTCTAAAGAAGATATCTCTTGTTCTAATTTTGCTATAAGACATTCATCAGGTAAATCTTCATTTATTGATATTGGGTCGGGTTTAATTCCTTCCATACGTGATAAGTGGTCTGCTACTACATTGTCAGTTCCTTTCTTATCCTTGATTTATAATTTGAACTCTTGTAGTAATAGAGTCCATCTTATTAATCTGGGTTTTTCATCCTTTTTACTTATAAGGTATCTTATGGCTGCATGATCGGTATAAATAATGATTTTGGTTCCTACAAGGTAAGAACGAAATTTATCAAGCGCGGATACTGATGGGGCGAAGACGTGATGTGTCTAACGGTATTTGAACTGCAAGTGCACAGTGTTGCACCCCAAAATTTGCCCTCACAATACAAGACTTTGTGTGCTAAGAAGGTTCACAAGGTTCACAAGACCTTTCATGAGGTTCATGAAGTTTACAAGACACTTTATGAGGTTCACAAGGTTCACAATACTTACAAGATCTTTCATGAGGTTCATGAAGTCTACAAGACACTTTATGAGGTTCACAAGGTTCAAAAGACCTCCCATGAGGTTCACAAGGTTCACAAGACATCTCATGAGGTTCACAAGGTTCACAAAGTTCACAAATAGTCAGAAAGTTTGACAATTCCCTCAGACAATGCATTCTCCTAAGCAGTGCATCCAAAACTAGGGTTTTGACTTTAATCAGGCTAAATGGACTTCCAAGACTTCAAGTAAGCTTCATAACATCTTACATGTGTCTAAGAATCCCCATGACAAGTTTCAAGACTTTTCTCAAAGGTTTGCTCAGTCAGATGATCAGATAAGTCAAAATCAGTCAAAGCAGTTAAAAAGTCAAACTGAGGTCAACTGTGGTCAAACCAAAGTCAAACTTAATGATTTTTTGCAAACATCAAGTATATGAAGTAAAATTCATCATTTGATCAAGGGTTGATCATGATTCATCAAGGAGATTTCAGATCATCAAGAATCAAGGGTTTCTAAATTAGGGTTTCCTCAGGAAAAGTCAACTGAACTTTGACCAGACATAACTTTCACATGCTTCATCACCAATTTTCCATCCAAAGCTCATTTTGAAGGAAATTGAATTCTCTACAACTTTGTGTCTCACAAGCCAAGCCCAAAAATGCTTCATTTGGAAGGTATGAGCTAAGACATTATAGGTCCTTTTGAAAGTCAACAAAAAGTCAACAACTTCAAAAGGGCATAACTTGAGAATGGTAAATGATATGGACATGAAATTAGTGGGGTTGGTTAGAGGACTCTTCAAGCTTTCCAAAATGTCCAAGAACACCCTCATAGCATTAAAATTGAAGGATGTGTGCCCTTGCAAAGTTGGGAAATTTTAGGGAAGTTTATGAAGCAAATGGAGGTTTAAAACCAAATTTTGTTAAATGGGCTGAACTTTTGGTGACCCAAAGTGATCCATGACATCATGCACGAAAATTATTTGATATTTTCATAATTTTATTTTATTTAATTTATTTATTATGATTTTTTATATTAAAAATCATTTTAAATTTAAATAAAATATCAAGTGTGAAGATTTAAAATATTTTTTTGTTCTAGAAGGTCATGAATGCAACTTGGATCAAATTGATA
The DNA here is from genome assembly GCA_963966055.1 of Lathyrus aphaca. Classification (NCBI taxonomy): domain Eukaryota; kingdom Viridiplantae; phylum Streptophyta; class Magnoliopsida; order Fabales; family Fabaceae; genus Lathyrus; species Lathyrus aphaca. Next base: position 90,170,242 of record OZ014523.1, read on the forward strand.
CAAAAGTTATGGTGATTAGCTTGAAATAGAAAGGTCTAATTCACAAATATTTGAAGTTTAAGACTTAATGTTTTTCAATCTTTTTCAATCAAATCTTCCACACAATGATCCACTCTTTTGACCTAAATCCATTACACTATAAGTATACAACACAAACCTAATGCAAAGGGACGATTTTCTAGCCTCAAGAACCATAATCAAACTTCAAAAATTCAAGCAAAAACACACATTCGGTTTTGGATTTACAGGAGGTTTCAAGGTCTTTTAAAGGTGGAGACATGATCCTTGATGCTTCTTAAAGCTATCCTGATCATTTGCATCACTCAAAATGCCCCCATACGCATGAACCGAATTCTCATAACTTTACATTTGTGATTTTTTGATTCTGTTTATTTGCATATTGTTAATGATTTTTAACCTCATATTGTTGTTTGTGATGATGTATAGAGTGTTTCTGGGTAAGAAACTTGAAGCTTCATGACCAAATATGCTCGCGGCCATTGTTAGGGTTTGAAGCTTAGTTTTAGGGCTTTACGATTTAAGTAATTTAAAGACTTTTAAATAACATAATTGAACTGTGTTAATCATGGGTAATTGTTTGGTGCTAATATTGTGGCTTGATTTAGCATGATTCGATGTGTTTGGAGAACATAGGTTTTCCTGCAAGTTTAATTCGCAGGTAACTTCGTAAGAAAAAACGCATGAATTTTCGCAGGTAAAGTGAGGAAGACGAAGTTGTTTGGCGCGCAGAAGGAATTCAAAATTCAAACTGTTTTTATAATATGTGTGTTCTGTTCATATGTCACAGCGTGCAGGTTGGCCTGGTGGTGAGAAGCGTTTGTGTATGGCTTAAGGGATGGTGTTCGAATCCTGGCTTCAACCAGTTTTTTATTGTTTTTCCATTTTAATTGTTAAACATAATATATTATGTGTTGTAATAAGATTAATATCAGAAGCGCCCTCCCGGCTGGAATGGAAAGTGTGTTTGTGTACATTGTGAAGGTCCTGGGTTCGATCCCCCCAGGCCTTTTGTTTTGTTTTCTTTTTTCTTTGATTTTTCAGTTTAGACAACAAAAGCAATTGGACCCCCTCCTTTGTCACCTGCGCGCAGGCTGGCCCAGTGGATGGAAGCTTTTTCCAGGTATTGGGAGGTCCTGGGTTCAAAACCAGGCCTCCCCTTTTTCTTTCTCTCTTTTATTTCTTTGTTTTAATTAATATTATTATTTGTTTTCTTAATTAAAATTAGTTGATAATTAAATTATAAACCTAATCTTCTTAGTTCTAAAATTTTCATAAACCCTAATTCATTTTGATTAATTCTAATAACTTTTTTTTTATTATCATATAAATGTTAGTTTATTTTATTATATAATTTGAAAATAGTTCTTATTTGTAAATAATGAAGTTAACCCTAATTTTATTTCTAAAATATGTAAACTTAATTTTCTAAAACCCTAATTTTCTTCTTACCTAAAATTTAATTCTATTGTAATTTTTAATTTATTATTTATAAACTTTAATCATGTACATTTTAATATTCGTTTATAATTTAATTTTGTATATAAAATTAAAATTCTTAATTTAATATGATAATATGACATAATTTTCTTATAATTTAATTTTACGTGTAAATAATTTTTATTATATGTTTAAAAATTGCTAATTTAATTTTTGTAATAATAATTTTATTTTTTTCATAATATGTTTATAATTAACTCAATTTTCATAATTTACATATAACTTAAAACTTATAATAATTAGTATAATTGTTTATATTTTAATAATTGTGTATAAAAATTGAATTTTTAATTATTATAATATGCTTGTTTATTTCATTATTATTATTAATTATATTCTTGTGATATTTATTTATTACTAACCACATTGTGATTATTTATTATTATTTTCACTAACCCAATTATAATTATTTATTTATTTTTGCTTATTATATTTAATTTTGCTTAATTATGTAATTATTCCTTGGTGTAATATTTATTAATAATGTTTATTATTTATATTTTATGCTATGGTTAGTAAATAGGGAGTGTAAACATATTTGTATTTTAAAATCAATTTAGATCACTAATTTAAAAGATAAATATTTAAAATTGTACACTCACACACGTAAGTCGATCTTTGATCGTCACCTCACTTCCTTAGGGATACCTCTCATGTTACCTAATCGAAAGGTCAAGTAGGGTGTATAAAGCAAAAGTCTCTCAAATTCACATCATCTAGTCCCTTTACAAATAAAAGATCAAGTCCCTTTCGAATGTTGCCTTCGTAATGATCTTGTCCCTCTCGAATAAAGATGATCGTCCCTTCGAATTGCTTATACACCCCACAGTTGCCTAAATAACAATGTCCCTTTACTTGTCCCTCACATCCAAGGTAATGACTACCTATTCCTTAATAATAGGGATAGTATTACCACTTAAAGGATTCAAGAACAGAAAAGACTTAAAATTTAGGGTAGGTTCCTCTTAGATGCTTGCTCACTTTTCAAAACAATTTCAAACACTTCATACTTTTCAAACAATTTTCAAAACAAAGGTTTTATATACATCCGTACATGGATCATTATAAAATACTTAAGAAAATTTCTATTCACACACTTCACATTTCAAAAACATTTTAAAGTGAGCTAAGTAACTAAGAGCCCATGGATAACCATGGATGTAAAGGGTGCTAACACCTTCCCTTTACATAACCTACCCCCCGGACCCAAAAATCTTTTAAAAGGTCTTTCCTGTTCTTTTATGCCTTTCCTTTGGATAAAATAAAAGTCGGTGGCGACTCTTGCTATCCGCAACATAACTAAAGTCAGTTCTTCCACCGTGTTATAGAACTGGCGACTCTGCTGGGGACTTGTAGTTAAAGAGGGGTACCCTTAGGAATTAGATCACTTTAAAATTGTTTGCCTTGTTTGCTTTATACTTACTTGTTGGGCTCTTATGTGTGAAAGATCCTAACCCGGATCTAGTGTACCTTAGGTAAATGGCAATAGACCAAGGAAACTGTACGGCGTATACCGATATGGTTGATCTGGTGGCCATAGTTAGTGTGACTTCTTGGTTGGTGCTTATATTCCTTAAGTCAAGTTGAGGATAATATGAGGCTGCCATATGTTGTCAATACACTAACTAACTTATTGAACCCTAGTAATCCCATCTTGGCCTTTAGAAAGTAGTGAGATAATTGGCTTTGGTGCAGACTGAAGTTGGTTGATACTCGATACTACGCTCATTGAGATCTTAAACTTAGAGGGTTTTGGTTGGCAAGTAAGTTGCCTACTGAACAACCACCCTTGTGAAGGATCAATGATATTGAGATCCCTTAGAACCTGGTTACTTTGTAGGACAGGATGAACCAACTAACTTCAGGGGAGGGTACTTACCTTTAAACCTCATGCAAGCCTTCAAACCTAGGGCTATTGTGTGACTTACTTGTGTGTGCCACATGTTTGTGATTGAGCATAACATCATGACATCATCATGCATCATAAGCATAGCATTTTCCCTAACCATTTCAAGGACCAAGGGATTTATCTTTGTTCTTTGTTGCAGGTCATGGCTTCAGCTCGTAGAAACACTATCAGGATCAACTTTGTAGGCATACCTGCTAAGCTTAAGGAGTTGGTTTCTCAAGTGCCTGATCACTCCCAGTTCATCAAGAGACATGGTCACCTATTGGATTTAGTCACCTCAGGGTTCAATGAAGACATGATGAGTGTCCTGTTTCAGTTCTTTGATCCTAAGCACCATTGCTTCACATTCCCCGACTACCAGCTGGTTCCTACCATGGAGGAGTTCTCTAAACTTCTGGGCATGCTTGTACTTGATCAGAAACCATTCACAGGCTTGGAAAAAGAGCCTAAACCTGAGGTTATTGCTATAGCTCTACATCTGAAGAAGTCTGACATTGTTCTAGAAACGAGAAGCGGAGTTAAGGGTATTCTTGCTAAGGTGTTGATAGAGAAGGCTCAAATGTTCTTGAAGGCTATGAGTCATGATGCTTTTGAGGAGATCTTAGCCTTGCTGATTTATGGCTTAGTATTGTTCCCCAATCCAGATCAGTTCATAGACGTTCATGCCATCAACATATTCCTGAGTCACAATCCAGTGCCTACATTGCTTGGAGACATTCTACATTCTCTTCATACCCGCACTACAAGGGCAAGAGGAACTTTGATGTGCTGCATACCTTTGCTATCTAGGTGGTTTATTTCTCACCTTCCTCGCTCAGTAATGAAGAATGAACAAGGGTTCAGGTGGTCCAAGAGGATTATGTCACTCTCTCATTCAGATATCCATTGGTGCTCCAGATCTATGGAGAATGTCACTATCATTGATCGTTGTGGGGAGTTCCCTAATGTGCCACTTCTGGGCATAAGAGGAGGCATCACCTACAACCCCTCTCTAGCTTTACGACAGTTTGGTTACGCTCGGAGTGATGGTCCACATGACATGTTGATTCAGGGCATTGTGTTTGACTACGACAACGATCTTCAAGGTTACCGTCAGAGATTCATACGAGCATGGGGAAAAGTAAACAGGGTTGACAGCAAGACTCTGGAGCCTAAGTACATTATTCCTATGGAGGCTTATCTCAGATGGGTTCGATCTCGTGCTCAGACTCTCATGATGCCATACCATGCTATCCTGCCAATTACCATGGAACCTGTTGCTGAAGGGGACACTTCTTATACTATCCTTCACCCAGACATGCCTACTGACATGGAGGACTTACAGAGGTCCTGGATCCAGTTGAAGGAGCAAAGGGATACTTTCGAGGCTCATTACAAAGCAAGCCAAGAAAGAATCCTAGAACTAACAAAGCAACTTCATGAGGAACGGAATCTTAACTCATACCTCAACACAAAGAGGAAACGTCCATGGGAGACTTAAAACCCCATCTTTTGTATTTATTTCATTCCACTTTGTAAGCCCAAGGGGCAAAGAAATTTATCACTAATAAAAGTTTACTTTTTGGTTGTTTAAACAAATTTAAATCCTGCGGTCCTTGAAAACATTGCATATGCATTTCTATACATCATATCATTGCATCACAGGTTTCTTATGTACAGGTATCTTATCTTCTCGCTGTTTATTTCAGCAATGGCTCTTGAACAAACAGTTAAGGATCTCCGGGCACAAAATGCACAGTTCCAAGAGCTGATACTGAACTTGTCCAAGGGGCAGGATGAATTGAAGACACTGCTGGCTAAGCAGAAGAATCCTGAAGACAACAAGGATGATCAGCTGGAACAACTACAAGCTGAGATGACAGAAATGAGGACCCAGATGAATGACCAGGCGGTTCTTATTCAAAGTTTAGCCCAGGGGCAAGAAGAGCTAAGAAGCTTTGTCCATAAACTTCAAAGTAATGGAGTCAGGAATCTAATTGTCAATCAACCTCCGTTAAAACAAGCTGATTTGGTTGAAAGGAAGATGAGGATAAAAGAAGGTAAGAAACCGGTTACCACTGATTGTTCTTCAGTTAAAGAAAAAAGACATGGTAAAGTTAATCCACCTCAACACAAGGGATGTAGAAGACAGTTTATCAAATTCAGCACTCCAATGTCACAAGTTCTGCAATTCTTGTTAGAGATGAAACTAATTTCCTTGAAAAATCCTCCTCAAAATCCTAAAACTTCCTCTCCTCGCTATAATCCCAAGGTACGGTGTGGGTATCACTCCAACTGTCCTAGACATGATACTAATAGTTGTTGGACATTGAAGAAAAAGATTCAAGATCTAATTGACGAAGGAATCCTAGAGGTTACTCCAGAAGGTCAAGTTGAGTTCTACTATCACCCATCAAACACCGAAGCTGCAAGACAAGTTGCCCAGTGTAGCAAGAAAGGAAGCCTACCTATTCCTGTTGAGATATGGGGCACCTTGGGACATCCAAGTGGTAAATTTGATTTCATGGTGAAGTATACTGCTCCTCAAAGTTCACAGATTGCAATTGAGGACATTCAGCCAACTGGATGGGACAACATTTGAATTTTCATTTGTAATTTCTTTTATTTGTTTGAACACTTACTATTATGTTAAACTTTTGTCTTCATTAATGCATTGCATATGTTTGTCTTGAATTAATCCATTCGTTTCACTATATTTAAAAATTATGCTTCTTATTTCTATCTTGTGATATTTAACTCCTGATAAAGCTATAAGCCTGTAGAGGGAGGATGACGAAAACAATACCATAATCTTATGCAGTATGCTTTTGAATAGACTATGCTGACGATGTACAGGCATTGTTTCAATTCCTAAACAGTGGAGATATAAGGAAGTTAATCCCTAGTCAACCCTTTTGAGCCTATGAAGTAGGAGTTTTTATTCTCGCACAAATTAAAACCCTTATTTATAACCCGGGGCAGGGTAGTTACTCGGTTAACTAAAATATGCCAATTATCTGTGTTGTACACGACTAATGATGGTTCTCTGTAATCATTAAACCTGACAGTCAATATCCAGCAAAAGAACAGTCTTGCTAAGTCAAAACCTATGAAGGAGACTTAGTAAAACATTAAGACATCCCGCTGACTGTAACCTTGAAATAAGCAGTTCAGGCAAAAAGAAGGGATAATAAAGTCAAAAGAAAAAAAAAGAGGTTACTATGAATCCTCAACAAAGAAAGATGACTGAATGTTCAAATAAACTTTGGGTTTCTGAACCATCACAAATGTCAGTGTTACAATTCCAAACTCATTTGAGCCTCAATGCATAAGTTAACTGAGTATAGGACTGAAGAACATCATGGAGAATGGGTTGGGTACAAATAAATTTGAGCCTTTATCTTTTGTTTCTTAAACCATGAACCAGGCCACGTTACAACCCTTTAAAAGTCCTAACTGAAGCATGGCTAGTTTGAAAGTGTACTGTTACAAAAAGGTATCCTGACTCCTTTAGGGCTTATTATAAAACTTGAGTTAATATCACAGTTTTCACAAAAAATGTTTTTCTAAAATAACTCTTTTTCAAAATTTCAAGACAGACATAAGCATTGCATTTTTGAATATATTTGTTTACATATACTTGAGTGTTTGATAAACAGAGAAACTTACAGGATGAATGTTCAAAGTCCTTCCGATGAACAAAATTGCTTCCTGGATCAAAGTCCATGTATACAAAGGGGCGTAGTCATTATCTCCCAATCAAGGGGGCAGGCCATGATACTGCCTAACTCATGTGGGGCAATCAGGACAGGATTAAGTTATGTTTAAGTATCCAGGGGCAGATCTCCACATCTGTTTAAATTACCGAGGCTAACATTACAAAGTTCATAATGCCAGGGGCATAGCCACTATTTCCCAGTCAAGGGGCATACCAACTTACTGTTCAATTCATGTGGGGCAATCAGGTCCAGATTCAACAATGCTTAATAGCCAGAGGCGGCTCTCCTCATATATTTATGATGTCAGGGGCATATTATTGTGAGGCACTCTGTTTATTTCTCCTGAGGTAACTACATTCAGATACTTCCATTATGGTACAATTCATCCTCAACCAAGGGGAAATGCTTTCTTTTCAAACCTAATACCCGGAGCGTATATGGTCCATCACAATTTGAAGACACATTCCTTTCATTGTGTTATCTTGATATTGGATTTTCAATAGAAGCCATTGTGGAAATTAATTGTCTACGCCAGTAGTATCAGATGCTGTCAGTATCATGTCTTCAGATCCAGCTATGAGGATTTCTGGGAAGGTATTCAGGAAAGTTAAGAATCTCAGGAGCTCTAAATCCAATTGGTTATACACTCTCGAAGTTGAAACGATTCTTCTTTCAAGTTCAGCTTTACTTTTCCCTCTGAGTCCAGATTTACTTTTACCCTAGCGAAAACGTCCATTGGTTGTGTTTGAACGTATGTATGCTTTGAATATGATTGATGTTTACCAGAAATGCATAAATGCTTAATATGATTGATGTTTACCAGAAATGCATGAAAATGCAATAATAGTATTTACTAAGGACGAACGAGGGAAGGATTTCAACGAAGCTTTGCCGGTTCATTCCCACAAGATAGCTACAAGTCCCCCAGTAGGGCAAATTCATCTTCATAAGTACTTCGAGTCACATCTCCCTTGGAATTTATATCCATCTCTTTTATCCTCATACGGATAATCGGGAATTTATTTTTCCAATAGGAGTACGACGAACGAAGACGGGAGGTTATGGATACCTTACTATCGAACGAAGACGGGAGGTTATGGATACCTTACTACCGAACGAAGACGGGAGGTTATATATACTCTATTATTAAAACAAGACGGGAACGAGTTCCTCATATTCTCCAGCAACAAATCGGGATTTATTTTCCCTGGCCAGTAGTCGTTATACGAAGATATCCAGACACTCCAGGCTGCATGATTCATACATACATCATTTACATCATATCATACATATACATAAATACATAATACATTACTTAAGTGCATCATGTTATACATGCATACATAATGCATAAACTAATATTATCATACAGAATGTTTTAATCTTGTTTTTCAGGTTAATTCTCCAACAGACAGGCTTCATCAACAACTTGTGACTATTGGGCCGTTGTTTATCTTCCCAAAAGTTACCATTTCCTCGGGATGTTGTTTATCCTCCTGAAAGCATATCATTTCCTCAGGACGTTGTTTATCCTCCTGAAAGCTACCATTTCCTCAGGATGTTGTTTATCCTCCTGAAAGCTATCATTACCTTGGGCCGTTGTTTATCTTCCCAAAGGTTACATCATTTCCTCAGGACGTTGTTTATCCTCCTGAAAGCATATCTTGACCTTGGGCCGTTGTTTATCTTCCCAAAGGTTACATCATTATACCTCAGGACGTTGTTTATCCTCCTGAAAGCATATCATGACTATTGGGCCGTTGTTTATCCTCCCAAAAGTTATACTTATACCTCATAACGTTGTTCATTCTTCTGAAAGCATATCATCACCTCAGGACGTTGTTTATCCTCCTGAAAGCTATCATTCCCTTAGGATGTTGTTTATCCTCCTGAAAGCTACCATTTCCTCAGGATGTTGTTTATCCTCCTGAAAGCATATCATTTCTTTGGGCCGTTGTTTATCTTCCCAAAAGTATTACCTCAGAACGTTGTTTATCATGCTGAAAGCATATCATGACTATCAGGACGTTGTTTATCCTCCTGAAAGCATATCATGACTATTGGGCCGTTGTTTATCCTCCCAAAAGTTATACTTATACCTCAGAACGTTGTTCATCCTTCTGAAAGCATATCATCACCTCAGGACGTTGTTTATCTTCCTGAAAGCTATCATTCCCTCAGGACGTTGTTTATCCTCCTGAAAGCTACTATTTCCTCAGGACGTTGTTTATCCTCCTGAAAGCATATCATGACTATTGGGCCGTTGTTTATCCTCCCAAAAGTTAAACTTATACCTCAGAACGTTGTTCATCCTTCTGAAAGCATATCATCACCTCAGGACGTTGTTTATCCTCCTGAAAGCATATCATTTCCTCAGAATGTTGTTTATCCTTCTGAAAGCATACTACTACCTCGAGACGTTGTTTATCTTCCTGAAAGCTATCACCACTTCCTCAGGATGTTGTTTATTCTCCTGAAAGCTATCATTATATCTTCATATCTTGGACTGCTTTATCCTCCAAGAGACATATTTGAAGAACTTTTCTCCAAGTGGCATCTTTAAGCCCACTCAAGCATAATTCAACTAGTCATCAGTATCACTCTACGCACCGGTGAGTGCAAATTTTTGGGCTTTTGTGTTCAATCCCCTTCAACCTTCCAGGTCACGATTGGCACATATACCAATCTAACCCCTCAGGTTTCAGAAAATTGAACAGGGGCAGCTGTTGCACCCCAAAATTTGCCCTCACAATACAAGACTTTGTGTGCTAAGAAGTTTCACAAGGTTCACAAGACCTTTCATGAGGTTCATGAAGTTTACAAGACACTTTATGAGGTTCACAAGGTTCACAATACTTACAAGATCTTTCATGAGGTTCATGAAGTCTACAAGACACTTTATGAGGTTCACAAGACCTCCCATGAGGTTCACAAGGTTCACAAGACATCTCATGAGGTTCACAAGGTTCACAAAGTTCACAAATAGTCAGAAAGTTTGACAATTCCCTCAGACAATGCATTCTCCTAAGCAGTGCATCCAAAACTAGGGTTTTGACTTTAATCAGGCTAAATGGACTTCCAAGACTTCAAGTAAGCTTCATAACATCTTACATGTGTCTAATAATCCCCATGACAAGTTTCAAGACTTTTCTCAAAGGTTTGCTCAGTCAGATGATCAGATAAGTCAAAATCAGTCAAAGTAGTTAAAAAGTCAAACTGAGGTCAATTGTGGTCAAACCAAAGTCAAACTTCATGATTTTTTGCAAACATCAAGTATATGAAGTAAAATTCATCATTTGATCAAGGGTTGATCATGATTCATCAAGGAGATTTCAGATCATCAAGAGTCAAGGGTTTCTAAATTAGGGTTTCCTCAGGAAAAGTCAACTGAACTTTGACCAGCCATAACTTTCACATGCTTCATCACCAATTTTCCATCCAAAGCTAATTTTGAAGGAAATTGAATTCTCTACAACTTTGTGTCTCACAAGCCAAGACCAAAAATGCTTCATTTGGAAGGTATGAGCTAAGACATTATAGGTCCTTTTGAAAGTCAACAAAAAGTCAACAACTTCAAAAGGGCATAACTTGAGAATGGTAAATGATATGGACATGAAATTAGTGGGGTTGGTTAGAGGACTCTTCAAGCTTTCCAAAATGTCCAAGAACACCCTCATAGCATTAAAATTGAAGGATGTGTGCCCTTGCAAAGTTGGGAAATTTTAGGGAAGTTTATGAAGCAAATGGAGGTTTAAAACCAAATTTTGCTAAATGGGCTGAACTTTTGGTGACCCAAAGTGATCCATGACATCATGCACGAAAATTATTTGATATTTTCATAATTTTATTTTATTTAATTTATTTATTATGATTTTTTATATTAAAAATCATTTTAAATTTAAATAAAATATCAAGTGTGAAGATTTAAAATATTTTTTTGTTCTAGAAGGTCATGAATGCAACTTGGATCAAATTGATACAAAAGTTATGGTGATTAGCTTGAAATAGAAAGGTCTAATTCACAAATATTTGAAGTTTAAGACTTAATCTTTTTCAATATTTTTCAATCAAATCTTCCACACAATGATCCACTCTTTTGACCTAAATCCATTACACTATAAGTATACAACACAAACCTAATGCAAAGGGACGATTTTCTAGCCTCAAGAACCATAATCAAACTTCAAAAATTCAAGCAAAAACACACATTCGGTTTTGGATTTACAGGAGGTTTCAAGGTCTTTTAAAGGTGGAGACATGATCCTTGATGCTTCTTAAAGCTATCCTGATCATTTGCATCACTCAAAATGCCCCCATACGCATGAACCGAATTCTCATAACTTTACATTTGTGATTTTTTGATTCTGTTTATTTGCATATTGTTAATGATTTTTAACCTCATATTGTTGTTTGTGATGATGTATAGAGTGTTTCTGGGTAAGAAACTTGAAGCTTCATGACCAAATATGCTCGCGACCATTGTTAGGGTTTGAAGCTTAGTTTTAGGGCTTTACGATTTAAGTAATTTAAAGACTTTTAAATAACATAATTGAACTGTGTTAATCATGGGTAATTGTTTGGTGCTAATATTGTGGCTTGATTTAGCATGATTCGATGTGTTTGGAGAACATAGGTTTTCCTGCAAGTTTAATTCGCAGGTAACTTCGTAAGAAAAAACGCATGAATTTTCGCAGGTAAAGTGAGGAAGACGAAGCTGTTTGGCGGGCAGAAGGAATTCAAAATTCAAACTGTTTTTATAATATGTGTGTTCTGTTCATATGTCACAGCGTGCAGGTTGGCCTGGTGGTGAGAAGCGTTTGTGTATGGCTTAAGGGATGGTGTTCGAATCCTGGCTTCAACCAGTTTTTTTTATTGTTTTTCCATTTTAATTGTTAAACATAATATATTATGTGTTGTAATAAGATTAATATCAGAAGCGCCCTCCCGGCTGGAATGGAAAGTGTGTTTGTGTACATTGTGAAGGTCCTGGGTTCGATCCCCCCAGGCCTTTTGTTTTGTTTTCTTTTTTCTTTGATTTTTCAGTTTAGACAACAAAAGCAATTGGACCCCCTCCTTTGTCACCTGCGCGCAGGCTGGCCCAGTGGATGGAAGCTTTTTCCAGGTATTGGGAGGTCCTGGGTTCAAAACCAGGCCTCCCCTTTTTCTTTCTCTCTTTTATTTCTTTGTTTTAATTAATATTATTATTTGTTTTCTTAATTAAAATTAGTTGATAATTAAATTATAAACCTAATCTTCTTAGTTCTAAAATTTTCATAAACCCTAATTCATTTTGATTAATTCTAATAACTTTTTTTTATTATCATATAAATGTTAGTTTATTTTATTATATAATTTGAAAATAGTTCTTTTTTGTAAATAATGAAGTTAACCCTAATTTTATTTCTAAAATATGTAAACTTAATTTTCTAAAACCCTAATTTTCTTCTTACCTAAAATTTAATTCTATTGTAATTTTTAATTTATTATTTATAAACTTTAATCATGTACATTTTAATATTCGTTTATAATTTAATTTTGTATATAAAATTAAAATTCTTAATTTAATATGATAATATGACATAATTTGCTTATAATTTAATTTTACGTGTAAATAATTTTTATTATATGTTTAAAAATTGCTAATTTAATTTTTGTAATAATAATTTTATTTTTTTCATAATATGTTTATAATTAACTCAATTTTCATAATTTACATATAACTTAAAACTTATAATAATTAGTATAATTGTTTATATTTTAATAATTGTGTATAAAAATTGAATTTTTAATTATTATAATATGCTTGTTTATTTCATTATTATTATTAATTATATTCTTGTGATATTTATTTATTACTAACCACATTGTGATTATTTATTATTATTTTCACTAACCCAATTATAATTATTTATTTATTTTTGCTTATTATATTTAATTTTGCTTAATTATGTAATTATTCCTTGGTGTAATATTTATTAATAATGTTTATTATTTATATTTTATGCTATGGTTAGTAAATAGGGAGTGTAAACATATTTGTATTTTAAAATCAATTTAGATCACTAATTTAAAAGATAAATATTTAAAATTGTACACTCACACACGTAAGTCGATCTTTGATCGCCACCTCACTTCCTTAGGGATACCTCTCATGTTACCTAATCGAAAGGTCAAGTAGGGTGTATAAAGCAAAAGTCCCTCAAATTCACATCATCTAGTCCCTTTACAAATAAAAGATCAAGTCCCTTTCGAATGTTGCCTTCGTAATGATCTTGTCCCTCTCGAATAAAGATGATCGTCCCTTCGAATTGCTTATACACCCCACAGTTGCCTAAATAACAATGTCCCTTTACTTGTCCCTCACATCCAAGGTAATGACTACCTATTCCTTAATAATAGGGATAGTCTTACCACTTAAAGGATTCAAGAACAGAAAAGACTTAAAACTTAGGGTAGGTTCCTCTTAGATGCTTGCTCACTTTTCAAAACAATTTCAAACACTTCATACTTTTCAAACAATTTTCAAAACAAAGGTTTTATATACATCCGTACATGGATCATTATAAAATACTTAAGAAAATTTCTATTCACACACTTCACATTTCAAAAACATTTTAAAGTGAGCTAATGTAAACACCCCAAATTTGCCCTCACCTATTCTCACCATGGCTTGTGATCATTTCATATGCATAAACACAATCATACCATCTCATATCTCAATTTTTGAGTCACTGCATTGTTTCTAAGTCATCTGCATCTAGGGTTTGTGATCTGAGCAATCCAAGAGCTTTTTAAGCCACTCCAAAGGTCATCAATCACTCCAAAGGGGTCTATGTGTGTTCAAGCATTATATCACATCCTCTCAAAGTCAAGAATGCCAAAGAATCACAAGAACTGGAAATGGTATGGAGGCAGAGCCAGGTTTGACTGCACAGTTGACCTAAAATTAGGGTTTTGGTTTCAGAGGCCATAACCCCAAATTTTTTGGTCATTCTTGTTTCCATTGGTCTCTATATGGTATAGGGAGTATGCATATCAATTTTCATGAGGAAATTCCATGGGGAAGTCATCTGATCAAGAGTTGACTTTTCAGACAAGTCAGTGTAAAATCAGGGCATCTGAGGCCCCCAATGACCCAACCAAGGGGTGATCTTCATCACTTTGAGTGTATATGATCTTTATTTGATCATGGAAGAAGGTTGAAGTTCACAAAATTCAAGAATTACAAGTTTTTTTGCAAAGTTGACTTTTTAGGGCATGGTTGACTTTTCATGAAATGTCATTTTATGCCACTTTTTCAACCCTTGCTTTTTGATCCAAAAATGCTTCAAATGGAAAAACTTTGGTCATGAAAGTTGTAGATTAGATCTTTCCCTTTTCAAAAAGTACAAGAACATGATCTAATTCATTTTGGATCAAAAGTTATGGTGTGTCAAAGTTGGCAAAAATCACTAATTTTCAAGATATGCCTCAAATGAGAAACTTGCAAAAACCTTGTACCAAGGCATTTGAAACTTCTAGTTCATATCAAACCAATGTGCAAGCATCATACAAGTTCCAAAAATCATATTTGAACCAAAAGATCACATGTTCATGGTTGGCAAAGCAAGAGATTTTCATGAAGTTTCAAAAGTAAGCAAGTTGCAAAATCATCATAACACTTCCATCCACTTGATGTCTTGGATGCTGAACCAGCCATAGCCTTTCCCCTCACCATGCTGCACCAACCCACACCTTTGTACTAGCCTAGAACACAACCCATGCCTCTCTTACAAAAGGTTGACAATTTGCAAAAGTTAACTTACCTATCACAGCAGGCCAGGTCACATCATCTGACCAATGAGATTATTTTATGCAAGCCAAATGCTAACCATTTCACATAACAAGCAAGGCTGAAACAGATCACAACTCACCATTCACAAAAACACTCCCTCAAGCATTCCTCTTCGAATTTCTCTACACAGCTCACAAACACAAAAACCAAGTCCATTAATCAAATCACCTTGCTTCACTGAGCCAAAACCAGCAAGACTCAGGCCTGAATTAAGCAAGAACTGAGCTTCACCATTTTTCATCCTCAAAGCCAGAACTTTCGAATCTCATTTTCCAGCCATCAAACACCCCATTTCTCTTCACCAACAAGTCAAACACACCCAAAGGAGCAAGAATCCACCATTGGAGTAGCCTGAAACCTCACCATTCCTGACTGTGAAACCTGCTGCACCAGAACTTTCCTCTTCAAACCAGCCATCCACAAGAACTTTGAAGCTTCTCTTTGAGTTCAAGGGAGTCAAAGAAGTTCATTTGCACACAAAGGAGGCTCTGGAAGCTCAGTGTTGAAGCTTTCCAGCTCAGGTATGACCATGGATTTTTTTTCCTCAGAGCTTACATTTTAAGTTATAAATTGGTTGCTCATGTCTTGCTGGTCATGGGGATGGGTTTAGATTTAAAAATGAGTGAGAAATGAGGATTTACCAGGGCTCTGAAACTTTGCCCGTAAATCTTCATGGCTTCGATTCTCTTAGTTCAAGCATGAGAAATTTAGTTTGAGAGATGATTTGAGTGAGGTTTGAGTAGAGGAATGTTTCCCTGGCTTCAATTTGAAGAATGGTTGCCTGAATCATGATCTAGGGTTTCGTTGTCGCCGAAGAAGATGACCGGAGCTTCCCTCCGGTCACCTGAATGTTATTAGCCCTAATTCCTGTAATTAATTTCCATTTGAATTTCATGCGTTAGATGGCCTGACTTTGTTGACTTCCCGCGTGCATGAATGGCCCAGATTCGTTCATTTGCCCTAATCCACTTTAGTTAGTTTAATTAATCATAATTAAATTAATTTAACCAGGACCAATCCAGGCCACTAGATCTGGCGCGTAGTCAACATTTTCAAACCCAGAGCAAATCCTAGCCCTCCATTCAGTTGACTTCAGTTTATTTCATTTCATTTTCATATTTTTCTCATTTGTTTTATACAATTTATTTAAAATAGTAAAAATGTTTTAAAAATTATGAAACTTTTTGTCAAGAGTTTCATTAATTTTTAAAATCCAAAAATATTTTTATTTTTATTTTTTATCATTAAAAAAGTATTTTTAAATATTTAAAAGTTTATTTTTAATTGATTAATGAAAATTAATTTATCAAAAATACTTTTAGGTATTTAAAAATCACCAAAAAATTCATGAAATGTTCTAAGACATTTAGAAACATTGTCCAACCTTCAAACCAAATTTATTTTTTGATCTTGATGCATTTTGAGAATTTTTCATTGATTTAAAATCATTTTTATGCATTAATTTGATCCAAAGTTCCAAAAATCATTTCTGCCTATCCATGAGGAGTTGGACATTGATTCTTTTTGCATTGCATTTTGCTTAACATGTAGTTTGTGAGATTAAATGGCCATGATTTGATCTTTCATTTTCAATTTGTTTGGTAATTTTCTTGTTTAGGAACCCTAAAACCCTAAGAAACTTAGAAAATTCATATCTTGAGTTAGGTTAGGAGTTGAGACCTCTCCTTTGGGCATTGGGTTAGTATAGGATTAGGGGTCCTTTGAGTGGCATTTTCAATTTTTTATCTTAGGGTTTGCTTCTGATTTTGATTTTTGTTTGATGTATTGTTCATAAACCCTAATTTGGGTTCCCATATGCATCCATCTTGCATTCTCTTGCATAATATGACTTGCCATGACATTTCAAGCATCCATTTGATTCATTTGACACCATAAGACATATTGAAAGCATGTTTGATCATTGCATCATGTATTTTCCATGTTGTATGTCATGTGCACTTCATAACTTTTCATGTATGTCCTTGCTTCTTAACTTGCTTCATTTGCATTCATGAGCTTGTAGGATCATTTCCATGTGCTGCGTCATGTTTGTAGCATCTCATAGCATCATTAGCATCATGTATATGCTTCTGGTTTTGTTCCTCATCATGTCATCTCATCCCATTTTGCATTGCATTGCATTTCTTTCCTAACCTTTCAGGTGGTAAGTAACTTTGAGAAGTGAATTTGCCTTCACTTCTCATACTTTTCTTTTCATCTTTCTTGCATCCATGCTGCATTTTATCTTGTGTTTGAGATTGAGCTTGCTCATTCTTCTTCTTCCCACTTTCTTTCTTCAAGTGACTTGACTTCTTGAATGAAGCAAGTTGCTTTGCTCCTCTTGATCCTTTCATCTGCTTCCTGGTGTTTCCATTGAAGACTTCTCTTGAAAACCTCACAAACCTTAGGGACAACCAAGCATGACAATGATTAGGGTTTTGATTAGTTTCCCCTCTTAGTTTTACCTTTGTGTCTCTTTTGAGTCTTCTCTTCTCATCTCATAATCAGGGACTAAACCCTAAAGGCTTTATGGCTTTGTGATTAAGCTTATGCCTGCATCCTTCTATTAGGATGGAGTGTATAACTTTAATCCTAAGTGTTGAACCCTTAATGTGTTTAAATCCTCTAATTAATTCACATAATAATCATCAAGACTTCACACTTGTAACTTGGGCCTTGCATTAGGGTTCTAATTCTTCCTTAACTGGTTAAGAAGGACTAACCCTAGTGTTAATGGACAAGTCCCCCTCAAGTTGTCTTATAAACCCTAAAACTCACTTCATCATCATATCATTAACTAAAATCCACTCAATAAAGGCTTTGTTTTGTCATAAGTTTAATCCCTAATCATGGATTAAGTTGAGGAGTTTTCCTCAGCTTAAACATTCTCATCTATTATCCTTCTATTAGGATGGTGTAATGAGTCTGTTCAATCCCTGATTATGGCTTATTCTCATTACTTAACACTAAACAAAAACAACAAAAACATCTAAATAACCACAAGTAGGTTAATGATCTTAATCCTGCATCAAAGGTGATTAAGTGTGAGAATCTGACTTCACACTTAAGGTATTCTCATTACCCCTAATCAGAGGGAAGATGTGATGAGTTTACTAAATCCACTGGTTTAGGCTTAAGCTCATTAACTTATGACAAACTTTCAAAAGCAATAAAAGACTGAAAACTCAAAAACAAACAATAATCGTCTCCTCCGGGATTCTTTTCTCACCTCATTCAATCACAAGAACTTGCTTCTTCCGTCTAATGCAAGACAGTTTGCACCTGAGCCAGACAGGTCATACACTTGAGCATAGACAAGTAAGCAGTTCACAAGTCAATTCACCTTTCAGTCTCTTTGGGTCGAACTACGGTGTTCTGACTTCCTCATTGCACGAGAGGATACGTAGGCATAACTTAACAGTTATCGAACAAAAGTCTCTGTATATTCCCCCTCTTTCCAGCTTCATTCTTTAAGCCTCATGATCTTGAGCAATTCATTCTTATTCCTTACACTGACACTGTATATATCACACTTTACACTTCTTCTACACTGACACCTGTACATTCTTTTCCGGCTCTTTTATACACAAATTGCACTGACACTACCCCTTTAAAACACAAATCTTTTAAGCGTGGATCCCGTCGAGTACGACGGACAATCTGGGTGCTAATACCTTCCCAGGTTGTAACCAACCCCCTTTCTCAGTCTCTCTGGTTCGCAACCGTCTTATCCATGTCTTTCTAGGTCTATGCAGCATTGCCTTTCCTCCGGGATAAAAATGCCTAGCTGGCGACTCTATTCATCTCCAGTGAGTTCACGGCTGTGTGTTCTCATTGTCCCTCTCGCCGACCGTTCGCGTCTGTACCTTTATCTGGGCCATTCCCCATTTATCGGGAGCGACAGCTTGGCGACTCTGCTGGGGACCCTTATACTGTAACCAGGGCTTCTGGTTCTTTTTGTGGGTTCCTCCTAGCGCTTGTTTGATTTGTGTTTACTGGGGTGTTATGTGTTATTTGTGTTGTACATTTATTTTGTTTATGTACAGTTGTTTATCTGCTTTCTTTACTGCTTTACATATATCATACTGTCATGCTGTCTGGCTGGATCTGGTTTTGCTTTGGTGGGTGGGTGTTCCATTGAGAGTTAAGGTCCTATACCTGGGACCTGAGTGACACCTAGGCTAGAGTGGTTCATGTTCTTTCCCATTCCATTTCGGTCTGGTGCGGGAATATGAAACACGATTCAGATATGGGTTTCTTCTTGAGAACTCTGTGTTGCAGATTTCCTGCAGTACTAGGGCTATCTGGGAAGCCTGCTAAGTCTGGATGACCTTTAGTATTGACCTTCAGAAACTGAGGTGAATTAGAGGAGGAACTTTTATGGTTATTGTAAACACTGTACCTCCGGGTTAGAAGTGTTTACACTTCTCATAACTGATCCAAGTCTGGGGATCCTTGTTCTAGAACACCACCTGTGAGGGGGTTGGGCTGTTTACAGGTTTGCAGGTACCCTTGGCCTCAACATACCCTGTTACTTTGATTTGATTAAGAATACTCCATGTTGGAATAGTTCTTGTGATTCTAAACCCTGGACATGTGGCTCTTTATTTGAGCCCCCCACCTTGGTTACTGGATTTATAGACCCCCATCTGGAATTCTTGAACATACTTGGACCTATATCAGGGCATTTGATCAGATCCAGCTCAGTCACAAACCCTTGCATATCATTTGCATACATAATCATTGCATCATATTGACATTTGCTTATTTGTGTTTCAGGGTATCCACCTTCATTTTTGGTTTGGTTTTGACCCTATCTTCAGTATTGACCTATCTTCATCAGCATCTGCTTCTGCTATCAGCTATCTACTTCAGTCACCTGCACCAGCCAATCAGTGGCCCATTTCTTCAGTGTTATCATCAGCACCTGTCTCTACTCATCCTCAACAACATGGCTCCTAAAAAGAGTAACATCACCTACCACTTCTTCCAGCCAGAGCTAGCTGACATCAGGAGGATTCAGACCCTGATCACTCCAGATCACATACCATTGTTCAGGGAACACTATGGGGATATACTTGATATGGTTATGGATCTGGACCCTTCATAGAGAAGCCTGATCCACACTTGCCTTCAATTTTATGATCCCCCACTAAGATGTTTCACTTTTCAGGACTTTCAGCTGGGCCCTCTATTAGAAGAATACTCATCATTGGTTGGTATGCCTATCAGGGGTGGAATCCCTTTCAACCCTGAGATGGTCTTTCCTGGTAATGGAGAAGTAGCCAAGGCTTTGCATCTGGAACCTGTTCTGATTGAGCAGCATATGACTTCTAAAGCTGGAATCCCTGGCTTCCATCGGGATTTCTTGATCTCTCAAGCTACCTTGAAAGCTTCTTTAGGAGAGTGGAAAGCTGTCTGTGCTTTATTGGCCCTGAGCATATATGGAATTGTATTGTTTGCAGATGAGCCTCGATTCATTAGCAAGAATGCGATCCATATTTTCATCCTGAAGAACCCAATGCCCACTTTATTGGGGGATCTCTATTACTCAGTGCATCAGAGGAATGAAAAGCAGAGGGGAAGATTAGTGAGGTGCTGTGCTCCATTGTTCCACACTTGGCTTCTCAGGCATCTACCCAGGACAGATGCATTTTTGAATCCTCATCAGCAGAGAAACTGGGCTAAGAGACTCACTGCTCTAACTTCAGCCGATATCAGATGGTGCACTCAAAGCACCAAAGGCAGGGATATCATCACCAGCTGTGGGCATTTTCCCAATGTGCCCCTAATAGGAGTTAAGGGTAGTATTAATTACAACCCTCTGCTGTTCAAAAGACAACTGGGATATGCACTGGTCCACACTCCCAAGGCGCAGGACTTGATTGAGACTCTTTATTGTGAGAACAAGCCTAATCTGGCTATTGTTAGGCAGGCTGCTTGGGCCTGGGATAATGTTCAAACCAAGGGAGTAACCATTCTGGGGAAGTGCAACAATGTGACATCAGCACAATATTATGAGTGGTCCCATGTCAGGGCCCAATTCTCTGGAATGCCCTTTACCATGGAGGATATGCCTGGACCATCCTCAGCACCACCCCCTGCCACTATCAGTCTAGAGGAGTTTGAGAGCTTGAAAGAAAGAAATGAGAAGTTGACTCAGGCTTTGCAGAAGACCCTCCGGGAGAGGAGTGATGGCAGGTTGGATATTGAGAGGTTAGAGAAGTTGAGAGTGGAGCATCTGGCTAAGATTGAGAAGTCTGGGGATTATATCAAAAAGTATAAGGCTGGAGAACAAATTCTGAAGAATGCTTGCAAGGAAGCCCAGTTCCAGAGAGCAAGGACAGACTTGTATCTGAAGGAGAGTCAGGCTAGGTGGGTCAGGATCACCGAGGCTCGTACTCTGGAAGATAAGAGGGTCCAAGACAAGATGGAGCAACTGGAAGCCAGTGCAAAAGAGCAGCAAGAAGCCCTGGCAGCGGCCCAGAGGGAGATATCGGAGCTGAAGATCAAAGCTAGAGTGAAGAGGTCAAAGGACCAAAGTCAGCACAAGAAACTAGCTACAACTGTTACTACCCGGAATCTCCTCATCAGGAATCTCACGGAGCGTCCAGCTGATCCTGTGACCGAAGCACTTCTCAAGGAAGTTCGGGAAGATGAGTTTGGTCTTGGTGTTTGACCATTTGCTTGTTGTTGCTTTCATTCCATGTACTTTTTATTTTCTTGTAATATATTTTGACCCCTCATAGGGCTTGTATTTGTAAACGAACTATGTACCATTTTGCTTGTAGTAATATATGTATTAGTTTGTTCCATCCGAGTTTACTTCGAAAGCAACATCAACAGCATCTTCAAGGGTCTGGAAGGGTCAAAACTGAATGCCAAGCCGGATACCTTGAAAACAAATAAGCATACTGCATTGCATGCTAACCTTTTGTTTTGTTTTGCAGGCTTTTGTTTTATTCTTGCTAACTCTGTTGTGATATTCAGGAACTATTGCTCGACGCCGGGTATTTCCCCTCAACCGTCCGCACCGATACCCAACCCGTAACAACCTTCCGGGCATACAAATGGATCAGGTACAGCAGGACCTTGCAGAGGTTAGAAATCAAATGGCAAACGAAAGATTGGAAATCAGAACGCAGATGACTCAGTTTATGGAAGTGATGAACAACATGGCTCAGAGCCAAGAAAGATTGAGAGCCATGGTGGAAAGGCAGAATCAAGAAGATCCACATATAGGGACTGCCGGCACCAGCAACAATGAAAGGGTCCGACCTCATGTTAACCCCCCTGTATTTGGCCCCCATCTTCATCCAGAGGTCAATATTCCTGCAAATGTTCAAGGGACTGCCACTGCAGGCAGGGTACTGCAAGAAGACCCCCAGGAGGATCAATTCACAGTAATGGGTGCTGGGGAGGAAGCTTATGATAGAAGGCTGGATGAGATAGCTGAGAAATTGAGGTCCTTAGAGTCTCAGAATTCTTTGGGTTTCGATGTCATGGACATGGGCTTGGTAGACGGGGTCAGGATTCCCCATAAGTTTAAGCCTCCTTGCTTTGAAAAATACAACGGGACTTCATGCCCCCGGACTCATTTACAATCATTTCTGGGAAGGCTGAAGGCCTATACTATGGATGAGAAGCTCTGGATGTTCTATTTTGAAGATAGCTTGACGGGAGCTTCAAGAGAATGGTACTCTCATCTGACAAGAGCAACTATCAGGTGTTGGAAGGACCTGGCAGAGGCCTTCATCAGACAGTATCAGTACAACTTAGACATGGCACCCAACAGGACCCTCCTAATGGGAATGTCACAGTCGTCAAGAGAAAGTTTCCGAGAATATGCCCAGAGATGGAGGCAATTGGCTGCTGCTGTTCAGCCACCTATGTCTGAGAGGGAAATGGCAGATATGTTTATGAACACCCTCCAGGGAACATATATTGACAGGCTGGCTGCTTTCTCTTCCACTAGCTTTGCAGATGTTGTCATAGCTGGGGAGAGAATTGAGAGCCTGTTGAAGATGGGCAAGATTTCTGACAATGGTGCCAGCTCGTCCAGTGGTACAAGGAAGCCTTTTGCAGGCCCAAGAAGAACTGGCGAGACCAATGCCATCCACACCAACAGGGGCAGGCCCCAATACGTCCATAGATCTGTGGCAGCAGTCACCATTCCCGCTCCAGCTCATCCTCAACCAGCTTATCAACCTCCGCAACAAAACTATCAGCAACAACCTCAGTACCATCAACAAGCTCAGTATCCTCCAAGGAACTACAACAACACCAACAACAACAACCAGCAAAGGCCATTTCAGCAGAGGCCATCTCAAGCCAATAGGGTGATCGATCCGATCCCTATGCCATATGCTACGTTGCTGCCACAACTTCTGAAACTCAACCTAGTTGAGCTAAGGACGTTGGCGCCTCCAGATCCCAACAGTTTACCAAAGAATTATGACTCCAACGCCAGATGTGTTTTTCATTCAAATGCACCTGGCCACAGTACAGAAAAGTGCAGAGCCTTGCACATGAAGGTACAAGACCTGGTAGACTCAAAAGCTCTGAACTTCGCACCACCACCCAATGTCAATAAGAACCCCATGCCGAACCACGGTGGTCCCAGAATTAACGCTATTGAAGAAGACAAGTCGTCTTATTTAATAACCAGTGTGGGTCAGATCCGGACACCGTTGGTAGAAATCAAGGCTCAACTCCTCGAATGTCAAATGTTCCCGGGGTGTGAGTTAGGGTGTGCTTACTGCAATATTTCAGTAAATGGGTGTGATAACTTGAGGAATGGCATAGATGGTCTCATTCAGGGTGGTGTCGCTCCCAAAGATTTGCATCCCGGTACAAGCGCGAACGGTCGGCGAAAGGAACAGTGAGAACACACAGCCGTGAACTCACTGGAGATGAATAGAGTCGCCAGCTAGGCATTTTTATCCCGGGGGAAAGGCAATGCTGCATAGACCTAGAAAGAGATGGATAAGACGGTTGCGAACCAGAGAGACTGAGAAAGGGGGTTGGTTACAGCCTGGGAAGGTATTAGCACCCAGATTGTCCGTCGTACTCGACGGGATCCACGCTTAAAAGATTTGTGTTTTAAAGGGGTAGTGTCAGTGCAATTTTGTGTATAAAGAGCTGGAAAAGGATGTACAAGTGTCAGTGTGAAGTGTAATATGTACAGTGTTAGTGTAAGAATAAGAATGGATTGCTCAAGATTATGAGGCTCAGAGAATGATGCTGGAAAAAGGGAGAATATATAGAGACTTTTGTTCGATAACTGTTAAGTTATGCCTACGTATCCTCTCGTGCAATGAGGAAGTCAGAACACCGTAGTTCGACCCAAAGAGACTGATAGATGAATTGACTTGTGAACTGCTTACTTGCCTATGCTCAAGTGTATGACCCATCTGGATCAGGTGCAAACTGTCTTGCATTAGACGGAAGAAGCAAGTTCTCGTTTGTGAGTGGATAAGATGAGAAAAGAATCCCGAAGGAGACGATTATTGTTTGTTTTTGCATTTTCAGTCTTTTATTGTTTTTGGATTTTGTCATAAGTTAATGAGCTTAAGTCTAAACCCATGGATCTAGTAAACTCATCACATCTTCCCTCTGTTTAGGGGTAATGAGAATACCTTAAGTGTGAAGTCAGATTCTCACACTTAATCACCTTTGGTGTAGGATTAAGATCATTACCCTACTTGTGATTATTTAGATGTTTTTGGTGTTTTTTTGTTTAGTGTTAAGTAATGAGGTTAAGCCATAATCAGGGATTTAACAGACTCATTACACCATCCTAATAGAAGGATAATAGATGAGAATGTTTAAGCTGAGGAAAGCTCCTCAACTTAATCCATGATTAGGGATTAAACTCATGACCAAACAAGCCTTTATTAGGTGGATTTTATTAAATGGTGAAATGAAGAAGTGATTTTTAGGGTTTGTAAGACAACTTGAGGGGGACTTGTCCATTAACACTAGGGTTAGTCCTTCTTAACCACTTAAGGAAGAATTAGAACCCTGATGCAAGGCCCAAGTTACAAGTATGATGTCTTGATGATTATTAAGTGGATTGATTAAGTGATTTAAACACATTAAGGGTTTAACACTTAGGATTAAAGTTATACACTCCATCCTAATAGAAGGATGCAGGCATAAGCTTAATCACAAAGCCTTAAAGCCTTTAGGGTTTAGTCCCTGATTATGAGATGAGAAGAGAAGACTCAAAGAGACACAAAGGTAAAACTAAGAGGGGAGACTAATCAAAACCCTAATAATTGTCATGCTTGGTTGTTCCTAAGGTTTGTGAGGTTTTCAAAGGAATCTTCAATGGAACCACCAGGAAGCAGATGAAAGGATCAAGAGAAGCAAAGTGACTTGCTTCATTCAAGAAGTCAAGTCACTTGAGGAAAGAAAGTAGGATGAAGAAGAATGAGCAAGCTCAAACTCAAACACATATGAAAATGCAGCATGGATGCAAGAGAGAGAAAAGAAAAGTTGCGAGAAGTGAAAGCAAATTCACTCCTCAAAATCACTTACCACCTGAAAGGTTAGAAGAGAAATGCAATGCAATGCAAAATGGGATGAGATGACACGATGAGAAACAAAACCAGAAGCATTTACATGATGCTAATGATGCTATGTAATGCTACAATCATGAGGCAGCACATGGAAATGATCATACAAGTTCATGAATGCAAATGAAGCAAGTTAAGGGGCATGGACATACATGAAAAGTTATGAAGTGCACATGGCATACAACAAGGAAAATACATGATGCAATGATTCAACATGCTTTCAATATGTCTTATGATGTTAAATGAATCAAATGGATGCTTGAAATGTCATGGCAAGTCATGTTATGCAAGAGAATGCAAGATGGATGCATATGGAAGTCTAAATTAGGGTTTATGAACAATACATCAAACAAAAATCAAAATCAGAAGCAAACCCTAAGATAAAAAATTGAAAATGCCACTCAAAGGACCCCTAATCCTATACTAACCCAATGCCCAAAGGAGAGATCTCAACTCCTAACCAAGTTCAAGTTATGGTTTTCTTAAGATTTCTAGGGTTTTAGGGTTCCTAAACAAGAAAATTACCAAACAAATGGAAAATGAAAGATCAAATCTAGGCCATTTAATCTCACAAACTACATGCTAAACACAATGCAATGCAAAAAGAATCAATGTCCAACTCCTCATGGATAGGCAGAAATGATTTTTGGAACTTTGGATCAAAATAATGCATAAAAATGATTTTAATTCAATGAAAAATTCTCAAAATGCATCAAGATCAAAAAATAAATTTGGTTTGAAGGTTGGAAAATGTTTCTAAATGTCTTAAAACATTTCATGAATTTTTTGGTGATTTTTAAATACCTAAAAGTATTTTTAATAAATTAATTTTCATTAATCAATTAAAAATAAACTTTTAAATAATTAAAAATACTTTTTTAATGCTAAAAATGAAAATAAAAATATTTTTGTGTTTTAAAAATTAATGAAACTCTTGACAAAAATTTTCATAATTTTTAAAACATTTTTGCTATTTTAAATAAATTATACAAAACAAATGAATTAAAATGAAAATTAAATGAATTTAAAACTGAAAAAGGAAAAGTATTCAGATCCAACGTGTGGGATTCAAACTGGCCTGCGCGCGAATTGACCTGGCGCCAAATCCTACGGCCAAAATTCAAACTCAGCTAATTAATGATTAAGCCCTAATCCTGCCGTTAAACACCCTCAGGTGACCGGAACAGTGTTCCGGTCATCTTCCCCGTTCACCCCAAAAATCAATCTCTCTCTCCAGGCCATTTTAGGAGCTCTAACTCTCCAGAAATCATCTACTAACTATCCTAAGCACGAATCCAGCATCAAATCATGTTTAAACTCAAACACAAACAAGAATCGAAGCAAAGAAATTTCTAGGTCAAACTTTCAGAACACCATAACATACTCATTTCTTGCTCATTTTCAAAAGTAAATAGATCCCAATGATCAGTGCAACATACAAAGCAAGATTCTAACAAGAAAATGGAGTTCTGGAAAAAAAGTTCATGGAGTCACCTGAGATGGAGCTTTTGATTCAGGAGCTTTCTGGATGGTTCTTTGGCTCAAACAGGTCCCAATGATCCCCCTTTGAAGCTTTGCACACTTGGTTGGAGTTTAAACAGCCTCTTGAGTGAGTTTGCAGAAGCTCTGGCCGAGGGAGTGTGAAAATCGTGTTTGTGATATGGGAGGTTTCAGGCCAAAACAAAGGTTGGTTTCTGGTCAGTGGAGTGAGTGGAGATTGTTTGTGAAGTTTTTCTCTGTGTTTGAGGCTTGTGTAAAGAGATTCGAAGAGAAATGCAAGTTGGAGTGAGTTTGTGTATGCTGAGTTCTGGCTTGCTTCAGGCTTGCTTGATGTATGAAATGGCTAGCATTTGTTCCACATAAAAAACTCCCATTGGTCAGATGATGTGACCTGGCCTGCTGTGATAGGTAAGTTCACTTTTGCAAAATGTCAACCTTTTTGTAAGAGAGGCATGGGCTAAGTTCTAGCTTGGTACAAAGGTGTGGGCTGGCACAGCATGGTGTGGAAGAGAGGCTAGAAAGGTTCAGCATGCTAGGCACCAAGTGGGTGAAGTGTGATGAGTGGTTTTGCAACTTGATCACTTTTGGAACTTCATGAAAATCTCTTGCTTTGCCAACCATGAACATGTGATCTTTTGGTTCAAATCTGATTTTTAGAACTTGTATGATGCTTGCACATTGGTTTGATATGAACTAGAAGTCAAAAATGCCTTGGTACAAAGTTTTTGCAAGTTTCTCATTTGAGGCATATCTTGAAAATTAGTGATTTTTGCCAACTTTGACACACCATAACTTTTGATCCAAAATGAATTAGGTCATGTTCTTGTACTTTTTGAAAAGGGAAAGATCTAATCTACAACTTTCATGACCAAAGTTTTTCCATTTGAAGCATTTTTGGATCAAAAAGTAAGGGTTGAAAAATTGCCTAAAATGACAAATTCCTTAAAAGTCAACCATGCCCTAAAAAGTCAACTTTGCAAAAACTTGTAATTCTTGAATTTTGTGAACTTAAACCTTCTTCCATGATCAAATAAAGATCATATACACTCAAAATGATGAAGATCACCCCTTGGTTGGGTCATTGGGGGCCTCAGATGCCCTGATTTTACACTGACTTGTCCAGAAAGTCAACTCTTGATCAAATGACTTCCCCATGGAATTTCTTCATGAAAATTGATATGCATACTCCATATACCATATAGAGACCAATGGAAACAAGAATGACCAAAAAAATTGGAGTTATGGCCTCTGAAACCAAAACCCTAATTTTAGGTCAACTGTGCAGTCAAACTTGGCTCTGCTTCCCTGCCAATCCCAGTTCTTGTGATTCTTTGGCATTTTTGACTTTGAGAGGATGTAATATGATATAAGAACATACATGGATCCCTTTGAAGTGATTGATGACCTTTGGAGTGGCTCAAGAATCTCTTGGATTGCTCAGATCACAAACCCTAGATGCAGATGACTTAGAATCTATGCAGTGGATCAAAAATGAGTTATGAGATGATATGATTGTGTTTATGCATAAGAAAAGATCACAAGCCATGGTGAATGGGTGAGGGCAAATTTGGGGTGTTTACAGCTGCCCCTATTCAAACATGAGTTAGCTGTGCAGGATGTAAGCAACGGCTTAACAGGCAAGCGAGATAACTTGTGGTTGAATACCAAAGACAGTCCAAAATTTGCACTCACAGAAATGAAGAAGAAAAGGGATATAGATTGTAAAAAGGAAAATAAAGTATATTGTAAAGTGTGGGCGACGGAGGACGACCGTCGAGCAGAGGACGACTGCTGGGTAAATAGCGATGACGGGGACGGCCGACATGCTGGGAAAAGTGCGGGAAATACAGCAATGACGGGGACGGCCGACATGCTGGGGATAAAAGGTAAAGCCAAGACGGGGACGGCCGACTAGCTGGGAAAAGATTATGATGGGGACGGCCATCAAGATAAAGTTGTAAGGTTCTCCGGGAGTTAATGAAACATGACGGGGACGGCCATCAAGTTCATAAAGCAAAGTAACCAACGATGGGGACGGCCATCGGGCTAAAAGAAAAGGGACCACGACGGGGACGACCATCGGGTTAAAGAATAAATGAAATAAACAGATGATGAGGTACGGTCATCAAAGGTGAAGGACGATCACCTAGCAGGGGACGGCTGCTCTGTTGGGTTAAGATGAGGGACTGTCATCTAAGGTGGAGGACGACCACCTGGCAGGGTACGGCTGCCGAAAATATCGCGACATGGGACGAATGCCGGATAAAAGGGTCAACAATGGGGACGGCCATCGGACGAGCATGATGGAGGACGACCATCAAGAGGTGGAGGACGACCACCTAGCAGGGGACGGCTGCTCTCGAGGTTTCTCATGACACAGGACGAGTGCCAGATAACCAAAAATCAACAATGGGGACGGCCATTGGATAAAATGATGAAGGACGATCATCAAAGGGGTGGAGGACGACCACCTAGCAGGGGACGGCTGCTGAAAATATCAACGATGGGGACGGCCATCGGATGAGCATGATGGAGGACGACCATCAAGAGGTGGAGGACGACCACCTAGCAGGGTACGGCTGCTCTCAGGGTTTATCATGACACAGGACGAGTGTCAGATAAGAAGGAAAATTTGCTTTGTTGGCGATCTACTGGGGAATAGTAAACACGGACGAGTGTTTACATCCAAGAAACAAAAGGTATAAGTGTTTGGTATTTGTGTATAGATTAAAGGTGCGGACGAGCATCCTTAAGACTATGATACGGACGAGTATCGGATAGAAACAAATACTGACGCGTGTTCAAAGATGATGATACGGACGAGTATCAACTGGTTAACAGAGAACACAGACGAGTGTTGAATCTGAGGGGACTTTTCTGGGGAATAGTAGACACAGACGAATATCTATATTCAAGAAGACATAAGTGTTTGACATGGTGTATGGATTAAAGATGCGGACGAGCATCCTTAAGACTATGATACGGACGAGCATCATGTAGAAACAAACTCTTGACGCATGTTCTGAGATGATGGTACGGACGAGTACCAACGAGTTAACAAAGAACAAGGACCAATGCCGAATCTGTGGGGATATACAAGATACGGACGAGTATCTGTATAAGTACGAGTGTGGATATTGTATAGATGAGTATTTTAACTGCTGGGGAGGGCGACACAGACAAGTGTCAAAAGGGAGAAAAGTAATATGAACAAGTATCTGATATACCAAGTGTAGGTGACTGCGCTGGGGATATGACACGGACGGGTGTCGAGAAAATGTATATACAAGTAGGTGAGTGCAAAGAGGATGTCTTTGGCTTTCTGCTGGGGTATGACACGGACGGGTGTCAGGAAGTATCTGTAATACGGGTGGTGTTGTTTGCAAAGAGTGTTCAGGCGACTTTACTGGGGAAAGATGGCACGGACGAGTGTCAAAATGAGTATACTGGTGTTGTTGATTGAGAGGCAGCTGCTTTTGCTGGGGATTCTGGTGGGGATTTTTCTTTACGTTGATGAACTGTCATTATTCACAAGTGTTGGTTTAAAACATGACTTATGATTATGCTATGTGTTGGATTTTTGCCGTAATGCTCCGTGTTAAAACGGAATGCTACGCTTTGTGGGTGAACATGACGCGAATGCTATGATTGTGCAAAGATACCAAACCGGGATCCGGGTCCCGTTGCTGCAAAGATCTTTGATCGATCTGTTTGAAGTAGACATCCCAGCTGGGGGGTGAGATCATTGGTAGATCTGATGATATGATATCTGCTTGGGGATACGGGTCCTTGATAGACCTATCCTTATAAATGAGAGACCCAGCTGGGGTTTGTAGAAGCTTTCTTCACTCTGTTGTGATTCTTCATGCGTTGCTCTTCTGGATAGAGGCTGAAGCTCTGTGGGGAGATGATTCCCTGACTTTTGTGCTCGGCTGAGGATGACAACTCGGCTGGGGAGAAAGAGAGGAATCACTGAATGGACTCTCTAAAAATTCTGTTGCGATAGCTTCTTGACTCAGCCGGGGATATGGGCACCTTCCGTGATGCCTGGCAAATCTGATGGGGATAAGTAATAAGTGGCAACTCAGCTGGGGAGAACACTTTGGGCGCTGAGTGTTGATTTGTCAGCTTGCTGGGATAAAGCTTTCATGCCCCAAGTTGCATTTTGGATACCTGCAATCCTGAAAAAGATAGAGAAACGCACAAGATAATCCCGAGGTATCCCTTACTGGATTCCGTCATAGGAGTTAGGCACTTCTGAGAGTAAGTACATTTCCTGCAAGCATGTGACTTTATTTAAAGATAAACATCTGTATTTTATGCAATCAGTTTCTTTTAGACATCAGACATTTTTTTGCAAATAAATGAAAATGTGCAAGACGAGACATGACTGAAAATCTGATTTTATTAATTCATATGCCCTAAATCGGCGAGATACAGTCAAAGAAACAAATCCCCTGGAATGAGGAGATTGTTACAAATTGAGAAACAAAATGCTGGCATTGTTGATGACGCTTTACGGAGCTTCCTCTTTACTATGACTCGTATGACTTTTGACATTCTTCTCATCTGGCTTTCTGAAGAAGGTTGATTCTGAAAGAAGCTTGATCTTTTCGAGGTTTGCCAAGTTGTAAGTGATACAGACGAATTCAAAGT